>OX276341.1:35692374-36892374 GCA_946251885.1 Cosmia pyralina | reverse complement strand
TATACTCACCCTTGTCGGGGGTGACGGTCGATGCGTTAGAGAGAGAGCTCGGCCCCGTGGCGGGCTGGCTACCCGCTTTAGGGAGGTACTTCCGACCAATCACAGGCGTTTGCGAAAGGTCGAAGGTGAAGTCCATCGTGCGACCCGGCAGCTCCTGGGAATTTTCACTCCGGTACAATTATTGATAAACTGTACTTATTTAAAATTATATTTTTAGTTCAGAATCGTACCATGCACATTTATCAACAATTTGGCCAAAAAACATTTTAAGAATGTAAAGCATTTTATTTAATAAACATACTTTCGTGTAAAAAGTAATGATTTGACTACACATTTGTAACAGCGTCCTTAAACCGCCATATTTATTCCATAAACAGAACAGAGAACAGTCAATACAATACACTAAGGCCGCCAATACACTTGCAAGTTGCTTCCGCAAAATGTATGTAAGAAACTTACGACAAGCTACTTACAAGAGTTTACATTTGCAAACTTATCGTATATTAATTATGTGAGAAAAACTTACAGGTGTACAGCCGGCCAAACTTATGCGACGTGGTTTTGTTAAAAATTATCTACAAACTCGCCCTTCCAATAACGAGGTTATGAACTTACCGTGATGACCGTAGCGTAGCTACATATCATCACGCTGGTAATCCCCGAAAGGTTATCTAGAGGTGTACCTAACCTATAGTAAAGTGTAAACTCATATTGCGCTAGTTAAGTTCAAGTCCCATGGAACAGGGGCGCGAGCCTATTGCCACCAACCGGGCACAAATCCAGACTCCGGGCTGCTACTGAGAAATTTGATTGGATTGCAAAAATCCAATAACACTGCCCGACCTGGTAAACGAACCCAGGACCTCATGCGCTTGTGAACTCAGAAAAACGAGGCAGTCGAACGTTGTTAATTTGTTAGTATTTTTCATGTTGTAAGCCTGACCTTCTTGCCATGCAATTCCGTGTCGAGGATGGAGGAGGCGTGGCTGTCCCAGTACGGTGGCACCACCAGCGTCGAGCACCGCGTCACCACCAGCTTCAGGATCTTCATGGCTTCCTTGTAGTTGTTGCTGTCTTGAATCTACGCAAAATAACAACAATACTTTATATTATTTATTTGCACCATTTTCTTGTCGTATTTATTATTCACTCTTTGTTTATTTGTGTGACTTTACTTCCTTTTTTACATTAATGCACATTGACAGCCAGTCGCCTGCGCCCGCGTCTCATGCATGGTCTCATCGCTTGTCATAAATATAGACAATAGTCTATAGCATAGACAAGTGAGGTTGGACCGTCGGGCGTCAAGCGTGAGTCGATCTTTACACCTTATTGACGGTTTTTGTTTTTTTCTTTTCAAGTATTCTAGTATTTGTATTTTATTTTATTTGATTTTATTCCCCTTGCTATTTTTAATTGATATCCGTGGGTATGTCCGTGGCATCACACAGGCCCTATCAGAATACCAGCGTTGCGGTATTTATTTTTTAAATATCGCAGCTTTATGCTGAGATGGGAGCCTTTTTGGCCTCGCACAGGTCTCTTTTTTTTTTATTCTGATTTCTTTTTTTTGTTTTTTTTGCTTTTTAATGTTTATTTTGTTACTTTTATATGCTCTTTTTTAACTGTATTTCCTGTGCGTGTCCCAAATAAAATATTTTTCTTTCTTTTCTTTCTTTTCTTTCAAAACAAATTGATATATTTATAATTTGTAATAGGTATGTGTATCTTTACATTTAAATGAATATTTTGATTCCACCTGCCACTGTTTGTGTCTGCATCACCCAAAGGTTGACTGGTAGATAATGGCTATGGCATTAAGTCTGCCTCTGTACATTTGTGTGCTTGAAGCATTCAATAACTACCTAAGACTGTTACGTAAAACTTTAATAATTTTCGTACTTTGAGCGTCTCGATGATATATATATTGAAGGATTATGGCGAAGCTCCCATTTTCATTTTGTTTGATTAAGAAAACTATGCTTAGAAATAATAAGAAAAATGAAATCGTTTTTATAGCTAGCAGCATAAGAGCTAGTTTCGTAAACTGTAACGCTATTTGCACCTAAACGCCTATAGATGTCGCTAGCTGCTACTACGGGTATAAATTCACGAATCAAATTATATCTTCTGTGGTGCTTTTTACGATATCGTAGACCCCTAGATGACCATGATGAGTGAGCTATGAACACTAGCCGAACAACGTGGCTGGAGCGACACCCACCACTTTCGTAAAATTATTTTAAAATTAATGTTAGTTCAAATAGGTCGGAATAACAAAGAAAATTAAACTTTATCTCAACAAGTAGGGGGTGTTTCAGAATCAACACAATCTACGACAATTACTGTCATTTAACCAATCAATGCAGTTTAACTTTTTTAGTTATTCTGATGATTTAGACCAATGTTTCCGTACGTACCGTGACGTCAATGAACTTGGCGACGGCGCGCAGCAGGTCGGCGTTGACCGGCTGTGCGGCGGGCGCGTTGAGGTCCACGTAGTACAGCATGCAGTGCAGGATCGACAGCACCGGCAGCTGCAGGTTCGCAGACCCCTGCACACAACAACACCCCTTAGCAAGGAAAAAACCGAGCGAGCCTTCCAGTAGTTGCATATGATGTGTAACACCTGACATCTTACCTTGGTAATAAGCAACAATAAGGGAGCATTTACGAGTGGGTAGTCAAATAATATTTATTTAAAACAAAAGTGTTTTTATTAAGTAAAATGCGTTATATTCTCAAAATGTTTTTACTACGAATTGTAGATAGATGTGCAAGGTACGATTTTAAACTATAAATATAATTTTAGATAGGTCCAGTTTCTCAATAAATGAGCTGAAGTAAAAATTTTCACTTCGGTTCATTTATTGAGAACCCGGAAAAATGTAAAAAACATATTCAGTGTCGAGCTGAAAGCCTATCGGGCTGAATTAATTACGCGCTGCGCGTCGGTGAGGTCAAGTTTACTACTGCAGTGACCGACTCAGTTTCCAGAAGTAACGAATACAATGCGAACCTATGTCTGTGAATTAAATATATGCTATGAAATTAAATAATGCAGTTTATGTATTCGTAGGTTTCGTAGGTTTTATAAACTACGTAGTAATGCACAAACAAACCGACATACTTTCTTATTTTAACATAAAAGGCGAAATGTGGGTAAAAAGGTATATAGAATTATACTGTATGTATACCAAATTGTAACACAGCTCTTATGTAATATCGTTAAACGTGGGTGTACTCGTCATGATTCTCCTGCTCTTATCCCAATTTATTTGGGGTAGGCGCAAAATGTATTTTTCTTCCATACTTCTCTATTAGTCGTCATCTAGGTAGTATCTCCCTTTCTAACCATGTCACCTTTCACACAGTCCATCCATCGTTTATTTGGTCTTCCCCTACTCGTATAGTCATTTAAGTATATTTATATATGTGGAAGCTTATCATTAGCAAATTGTCCTGCCTATGAATGATTGTGAAGACACCGACTTCCGAAATTAAAGTTATTTTTCACTTTGTAGTATTTTTTTGGAAGTCGGTTGTTTTTTTTTTGTAAAAAAGTTTTTTTTCGGTACTAAAGTCCATTCCATAATAGCCAACACCTCAACTGTAGGTAAATACGCATCCAATTAGCCGAATGTTTAAAGCGGACTGCCAGGCCAGCTAATTGAGTTGAAGTTCCGGCTAAGAGCATTTACTCGATTTTAATATGAAGTGAAAGCTTTCGCAGAGGATTTATAGATAGACTTAACGATATTACAAAAGAGATAATGCTGCGATTGCGGTTCACTTAACAGTCCGACATGAAACATACTTTTTATTGGAAAAAGCGGAACCTATTGTTTTTTTTATACAACTTGCATTCAATGGATTGTTATTCATTTATTTGATAGTATTGTGCTCTTTGAGGATTTAAATATTTACGACAAAAATCCGCTGTATGCAAATGAATTTTTCGTTTGAAACATTTTTATTTTGATGTGCATTTATTTTCTGGGTCATCCGTTCGTAGGCGTGGGCGTGCTCGTGCATATAGAAATATTTACATCATTCGTTTGAGAATCAATGGTGTTCGAACGGTTTTAACAAATGTAAGATGATTGTTTCTGGGTCAATATTATTTGTTTTTTATTACCACAGATTACCAGATAAATCACTCCATACAAAATGTTCAATTTCTATTGCTATAATAGCCTACTCTACACCTTCAAGTCGCTGGACGCTGCGAACGAAAATGTACCTAACCTTACAAGCGTAAGGTGGTTTTGCTTTGTAGCTGCGCGCCGCGCCGCGTGGTTATTGTGTGTATGCCAGGGCTGCTTCTTTCGATTATGATATCAGTAGGAATTTGTGAAAAATTGCTTTTTAATGTATTATCATGTTTAATTGTTAAACTACGCCTAGTATAAAGATGAATAAAAAAATGTTACAGGTGTTTTATTTTTATATAATGATTAATATTTTTTTCCCTTGTTGTTACACGATTGTTAAACTTTAATGTAGAGAATATTCGGAATTGAACAAAATATTTTAATAGATTTATATACTCTTGCGGGAAACAAGGGCAAGAGGTTATAAATGTATATTTTTAAAAGCTCAAAAATCGTGCTACCGGGCTTTTGTCTCATATTTTGTTCAAAGTTTTGATTAAATGTGGTCTGTAGATCTTTAATATAATTTTATCATAAGAGAGGGTAGTTTCAACTGTTAAAAAGAAAAAAAAAAAACAAAAACAAAAAGAAAGATGACGTTTTGTTCATAGTTTTAGCAGAAATTCTAGATTCATTGGAGCTAAGTACGTTAGCTCGACCGAAATATATGCATGCGTAATGGGTCGCGTGCGACCCGGCGGGCCGGTATGTAGTTAGTGCGCGCATTTATCTGCTGTGGTATTACTTGTTAAGTTTTGTTGTTATTTCTTCCTTATTGTAAATATGACTGTTTTTATTGTAATTTAACTGTGCAATAATTTGGATTTATGTCGGTAATGTTGTTCATGTCTTTCCTAAATAAATAAAATAAATAGTGCGTGTTACCTTCTCCAGGACCTCGACGAGGAAGGCCAGCATCTGCTGCGAGAGGTGCGAGTAGGTGTCCCACAGGTACTTCACCACGCACTTGGTCCACTGGAAGCTCTCCTTGCTGAACGTCCTCCGCGAGTACAGCGTCATTACCGTGCCCAGGTTCTCCAGTTTCTTGCTCTTCTCGGCTGTGAACTGATTACGTTACTGTATTAATAAGTTTTTTTACTAATAAATGGGCTCCTAAATAAATATTAATACCAGCCTATTATTATCCCACCGCAGGGCAAAGGCCTCTTCTCACACAGAGAAGGCACGAGCATTGATCACCACGCTTGCTCAAGACGGGTTGGCGATTTCAGACATTTATTAACTATACGTCCAGGTTCAATTAAGTCACATTGACACTTGCCCGGATTTGAACCCACAACCTTGTGCATGAGAGCCACCACGAAATTTAGTGTATTAGCATCAAGTATATATACGATTTCAGTACCTATTCAGTACGCAGTTACGAGATTGCGGCAGTGCTGAGATACACAGCAGTGCATATATACGTACATACGAGATTTAATGGAATACACGCATACACATAAACTCAGAGGCCTTTTTCCCAGAGGGGGCCAGCAAAAACTGCAGAACACCACCTGCTACGATCCTTACATACCCCTAAGAATAATAATTTAATGGAATAATTCCGAATTAAGTTCTTTTAATGTTTAGTTTTAGAAAAAAAAACAGCTTCTATAAAGCGACATTTATCTTTCTCTTTTTTTAAATTGGATGTGCAATAGTGTCGATTGATTACCTGTGCTATGTGACAGGCTGCGCGCACGCAGAGCTCGTTGGCATCTTCGTAGTGCAGCAGCATGTAGGGTAGCAGGGCTACCACGGTCATGGGAAAGGCGAGGGATTGCGTGGGGTCGATGACCGGCAGCTCGAGCAGTGGGATCATGTCAACTAGGACACCCACCACCGGTTCGTACGTGTTGGGGTGCGTGCAGCCCTGAAAGTGAACTTAGTAATAGTTGACAAGATCATTGACTAAAAATAGAGGTTATTTATACATATAGGTTGAAAGCAGGACATTCACGATTGACGTAAGTTATTGCAATGTAACTCTTATTTCGGTAAGGTAAGGTATAAAATTAGAATGATTGCTGCGAGTTTTATGAAACTCAAACTTTATTACAATGAGATAGAGTTATCGCCAGCACCCGCACGCCCAGAAGGAACTCGTGCTCGTAGTCCGACTGGAGGGCAACGATGACGTGTTACCTTGAGCAGCAGCGCGTGCAGCGAGGGCGAGGTGTGCGGCATGGTGCGGTCGAGGCGCTCGCGCGCATCGGGCCGGTCTAGCGGCAGGCGCAGCATGACGCGCGCCAGCAGGCGCACGCCCAGCAGGAACTCGTGCTCGTAGTCCGACTCCAGCAGCGCCGCGCCCACCCAGAACAGCGTCGCCAGGATCGTCAGCTTGTCGTCCTGCAACAACGCACTCGGGAGCTTGCACAGAAACAATGCGGACGTTAGTGCTTTAGAAATTACATGTTACAGTTCTATATACTGGACGAGCTTTGTGATTATTGCATTTGGTTATTAATAATAGGGTATTTGACTGGTTTCTTTAAGTTAGAGGTTCGTAACCTAGAAAACATTAGGACAAAGTAAAAAAATAAAAATGCTCAAAAAATTGCGATATTGTAAGCATTTTAATGTCGATGCTATACGGAAACAGTACCGCTAGTATCTGATGTCACAAGACACAAGCGCCACAGCTTGTAACCTCGTGCCAGTCAGTACAACGGTCATTTTGCGTGACAAGGATAAAAGAGTAATTTCAAAAGTGTATAAGTTCTCCATTTATCCACTGATTGTGTTATTGTTTCACAAATTTTATTTTTTTAGTAACATCTTTAAAATAAGTATTAATTCATGTATATTTATTTCTTTAGATTTGAAGCAAATACCCTATTGTTGATCATTTATTCATCAAAACAAGTAATAAGCTGGTCAGCAAATGTTACAAGCAAAGCAATCATAAACAGGGACACTGGAAGGAATTTACAAATACTATATTTGGCTAATTGAGTATAAGTACCTGTGTGGCGCTATCACCGAGCAGCTTGAGGGATTGCGCCGAGCGTGACCGGCACAGGTTCGAACACACGCCTTTCGCGGCTTCGCTGCACGGACGGGCGCGCTCCACTGGATTAACAATAATAACATAATCACCACAAATGCAGACCGAAACCAACAAATAAGTACATAACTCATCATCTACCTAGCCTTTTCCCAACTGTGTTGGGGTCGGCTTCCAGTCTAACCGGATGCAGCTTAATACCAGTATTTTACATGGAGCGACTGCCTATCTGACCTCCACAAACCAGTTACTGGGTAATACGATACCTCTTGGTAAGACTGGTTGTCAAACTTTCCGGATTCTGACGGCCCGTTACGTCTGTCATTCTGTCATCCACGAACGACAGCCGGGACCAACGGCTTAACGTGCTTTCCGAGGCACAGAGGGGTCTTGGTATGTAAAGATGGTCACCCATCCACAGACCAACCGTGGCAAACGTAGCTTAACCTGATCGATCGACCCGTGCGGCTGTTATTACTTAGCCACAAGCCCTTAAAGCACAATAATAGAATAGAGAATAGAATAAGTACATAACTATGGTTCCAATTTTACTCTAGAACATAATAACATACTGGAAAAATATTGATTGTGTGTTGCGGAGATTAATATTATACAACTAGTGGATTCCCTGATTGAAAATGGGTGGCAACATACAAAAACAACAAATACATCTAGGTGTCACCGGATCACGCGCAGCAAGAAACTTACACAAAGGCGAGAACAAAACTGAGACAGGTTACATATACGTTACGTAAGCTTGAAAGATTTCATAACTAAAAAGAGCCTAAATGTGCCCGAGATATGTGCTCTTTTTAGTTATGAAATCTTCAGAAAATGTTAAAAATGTACGTTTAGATGCCTTTTAGGTCGCGTCTAGGAATCGTTATTCGGAACGCAAAATGTGTTGTTGAGGTCTTAAAACTAGGGAATTCTCAATAGTAACCACATTGGATGTAAGACCGGTTCATGACAATAAGCTCGCCTCTTGTTACGTGTCTTGTGTGGATCATGACAGGTGTGTATCAAACAAAACTTCTCCGCATACTCTCTCGGGAAATACAGCCGTGCAGTTATGTTATGAGATTGAATACAGTTGCAAAGTAATCAACTGTATTCAAGTAATATCAAATCAAACCAATAAATTCTTGCGTGTTCCATTTACTGAGAATTTTGTTGAGCAGAGAAATATTATTAATTTTAAAGAAAATTTCATGGAACTATCCTTTGACGGGTTAGCTTCAGTTACAAATAATTTGTTCGTGGAAATTCAAACTTGTTTCGATAAAATATAGTCGAACGATGGGTGGTGCAGTTCCTGACGCTCAATAAACGCGGATTGGTTGTTGAATTTCCGTATTTGGCGATGTGGTTTGTATCCGCCTCTTCAGGCACGCCCATATAGCCACTTCTCCGCTCCCCCCTATTATCGATCGCAGAGTATTGTTATTATTCCTCTCTCTCTCGCTCGTTGCACAATTTGTGCTTCTGTGTCAAGTTTACGCGTCACGTTGCCTCTCGCAGTTGTGTGTATGGGTAGACTGGAACTTTAAGTGGACCGTAGTGATCGTGAGTGACTCCACATAATAGTCATTTTGACTCCCGTGAAAATGTGTCCTGCATGACATAGTGATTCTGCATGATACATGGTCCCTCTATAAAAGCTGGGCCGATCCCGATAGCGCAGAAATCCATATGCCGAGTACGTACTCTCAAGCAGATAGCTCAACAGTGAGCGAGATACAGAATGAACCTTTCTGCAGCTATCGTTGCACCTTGAGTCAACAGGTCAGTATAGTGAGCGAGATAGAGAATGAAACCGTTCTGCAGCTATCGTTGCACCTTGAGTCAACAGATCAGTATAGTGAGCGAGATACAGAATGAACCTTTCTGAAGCTATCGTTGCACCTTGAGTCAACAGATCAGTATAGTGAGCGAGATAGAGAATGAAACCGTTCTGCAGCTATCGTTGCACCTTGAGTCAACAGATCAGTATAGTGAGCGAGATAGAGAATGAAACCGTTCTGCAGCTATCGTTGCACCTTGAGTCAACAGATCAGTATAGTGAGCGAGATAGAGAATGAAACCGTTCTGCAGCTATCGTTGCACCTTGAGTCAACAGATCAGTATAGTGAGCGAGATACAGAATGAACCTTTCTGAAGCTATCGTTGCACCTTGAGTCAACAGCACAGTATAGTGAGCGAGATACAGAATGAACCTTTCTGAAGCTATCGTTGCACCTTGAGTCAACAGATCAGTATAGTGAGCGAGATAGAGAATGAAACCGTTCTGCAGCTATCGTTGCACCTTGAGTCAACAGATCAGTATAGTGAACGAGATAGAGAATGAAACCGTTCTGCAGCTATCGTTGCACCTTGAGTCAACAGATCAGTATAGTGAGCGAGATAGAGAATGAAACCGTTCTGTAGCTATCGTTGCACCTTGAGTCAACAGATCAGTATAGTGAGCGAGATAGAGAATGAAACCGTTCTAAAGCTATCGTTGCACCTTGAGACAACAGATCAGTATAGTGAGCGAGATAGAGAATGAAACCGTTCTGAAGCTATCGTTGCACCTTGAGTCAATAGATCAGTATAGTGAGCGAGATAGAGAATGAAACCGTTCTAAAGCTATCGTTGCACCTTGAGACAACAGATCAGTATAGTGAGCGAGATAGAGAATGAAACCGTTCTGCAGCTATCGTTGCACCTTGAGTCAACAGATCAGTATAGTAAGCGAGATAGAGTATGAAACTGTTCTGCAGCTATCGTTGCACCTGGAGTCAACAGATCAGTATAGTGAGCGAGATAGAGAATGAAACCGTTCTGAAGCTATCGTTGCACCTTGAGTCAACAGATCAGTATAGTGAGCGAGATAGAGAATGAAACCGTTCTGAAGGTTTCGTCGCACCTTGAGTCAACAGTGAGCGATAGACAGAATCAAACCGTTCTGAAGCTATCGTCGCACCTTGAGTCAACAGGTCAGTATAGTGAGCGAGATAGAGAATGAAACCGTTCTGAAGCTATCGTTGCACCTTGAGTCAACAGATCAGTATAGTGAGCGAGATAGAGAATGAAACCTTTCTGAAGCTATCGTCGCACATTGAGTCAACAGATCAGTATAGTGAGCGAGATAGAGAATACAACCGTCCTGCAGCTATCGTTGCACCTTGAGTCAACAGGTCAGTATAGTGAGCGAGATAGAGAATGAAACCATGCTGAAGCTATCGTTGCACCTTGAGTCAACAGGTCAGTATAGTGAGCGAGATAGAGATTGAAACCGTTCTAAAGCTATCGTTGCACCTTGAGTCAACAGGTCAGTATAGTGAGCGAGATAGAGAATGAAACCGTTCTGCAGCTATTGTTGCACCTTGAGTCAACAGGTCAGTATAGTGATCGAGATAGAGAATGAAACCGTTCTGAAGCTATCGTTGCACCTTGAGTCAACAGGTCAGTATAGTGAGCGAGATAGAGAATAAAACCGTTCTGCAGCTATCGTTGCACCTTGAGTCAACAGGTCAGTATAGTGAGCGAGATAGAGAATGAAACTATTCTGCAGCTATCGTTGCACCTTGAGTCAACATGTCGCTATAGGGTACCTCATAATTGCTTTACCACCCTAACTGAATATCACTTGCACGTCAAAAAACTAATTTTAACCTTACTGAAGTTTTAATTCAGTGAGAATTTTAGCTTTTAACCAGTTGTAGTATGGAATCAAAACGGCAGTACAAAGTTGACTTTATCTCTTAGCAATGAGGGCGGTTCTCGTAGTTTAAAAAACATTTAGTTCCGCCCACCTCTTGAACATCTACCGTGTTGGGGTGTTAAGGTCTCCAAGTCTACCCAACGTTACTTGAAGCACGTCGTTACTTAAGTAAAAAAAAAAAAATTCTTCACCAGTGAACATTTTTAAAAATAAGTTATTTTTTTTTTGTATTTGGCTATTTAAGAATAAAAACTTACTACCATCACTTCATGTATTTATTCGATAGATCGGACGACCATCTTGTTTAGTATGTTTTGTTAGGTGTATGTATGAAAATGTGGATATACCACCTACACCCCTGAGGAATAAGGGCGTGATTTTAAGTTTTTTTTTTGTTTTTTTTTATTGCGCCATGTTCTTGATCTCTATGTCGCCTGACGGTGCGCGATGGACGAGTTCTACGATGGATAGACTGTGTGTGATAGTTACCGTGCGGCTGCTTGTCGGCGTTGGGCGGCGGTGCGTTGTTCTTACGCAGGCAGTAGGACACGGAGTAGCTGGTGCTGCGCGTGTGGTTGCTCACGCAGCCCACGCACACGCCCGGCGAGCGCTTGCCTAAGGACAAACATCACCAGGGGTTACCGGATACCCTGTGATTTAGCATGACAACTGAAGTGACAGGTATTACGTTTAGTCGGTTAACCACGTCACGTGGTTTGTTTGTTTACCTTTAGTTAATTACCTAAAGCGATGGAGTATTGTTGATAAGATAGTAGAATCACACAAAATATTTTCTAGAACTTACCCGCAGTGTACGGGTTCCCATTGGTGGGTTGGCCACCATCTTTGTTGTTCAGATTCGGTGTAGACTTGAAGATGTCCCTCATATAGTCGAGGGGTCTAAAGTTGGACTCGAGAGAGTCCACCGCGGCCTCCAGGGTCAACAGTAGCTCGGTGACGTAGCCCTGCATGTCCTCGCCCTGTTCGGCCACCGTCTCCACCAGCCGGGACAGGATGTCTGACACCATGCGGCCTGTCATGGCCACGCCTATGAAGCGGAACACCTGCAAGTGAGAATTGTGTGTCGTTAAAAAGGTAAGATGAATGTTTCTGTCGTATTAAAACGAGATAGGGACGCATTGCATGTCATAGCGCGTATTCCATGTACTATTCATATTAATGTTCTAATTTATCTTCACATCAAACCACAACATGTACTCTTGTAGTTCTTAATTATGCTTCAATTTTAGAATTCAATATTCAACTCAAGAGTAATTCTTTTTTTAAGCTGTATGTTATGTGTGTGTACGAGTATGTTACGGGATTTTTTGTAGTTTTCGAGTTTCATATTTTTGTTTTCGTAATTATTTAGTTTTCTGCCAGTGGAGCTTCAAAGATTTTTTTTGGGACATGATCGTCTTGTATGTTACTTTCATGTCACAAAAAATCAGAAAACCAAAATAACTCGAAAACTACCAAAAATCTCGGAACATACATGGGGTATTTTCGAATACCCCTGGGTTAAGGAATTCCGATTTTTCTTTTGGACGTCACTATTTGGACCACCCTGTGGAAGATATAGATTTTTAATTCTGGTTCCAGTAAGAATGGAACAGAAGTGAAGAATATATTTACCTGCAGCGACCTGCCCGCATAGTGTCGCGAAGGGCAGGACAGACCCAGCTGCAGCGCGGTCTGCGCCCACCGCTCTGAGATGAGCGCATGCGGCAGCGACTCGCGGAAGACGCGCAGCACGTGCCGCAGCAGCGTCGCCATCTGCTGGCAGCTGCGCAGCGTCCATACTGGCCAAGATAAAGAGAAAATTATTATGTGTTGTACAACCAGAGCTTTTGAAAATTATGTGAATAGTGATGAATTATTTATTTTCGCTTCTGAATACAAGACGTTTTTACCTAGAATAAGATTGGATGGCTGTTGAGTAACCTTTTTTTCCTGCAATGACTCGCGATAAAAGCTGCTATTTATTAAAAACTAGCTGACCCGCCAGACGTTGTCCTGTCAAAATTTCAATTTCTTTTTTTTCCTATTTTTTTTTCTTTTAAACCACCCCCGTAAAGAGGAGAATAAAACAAAAAAAAAATATTCAAATCGGCCCAGCCGTTCTCGGGGCGAGACAAACGAACAGCAATTGATTTTTATATATAGATAGATAAATAAAAAGGCCTTTATTATTCCTTTATTACAAGAAATAAAGTTATCTTAATAAAGTAAGTACCTAATAATGATTAATTAGGGCCCCCTCGACGGGTAGAGGCCTCCTCTAGTAATTTCCAGTTTTTTCTGTTTTTTGCTTTCTCAAGCCATGATTTGCCAACCAACTCCACTATCTCGTCGTGCCAACGTTCTGCTGATCTGCCTCTTCTTCTCTTTCCGTGTGGGCGAAGGCCAAGAAACTATTTATTACATATTACTTAAATTGCATTTTTGCTGAACTGGGCCTTCTTGGCGCAGCCGTGAGGGGAGCCACATTTTTCATCGCATCCTGCATCGCACTTGTTGTTGTTGTCGCACATGTTAATTTTTTATTTTTTTATTATTGTAATTTTAATCTGCTGTGTATTATTTTGTGTGCCTTTTTAGTCTATGCTAAAAAATGTATTTTATTTCTTAAATAGTTGGCATGTGTCGCATCGGTGATATCACATACCTTTAGCGGTGATGTCTTCGTACTGCCACAGCGGCATGAGCATGGGTCGGTTGGCGAGGAAGTGCACGAGCGACTTGATGACGTCAGCTATCGGGAGCTCGGCTGCCTCGACCTCGGCCGGGACCGCCTCCGGTGCCGGCGCCTCGCTCTCTACTTCGCCTGTCACTATCACCGGCAGCGACGGGTAGTTGTCACATTCACCTACAAACATACCTTTTTCGATTTCTATGACTTTTACAACTAAGGGGTACTAAACGGTCTAAACTATAATTTATACGTAGAGATCGGATAATCGGATGCTTATGCCCGTTTTCACCAACCTTAAGTGACACTTAAATGAATCCCTAAATAAAAGTTGACTGTTGGATTTTCAACGCTAGGCTTAACAGCACCGAGAGTTGAAAACCCAACAGGGCAATAATATTTAGGGATTCATTGAAGTGTCACTTAGGATTGGTGAAAACAGGAATTAGTTACCTAAAGTTGAGGTGTTGCTTAAGTATGGAAAGGGCTTTTAGATTGAAAAATCTCAGAATTCCGGAATCGACCAATTTTAAGTTATCTTTATAGAATCGAATGTATATTTAGGTACTTGCGTTCAGATGTTGGCTAATATGGATTGTACTTTTGTATCAAAAAAATCCCGGGATACCGGGATTGACAAATTTAGAGTTCTGATTGTAGGATCAAAAATGTATATTTACTTTCATTCAGGTGTTGGCTAGTTTACGCAGCCACTATCTTGGATTTAAATTTTAACATCACTATCGGCTTTAACACCCTCTACCATGTAGCCGATTAGTAGTGCATTTTATGGAATCCCCGGCATTTATATAAAGAAAAAAAAATAATAGGTTGGGGAAAAAGTTTCTTCGCATTTTTTAAGAAAATTCAAAACATTTTTTAATATACATTATTTACATTTATCTAAAGTATGTAGGTACCATTTTGTTCGATAACTTTTTGCCATCTTGTAGGTAGGGACATGATCCCATTGCTATAGAAATTTTGGGACTTCTGATCAAAATACCGCGACAAGTGGTTTTGGCAGTCCTCTCGTGATGTTAACCTGACACTGCCTAAAGAATTCTGAAGAGACTGAAACAGGTGGAAATCTGAAGGTGCAAGGTCAGAACTATACGGCGGATGCATTAACACCTCCCAGCCAAACTCTCTTAATTTTTGCTGAGTGGCTAAAGATGTGTGAGGTCTAGCGTTATCATGATAAAAAACCACATCCCTTCTGTTGATTAATTCCGGCCGCTTTCTCTCAACTTCTTGCTTTAATCTCATCAGTTGTTCGCAGTAGAGTTCAGAATCGATGGTCCTGCCTGGTGGTAACAGCTCATAATGAATAATGCCCTTCCAATCCCACCACACACACAGCATCACCTTGTTGCGAGTTAACCCGGGTTTCGCCACAGTCTGTGAAGCCTGACCGGCCTTTGACCACGACCTTTTTCGCACGTTCTTGTCGTACGTGATCCACTTTTCATCACCAGTTATCAGCTTCTTCAAAAATGGTTCGGTTTCATTACGTCGTAATAAAGAATCACAAATGAGTACACGGTTCATTAGGTTTCTTTCAGTGAGCTCGTGAGGTACCCAAATATCGAGCTTTTTTCAACCCAGTTTTTTTCAAATGCGCCAAAACTGTTTTGTGGTCAATTCCCAGTTCTTCAGCTACGTCGTAACTACTGATATGCCGATCTTGCTCCACTTTTTCAAAAATGGCATCCATTTTAACCGTAATAGGGCGACCAGAGCGACGTGCATCTTTGACATCAAAATTACCGGACTGAAAACGCTTAAACCAAATTTGTGCTACTCTCACAGATACTGCACTGGGTCCATAAACATCGCAAATTTTTTTCGCGGCTTGCGTTGCATTTTTACCTTTTTTGTAGTAAACTTTTAAAATGTATCGAATTTCTTCATTAGATTCACTCATCTTGACAGTACGAAAAACAAATGAAAATCACACATTTTCCTAATTTGAATTTGGAATTATGTTCTTTAAAATTTAAACTTTCAATGATACCAAAACCAGCCAGATACAAATAGTATAGCCAAAGAGATTTTATTTTAAGTTCATACATACTATAATGCGAAAAGACTTTTTCCCCAACCTAATAAGAAGCCGCTAGCCATAATTTGTATGCATCCGATTACCGACTTCTATTTGTAAGGTACAGACTTACCCTCAGGCGTTACTTGCGGGTCTGAGCTCAAGGAGCGTGCGTGAGAACGCGGGGAGTGCCCGCATTGCGGGTATTTGTCAAAAGCTGCATCTGGCTCTGCAGATGAATAAAATTGAATAATTAATTAAATGAACATTTGAAGTCATTCAATAATACTTTGATACGGTCGTGATTCATATTTTGATCAACATACAACCTTCGACCTGCAAAATTCCAAAAAATTGTATTTGTATTTCGTGCTACCTTGGCGCCTTAAACAAAGAATTTACCAGTGAAGTTGTGTGGCACGAGCGGCAGCGTGGGCTGCGGCACGCCCAGGCCGAGCTGCTGGCTGCGGCTGGCCAGCAGCACGCGCGCCACCGTCAGGTGGTCGTGGTGCGCCGCCACCGCCACCAGCAGGTTCAGCAGCAGCTGCCGGCAGTGCTGGTGCACTATCCATCTGCACGCGACCAACTGACTCATTAGATGCCATCCATCAATTACGTCACACTTTAAGGGAGCTAACAAGTGTGACATCCTGTGACAAGGTCTATCGTGACGTCACATATATATAAATATAAAGTATTAAAACTCTAAACTACAACTTTAAAGTACGAAAAACTTAAAATATTATAAATTCTATCAATAATATAAATAAGAGATTTTATTTAAAATTGCTAAATATGTGACCTCACCTAGGGGCAGTCACACAAAGAAACGACCTGTGACAAGGGCGGGGCTTCAAAAATTATAAAAAAATTTCAAAACGTAATATATGGAGGGCCCCTTATCATGTTTTGGAACCACACACAATGTCATACACGAAAATGTTTAAAACAATTAGCTTGCACGACATAACGCTATAGTAATTAACAGTAGCGGCAATGCCATGTGTTATATTTCTCCGATGCAGGCGATAATATCCGTCCGGGCAATTCCTGATGCGCAAAATGAGCGATTTCTGTAAACAACTCTCTGTCAAATGTTGCTTGCCCGACAGGATTGTCAGAAATCGGACAGTACTGATAACTCGTAGTTTATGTGACCGTTAGGTGTCGTTGCACAGCACATTGTTGTTTGTGTCAATTATTCCCTGCACATACTCAGGTCTGATATGTTGACAGGTTGCACTCATCAAGGCGCGGAGCACACTCAGTTATATAGAAAAAAAATACATAGTTTATTCCTAACATGACTGAGTGCATCAACGATAATATTAATGTCCAACTCCGTATTGTGCTCCACTTAGCAGTGAGCAACATAGCCCCAACAACAACAATAACATCAAAGCTGTTTGGAGACCCATGTCTCATACAAACAACAATACAACCCGCGGATTTATACTTAACTACATACCTAATTCAATTAGCCGTACGTTACCTGGTGTGATCCATTCCCAAGAAGACGATGTGCAGCATGAGCGGCACGTGAATGGACCAGTCCAGCTCCACGCCGTCCAGCACCACGTCACACAGCAGCATCACCGCCACGTTACACCTGCACATGGCACGCATTGCTACTATTGGAACTATCACCAGGACGTCTTCCGTAACAATTTGATTTTGACAGCGCCTTTATTGGGCGGCGTGTTACTACAGACGGACATCGCTCGCAATATAATACAAAAAAGAGTAAACATCAGAAACAATAATTTCGTCCTATTTATTTGCATTCCATAATGTTAAAAAATGTTACAATTTGTGTTGTGTGTGAGCTGTAAACAGCTGTATGCAGCAAGCTTTCTCAAAAATGTACCACATAATTTGATATTCAGCATCCGCAATTATAATAAGGTTTTGTTCACTTCCCTTTTAACACTGAACTTATAAATTATAGAGCAAGATCCCAGAGCCGCCAGACCTTACTAATTTTACAACGTACGCATACCTGCTAGCTTGGGCCAACGGCCAAATTTCATGTACTTATCAGGTACTAAAGTTACGTAAAAATGTTACTCACTTTTCTTAAAGTCTGACTACTGATTTTTGTTGTGTCCTATATTTTACAGAATATTGTTAATAATGAATACATCAATACTGTCAGACACTTCCCGTCAGCGGTTGTTTCCGCCAGCGCTTTAAAGCTCGCAAAAAATTAAGTCCCACTCTATCACATACATTTTGTTAATTAGAAAATAAGTAAGGTTTGGCGGCTCTAGGATCTTGGACTATTATTAGTAAATGAGAAGCATCTGTGGAAACGCCGGGGGAATGTTCTTCAGAAAGGTCTGATGCGTACTACTCGCAATCGGCGTGCATGTACGAACGATGTATGAACGTAAACGAAGCATAAGGAATATGTAAGAATAATAGCAGGTGGAGTTCTGAAGTTTCTGCCTACCCCCACGGGAAGAAGACGCGAGTTTATGTATGTGTAAGAAACTGTTCAAGGTGATACGTACCGATGGAAGCCTGAGATAGGCTGGCTGGTATCGGGCAGGTACTCGGTGAGCAGTGCGAAGAAGCCACCGTACTCAGGCATGGGCAGCGGGCGCGGCTGAGGCATGTCCATGCGCGCATCCTGCGGCGTTGCCGGCGCACTGCCCGCCAGCGGCAGCAGGCCTGGCTCGGGGCACAGGCCGGTCTAGGGGACACGTCATTCATGATCGCAGGAACGTTAAATAGGCCCAATATAGCACACTATACAAAAGCTCTTTAAGCTTTTTAAGGTCTGGAGCTTCGTATTATATCCTTGCAGCAGAATTTCGGTCACGGCAGCCAATCTCAACGGAGATTAGCCAGGTGCGCAGGAGATATTATAGTGCACAAGTGCACTCATAGTCCGATGAGACGGTAATGCGACACGACAGGGAAGAGTGGCGCAAAACCGATGGCGTCACATGCGCACCGAAGCACTGGTGCACCACCAATTTCCAAACTCTGGGCTGCTACTGAGAAATTCCTAATGAAATAACCCAATAACACTTTGCCCGACCTGGGAATCGTGTTCAGCAGGCGCGCTTGCGACCATGACATCAACGAGGCACTCTCATATTAAATACTATCCGTGACATCTAGTGACCGTTATCTTCCCACAGTATTTTGTACTATTCAGTGAGCATTTCGAATTGCTAGATGTGTCGATTTCCCTAGAAGCCAACTTGGCGCGGCGTACGGCAATACGCTGCATGTGGCTGATGAAGTTAAGGGAGCCTTCACCTTAACTGTACACGAAGATAATGTAAACAAGCAACAGTATGTTTATGATATTAATACGTTACCGGTGTTGCATCTCCGTCTGAGGGCGGAAGAGGTTCCTCGTCAGCTGGCGGCGTGGAACATGGCGGCGCCGACGCACGTTTGTCTTGCGCGCGCGCACTCGGCGTCTCCGGCGCTTTGGCACCGCTGACAAACAAACATGTCACCATGAATTACTTAACATCGGCAAATTTTGAAAACGGTAGGTTCAATACTTATTGTCATATTAATCCAGTATGCTTAAATTCTTACAGAGTCCACATAAATGGGCACAATTGCAAACTACGTCCTACTCTCGTCAGTGTTGTCCACTAAAAGGCATCAAAATAGCTAGATACATCAGGCCAAAAGCTAAAACAAGTCAACCATTGCCACGCAAAGGTGAGTTAAATGAACAAGACAAATATTGATAAAGCCACCAGACTACTAGGAATCCTTCAGAGGAAATTTCATTAGCAAATTAGATTCATTGATCACGGAATGTTTACTTTGCATGTTATGGCACCGAGCGCGCCGGCACAAAGCGCTAAGCCGCAGCCGACTAATTGACACGCCGAGTACCTTTGCCGAACGAACTGTCACGAAATTTTTCATTCACACATTTACAGGAAATCCGGTTTTTAACAGAAACGTCACAAAATGGAGGATGGATGGTGCTGATTTACGCATCATGTTCGTGAACGGGCGACGTCGGATGAAACTGGTCACCTCTTAAATACCAGGGCTTATTTTTAATCTTATAATTTGAATTGTTTCTCTATTTTATTACATTTTTCGCACTTAGAGAAGCAACAAGAATAATGTACCCAGGATTTTGTAATGTCTTGATATAAAAGAGTTTTGGTTTGTCCCTAGAGTTTCTTGCCCGTTCTTCTCCATAGAGATGTAGGTACGTTTTGGAATGGACGACTGACTTCTACTTTCTGACTAACTGATCGAGTGTTCAAAAGAGTGTGTAAGAGTGTGTAGAGAGAGAGAGAGTGTGTGTGTGTGTGTGTGTGTGTGTGTGTGTGTGTGTGTGTGTGTGTGTGTGTGTGTGTGTGTGTGTGTGGTTTAATTGAAATCTTTTATTGGTGTTCAACACAATTTAAATTAATGCTTTGAGTTTGAGTTATTTTCAATCTGGATGATGGTACTTACTGGATTTATTAGATACAATAAGAATATATTGCTTTATCAGTCAAGAAACATCCGTAATATTTTGCACCTTGGTAGGTACTACTTATATAGAAAAATAAAACGTTCAATCGTAAAATAAAATAATCCTATAAACCTATTTTGCTCTCTCCTAGTTGTATTACTAGTGAAAGGGTATAAACATCGGCGCAGTTCTGCACGGGAAAGGCAAATAGTGGGAATCCGCACAATGGAGATCTCGTCTAATGTGTCTTACCCAGAAAATAAAATTGGGTCACGCTGCAGCAGTCTTATTTGTTTATCGTAGCATCATATTTTACATTTGGTATTCAGCTGCGTCTGGTTAGACTGGAAGCCGACCCCAACATAGTTGGGAAAAGGCTAGGCAGATTGAGTAAGATATTTTATCAGTTTGCCATTTTGAGTTAATAATGAATCATGGACTTATTCATTTTACATTTTCTATAACCGCTTTTTCGCTTAAAGCTTTTGTCTGTTAATAAGCGGGTAGGCACGCGAGCCCTTGCTTCGCGGCCATGTGAACAATCGCTGTAGCATGGCCGAGCCGCCGACGCCGACGCCATGTCTCTGTGCATACTTTTCTAAGAATAAGAAAAAAATAAGAATTGCTTAAGTAATTTCTTTGAGTATAATTTGCTCTCTTTGACATATTAGGTCTTTACCTATGAAATTGCTGTTCTGTAGTATTGGGCATTTCAAATCAAAATAATTTTTGTTTGGCTAAGAATTCTAATTTCTAATTAATTTTATTTTAAAAACATGGATTTTTTTTCCAAAAGTAGTCATTTGTTTATTGATTAGTGTTACATTTTCATCGCATTTCAATCTTTTTCGTCATCATGGATACGTTAAAAATTCGAGTAATTATGGAATATGAGTACCGTCGTGGCAGCAACGCGGCACAAGCGGCACGCAACATCAACGACGTTTACGGAGCTAACAGTACAAACCAACGCACCACTTGTTATTGGTTTGCTCGCTTCCGTTCTGGAAATTTCGACCTGAAAAATGAACCTCGCGGTCGTCCGAAGACTTTGGTCGACAATGACGAATTAAAGGCGATTGTGGAAGCTGATGATACACAATCTACGGCTGAATTAGCAGCAGCTTTCGATGTTAGCGTCAAAACAATATTGGTCCATTTGCGTCAAATTGGCAAGGTAAAAAAGCTTGACAAATGGGAGCCCCACGAACTCATTGATCGCCAGCGCGAAGTACGCGTCGAGACGTGCCTTGCACTGCTCAACAGACACACAAATGAAGGAATTTTGAACCGCATTGTTACCTGCGATGAAAAATGGATTCTGTTTGATAACCGCAAGCGCTCAGCAAGTTGGTTGGATCCTGGTTCAGCACCTAAACAATGCCCTAAACGAAAACTTACCCCTAGAAAAGTGATGGTCACTGTTTGGTGGTCTAGCGCCGGTGTGATTCATCACAGCTTCTTACCAAACGGGGTGAGCATTACTTCAGATGTGTACTGTGAAGAACTGAACACAATGATGGAGAAGCTGGCACATCTCCAGCCAGCAATGGTCAATCGCTCGTCTCCGCTGCTCCTGCACGACAACGCGCGACCTCATACTGCACAGCAGACGGTCTCCAAGTTGCAAGAACTGGGGTTGGAAGCTCTCTGTCATCCGCCCTACTCACCAGACCTTGCGCCTACAGACTACTACTTTTTCCAGAATTTGGATAACTTCTTGGCGGGAAAAAAATTCAATACCCGAGAGGCAGTACAAAATGCCTTTGAAGAATTTGTTGCCTCCCGTCCAGCTGATTTCTTTAAGAAGGGCATCAATAAACTGCCACTGCGTGGGCAAAGATGCATTGATTGCATGGGTGATTACTTCGATTAATACAAATAAAAAATGCATGAAAAAAATTCGTTTAAATTTTTTCATACAAAACGGCAATTTCATAGGTAACCTATTATAAATATAATATCACCTTGGGAGGTGGTGCCTGCCAATAAAGCAATTACGAGATTTACTTGATTAGAACAATACTTTAAAATACCAACAGGGTACTTTGGTTCAAATAAATGGTAAAAGAAAATTCTTCCATTAGCAAAGTACTCGTAATGCGACGCCGACGGCATGTCCGGGGGCAGAAATCAGCCCGCGTACTTATTGGCTTTTTAATTTGATTGGGTAATAAACCTATGCATATCGCACGAAGAGCGCCGAATCTATTCGCCTCTTTTCTTTCTTTGCTTTGTAATCTGTACGAAAGATTTCATTAGAATTCAGTGAATATAATATTGAACTCTTATTAGCTTATTATAAAAATAATTTCGCTTTTCGTGTCTGTCTGTGTGGCCGCGTTGTTCTTCTAAACTACGCAACGGATTTTGACGCGTTTTTCACTATCACTTAGAGAATTTATTCCGGAAGGATTATATGTATAATACATTAATAATTAAGTTAGATATACTATAGAAACCTTCATGTTTTGTCAAGTCGTAAGAACCGTGCGAAGCAAGGCCGGGTCGCGGGTCGCGGGATAAATATACTATTGATAAGACTAGAAATAAGCGGTGTTCATCTAATGAAAATTTGCAAGCGTACATAGCGCTTTGTGTTCCGCGCCCCGTGTCGTCCGTTTGTATGAGTAAATATCCGTTTCAAACTCAAACTGTGAAGGTATTAAAGGCGAATTTCATGGTGCAGTGCAGATGATTGTTCGTGTTGGTGCGTTTTAAGGGTTGCACACATCAGCGACAGCGCGGGGAGGCGCGACGCGAGGCTCAGTTCCCGGGCAGACGTTGTGCCGTGACGTCACCGCGTGTGTGCACCGCGCGCCAGGAAATTGCATCGGTATAGGCTTCTCGTACGAAAATCGTAATATTGATTCGTTAATTGAGACTTTTCGAGCAATAGCGGTGGCTCAAAACTCCTTAGTGTGTACAAAAAGACACAATGCCTCGGTTCGAGTTAACAAAGATCAACCAGCCGCGTTTGCCGGCGCGGCGGCTGGTTGATCTGCTGATGAAATAAGTTGTTCTTCATTCCTGCTGCACCAGTATAGATAGATCAGCATGGCCGGAAGACTCAGTCTTTGAAGGTATTGTGCAATTATTGAAATAATTATTATTTAGGTACCTAATTTAATCGGCCGAGAGACGCAACTTTGCACTATACAGGTGAGTATTTTTTTACATGGATCATTTGGTCTACTACATTATGCTAACCGTTGCAGATAAAAAGATTTGGTGATACATCCAGAGTACCAAAGGGTATTAAATCAGCATTGCTCTAATTTCAAATTGTGCCTATTTTTTTTCGTAGCAATAGAACAAGCAGAAAATAAGTAAAAAATTGACAGAACACACGGGGGTTTTAAGGCGATGGTAAGAGACTTTTAATGATGTTGTTTGTATATTCCTATATTTATTTTTCATTCCTTTGTGATGTTTGCCGTCGGCATTGTGTTTGTTTGGTGAATATGTACCTGAGATCAGAGCTAATTAGAGAAATGTCAACAGAAGAAAGTTGGCAGCAGAAACTAAACAGAATATATTAAGTTCTGCGATTTCGGCAGTCTCCCCAGTTCTGGAGCCATAGCGCAAGATAGCGCGGTTTTTTCATCTGATCCCACTTCCGGCATCTCGGTTTGCAAAGCGATGAAGAAGTAGATTAGTCTTTTATTAGTCCGATCTTGTGCTTAAGATAGCTGTCGCATTTTTAAGATTGTTAAATGGCTAGTAAATAATATTAATTTAATAGGTACCTCATTTTAAAAACACATTTCTATTGTGTTATTTAATAAACTGAGCTCAAAAAGTACCTATTATCTGTTTTGAGATGACTTAAATAAATACCGCAATAAAAATGTGTTTTTAATGATTAACTATTAAATAAATTAATATTGTTTACTAGTTCGCTAATTGATTACATTTTTCAATAAAAACTTTTTTACAAAAAAATACAACCGACTTCCAAAAAACAACACAAAGTAAAAAATATAGTAAAGTAATAAATAACTTTAATTTCGGAAGTCGGTGTCTGGTTAAATGTATTTTCATTTTTTGCCACCGACTTCCGAAATTAAAGTTATTTTTCACTTTGTAGTGTTTTTTTTGGAAGTCAGTTGTATTTTTTTGTAAAAAAGTTTTTATTTTTCACTTTTTGGTTGTGGTACCTACCCCACACAAATTCTAATACCACTACCTGCAAAAGAAACTAGAACATCATCCAAATAAAAGTGGGGAAAAAATACTTATAATGAAGCTAACTCAAAAACTAGCCAAGTAAAGATAATCAATTTTAATATGGGACCAACTTTGAGGTATACCCTCACGAATAAATCAATTTTTTTTCAAATCGGACGACTCTGTAAAAAGTTATGCGTGGTCATACATAAAAAAAAAAAACATACGTGTCGAATTGAGAACCTCCTCCTTTTTTTTCGTCGGTTAAAAAACAACTTTTCATTTGACATTTAAAAAAATTTGGTCCTGTGTGAGCGAGACGTGACAAAATCGATTGCCCTCTTTAGCTCAGAATTAACAGGATGGATGAAATGGCGGCAGGTCACGGGTATAATTTGCGACTTCCGTATTCCCTTTAAACTTGGAAGAAAGTATCTGAATGTAGCTGAGATGAATATTAAGGGTGATGTGTCAAGCATTATCCCAATACTTTTTGCCGACGCCGACGTCGCGCGTCGCGGTTAATGACGTCCATATACAGGGTGATTGGAAGATGGGTGCAAAGCTTTAAGGCGAAGATAGTACAGACAATTTAGAACCATTTAAGCCATGGTTGTCTCAGACGAAGTCTTACCAATTTTTTTTAACCTAAGTTTTAAGTTTTTTTTTGGAAATTCTCAAAATTTTATGTAAACTACATAATTATGGCCAAATTGAATGATAAATGAATTCATTTTTTATTTACACATTAAGTATTCTTTTAAGCAAAAATTTTGTTTTTGCTAGACTGCCTAAAATTTAAAATTTCTCCCTCGAATTGGTTTGTAGGTCCTAATTTCAATAATATGTAAGATATCCGCATAAATGATACCTCAAAAGAAAGAGCAATTATCAAGTATGTCTTCAAAAAGGTTTGAACAAAAAAAGCTCCCTCCGTTTATTTTTAAATTAAGGTTTAAAAAACGTATTGATACAAATTAATTTTTTTTTGAACTTTAAATGTCTGTAAAAAAATATCTAATGGTAATGACACAGAAGTCTAAAACATGGTTTACTTGATTGCTTACACATTACTATAATTAAATAAATAAAAAATAAATTCATTCATCATTCAATTTGGCCATAATTATGCAGTTTACATAAAATTTTGGGAATTTCCGGAAAAAAACTTAAAACAGGTTAAAAAAAATTGGTAAGACTTCGTCTGAGACAACCATGGCTTAAATGGTTCTAAATTGTCTGTACTATCTTCGCCTTAAAGCTTTGCACCCATCTTCCAATTACCCTGTATATTTGTTTATATGTTACTTTGAAGTTCGTCGGGTATTTTTTTTACACATATCTTATGCTCCTTCAGCGCCCAAACACTTTCAACCAGGTTAGTATCGGGCGAATGTGTCAGTCTTAGACTTGACGATGATTTCCCGGCCACAATATTTTTGAGTGTTCTTGGATGTCTGGGTGAATAACGGTTTCAGATCGGTTTCAACTAAGCATCTTATGATGGTATATTAAGACATTTTAGCCCTGGGCCATTATGGATAGATAGGTACTCATATTATCAGAAAACTGCTGTACGAACGGACTCTGTTGTCACTATGAATTCTAGGCAACGAGTCCCTCTACTTGCTACTATAATTTATTTTTCGATAAAATTACACTTCATTTTACTGACGGTTCTCCAGATTTAGAGCCGCTGGGACTTTCACCTTTTTCCTTGGTTCAAAAAACAGCATTTTGTTAGGGGTTAGGTAAATACTATATTTTAGGGTACCTAGTCAGGGTTTTTAAAACGATGTACTGCATGGATCGACTTCTAAGGAAAATAACGACAATTTTAAACCTTAATTGTGTTTTTCTAAACCCACTATCATTACTTTTGGATCAGCCCGCGTACGCCGATTTTGAATCAGTCCGCGTGCGCCGATTTCTTCGTAGTTGCTTGGCGGATTTACACGATTCTTTTTCCATTTGGTAGAAAATTTCGCATGGTGGTCACATATCGTCTTTGCGTTTGCCAAAACCTCCGTGTGTTTTAAGTCAAGTTTTCAGGGGAGACTAAACTATTTTATTTAAATATTGATGGACTTATTAAAATTCAGTATGGAGGTAAAAAATATTTATGAACTGGGGAAATGATAAAATGTTGTTCATCCCCATTTTTCTTTTGTCATTTTGATGCACTTATTAAAATTATCTTGCGATAACCATGAAGAAACACATAACCAAGTTTACATTGCCAGAAATGAGAATTAGGTGCACATATAGATTTTGTCAAATCGATTTGTAGAGTGAAATAACAAATATAGTTGTTTTTGTAATCTATGCGTAATTCGATTTTAAGGCCATGTAGCGAAAAAAAAAATAATAAAAAAATGCACATAACGGTTTTGGCAGGAGCACTGACGATATTAATTTTATTACTACGATTTTATAGTTTTTTAGAGTATTTATAAGTATATATGCTATTTTTTGCCAGTTATTTTGGAATGTACTCTTACAAAATGACTTATTGTCAATTATTTTCTATTTTCTAAGAGTAATTACCAAAATAACTGCCAAAAAGTAGCATACATACTTATAAATACCAACGATCTAAGAAATTGTCACAGGAAATTGTCCTTAGATTTAAATTTAATGAAATAATCACGAAAAACCTCTAGAAATGCGACGTAGAAAGCCCGCGCGCGATCAACGCTCTAAATAGCTGGCAGTAACCGGTTGTATGGTGATTGGTTCTCATGTTGAACGTTACCGCGATTTACAAGCATGACTTAATATTTTAGCAGCACCCTATGGGCCTATTTCACGATGTCCGAATAGCCACTACTCACCGAATAAATTCAAAAATGGAACAGAATTTGTATGAAATTATCTACCAAGTAACTTAACAGGAACTTATTCTTAGGCAGCCAATTCGGACCAGCGTTTTTTGTAGCGTGCCGTGGAGCGTTTAAGGGTAATTTATGAGTTTTTGAAATTCCTATAAAACCTAATTGATTTTCAAATTAATTTGGTTTTATAGGAATTTTAAAAACACAAAATTTATATTATATTTACACGCTACAAAAAACGCTGCTTCGTATTTGCGGCCTTAGGTGATGAAACAGGCTCTTAATATCATAAACGTAAAATATGGAATCAAAATCAAATGTAGTAAATAAAATAAATCCTCTCTGTCACCTGTCACCTGTCACCCGCACCATGCTACACCGCAAATAGTATAGTGAGCTTTTTGCGGGCGGATATTGAAGGAGAGACTTTATCTCAATCAATATCACAACCAGTCAATTTAAGTGTCGACTGCAGCGAGCGGAAGTACAGTTTTAACATTTCAAAGGCATGGGATTAATAAAGGACATGTGCATAGTAAATAGAGTAGGAACCTACATGTGCAATTATTTTCAAAGCTACACACATCAAAAGTGTCTAGGGATCAACATATATTTTTGCAATAACTTTTCTCCTGATTGATATTAATTAAAATTTTCTTTAAGGATTCATCAAATAAAGTGTTTTCGTTTGTCACAGTAACGATAAACCAAGTCACCTTTGCATTAATAAAGAAATTTGCCATTTTCCTAATAAAGGGATTTTTGACATTTGAACCACTAACATTAAAGTTCGAAAAAAAGACTGAAATAACAGTTTTCTTTAAAATTTTATTGGGTAACTTAAACAATTAATAATCCGTGTTTCTACCGCGAACACTAACAACACAAGAACATCGGTTTGGCATACTCAAAATGAGTTCATCCAAATCACGCTGTGGAATGGCCGCCCATGTTCGTTGCAACAACAAAAAAAGGTCTTCTTGCGACTGGATACCCTCCATATTCGGCAGAGCTCTTCTCTGTAGCATATCCCATGCATGCTCAATCGGGTTCAAGTCTGGCGACTGAGCAGGCCAGGGCAGGACATTGATGTTAGCTGCGGCGAGAGTCTGTCTTACAACTCTTGCGGTGTGCGGTCGTGCATTATCATGCATTAACTGAAATAAGGGACCGATTTGCACTTGTAGAGGAACGATGACGTCTGATACAATCGTCTCAGCATAAATTTGAGCGTTGAGGTTGCCTCTGATCCAAATCAACTCAGTTCTTCCGCCGATCCAAATACCCGCCCATACCATGATGGTTCCACCACTATAAGGATGGACTTCCTGGCAGGATTTTAATCGCTGTTGGCGTCCAGGGGTTCTCCAGTGTCGTATACGTCTTGTATCCGGTCTCATACCAAAACGAGACTCATCAGAAAAGCACACGAAACGCCATTGTTCTTCTGCCCAATTTCTGTGTTCAAGAGCCCCATTGATATCGAATCCTACGATTGTGCATTGCTATAGGTGGTACCCGTAGCGGTCTTCGGGAATGAAGGTTCACTTCATGCAAGCGGTTTCTGACTGTTTGGTCGCTAATTAAGTTCCCTGAAGAGTGATGAAGCCTCACGGCTAACATCATGGCGGTTATAGTTGGAGCTCTTCGAGTTAAGATTTGAATGTATCGGTCTTGTCTCCGTGTGGTGCAGCGATACCGTCCTCCATGGCGCTCAGCCACGGTACCAGTGCTTCGGTAACGTGTCCAAAGTCGACTGATAACACTCTGACTTGTATTCAGAGCTAAAGCCACAGTACGTTGCCGGGAACCAGCTTCTATCATTCCCACGGCTCTGAGCATTTCTTCCCTGCTTAAATGACGTCGCCGCTCCATAATAACGTTGGTTTTAATCAGTAGTAGGGAAACAGTAGCACTAATAATGTCTTCAATGCGTTGTATGTTTTTATAGGGAAAATATTGACAGCTGATTTTCATCTTTTACTCGAATTTGATTCACAGTTCCTGATTCAAATTATGAAATGCACCAAAAAGGATCCATATAAATTTATAAAATCATAAATTTATTACAAAGCCACATCTCAATCTCAAGAAATCCGCATAAAAATGCTTGATCCCTAGACACTTTTGATGTGTGTATTTATGAGAAGGTAAACTTTAAATCAAACAGGGCACTTAGAATTTAGAACGTCTGGCGTCATCTTTGATGTTTGATACTATACAGTGTTTTTTTTTTGTGACTAACAGTCTGTACTAATCTGACATTTGAAGTTATAGAGCGTATTTTTTTGTGGTGAGGAAACACTTTATTGAGCTTTCTCTTCTTCCGAGTCGATGGAAAATCCTAATTCTAAGTAATATTATAAATGCGAAAGTAAGTTTGTTTGTTTGTTACCATTTCACGTCTAAACCACTGAACCGATCATCCTGAAATTTTGCATATACGTTGTCAGGTGTACAGAAACGGACATAGGGTACCTTTCATCCCGAAAAAAAAATACTGTTCCCGAGGAAAACAACAATAAAGTTCTTATGATAATAGATGGCGCCACGTGTTTTTCGAATCATGATTGAATTATATTATTACAAGCAGAGTACAATCCGAATTGATTGTCAAATTCTAAATTAACCCGAACGAAGCCGCGGGCAAAAGCTAGTGTATCTTTTAGTAAAGTGTAATCATAAGGCCCCTTCGGTGACTTTACTGCCTCTAAGTCACAGTTAATTGCTGATACCTATAACACAAGATATTAAGTTATCTTAGTTTAGGTATTAGTAGCAACTCCAATATGTAAACATTTTAACTACCTTTTGGCCTATTTTATGTAAACCTGTTTTCTTTATGTTTAATTTTGAAATAAACATTTTTATTTATTTATTTTAATTATTTCTTTCACATTAATGTTAGTGACCCATGTTCTTAGGGTGAACATAACTAAAGGGTAAGAAGACGCTATCTCAATTTCTTTAACCTCGTTAAACGCTACGGCCAATAAAGGGAAAACCTTATTTCGCCAGTAACTATTTTGTCGAAGCGAATAGAGTTCATCTAAAAGGGTAATTACCTATTATATTATTTTCTACAGATTTGGCTTTCAGACAAAACTTATAAGCTAAATATCTCCTTCGTATGTACAGCGGAACCAAACAAAGCTCACTCTCCATGACATGTATCGGAGTAGATTTGATAAAACCTCCTATAATACGTAACGCCTGATTTTGTAACTTATTTAACTTATCTAAGTGACACTTTGCACTAGCATCATATAATCTATGCGACTTCTAATCATGGCTATATATATATATGTCTTAAATGTAGAGGATGCAATCCCTAGGACCTACCTGCTAAAACCTTAAGTAAATTAAGGTTTCTTTGAACATTTCCAACTGTTGTGACAATATGCTTACTCCAGCGCAAGGCCTTGTCGAGCCACACACCTAAATATTTGTAACTGTCAACTTCGCCCAAATTCCGACTTTTTATCTTAAGTTCTACCTTTGATCTTCTAAAACCTCTACTAAAAATACACACTTTAGACTTAGCGGCTGATAATTCTAATCCTAACTCATCTAGCACGTGGCACACTCTATCTAGCGCTGTTTGAAGTGTTCGTTGGATTTCTTTTAAAGTAGACGTTTGGTACAAGACAAAATCGTCTGCGTATTGACACATAGTAACATTCTCAATCTCATGGAAACACTTAATTGTGACTATGTTAAAAAGTACTGGTGAAATTGGGTTTCCCTGAGCCAAGCCTCTACCTGTATATCTTATGAAGAATTTGCATGTATCCGTTACATCTTTTATCATAAGATGTCTTTCACTAAAAAAATTCCATAAATATTGGCAAAACTTTTTTCCAATTCCTATCTCATCTAAAGTGTTCGTCAGTACATCTACTAACACATTATTACATAGGCTGCACTAAAAGTATCGGGAATGGAATATTTCCATTGTTCCTGTCATATTAAAATCTTTTTAATTGAAAACTCCTTGGTTTTAAAAATCGAATACCATTTATTTATTTAAAAAAAGATTCTCGGTCTTGTCAGAAGGTTTTGTCAAACTTGTTTAGTCGTTGAGAAAATGGAATTGACTCGAGAAAATTCAAGAGCGATGATTTATTATGACTTTCGAAGTGGTTTAACACAAAAACAGTGTGTTGACCGGATGATTTCTGCATTTGGTGATGAAGATCATCCAAAACCACAATTTATCGCTGGTTTGCTGAATTTCAACGTGGACGTGTCAAGCTCAGTGATGATCCCCGTCAAGGTCGTCCAAAAACTGCAGTCACCCAAGAAAACGTTGATGCTGTGCGTAAGCTAATTGAGGAAGATCGACATGTGACATACCGCGAAATTCAGGCAACTTTAGACGTTGGTATGAGTCAAATACAAATAATCTTGCATGAACAATTAGGTGTAAAAAAGTTGTTTTCCCGATGGATACCGCATTCGCTCTGTGAAGAGCAAAAAGCGGCTCGCGTTACTTGGTGCGTCAGAACTCTCGAAAGATTCCACGCAGGATCCTCAAATGCTGTATACAACATCGTATCAGGTGACGAATCTTGGATATACGCGTACGAACCCGAATCATAAAACCAGTCACGAGTTTGGGTGTTCGAAAATGAGTTAAAGCCAACAAAAATTGTTCGTTCACGGAGTGTTGCAAAAAAAATGGTGGCCACGTTTGTCTCCAAAACCAGCCATGTTGTGACTATTCCTCTTGAGAGACAAAGAACGGTTAATACAGAATGGTATGCTAGCATTTGTTTGCCACAGGTCGTTTCTGAACTCCGTAAAGAGAACTGCAACCGCCGCATCATCCTCCATCACGACAATGCGAGTTCTCACACCGCGCACAGAACAAAAGAGTTTTTAGAGCAAGAAAACATAGAATTATTAGACATCCGCCGTACAGCCCCGACCTAAGCCCTAATAATTTCTATACTTTCCCTAAAATAAAGAATAAATTGCGTGGTCAGAGATTTTCATCACATGAAGAAGCTGTGGACGCCTACAAAACGGCCATTTTGGAGACCCCAACTTCCGAATGGAATGGTTGCTTCAATGATTGGTTCCATCGTATGGAAAAATGTGTCAAATTTCGCGGAGAATACTTCGAATAAATACATTTTTAAATAGTAATGTTGTGTCACTTCCTTGATTCCCGAAATTTTCAGTGCCGCACTCGTATACGCATTTGTAACATCGAGAAAACAGGCTACTGTTGGAGTTTGACGTGAAAATCCTGTGTAGATTTGACTAACTAATTTAACTAAACAGTCTTGACAAGATTGTCCTCTCCTAAACCCAGAGGTATATTGAGATAACAACTTATTTTTTTCAATACACCACTCAAGTCGCTTTGTCAGCATAGAGTGAAAGATTTTACAAATGCAGGATATTAAGGAGATAGGTCTTAGTTTAATACTATTATTATCTGGTGATGATTTTGGTATAGGTGATATTAGTATATCCCGCCATTGTTTTGAAATAATTTCTGCTATTAGGAGACAAATAAAATATTAAAGAATATGTAATCCCGTCAGCCCCAGGCGCTGTGTCTTTTCGTTTAAAACAATTTATCATTTCTTGTAAAGTGAATTTGCCCTCTAATACTCTATTATTTGATTTAAAATGTAGATGCTTTAGGTATACGTAATCCGGTGCGAGACTACACAGGAGTTACATCTTGCTGAGGAAGTTGGGTATCCTGCAAATTCCAGGTAATGCTGCAGCATCAGTTTAAGGTTACTATGTTATTCTAATGCCGTTGAAGTAACTGAATACCAAATTTCGACTCGACCAGACCTGTGGAAGATGCTCACATCCATTCATCAACTAGAAAAGAGCTGATAATCTTCAAACGGCTGAATAGATTTTCTTGAATCATAGCTAAGAACACTCTCGATCAAGTCTCCTTTCAAACAAACCTAAAAAATCTAAATCAGTTCAGTCGTTTGAGAGCTACGATGCCACAGACAGATACCTATACACGTTAAACTTAGAACAATTCTCTGTTTCCGTCGGGGGTTAACAAAACCAAAAAAGAATATATTTTTTATGAAAAGTTCTTATTTTTTCTGCATGCCGCAAGGTAAGGAGCATGCTGATACATGTATCATAGAAACTACACTCAAATATGATTAAACACTGAAATACCTGGCTTTGGCCGGATCTTCGCCGCTATGCCTCTTGGTGTGTATGGTGCCTTTCTCGACTGGTGCGAGCTCCCCAGTCCGACCAGTAGCGTCCTGGAGAACATAGTCACAAATAGAAGAGAGAAAAAAAAATAGAATACTGCACGTCCTCTTGATTAAACTCGAATGTAAAGGGAGCGCCATCAAACACATACCGAAATATTTCGAAAACTGCCATCGGCATTGATTTTTAGTAAATATTTTGTCCGTCATAAGCTAGGCTCGTGTACCAGTACACAAACAAAAATAAAACAAAGGTAAAACTTTCCCTTTTTTTGACTCCCCAGATGAGATTAAAAAAAAAAACTTATTTCACATAAGTACACTAAGTTTATTTTATTTTATTTATTTTTTGCACAATATACAAACAGTTACAGGGTTTGCTTACAATTAATGAGTACATGACCCCGTTGGGGCGCGGCAAGATAACTTAAAACTAGAATATTGTGTCTGTAACATTATCAATTAGAACATTATTAAATAATGTTGTAATTCTTGACTTAATGTAAAATTTAAACTTATGTTCATTAATAAACATTATGAAAATGTTTTATATAGGGTGACTGGTAAAAAGTGGCCGATACTTAAACACATGATTATACTCATGATAACAAACAACTTTTACTATGGGACCAAACCTGAAATCGCGAAAAAGAAATCAGCTGCTCCCTAAAGTTTGGCGAGTTATGCGAACATGAATGTATGGGGCAGCTGATTTTTTTTTCGCGAATTCAGTTTTAAAGTTGGCATGTTTTTTTTATTAAAAGTTTGCAGTTAAAAATAAAAAAATCATACTTCGTCTAAGACATGTATGGCTCAAAATGCTCTACATGGTGTCAACTATCACCCCCTAAGGCTTTGCAGCCAGCTTCCAAATACCCTATATTAATAGACGGTATGCGGTAATGGTATAAGGCGAAAATAAAAGGTTAGGAATTGAAGCAGCTTTTCGTAGTTTTGAGAATATTTGTATTAACTTGGCTTTCTGCGAAAAATGTATAGGTATATACATATGAAAAATATAACAGGAACTGATTTCGCTTTCGTGTTGCGGTTCTAATTGAGAAGATTAGAGGTTCACTGTGGAATATTGTCAAGACTGCTAGACCTAATTAGGTGGCGCAATATAAATGAGGCAGAAACCCGCTGATCAATATCAGCGGGTTTCTGCGGTACAGGCAAGTCGTCAGTTTTCAAATTATTTCCTCTATCAGGTCATGACACATAATTTTTGAAACTACAACACTGACCCGACTATTGCAAGAAACTGTATTTAATTACTTGATAATATAGATCAAAATAGTATATACCTTTGACCAATGTCGAGCTAACTTCAACTTAAAACCTGGCGATTTTATGAAATATAAATCATTTACCATCTGAAATTCGGTCTGACATGTAAAGAAGACGGCTGAATGTAATTTAACGTCGCAGTATATAACGCTGAGTCGGTAAAGCAGATTCTATCATGCAATGAGCAGACAATAATATCCCTTAAAGCGACGAACATGTTGTGGCTGTGACCGTACCTGTGATCCGGTGCAGGGCCCGTCGCTGTGGCCCGAGGTGGCCTTGCGCATGGACGTGAGCCGGTAGAAGGGCGGCGTCTCAGTGCGCTCGATGAGACAGTTGAGCGTCTCCACAGTCTGCAGTTCTGTCATCATCTCGTCCAGCAGCCGCTCCGGTCGCGACCGAGCGAGGTACAGCACCACGCGCTTTGCCTACGACAGTATTAATAATCATCATCTCTTATTAAAACAATTTATTTGGAGTCGGTGACTAAGTCTTCTACCATACATCTCTCTGTTAGTTATCATCTTAGCAGACACCCCGTTTCCAGCCATTAGAATATAACATTTTACTCTTAGTGTACCTCAATCTGCCTAGCCTTTTCCCAACTATGTTGGGGTCGGCTTCCAGTCTAACCGGATGCAGCTGAATACCAGTATTTAACATGGAGCGACTGCCTATCTGACCTCCACAACCCAGTGACTGGTTAATACGATACCCCTTGATAAGACTGGTTGTCAGACTTTCAGGCTTTTGGCTACCCGTAACGATTGTCAAAGATCCGCGAATGACAGCCGGGACCAATGGCTTAATGTACTTTCCGAGGCACGGAGGAGTCTCGGTATGTAAAGATGGTCACCCATCCAAGGACCAACCCCAGCAAGCGTAGCTTAACCCGATGGATCGACCCGTGCGGTTGTTATTACTTAGCCACAAGCTCCTCTGTGTACCATACGAATACAAATGTGGAAATTAATGGACCCATTAATATACTAACACTTGGGTATCTTCTTAAAAACGAGTTTTTTTTTTCATTTCTCCGAATTTTTGGTTTTTGGACATGTCGGTTCATTTCCTTCACCGTTTTGTGAGCAGTGGTGATGAAAATATTTACACACAGTAAAGCGCCGGTTTGAACTCACGACCAACAACTAGTAAGTCGGGGTCGATACCACTGAGCCACTGATATTGTTAGGCATTAAGTTTCAAGACGCAATTTTTACGATCAACAAGTTAGGGAGTCTACGAGTCTTGGGACAAAGCGTGCGCAACAAACTACAAAACATATAGCTTCGTCATAATTATAACTTCCACTTAGACATTTATTTGATCACTAGCTGCTGCCCGCGACTTCGTCCGCGTGAAATTTCTTATTCTCCCGACCCACCCCGGCTCATCTCATTGCCTGCCCGCGCTATTACTTCGTTTTCGCTTAGCGTTCTTTCTGATTTTTAGGGTTCCGTACCTCAAAAGGAAAAAACGGAACCCTTATAGGATCACTCGTGTCTGTCTGTCCGTCTGTCACAGCCAATTTGCTCCGAATCTAATGGACCGATTAAGTTGAAATTTTAATTTTAATTTTATTTATTGAGGGATAATAAACAGCTACAATATAAAATATAACATTTAGAAAAAATATATAAGAAGTGTTAACAATATTGTGGCCCACTACACTATCCGCATATTACAAAACAAATATGGTAAAGAGTGCCACTAGATAAGCAAAAAAAAAAAATGAATTAATAATATTATACGATAATAATACAATAAAAAATAAATAATAAGAAGAAAAATAAAAGACTTAACAATATAACAATAAAAAAAAAAATAGAAATATTAAAATTAAAGGACTAACATTAATTAATAATATCATTATTACTAAATAGATGTTTCATTACAGTATTCCCAAATTAATAATGCACATGCAGATCTTCGCTAATTGTCGTATTCCCGGAAACACCCGAATCATTGAATCGTAAGAGCCCTAAACAATGCACTTGCATTTTGCACCTTGTTCGAAAGAAATAGGAGTCAATATCATGTGTGCACAATCGAAAACAATTCGGGCGGTCGGCGGCGGTCGCCTGTCAGTCAAAGGTCCGTCAGTCGTCTTTATATATTGGTGGTGACTGCACGTGTTCTCTCTGTGTGGAATTATATAGAGCTGCTATTACACACCCTTCTTGGTTTTGTTTTCAAATGTGAATTTAATTTCAACTTTAATTATCTTATTCAAATTTAAATAGTTTATTTGGTAAAATAGGTAAACTAACATTTTTCACGTTTTTTTAATATTCAAAAATTAAAAGTAAGTACCTACGTTAAATACATATTAGGTAGTCGAAAAAACATATTAAAAATTAGATTTAGGCTTATATAAATTTAATAGAAAGATACACATGCATAAATAAACAAATAGATATAGGAATAAATAATATTATAAAGAATATTAGTACATAATGCAATAATACAACAAATAAATAAAAATATGCGTAACTCTGCCCATACCATTTTCTTTCAGACGAATTCTTCCAGAATGGATAAATTTAAACGTGGAAAGCCGCTTAGGTCACAAGCACGACAAATGGTATTTAATGTGTACCTTTATTTCTTAAATGAAGCCAATGTTTTCGAAAGAGACCATGATGGTTATTTTAGAAAAATTCAGGACCGTGTTACAAAAGCTACAGGAATTTCACGACGAACTTTGAGTAATATCTTAAACGAAAAAAAACAGAATCAATCAATGAAATTTTCCTCACCGAAAAAAGGAAAACCTAAAAGTAGATTTCGGCTGGGACTTGATGATTTCGACTACTGTGTTATTCGTAATATGATATACAATTTTCAGTTGACGCTCAATGAACTCCCAACTGTAAATAATTTGAGAAAAAAGTTGATCGAAGCTATTAGTTTCAAAGGCTGTGCAGAGACTTTAAGGCTGATCTTGAAAGAAATGGGGTTTAGGTTTCTGAAAACTGATAATAACAGACGGTTACTTATGGAAAAGCATGATATACGTTTAAAAAGGATCAAATATCTCAGAGAAATACAACAGCTGAGGAATTCTGGTAGAAACATAGTGTTTATGGACGAGTCATACGTGCATACATCACATACTAAGGGTAAAACTTGGCAAGATAGCAGCAAAAAAGGTATCAAACAACCCATTTCCAAAGGTGAGCGAATAATTATTGTACACGCAGGCAATGAAAAAGGCTTCGTCCCAGGGGCTCTAATGTTACATAAATGTGTCGACTCAGAAGGTGACTATCATAGAGAAATAAACGCGGAACGATATCAAACTTGGCTACGCAATCAATTGATTCCCAACTTGCCTCCTAATAGTGTGTTGGTAATTGACAACGCCCCATATCATAATCAGCTGTCTGTGAAACCACCAAACTCAAACACACCTAAACCACAAATGATAGCTTGGTTACAACAACACAACATTCCGCATGACCCAAAGAAACTGAAACCCGATTTGTATGAAATTATAAAAAGACATAAAGAAAAATACACAGAATTTGCCATTGACCGTATAATGGAGGAACATGGGCATAAAATTATACGATTGCCACCATATCATCCCGATTTTAACCCCATTGAAAATATTTGGTCCCAAATAAAGCACTACGTAGCCAAAAAAAATATTGCAATGACTGTCACGTCAGTTAAAGATGCTATATTAGAAAAAATCAATAATATAGGACCAGAAGAATGGAAAAAAGTTTGTGATCATGCTGTTAAATGTGAAGATGAATATAGAAAATTTGACCCAAGAATCGATAGTTTTTCCGATGAAATGATTATTTACACAGGTAATAGCAGTGGGGAAAGTGAAAATGAACAAGAGCATAATGAAAGTTCTGATGAATCTACGATGTCAGGAATAGAGATCCTCTCTGATTCTGATTAAATTTTTTGTAATTGTAATATTATTCTGGAATTATCAGTGCTGTAAATACTTTTGAACTGAGATCTTAATGATTAGATTTCTAAGATTTTAATGTAAACCTGTGTTTGAAAACCATTTTTTCTTCTTCTAATATAAACCTTGTGTTATTTAAACCTTCTTTTCTTCCATCATTACACCAGCTTCAGTAAGACACTTGAAAAGTAGTATAAAATTTTCGAAGTAAATCAATCCAACAAAGATTTAGCATATTCGCAATTTTGTGGTTTTCCTCGCTATTTACTTACATGGAATTATCGAATAAAATTTCGTTACTGATAAATCAATATTTATCTCCTCTAGCACAAAACATATAATTCTACTAAATTATACATGAAGAAAATGCACTTAACCACTCTATATACATATCGTCTTCCGACGCTCGGGGAATACGACCGTTGCCGAACAGTGACGAAGATTTCTATGTGCATTATCACTTTGGGAGACCTGTACATTCCATTTGAATTGAGCTTTTGAGCATATAAAGATATCAATATCAATAAAGTTTTGATTGTAAGAATCTACCATACGACGCATAGGGCAGCGCAAACCAGAATTAGTACGACATATGCTGACAGCAAACAGAGTACCTGCACGAACACTACGCTTATTAACGGTGCGAGGAACTGCATAACATAATTTGCTCGTGAGGTCAATTGAGTCAAATCCACTATGAACAATAGCATGTAGTACAGTAACTTCCAAGAGTTTGCGTCTGGATTCCAAGGTAATCAACTTGTATTTATGTAACAATTGAGAATACGACAAGTATATTTAATTTGGTACACATATGAATTTCTGTGACCCAAACACGGACGGGTGAAGTAAATAAATGAATTTTGAATATAGAGGTCACTTTTGGGGGCAAATAAGAAAATTAAAAAAAAAGTTTTGCAAACTACACCATGGGGCATGTCAAATGAAAGGGCTTACTATGAGGGTCTCTTAATTTTTTTTTTATAATTTTAAAATAAATTGTTTTAAAGTTATTTAAGAAAATAGACGAAAATTGACCACCCTCCCCCCTTATCTCCGAAACTACTGAGCCTAACATTTTGAAAAAAAAAAAGAAAATAGATCTTTACCTGTAGATTACAGGAAAACCTATAAGAAGTCTGTGGTCTTAAATTAACATGGTAAATCTATCAATATTGCGAATACAAACTTACATTTACAGTTGGAATGTATGGGAGAACATGTTTTTCAACTACAATGGTAAGTTTATTCTTAACATAAATTCATCCCAACTACGGAACCCTTCATTGTGCGTGGTCCGACACGCACTTGGCCGGTTTTTTTTTTTTTCTTTTAGCTCGTCATGTAAAGGTCCTAGAGTGATTTTAAATATGCCTACTTATAGCCTTCCTTTAGATTTGGGCTATAAAATGCAAAAAGATTTTGTAAAGTCCCACTGGTACTCGTAGTTCCAGAGATTAGCACGTTTGTTCATCGCATCCCCTTCCCGCTAATCTCTCCCTCCCCCTCTCACACCCCCTTCAACACATCCCCTTCACCCTCTACCCTCACCACCCCGTCCCCTCCTCCTCACCCCTCACGTACCCTTCCTCTCCTCACCAACCCCTGCCCCTATCCTCCTCCCCTCTCCCTCCGCACCACCCATCCCCTACCTCTCCCCCTCACCCACCCCTCCCCTTCCCCCTCCCCCTCTGACCCTCCCTCCCTCCAGGGTAGTTATGAAAAAGTATTAATGACAAACTTTATTACTTAGGCATGAATCTATGCCAAGTTTCAAGTTAATTAACCAAATGAATAAGATTGTTCTTAAAAACTGTATTCCCTGTTTTCATGCCCACAGGAGTGGAATTTAAAACATCGTTTCGGATTTTTCCATAGCTTGACTGAAAGATTATTTTTACCAATTTTCGAGTTAATCAAGCCCCGCAGTAAAATCCTCCCCTGAAAAATTTATTACCCCTTTTCACCCCCTTATGGGTAGATTTTCGAAAAACCCTGATACATGTTATTCTTAATTTTTGGCGTCAAGAATAAAAATATACTAAGTTTCGAGTTAATCGCGGCGCGACAGCGCGTCGTCGAACGGAACGCATATGGCTTTTTTATTTTCGTGATAACTTCGAAATTAAATGTCCGATTCGAATGAATTAAAAAGTATTTTACTGCTACATAAATACCCTTGATGATAACTATTTATTTGAATAAGAATTAATACTACGATACGAATGTAACCAACTTTTGTTTTTACCGGCGATCTAATTAAATTTTAGAACACAAAAGCTGCTATTGTGACTAACTATGATAGTTAGATGTATCGAAAGGGAGTCATCCCTTTCCGTAAAAGTCTCGGACTCGCGTGACAGTGCGTGGCGCTCTCGGTCAGCCGATAACCGCGCGTAGCGATCCTTAATGCTCTCTAGAGAGCGTAAAGTCGCTGTCCGAGTACTTCGGACTCGCGTGACAGTGCGTGGCGCTCTCGGTCAGCCGACAACCGCGCTTCACGATCCTCTATGCTATCCTGAGAACGCAAAGTAGCTGTCCGAGTACTTTGGGTATTCAGGCGTAACTCCCTTTCCGTAAAAGTCTCGGACTCGCGTGACAGTGCGTGGCGCTCTCGGTCAGCCGACAACCGCGCTTTTGTAACATGTACTTCGATAGATACTTGTCTTATTCACATTCGGTTTTGTTACAGGTGGCTTTAATTTTTGGAGTACATGGAGCTTATCGTGGCAATGAACTTTTAAAAATAACTGTTGATGATGTCGAAAATCACTCGGATGATTTACTATTAGTAAAGCTGACAGACACAAAAACAAAAATTGACCAATCCTTCGTAATCCGAGGAGAATACAAAACTATTGTACAGAAATACCTGGACCTGCGTCCTGCTGATATGAAGACCAATCGGTTTTTCATTCGTTATCAAAATGGCAAGTGCTTCATACAAGTTATGGGAAAATAAAAATTTCTAACATGCCACAAGAAATCGCTACTTATTTCAAGTTACCAGATATCAAACTGTATACAGGACATTGTTTTCGTCGTACTTCTGCTACCCTTTTGGCAGATTCTAGGGCGGACTTAACTGTTCTCAAGCGACATGGAGGATGGAAGTCGAGTGCTGTAGCAGAGGGGTATATAGAAGATTCCATTGAGAACAAGCTGAAAACAAGTGAACGCATCGTGGAAAACATTAAATTGCAACCTTCAGTTAATCCATCCATGCCACTGTCGCCACGCCCATCTACATCCAAACAACGAGATTCCCGAGACCGTCACATTTTCCTCAAAATGAGCCAGATTCAGACATTATTTCAAACACGCAGAATATAAAATCTATAACATATCTCTATTCCTACTAAAACTGTAACAATAAATTTTCATAATTGCGAAAATATCTCAAATGTAAATATAAGTTTTTAGTTGTTTTATTATTAGTTACTATTTAATTTCAATTTAATTGTTACTCTGTTTTATTAAATAATAATAGTACAATAAAATATGAGGCGCCTTTTATTTTCGCATAGTGGGTGATGAAAAGTAGAGTGTATCACTCGGGCGCAAAATATATTTTTGGCTCGGGCGACGTACTTTGAATCCCTCGCTACGTTCAGGATTCTACTAAAGAATCCCTCGCTACGCTCGGGATTCTACTCTAGAAGCCCTCACTTCGCTCTGGATTCAAAAAAGTGGCCTCGCCGTAAAATTATTATTTTGTTCTCTTATGATACAATCTACTATTTTAACACACTGAAAAAGTAACGTTCTAGAACACGAGTAATTATTAATTTTAAACTCGTTGCGCGTTTCGACCCTGAATCAAATCATCCTTTCTCATGTATAAAAGTAAAATTTAAAAAAAACGCGCAGAAAATTTACCCTCTTTTCTTTTTCCATCATCTGACCTTGATTACCTTCTGTCTATAATCTATTAATTGAGACCATTCCAATGAGCCCAAACACGATACCTCTGCTGTAAGTTGGTGCGGGTACCAAAAATATACAGGCCGTTCAAAATTATTTACGTGGGATCACTGAACACACATCATAGCGAGGGACACGTAATCCCCTTCACGTAGGAAATCATTCCGCGTAAGTAACCACTCCTGGAAAATGATTCATGACATCGGATAAAAGTTTAGTGCAGTAATGTTGTCTTTCGTCTAGCTTGAAGAATCTTGAGTGAATTATGCCGAAATATCGGCAAACTGTGCGGCTTCAGCACAGCTACTATATCCAGCGATCACATTGCGTTATGCAACAAGTTTTCGGGGAATAAATAGATTGCATCATAGTGTACTTGGCGTAAATGTGGAGAATGAGTGGTGTTGGCATCTTGTGGAGAGGGTGGCCAGGTGAGAAACTTGTACCTTACTCGCGTCATCTTCTGTGCAAAATGCTTCAACTCTAAAAATTACCTCAACAATCAATCTGCCTAGCCTTTTCCCAACTATGTTGGGGTCGGCTTCCAGTCTAACCGGATGCAGCTGAATACCAGTATTTTACATGGAGCGACTGCCTATCTGACCTCCACAACCCATTAATTGGGTAATACGATACCCCTTGGTAAGACTGATTGTCAGACTTTCGGGCTTCTGACGACCCGTAACGACTGTCAAAGATCCACGAATGACAGCCGGGACCAACGGCTTAACGTGCTATCCGAGGCACGGAGGAGTCTCGGTATGTAAAGATGGTCACCCATCCACAGACCAACCCCGGCAAGCGTAGCTTAACCTGATGGATCGACCCGTGCGGCTGTTATTACTTAGCCACGAGCTCCTCCTTAAAAATTACCTCAACATTACCTCTAATAATAATATTACTTATTTAATTTAATAACTGGCAACACTAGCAAGTCAACACACGTCAAAATTTTCTTATATCATATTTTCCTTATTTATTTATTTCTACAGCCATTTTACTATCAGAAAGCACGAAAATCACAATAAAACCTTTAGAAAAATACCACATAAAAAAATAAAGAACCACAAAATGATAATAAGTATATAACAATAGTTGTAGCAAAACCAAAAATGACGTTTGTCAAATTCGGCTTAAAGAAAATAAAGTGATGATGTAGACGATGCAAACAAGAGCCAGAACACGACATCAGGCACACCCACCATCTCCGGACTCGTCGCTCAGCTCCGCCTCACAACCGCCGGTACGCGCCTCAACCGTGAGCGCTGTGTCACCGGTCGCTGCAGTTGCGTCGAGCTCGAGCGACGAGTATTTCTCCCCGCCGTCGTCACCAACACCACCACGGCGGCAAGGAAGAGGACGGCCACCAGCGGGCTTGGGACCTCGAGGCCAACCGGCCCCGAACAGGGTCCCCGCTGCCGGTGGAAATGTGTCGCGCATGCGATGGACTCAGTCCATGAATGAAAATGTGATGCGCGCATATTATGGGGCTACAGAGGGAGGAATTAACCTTACAGCGTACCGAGGACGGATGCTCTCTCTGTTTCAGGTGCTTGAACCTGCCGTCAACGTCTCGGCCCAACGATTGTCGGATCAGGTGCGCGTCATTCAACACAATCATAGATTGGATAACGCTACACTTGATCGGCTGCGCTCGGAAATGCAGAGTAGTTCTGCTAGTAACCCGTCCCCATCCCAGAATGTCATGCATGTGTCTGCTGAGGTTCCACTGCGAGCTAGCCAGCGTGATGAGGAGGAGGACGCCAGAGCTATATCTGCAGATATCCTATGCAATGTGGAATTAAGGAGCGTTCTGGAGGATGCGATCAGTGAGTACCGGTTCACATCACCTGACCTTAGACCACGGCTTCCACGTTTGCCCATGAATAAAAAAAATAGAGCACTGGTGTGTGCTCTGGATGCGCTGTTACCAAATTTTATTGAAAGCAGCGCAGATCTTTGCGATACACACTCAATCCTGTATTGCACGGCTGTTGCGGCATGTCGTGTAGCTCGTGTCAAATTTCCAAACACTGACCAAGCTACACGGCCAAAACCCGCCGCACCAGCCTGGCAGTGCAGGATTGAGCGTCGTATTAATGAGGCCAGGGTACTCATTGGGAAGCTTATCTGCTTCAGGGAGGGCAATACACGCCCCAGGGTGATGCGCTTTGTGAGACGGGCATTCTCGGGAACTAGTATTAGTCCTCGTGAATATGTATGCTGTGTCACAGAGCGCATCGACTTCCTGAAGCAGAAAGTTTATGCATGGGCAAACCGTATTCGTCGGTATAGGCGAAGAGTGGATCGGTACACTCAGAACCGCATGTTCCAGAGTGATGAAAGGTGGGTATACAGAACATGGGAGCGGCCTATTCCCACTCAAGGTGTGACTGACGTGCATCCACCGGATAATGAGACCATGAGTGCTTTTTGGCGAAGCATTTGGTCGGTGCCCGTCAGTCACACTGAAGGTGATTGGATGCGTGTTGTTGAGCAAGCGTGTGATTCAATACCAGACATGGAGGCTATTAACATTAGTCCTCTGGATGTAGCCTGTGCAGTCCGTCCGTTACCTAACTGGAAATCTCCAGGACCGGACGGACTGCACAATTTCTGGATTAAATGGCTACAAAGGTCACACGCCTGCTTAGCCTCCCAATTCCAGTCATCTTTAGAGACTGGGTCGCTACCACTGTTCTTTACGACAGGAGTTACCCACCTGCTCCATAAATCGGGTAGTACAGCGGAACCTAAAAACTATAGACCAATCACATGTTTACCGACGGTCTATAAAGTCCTTACATCCATTCTTAGAGCAAAAATTGCACACCATATTTATAGTAATTCAATTATGTCTGTGTCTCAGAATGGATGTAAGAACGGGTCCCGCGGTACTAAGGAGCTGCTCCTAATAGACATGACCATAAGCCAACAGGTTCGTAGATCCCGGAAAGATCTGTCGACATGTTGGATAGATTACAAGAAGGCCTATGACTCGGTGCCACATACATGGCTCATTAGGGTGCTGGAGTTGTACAAAATAGACGCAACTCTACGCACCTTCTTGATGTCGTGTATGGGGCAATGGAGGACGGTCCTTCTCTATCCAGGATGTCAGCAGATCCGAAGGATCGATGAACCGATCAGGATTGAGCGGGGAATATTTCAGGGCGATAGTTTGAGTCCGCTTTGGTTTTGCTTAGCCTTGAATCCTCTAAGCACACTGCTGGAGGACTCAGGTCTAGGCTACCGGTTGAGAAGAGGTGGTCAAGTGATATCTCACCTCCTTTACATGGATGATTTAAAACTTTTTGCCCCCAACAATTTGCGACTGATGGAGTTACTGAAGGTAACAGAAACCTTCAGTAGCGCCATCAGGATGGAATTTGGTGTGGAAAAATGTGCAGTCATGCATGTAAAGCGAGGGAAGATTATGGAATCCGTGGGAACCCAACTCTCGGATTCCATACATCTTAGATCCCTCTCGTCAACCGAAACCTACAAATATTTGGGTATGTCGGAAGCGTTGGGCATCAATGCTACTGACATGAAGCAATCATTGAAGGAGCGCTTCTTTGGCCGCCTGAAGAAAGTATTTAATAGTCTTCTATCAGGCGGAAACAAGGTGCGCGCCTTCAACGGTTGGGTCATGCCGGTCTTGATGTACTCTTTCGGTATACTCAAATGGACTCAGACCGAACTCGACGCCCTGGATAGGAGAGTCCGTACGCTACTGACTGCGTATCGAATGCATCACCCACGGTCATCGGTAATGAGACTGTATATCCCGCGAAAGTGTGGAGGTCGAGGCTTTTTAAATGCTAAGACCCTCCACAATCGCGAGATATGCAGTCTCAGGGAATATTTCCTAGAAGCCGACGTGGGGTTGCATCGAGATGTGGTCGCGGTGGACAAGGGCCTCACCCCACTCTCCTTGGCGAAAGAGAACTGGCGCAAACCTGCAGTACTTGATACTAATGATCGTAAGGAAGTATGGCAAGGCAAAGAGCTTCACGGACGCTTTTTCCGGGCCCTCCATGGGCCTGATGTAGACTTTTTGGCGTCTGTATCCTGGTTACGTTTCGGCGACCTCTTCGGGGAAACCGAAGGTTTTGTCTGTGCAATTATGGATGAAGTTATCATGACGAATAATTATCGGAAATACATTGTCAAGGATGGTACGGTTGACATCTGTCGGGCATGCCACCGTCCCGGTGAATCAATCCGACACATTGTTTCCGGTTGTTCTCGTCTTGCTAACGGCGAGTACTTGCACAGACACAATCTAGTGGCTAGGATTATCCACCAGCAACTTGCCTTGCAGTACAACCTTGTGGAATCCGAAGTACCATATTACAGGTATGTGCCCGACCCAGTTCTCGAGAATGGTCACGCCACATTGTACTGGGATCGATCTATCATCACTGACAGGACTATTGTAGCCAATAAGCCTGATATAGTGGTGATAGATCGACGAGAGCGCCGTGCAATGATTGTTGATATCGCTGTCCCTCATGACGAGAATCTCGTGAAAGCTGAGAAAGATAAAAAAATCAAGTATCTTGACTTAGCACACGAGGTTGTCGACATGTGGGACGTGGACTCTGCAATCATTGTACCGATAATCGTTACGGTTAATGGCCTAATAGCGGAGAGTCTCGACCAACACCTCAGGAGGCTCTCATTGCGCGGCTGGGTCAAGGGCTTGATTCAGAAAGCAGTACTCCTGGACACGGCACGCATAGTGAGGAGGTTCCTCTCTCTAGAGCCCTGACCACCGGTAGCTTGGACCCTGTTCCCGATACCGGTGGGCTACTATTTTTTATATTTTTAAATGTTTTTTTTTTAATTTTATGTTTTTATAAAAATATTTAAAAATATAATTCATATGTATGTAAATAAAATAAAGGAGTAAATATTACTTACACTAGAAAAGGTATTACTAATATTATGTATCTTTGTTGTTTGTTTGTTTCTTTGTAAATGTTCACATTAAGTATTATTAGTTGTTTGATTAAGGGCTGATTGTTCAATAGTCAGATAATTTTTTTCAGAGAAATAAATATGGCTGTTTGACGGCTTTTATACATATATAAAATATGTCTATCTGTCACATTTATTCTTCAGATAAAAGTTATCAATCTATTGAACAATCAGTCCTTAGTAAAATAATCATCTTATTTTTTTTGGAAAAACAAAATGATGTCGGCGGAAATAAAATCAGGCTTTGGCTTTGCTAGTGTATTCTAATGAATACTCGTACATCATTAAATTATTTACTGTAGTGAATACAAATAATCATCTTATTTTTTTTTGGAAAAACAAAATGATGTCGGCGGAAATAAAATCAGGCTTTGGCTTTGCTAGTGTATTCTATTGAATACATCATTCAATTATTTACTGTAGTGAATACAAATAATCATCTTATTTTTTTTTTTGGAAAAACAAAATGATGTCGGCGGAAATAAAATCAGGCTTTGGCTTTGCTAGTGTATTCTACTGAATACATCATTCAATTATTTACTGTAGTGAATACAAATAATCATCTTATTTTTTTTTGGAAAAACAAAATGATGTCGGCGGAAATAAAATCAGGCTTTGGCTTTGCTAGTGTATTCTATTGAATACATCATTCAATTATTTACTGTAGTGAATACAAATAATCATCTTATTTTTTTTTGGAAAAACAAAATGATGTCGGCGGAAATAAAATCAGGCTTTGGCTTTGCTAGTGTATTCTATTGAATACATCATTCAATTATTTACTGTAGTGAATACAAATAATCATCTTATTTTTTTTTTGGAAAAACAAAATGATGTCGGCGGAAATAAAATCAGGCTTTGGCTTTGCTAGTGTATTCTATTGAATACATCATTCAATTATTTACTGTAGTGAATACAAATAATCATCTTATTTTTTTTTGGAAAAACAAAATGATGTCGGCGGAAATAAAATCAGGCTTTGGCTTTGCTAGTGTATTCTATTGAATACATCATTCAATTATTTACTGTAGTGAATACAAATAATCATCTTATTTTTTTTGGAAAAACAAAATGATGTCGGCGGAAATAAAATCAGGCTTTGGCTTTGCTAGTGTATTCTAATGAATACATCATTCAATTATTTACTGTAGTGAATACAAATAATCATCTTATTTTTTTTTTGGAAAAACAAAATGATGTCGGCGGAAATAAAATCAGGCTTTGGCTTTGCTAGTGTATTCTATTGAATACAACATTCAATTATTTACTGTAGTGAATACATTTTCACCCGTTTTCTGTAAGCATCTAGTAGGCACCTAGGTGATTAGTTACTTTTGCTGTCAAATCAATTCAATTGTCTGTATGAGGGGTTTTCACGCCAATGAACAAACTATCAAAAAAAAAAAAAAAATTGAATCAATTCAATTGTCTGTATGAGGGGTTATCATTAGAAAACGGACGCTTTACGTGAAAATGTACCTACACGTATTACACACGTGTACCTACACACGGCTACATATCAAGCTATACATTTCCAGTATATGCTGATCTCATTACCATTTATTTAAATGTAACCTAAAAATAACAAAATGATATCCTAACATAACTAAAACTATTAAAAAACTAAAATATGGCGTCGAAAAATTCCTCCGCGTCGCTGTCGACTGGTAAAGTACCCAAGAGACTGGCGGCATTGCCACGTTGTATGGCAATGCTAAGCCCTGGCCAAGGTAAACGCCCTTGGGTCATCTGCTGATCTCGCATTGTATAGGATTACCGTACAATGAGAGGTCAGCGTACACTGGAAATGTGTAGCTTGATATGTAGCTGTGTATACTACCATTTTATAAAGCTTTTATTTAGTTTCACTTGAAAATTCAAAAGCTGAAAGTTTTGAACTCGTTGCGTTTTGGGACAAATAATTTAATTAGAAGAGATGACCTAAATGCTGTAGACAGGATTGACCCCGCACGAAGGAACTTCTAAACAAATACAGATGAGTGTCCTCTTAAAATTACGAGTAAGCATAGGTAGTTGGGTAGGTACACATGGAGCTTGGATGCATGGTAAAACGTAATCATAATTAAGTTGACTTTACTGAAAGCTTGCTTTGAAAAATTCTTTTTAAACGTACACACATACACATAAACTCACGCTTTCTTCCCATGGGGGCAGGCAGAAACTACAGAACGCCACCTGCTACGATCCATACATACTATTTTTGCCTCGTTTACGTTCATACATCTGGTCATAAAACGCACGCCGGTTGCGAGTATTACGCACCAGGTACTATGTGTAATTTTTTAAACGTAGTAGGATATAAGAGAGGGGGGCGGGGGGGGGGGGGGGGGGGGTGAAATAGCTCAGACATTTATTATACTTAGATCATAGATAACACATTGAACAAATTTTAAGTAATTGTACAAGTTCCTGAAGTATTTTTTAATAAAGTGTAGGTTAAGTATATACAAGGTTGATATGAGCGAGAGGTATTAAATTAAACCACATATACTATAGGCGCATAGTGTTAACTCGGAACTATTAAAAAAAAGCTTAGGAGAAAAATAAAATAAAACTTTTGTCGAACAACTAAAATAGCTTAGTAATCGAGTTAAAATGTAAACATCCTTTGTAGAGATTTCCACTGACCTGCGTAACAAAACGGCAAACGTCGCGTCAAAAATTCTGTCGTTTTAAGGTGTATGACTCTAAATAACTATGCGTAGGTACTTAGTCAGCTGTTAGGGCAGATACATTGTGTTTCAACAAAGAAAAACTAAAAAATAATCCTGTGACTAAACTATTGCTTTTATTTATCTGATTTTTAATGTAGAGGTTGAAAATTATACAAAGTATATGTGGTTTAAAATGCAAGAGTTATGACGACATTGAAACTCTGTTACAAAGTATCATGTGATAACTTAACGAAAGCGACAAACACACACACACACGTGCGCACGCATCCCCGCACCCTTACACACTCACACACCCCTACACACACACACACACACACACACACACACACACACACAAACACAAACACATACCCTCCTAGATTTAAGCGAGCTCTCCTAGTACAGGTATTTATTATACTTAAAAGGAGGCCTCTATTGCAAGATTATGTATTGTAGAAGTTTGTAAAGATAACTGAAATAATTTTTGTATTATTTATTATTATTATTAAATTGTAATAGACTAAGACGTGTATTATTCGTGTGTATTAATTTAATTCCTCTCGCTCATATCAACCTTGTATACCTAGAGTTGTATGGTGTTGGTACTCACATAGGGCAGCAGCTCATTGGGCGCCATGCCGGACACGATGATGAGGTACCGGATGATGACCTTCAGGTTGTTGGGCCAGCAGGCGCACAGCGTCGACCACAGCTCCTCGATCTCTTTGGGGTGCTTGTCGGAGAACTGCCCAAACAACATGTTGGTGTGTACAGATTTCATTTCAAATATTGTTGAACATTACCGTGGGCTTCAAGGGGGCCGAAGTTACTTCTACGAAACTTTTGTCTGACCTTTGTGATTATCATCATCTTACTAGCTAAAAGACTTCCACTGTGCCCTAAGAAATGTTTAAGGACAATAGTTTAACAAAACCAAGGTGACCCAATCTTGAAGGAGCAATAATAGAAAGGCATGGCGACTGCCCCATTACAACTTAGCTGGAGCAACGCGCCTAGGACATAGCTGTCAACGATTATGTGATGTTACGGGTAGCGTACGAATTAGTTTCGTCATTGCGGCGGCACGCGGCAGGAAGTATGTAATGTGTTTGGTCAGTCGAGCAGATTGCGTAGGCGCGCAAGGTTGCCGCGTGAGTGATGGCGCAAACAAGGGCGCGGCGCCGCAATCTCGCGCCATTACACCCTTTGCTCTAAATCGCGACAGCCTTGCGCTACTAACTCGCGTCAACATTGCTACTTCAACCCTTATAATAAGGGCACTAGGCAACTAGGTTACAGCCCGCATCCCGCAAAGCACAGCACTGGCTTAATGGGATTGTTTCTACCCTGAATAACATAATTATTTAACAATAACTGGAATGGTTACAAAAACATAAGCCCCGAATACAAAATAAATAAAATAACAAACGCTAAACGGAACAATGGCTACGCAACAATGTACCCAATACAGTCTTGTTGCGTTTGCGCTGCCATATTTTGTTTTCTAGGTAGCGGTTTTAGATAGATCGCCATGCCACTGATGTTAAAAAAAACTTTTTTACAAAAAAATACAACCGACTTCCAAAAACAACACTACAAAGTGAAAAATAACTTTAATTTCGGAAGTCGGTGTCTAGTTAAATGTATTTTCGTTTTTTGCCACCGACTTCCGAAATTAAAGTTATTTTTCACTTTGTAGTGTTGTTTTTGGAAGTCGGTTGTATTTTTTTGTAAAAAAGTATTTATTTTTCATTTTTTAGTTGTGTACCTACCTTACACAAATTCTAATACCACTACCTGCAAAACAAACTAGAACATCATCCATATAAAAGTGTGGAAAAAATACGTATTATTGAAGCTAACTCAAAAACTACCGAAGCAAAGTTAATCAATTTTATATGGGACCAACTGTGATGTATACCCTCTCGAATAAAACAAAAAAAATCCAAATCGGTCCAGCCATCTTCGAGTGATCGGGGAGGTTCCGACGAATTGAGAACCTCCTCCTTTTTGAAGTCGGTTAATAAAAGTAGGTAACGAGATTTTTCCACTAACAATCTAGTTGCCCTGTGTATATATAGGTTTCATGGTTTTTCGTTCGTTATTGCGCACTATATAACGCGATATTTGTTTTAGGTTTTTTGCGAATTCCTTTGAAAGAGCAAACAACAGGTTATTGCACGGTGCACACTGCGCAGTGCTGATATAAAACACGCTTTTCAAAAGGTTTTGACACGGTTAACTAGGTTCGGAATGTCCTCGCAGCGGGCGCATGCAGTTATTACAAATTCTTCGTAAAATCCGGACGCAGTCTTAGCTGTTTGTAGAAGACGCGGGGTTTATAGAAGACTGACTTTTATTATTTAACTAATAGAGCGCTGCTATATTTGAGTAGGTAATATCGTTGAAATGTTGCCCTACTGCATGTTTCTAAGGTACCTCGTAATCTGTGTGAGAAGGTCTTTCATCTCACCTTGGCAGTGATATAGAAGAGGTTATTGAGCACCATCTCGGTGGCTTCAGCCGAGCCCAGCCCCTCTCGCCGGCCGCTGCGCCCCGCTTCTGCGGCGTAGTACTGCGAATAAAACATACATTTAAGTATCCACGGAACCAAGTAGACCGCTCCGTATTAGGATGGATAATGAGTCAACTGAGGCGGGAGCACCGTCAGGGCTCGTCGTGTCGGCTAATTTGCCGAGATCCGCGCTGTTATGAACACCTGACCTGCTTGCCAATTGCACCACGTGACATAGTTCACATTTCGCCTGCACATTGATGAGCACGATGTTTGAAATGATCTTTACTCAATGAATTCTGCAAAGATTCAGTTAAAGCTTGTGTTAAGAGGAGCTAGTAATACTTCGTTTCTAGGGTTCCGTACCAAAATGGTTAAAAGGAACCCTTATGGTGCGACTCAGTCTGTCTGTCCGTCTATCACTGCTGGATATCTCAAGAACTACTAATGCTATCAACTTGAAATTTGGATCAGCTTTAGATGACGTTTGCCCAACTATTTTGCAAATAATAAAGAAATATTTTTTTTATTTTTTTGCAACAGGGACTGAAAGGGTATTGTGGGGCTACTAGGGCTTGTGGGGTATCATTATGAAAGAACGCTGTTTGCACATCCTCAAAAAAATTTTTTTTCTTTTTTTTTTAGACCGCATAGTTTTCGTCTTTTGATGAAAAATGTAAAAAAATACCCCCCTTATCTCCGAAGTTTGCATAAGTTTTATTCTAAGTGATAGAAGTTTATGTCAAGATTACAGGAAAAATAAAACGATGTGTCTAAATAGCACACTTTTTTAGAAATTGGAACGGAACCCTAAGTGCCCAAGTCCGACTCGCTCTTGGCCAGTTTTTTATTTATTTATATAGATTTACCAAACGAAAACTTTTCTTTTTTAGCTTATCGGCCGAAAATGCAAATCAGGCTGAATATGGTTCAGGCCGAAAAAAAATATTCGTTCGGAGTCTAGTTGATGGCACAAAGAACTTGTCAAAACAACGTATGTTAAGATGAGTAGTGGAGTACCCCTCCTAGGCTCCTACCTGTATGTAGGAGAGCGGGTTGGCAGGCGGCACGTTGGGGTCGACGAGCTCGATGTTGACCAGCCACGGCAGCAGGTACTGCAGCAGCAGCTGCCGCACCTCCGTGCGCGCCGTCTGGAACCGCGCCGTGATCTCTGAACAACAAACATAATGCTCTTTATTTTTAACCAAACACAGGGAAAATAAGTGAGTCAAACAAAAAGGAGGGGTGCTTTATCGCAATAAAGGCTCATTTTCATTGGTCGATAGGGCTCGAATGTGGGTGCGGGAAATAGTAACGCATGCCATAGGGCCCGCATGCAGGGGACCGTTTTCATTAGTCGATAGGAAAGGATAGCGGTACACGGAGAACCTGCACCGCACGCTTGGCAGTTGGTTTGAAGGCTCATTTTCATTGGGTGTGAGTGCCCGCACGCTTTTTACCGACCGATGAATTTCATTGGTTGCTACACCCGCTACGGGGATTCCCCGCAGACGGTGTACCGACCGCGTTATCGACTTACTTTTTGCCGGCAACTTTTCTATTTTTTATTTTCGATATTTTGACGCCTCACTGGTGGCATTTTCTTAACAATGAATTAAACCAAGACTGAAGGCAATTGAGTGATAGATAACACAACGATAACACACTGAATTATGTAAACTACTATTGCTGGTATTTTTTAAAATAACAGGTAAAATCATAAAATTATAGCGCTCTAAACCTTTTTTATTACTTTTGTCACAAAAACAACCAAAACAACAATATTTTTTTTTCAGTTGTAACAAATAAAACAATGATCAACTAAACGTCAATTTGTCAATTCTGACAAAATTCCATAATGTCATCTTATCTGTATCACTCACTTTTTTATATGGAGATTTTTTTTTACCAAAAACTCGCACTTTTCCGTATATTTTCTTTCATACAAACCTTGTCGTGACAATTACAAAATCAACAAAAAAAGAATTAGCCAAATAGGTACAGCCGTTCTGAAATGATGCGCGTAAATACATTTTGGAAATTGATTTTTATTTATATTCCCCGCCTGCGGGGAGTCCCCGTATGCTGTACATCAACCAAGTTATCGGCTAATGAAAATAAGCCATTAGCGACACCAACACCAAAACCATCAATGGGTATTCAACATCACCATGTCAACGGCTTAGGACAGTCAGGACAAAAAAAAATGTGAAAGAACTCCTCGAAGAAGTATCACCACCACCCCTATTAATGCAGTCAAGTAGCATTTCTTAAATGCCATAAAGTTGAAGCTCATTGTAAATGAACAATCCCTATATCCTAAACAACTTTGTAAAAAGCTTACGTGCGAAAGGCGGCAGAAGAGCTTTCACACAAAAGGTTCCTGGCTTCACCACTGTACACAAATATTTGGTATAGGCGCTCTATTAAATTGAAGCTAGCCGCTCGTCGGCCTCGGGTGTTACCTTTCATGTGTATATTATACATACACACATGTAGGTACGTATGCACGCCACGCACAGAGGAGCGGGAAATCAATAATTTTAGGCCATACAAGCACCTATCAACACTATATTGCTTCCGGTTGGCGTGGCGGAGCGAGGAAATTGTTTGCATTCATGTTTTTTTTTTTGCAAAAATGTTTTTATATTATGGTCTTTTTATTTTTGTCTTTTTTACCCGAAGGGTACCAAACTGAACCATATTACTACGCCTCCCGTCGTCCATCCGTCCGTCCGTCTGTCACAGGGCATGACATAACTCATGAACCGTAATAGGTAGACAGTTGAAATTTTGACAGATTGTGTATTTCTATTAAGATTGTATCAACAAATAATGAAAATAAAATAAAGTTAAAATAAACTTTCAATTTTGAAAAAAAAAATCTTACCCTAGCATGTGGGTTTTCATTGTCTAGAAGTCATCGAATAGAGTACAAATATATATATATATATATATATATATATATATATATATATATATATATATATATATATTCTACCTTCAAAAATGAAGAAATAGGGGTAAAGTTGTCAATTTTAGATAATTTTTGTACGAGCTCCATCGCAACAATTAAACAAGTTAGGAATTTGAAACTTCTGTATATCATGTAAACACGGCTACACATCAAGCTATAAACTTCCAGTTTACACTGACCTCTCATTGTAAGGAAATCCTATAGAATGCGAGATCAGCTTATACTGGTAATGTATAGCTTGATCTGTAGCCGTGCGTACCTTAAACTGTATTTAATCAACAAATACTAAAAACGCCGATTCATAAAGTATTTTGTTTAAATATGGTCGATTTTCTGCAACTGCAACAATAACCTTGTAATTCACAATATCATTATGAATTATTATATAATTAATTATCATTATTAATTATTATAATTCACAATATCATTATCAATTCACAATATCATTATGAAATACAAAGTAAACTTTGCGATTGTTGAACATATATGGTACGGAACCTTTGTGTGTGAGTCCGGACTCGCACTTGGCCGGTTTTTTATATCAGTGTAAGGGGTGCTACACATTTGTTTCGGCAAAGACGGGCGGTATCATCGAGAGGCGTCTCGTTGCAATAAAACTCGCTAAAACGGTTTCACATAGAAAATGAGTTAACAACTTTGATGTATTTCTATTACAGATACATACAAAGCTCGTTATTGAACTAAACCCGCTATAACCTTACGATAACGACAATTTAAATGCAATGTTCGCTGCAAAACCTCGTCATCATACTTTTCGGCTTTTGCACGATATAATGTAATCGTCCTAACACACCACAGCATTCGTATCGCGCCATCGAATGAAACCCGACATAATTTGAGAGGTCAGTAGCAAAACCCGATATAAACTGACATATAAACTGACATTTCACATATAAACTGACATTTCACTCGCAATAACCGCCAAAATGTAGTGTCACTTAAAAATTCCACTATAACGGATTTTATTCTGCTTTTATTCCGCTTTAGAGATCTCACTGTGCCCATATTATTAATTAAATTACTTAATCACTTAATTATTAACAATAATACACCTGTTTGTAAACCGTTGTGTGAAGTATAAATTCTTTTACGTTTTTTTTTTAGGTTAATGAACATTATCTGAAAATCGATTTAGCCGAGTTTGCAACTAGACGCCTCTCGAATGTATATTTTGCTGCCCGGTTGTGCCGAATCTTGCCGACGACTCGAACAAGTCGACCTAACACAAACAAACGCTAATATTGTTTAGTGGCTACTTGTGACGCAAGCAACGTCGTTAAAAACTATTATTGCAAGTTCATGTAGGAGTTTAAGGGGGCGTGTTACCGTTTTTACTTATTTTAGAATCAATTTTCAAATTCAAATGTCAAATTAGTGTATTTAGGTTCTGAAAAAAATATATGTCATAGATACATCCCTGCTTTAGGCAATGCACCCGTTCGAAACACGATAAATTGTAATTTGCTCGATGGAAAAAAAAAATTGAAACGGGGTCGATTTCAAAACCATTTTTCGTTTCATTTCCTATTTACAGCACAAAATAATATGTAAATTGCATGTACCATTAGGTAATCGTATTTCGGAAGCAATCTACCCGTTCCATTTTTTAGTGTAATACATTTTTTTTAAATGAACACAAAAATAGTAAATCTGGCTAAATTAGCTCGCGCTCAGAGTCCTGCGGCACGTCATCGAGGTTGGACCTGTGTCAAAATTTTAAAAAATTCGCTCGCCCTGCTACTGTTCAAAAAAATCAAATAAAAGAAGAACCATTAGATATGAAATTGCGACAGCTCAGAAAAAATATCTTGTAATTATATTATAGTTTTAATTCATAATATTGTTTTAGAAAATGTGATTATTTCTATGCGGTATGATGACGTCTAATTGTCATCTTACAATAGTGTTAAGACACATAACAAATTATTATCGATAAAATTATAGTCAAGTGCGAATAGCTTATAATTATTTATCGTGGTCGTTTGTGAAGAAGTTCTAATAACCCACATTTATCTGAATTTTTTTAATCAGATTCATCCATATTACTATATTCACTCTCCATCGAACTGTCTTCGCTACTATCCTACATTATTTACAGGTTATACTATTATCATACATTAATTAGATACTAATATAATCAACTTTCACTCCGGCAAAAATATTGAAAATTAGCAAAAAATAAAAACGTGTGCGGTTGGTATGATTTAAAACAAACCCAAAATGTTCACAGCCGCTATCTTGAATTTTCATTTTGACTTCATTACTGGAAACCATGAAAACGACACCCATGATGAAAAATTCGAAAATTTTCGCAGCCACCATCTTGGATTTTCATTTTGACCAAATTCTCACTTCCTCTCTCTCTTTGTCTCTTTCAAGATATAATAGAAAGAGACATAGAGGAGAAAGTCGCATGGATGGGGCATTTAAACTCTTTTTCGTGAAGTGACGATTTTCTACCCGAGAATTTCGTTCCAATAGCTGTTTTAAACAAAAGTGCTATACTAACATAATGCATGAACACGATAAAAATCGTAATGATAGTTCTCGAATAGCAGAGCTATAGCAACACAAGAATATTTTCTCGAATCCGTGATTTTATCGTTTTGGCTCTGTCAGTTTTGAGTACAAAAAGCCGATTTTATACGATAAATTATCGTATTTTGTACACTTGAAAAATAGCGCCCTGTGAATGTAGCCTGGTTAGGCGGTAACCGTATCACTCAGTGCCCATGTTCCAAAGCTAGTTCGTCGATCACGTATCGTTTCTTAATTGGTTTGTAACTTGTAAACATATCTATTGATACTTGCATGTAAGACACTTTTGTTTTGGTAAATAGTCCAATAGGACGGCAGTCCGACATGTCCGGGGACGGTTAAAAAATATACTAAATTAATTTTGATGTCCTAAAATAATAGGTACATTCGATTATTTTTAAGTAGGTAGCAGTAGGTACGTCACTTGGTCATAAAGTACGGCAGTTGTTCCTTTACAAGTAGCTGTCAACATTGACGGATCTTCATGAGCGGTGGCAAACATCAAAACAACAGAATATGGTTACAGTGTAAGGAAAACAGTAAGACCATTTTTCGCCTATTATTTGAATGGCAGGATAATTTGATACGAAAAGTATTTGACAGGTCTACATCAACAACAGCGCCCCCAAGTGGGTAAATTACTAGAATCGCAATCCGTTCAAAAATGAATGAACGGAAATTGTATACCCATCTATTTTACTCTACATTACCATACGTAATACTTTCTTGTCTAAGAATTTTATAACATGACATTTCATTTTAATCGTTTTGTAATAAATCTCCATGAAAGCTATGGTGGTTTAGTTAGTATTCCATGGAGATTTAGTTAATTGATTGACGATAATGATAGGATAATTTGACACGAAAGTATTTGACAGGTCTACATCTACAACAGCGCCCACAAGCGGGATAAATTGCGAGAATTGCTGCCATTGAAACATATTTTGAATCCGATTCAGCATTCTATGCAGGGTGCAAACTGAACAATTTTCTACATGGGACCAACATCGTAATCGAGAAAAAATAATCAGCCGTCCCATAAACTTTCATATACACTACGTTTGTAGTTTTGGTCTCAGTAGCCAAAATGTACTGAGAGTTAGGACTAGTGACACGGGAGCAAGCGAGGTACAGTTCTCCGTTTGAGAAGCAGCTCGTTCTGAGGTCGACCGCAGCCTTCAGCAGCATTTTGCCATTGCTTGCGAAGTTTTTCGTTTTTAGTTTATAAATAATACCTATTCGTGCCGTTCTTGCATATAATACCTAATTGCACAACAATGATACACTGAGTGATTCTTACAGATTATTCTTGACGAACCCGGCTATCGCTAAAAAATATACTAGCAGATTGTACACACGGGATTTCTCATGAACTGTCTACCCATTGATATTTATTTTTATTATAACCATAGATGACAGAAGAGGCCTACCTACATTTCTTGTTTTTCTGTAAACGTTCTGCGAACTATCAAACAGTATAACAAAATGTAAAAAAAAGAATCGCAAAAAACATCAACAGTTGAGAATCGAACTTTTAACTCTTAAAATGTCGATTGTACACCATGTGTACAGATAACAATAGAATTTCAATTGTGTCTGCTAATTGGCGCGCGACGGGTTAAGCACGGGTTTGCAAAACAGTTGTCCAACCGCTAAGCTATCTATAACTTTGATGAAATTTGACTAAAATATCCGTTCTTATGTTATAATGTCATGATTGACATCCTTCCATCCTCTAAGTCTTAGCTCCATAAAGATATAGCGTTATGATAATCATTTGAAGGTTAAATCTGTAACTATCTGCTATAATCGTTTCCTATTCAGCCCAGTGAAGTAATGAAATAATTCGCTTTTACATTGTGTTGTTATTTTCACCTATGTCATTGACCGACAGCGACCAACAGTGACCGACACCGATCACCATCATTCTCCTGCCCTTATCTAATTTTTTTTGGGGTCGACGCAACATGTCTTATCTTCTCGTCTTTCTTCTTTGCCAGTAACTTATTTCAAATAAATGTAATAGGTTTAAGTCTTGAAGAAATATTTTATTTCTATACTTCTCTCTTAGTCGTTATCTCGGCAGTCACTCCCTTCTAGCCATATCATCTTTCACACAGACCATCCATCGTTTCTTTGGTCCCTTATCCCAATTTTTTTGGGGTCGACGCAACATGTCTTTTTCTTTCATATTCTCTATTAGTCGTCATCTCGGTACTTCGTCCACTTCCTTTCTAGCCATGTGGCTAAAGAAACGATGGATGGTCTGTGTGAAAGATGATGTCATCTTTCACACAGACCATCCATCGTTTCTTTGGTGGTTTCTTTTGTTATCCCTACTCGTATAGCCAATCATACTCACTGACGATATTTTCCCCATTTCTCGGCATCACACGCCCATACCATGATAACCGATTTCCACACATACCAGCACTGATATCGGCACGATATCTACCGGCGCAGACAGTGCAGGGTGAGAGTAGCACTGCCGACTTCGAGTCGTCGATACTTAGTAGTTGTTTGTCGCTTCACGATGGTCATCGATATTCACCAATATCATGGGGCCGATAATAATTATACCTATCGGTATTGAATCGGGTTGGTATCGGTATCTGATAATGTGAAAACACATTTACGATATTTCAAGTAATAATCTTAGATCACTACATCGAAGACACCAAAAATGAAATGATGATGATGAACTAAGGGAAAAAAATCGACCTAAAAAAAACTAATTCAGTTGATTAACTGCAAATATTTTACTCTGTGGCATGGATTTTCCGCGAAATGATCGGCGGCGCATCAATAAACACAACACACACGCGTAAATAAACACGTCGCGCTGCAGTTGGGGGAGGCGGAGGTAGCGTTTCAAAGGCCTAAAGGCCCGAATCACCCAGCCTTAAGAATAAATATTGTAGGTAGATTTACGCCATTATGTGATTTCGTAAGGCACATATTATTGCTCAACCCCTTTTTAACCGACGAAAAAAAAAGGAGGAGTTTCTCAAGTCTACACGTATTTTTTTTCATTTATGGCCAGTTGGCCACGCATAACCTTTTATAGAGAAGTCCAATTTGAAAAAAAAATATTTTATTCGAGAGAAAAAAAATATTTTATACCTCAAAGTTCGCCCCATATAAAATTTATAAATATTGCTTAAGATTATAAAGCCAAGAAACATTTTCCATACTAACGAAATCACCCCTTTTCACCCCCTTTATAATCAGCCTATAATGTTCCCACTGCTGGGAAACTGGCTTCCTCCTGTAAGATAAATAACACCTTTCACCTTTCCTTTTCATCCCCATAGGTATAGCATTTCAAAAAATCCTTCCTTAGTGCTCATTTTTAGGGTTCCGTACCTCAAAAAGAACAAGACCCTTTTTCTCAGGAACGCGTGGAGGTATCAAGTTGAAAATAATATTGAATACGTAGGGGTAGGGTCCCTTGGCGTTCTAAAAAAAAACAAGCTTCTAAGTCAACGCAATAAAACAATACGGCCATTAATTTATGCGGCATATTTTGATACTCGCAAGTAAATACCTAGTACCTATGGGGTTGACCTAGAATCATGAAATTTGCCAATAAGCAAGGTCTCACATCACAAGTAATTTTTTTTTTTGGGATTACAATGTTAAGTTTGTCTTTAGCATAAAATTATTTTCAACTACGGAACCCTCACTGTGCGTGGGCCAACACGCACTTGGCCCGTTTTTTATTATATAAGGAACTCTTATGCAAATTTTCCTACTTCTAGAGCCAGTGGTTTAGGCTGTGCGTTGTCTATCAGTGAATGAATGAATGAATTTAAGGCGCGGTATTAGCTCAATATTCACAAAAATTGGTTTCTGGTATTGTCGAGTATGACGTAACGCAATGAAAATATCCGACGCAAAAAATACAGTGGACAAAGAAGGGTTTAAAAAAAATTACCTAATAGTAAATAATAGTTTGATAATCCCAATAAAAATTTCGAGTTGTTCCACAAAAATAAACTTTGGTGTCGAACATCTCTGTATTTTCAGCGATAACAAAAATTCTTCTTTTTAAAGAAAATAATTGAATTAGCATTTTTTTTAAACTTTAACCGGACTATTATTTAATTTATTGTGTATATTCTGAATAATCTAAAAAAAACCGGGAAAATAAATGCCTATTCGCAGCTTAGTCACATCATCAACACAAATATTATTTTCAACCTTATTTCAAGCCAGCTAATGGTGACAATAGATTACGCGGTTGTACAGTTTAAAATCGTATTCAGTCCGCGCCTTAAGAATTTTATTAGGTTGATTGTAAACAATCAACTTACCTACTTGTTTTATAGCTTAAATTAGCTTAGGTATACTGGAAAAGTATAGCTTGACATGTAGCCGTGTGTAGGTGCTTACATGAGCACTAGTTCGGTGTAGTCAGTGTTCTGAAACCAGTTGCTTACCTGAGAACATGGGCATGGTGAGCTCGGGGTGCAGCTGCGACAGCTGACGCGATAGGTACAGCTGCGAGCGGCAGTATGTGGTGCACAGCAGCGCGTCCAGTGTGCCGCGACCCTTATCCGAACCTACGACAAACAAATTACACTACGTTAGAACAATTATTTATTTGTGCTAGTTTCATAAAGGATCATCATACAAGTAAGGAGTGATGTGCAATTATCGTTATCTTATATTCAAACATAACGATGAATTTTGGCGTCCCACCCAGTACAACAACCGGCGCACTGTAGGTACTTAGGTACAGCGCGCAGCGAGACCCCTCCGTGCCTCGGGAAGTACACAAATGAAAAGTCTTTCGTTTGTTTTTCGTTTTTGTAAATGGCATATCGCAGTTGACCACGGGGGGTCGTGACTGCTTAACCGAGCGTTTCCTGTGGGTGCTTTAAGCGAACTTAAAGCCTCCGGCCAGGGCTTACAAACTAGGGTAAAATATTAGGCGACTGTGCGTCGCTAATAAGAGAACAGCCAGACGGGGCAGGCTGGATCGTGATGAGGGTGAAAGGTCTCTAGGGATCAAGAACGTTTTATAGTATCGCCGCAGTTGAGGATTATTATTTTAACTTTTTTGGATCGTTATTGATTCTTTTTAGTGAATTTCTATTTGAATCATGAATACATAATTTTCTTTAAATTTTGATTAAAAATAGAAAATCAACTGTCAATCAGGAGTCCTATGAACGGTGTAATAGCGTTTTTACAAAACCATTACAATTTCTGCATTGGAACTTTGGAACTGAAAAATTCTGGACACGCTATCGTATCATGGGCAGCGTGATGATGTTGGCTACGAGGCTCCACAGCTCTTTTGTGATAAACGACCAAACCATCCGAAATCGTTTACGTGAAGTGGTGGTGCGATCCCAAAGGCCGCTGAGAGTTCCACCTATACTTAGCACCTCGCAATCGTAGCCCGCTTACAATGGGCTCGCGAACACAGAAATTGGGAGGAATAAGACTGACTTGTGTTTGCTTTTCCGATGAATCTCGTTTCGGTATGAGGCCGGTTACAAGACGTACTCGAGTTTGGAGGAGCTCTGGACAGCTCTGGACGTCAAGAACGTTTGAAGTTTTGTCAGGATGTTAATTTATATGGAGGGGGAACAGTAATGGTTTGGGGCGGTATTTGGATCGGTGGAAGAACCGATCTCATTCGGGTCAGGGGCAACCTTAATGCTTAGATTTATGCGGAGAGGATTGTTCCAGACGTGGTCGTCCCTTTGCGAAGCCGGTTGAGTGACTGGTTTTGAATAATGCACGACAAGGCACGTCCACACATGGCTAGTTGTAACGCACTCTTGCCGATGCTCGCATCAACGTTCTGCCTTGGCCTGCTCAATCTCCAGATCTCAACCCAATTGAGCACGCATGGGATATGCTCCAAAGAGCCAGCGCTCTTTGAAGCATATCCCATTCATGCTCATGCATGCGTGCCGAGTATGGATGCCGTGCACACCCCATTACAGCTTTTTGCCTTGTTAGAAAGAACGTGGGCGGCCATTCCTCAAAGTGATTTTGATGAACGGATTTTAAGTTTGCCTAATCGCTGTGTTTGTGTGATTCGTGTCAATGGTGGAAACACAGATAATTTATTTTTTATCTTTACAATAAAAATTTTAAAAATCGTCATTTTTGCCTTTTTTACCATTTAATTGACATTAACTTATGATGATGAGAATGTTGAGATGGATGTGTGGAGTGACAAGAATGGATAAAGTGAGAAATGAGTATATAAGAGGAAGTTTGAAAGTGGCGCCAGTGACAGAAAAGTTGAAAGGAAATCGTTTGTCTTGGTATGGGCATGTAATGAGGAGAGACGAAACGCATGTGACTAAAAGAGTGATGAATATAGATGTTGATGGATGGAGAGGCAGAGGAAGGCCAAAGAAAAGATGGATGGATTGTGTGAGGAATGATATGAAAGAGAAGGGAGTGAATGATAGCGTGACGGTTGACAGGGGAGAATGGAAGAAGAAAACGTGTTGCGCCGACCCCAAGTAATATGGGATAAGGGCAGGAAGATGATGAATTGACATTAACTTAGGTTGATTTCCCACAATATGCAAAAATTGCAATTTTTCTTAATTTTTATAAAATATAGGGATAAGTTGTTAACTTAAACATAGGAATTAAGTTAAGAATCCAGCCTGAAAGACTAGATTTGGTAAATATTAATTGGATAATTTTTTATAGTAAAAAATGTACTTGATCCCTAGCCACTTTTCTTTGCGTGTACATTAAGCTGTCGGTCCAGGCTATGGTTTGCATTATGTATCCATTCATTTTTACTTAGGTACCAAATTATGCGGATAATTAATAAAAACATATTTTTTAAATAAGCTCGTTTAACACGTTTTAATCAATCTCTTTTACTTTTTTAATAAACAGGACTTAAAATAAGATATCCTCAAACGAAAGATAATACTTTTATCGATTATTAAAATTACATAGAATACCCTAGAATGGAAGAACAGAGTTAATAAACGCTAAAGCCACGACGGCCGCCGGCAAAACAGAGAGTCAACTGAATTGTCACTGAACACTAAATGTACCTATGCCTGTCTATTCTTCACAAATAACTTTATATTTTACTTTTTTGTCGTATTAAGTATCTAACACAAATTCATGTACTTACACTCCATCAACTAGGTACCCCAGTAAAAGACATGCAAATTCAAATTCAAAGGAGAATACCCATTTCCTTTAGAGATTTGGGCCCTAAACCAACCACACTTGAAATCGCGAAAAAAAATCAGCTGATGTTTATGGACATTTATCAAACTCGTCAAAATGTAGGGGGCATCAGCTGATGTTTTTATCACGATTTCAGGTTTGGTCCCGTAGTAAAAGTTGTTCATAATGATGAGTACAATGACCCCTCAAGCGGTTGTGTCATCAATTCTGGGACATGCAGTATTACTGTTATTACATATTAGATTGGGGAAAAAGTCTTCGCATTATAGTATGTATGAACTTAAAATATAATCTCTTTGGCTATACTATTTGTATCTGGCTGGTTTTGGTATCATTGAAATTCTAAAGAACAGAATTCCAAATTCAAATTAGGAAAATGTGTGATTTTCATTTGTTTTTCGTACTGTCAAGATGAGTGAATCTAATGAAGAAATTCGATACATTTTAAAATTTTATTACAAAAAAGGTAAAAATGCAACGCAAGCCGCGAAAAAAATTTGCGATGTTTATGGACCCAGTGCAGTGTCTACTGCACTGGGTCCATAAACATCGCAAATTTTTTTTCACAGACGTGAGAGTAGCACAAATTTGGTTTAAGCGTTTTCAATCAGGAAATTTTGATGTCAAAGATGCATGTCGCTCTGGTCGCCCCATTACGGATAAAATGGATGCCATTTTTGAAAAAGTGGAGCAAGATCGGCATATCAGTAGTTACGACGTAGCTGAAGAACTGGGAATTGACCACAAAACAGTTTTGGCGCATTTGAAAAAACTGGGTACACAAAAAAGCTCGATATTTGGGTACCTCACGAGCTCACTAAAAGAAACCTAACGAACCGTGTACTCATTTGTGATTCTTTATTACAACGTAATGAAACCGAACCATTTTTGAAGAAGCTGATAACTGGTGATGATAAGTGGATCACGTACGACAAGAACGTGCGAAAAAGGTCGTGGTCAAAGACCGGTCAGGCTTCACAGACTGTGGCGAAACCCGGGTTAACTCGCAACAAGATGATGCTGTGTGTGTGGTGGGATTGGAAGGGCATTATTCATTATGAGCTGTTACCACCAGGCAGGACCATCGATTCTGAACTCTACTGCGAACAACTGATGAGATTAAAGCAAGAAGTTGAGAGAAAGCGGCCGGAATTAATCAACAGAAGGGGTGTGGTTTTTCATCATGATAACGCTAGACCTCACACATCTTTCGCCACTCAGCAAAAATTAAGAGAGTTTGGCTGGGAGGTGTTAATGCATCCGCCGTATAGACCTGACCTTGCACCTTCAGATTTCCACCTGTTTCGGTCTCTTCAGAATTCTTTAGGCAGTGTCAGGTTAACATCACGGGAGGACTGCCAAAACCACTTGTCGCGGTATTTTGATCAGAAGTCCCAAAATTTCTATAGCAATGGGATCATGTCCCTACCTACAAGATGGCAAAAAGTTATCGAACAAAATGGTACCTACATACTTTAGATAAATATAAATAATGTACATTAAAAAATGTTTAGAATTTTCTTAAAAAATGCGAAGACACTTTTCCCCCGACCTATTATGTGTATTTATTCCAGAGGAAATCAAAAAGGAACGATCAAAACGATAAGACTTGAAGTTAAACAAAAATATAGGTGCTGAGCACTCTGCTCAAATCGAACGAAAATCTGGCTACACGGTTATTAACCAACTTCTACGCCGTAGCACTCGTAGCCCATCTACGCCGTAGCAACAAACATTTTATGGAAACGGCGCGCGGGCGTACGGTACAATATTAAAAAAAAAAAAACTAGTATCAGATTATTTAAATAGGAGCCTTAGGTTCTACATTTTTACAAATTCCCTGGACCACACATTAGGATTCCCAGTGTCGTGGGGTAAAGCAAATATTTTCATTTATTGTGGTGAAGTACCTAATTAATTCGTAGTTGTTCTTATCACTTAATACTTTTTATAACAAACATACATTATCATCAGATCACTCTTGTTTTCAACGAAGGGTTAGGAAGAGGTGTACGCACGGCTACAGATCAAGCTATACATTTCCAGTATAAGCTGATCTCGCATTGTATAGGATTTCCTTACAATGAGAGGTCAGTGTAAACTGGAAATTTATAGCTTGATGTGTAGCCGTGTGTACGTATACAACACTTATGCCAGTTATAATCTGCGCGGTTTGTGTCTGTAAATCCTATCCAATCCAACTAATCGTACTAAAAAACGGCTCGCCAGCACACCCAAAAACTCATCATCTGCCTAGCCTTTTTCCAAATATGTTGAGGTCGGCTTGCGGTCTGACCGGATGCAGCTGAATACCAGTATTTTACATGGAGCGGCTGCCTATCTAACCTCCACAACTCAGTTACTAGGTAATACGATACTCCTTGGTAAGACTGACTTTTGGGCTTCTGACGACCCGTAACGACTGTCAAAGATCCACGAGTGACAGCCGGGACCAACGGCTTAACATGCTTTCCGAGGCACGGAGGGGTCTTGGTATGTAAAGATGGTCATCCATTCACGGACCAACCCATATATAAACTCTTGAGAGGTTTTTCTTGTAAGGCTAAAATCAAAATGTAAATTAGGTTGTATTTTAGAAATAAATCTCTGTACATATTATAAATTAAAATCACTTTTCGTGTCTGTCTGTGTGACCGTGATGTTCTTCTAAACTGTGCAACGGATTTTGATGCGGTTTTCACTATCATTTTGCTGATTTATTCTAGAAGGTTAGTGTGTGTTTATACGTCCTTACTAATATTATAACCGCGAAAGTTTGTGAGGATGGATGTTTGTCACTCTTTCACTAAAAAACTACTTTGGTACCCAGACAGTTTATAACCTGGATTAGCAAATACGTAGTATACTTTTTATCCCGATATTTCTGCAGGTTCGAGACTTATGCGGGTGAAACCGCGGGGCGCTGCTAGTACATTAATATTTAACTTAGACATAATTAAGAAATCTTCATGTTTTGTTAAGTCATAAAAACCGTGTGAAGCAGGGCCGCGTCGCTAGTGATAAATAAATCACACTAATATTATACAGGCGAAAGTTTGTGAGTGTGTGTGTATGTTTGTTACTTCTTCACGCTCAAACGGCTGGACCAATTTGGATGAAATTTGGTACGCAGATAGCTTATACCCTGGATTAACACAAAGGCTACATTTTATCCCGGTCTACGCGGATAAAACCGCGGGGTGCAGCTAGTAATATTATAAATGTGAAAGTATATGTATGTGAGTTTGTCGATGTTTGTTAACCGGCTGCACGGATTTGTGTGGGCACCCGGCTACACCATGACCAGTCGATCTCTTCTGACCGTGAAAGCTTAGGTGAAGGGAGACCTGTCAATAGTATTATTCCCTAGCAATCAGGTGGAATACCAGCTCACTCCAAGCTCACACGTAATCTTACACAGTGAAATTTTTACAGACTACATGGGCTGGATTAGGACATAGGATATGTTTTACCATGTAGAACGTTCCAGTGGGATACTCTTTCGAAATTATATCGCTTCTAGCCTCCACCCGGGCGAAGTTAAATGTTTTATGTAAGTAAGTGTAATTTCATTGGCATTCCAGGTGTCAAAGGATGCTTGGCTCTTCTACTTAGAAGTAAGAGTTCCAAATTCCCATTTGATACCTGAAAGCTTGAGGTCTGGAACAGAATTATTTACTGTAAAACAGTTACTTCATTTGGTTTTTAGGATTTCGACGTTAAAACGAAACGGTTTTTTTAATGATCACTCTTTTGTCCGTCTGTCACAAAGATTCTTCTACTTATGAAACGTAGGAATTTTGGCATAATATTAGGTCCCGATGATACGGGTACGGGTCGTCAGAAGCCCGAAAGTCTGACAACCAGTCTTACCATTACCCAGTAATTGGGTTGTGGAGGTCAGATAGACAGTCGCTCCATGTAAAATACTGGTATACAGCTACATCCGGTTAGACTGGAAGCCGACCCCAACATAATTGGGAAAAAGCTAGGCAGATTATGATTAGGTTCCGATGATGCGCACACAGATCTTTAGACAAAAACCAAAAAGAAAATAATTATATTTTAGATTTATTTTGGAGGTCAAAGTGAAAAAAGTGTTAAAGTAATGTTTGTGTTAGATAGGTATCGTTTGAGTTTTCCCCTTACTTCCAAGGTTTCTAAATCCAAAATTTGATTTAAAAGAGTTACTATTAAGCCATATTTTACGTTAAAATACGACGATCAACGTTGATTTTGACGTCGATTCGTGATTATTACGTTATTTGCGACTGAGAAAAAGTTGCCTAAAAAATTCAAAAATAGGTAGGTCCCTCTTTTCTAAACAGGTCTTTGTAGTATTACCTAAACTTTATGAAATAAAATCAGTTAGCTGAATCAGATTTTTAACCTCCAACATATAAACAGGGGTGTTATAAGTTTGACGGTGGTGTCGTTCTGTGTATCCGTGGTCTGATTTCAATGCAGCTTTTCCTCTTAAAAAGCTGGTTTATCAGGTCTTTTCTGATTGCTGTAAGGATCTCGGCCACACGACGGTAATTTATTTCACTTTAACTCGTCATATCGACTTGAAATTTGATATACCTACTATAATATTTTATAACACTGTAATTATGTGGTAACTTTGGCCTGATGCTGCAGCCAGGAGTCTGCGGAATACTATATCAATCTGCCTAGCCTTTTCCCAACTATGTTGGGGTCGGCTTCCAGTCTAACCGGATGCTGCTGTATACCAGTATTTTACATGGAGCGACTGCCTGACCTCCACAGCCCATTAACTGGGTAATACGATATCCCTTAGTAAGACTGGTTGTCAGACTTTCGGGCTTCTGACGACCCGTAACGACTGTCAAAGATCCACGAATGACAGCCGGGACCAACGGCTTAGCGTGCTTACCGAGGCACGGAGGAGTCTCGGTATGTAAAGATGGTCACCCATCCATGGGTGACCATCTGGGTGACCACGGCTGACTGCCGAAGCAAGTATGCGGAATACTAACTCCTCAAAAATGTACAGCAGACATATCATATTTGGGTTCATATAATATTGTTTCTGATGCGTAGTTGAGATGGTGAACAGTATGGTGATAGAGCAGGAAGGTGGTCACAAAAACTCGGCCTTATAAATCGTAGACCAACCGAGTTTGAACTCGGTAAGATTGGTCTAGTAGATGATTATGTAGTTGGTAGACAGTCAGTGGGTGGGAAGTTTGGTCAGAGGATGACAGAGGTAGGCGTTGTCTTTAACTCAGCTCAGCCAAGCGCCAACATAAACCACTCATTCGGACGGCAGCGCGGTGCACTTGACTGTGTCTGGACTTGGGATCCTTTAGAAGTTTACTGTCTTGAGATAAAAGTGCCGGGAAGACAATGACATATTTAGGAGATAAGTACGTTCATGTTAACTTGTTGAGCAAGATGTGTGGGACGTGACAGTTGGGCGGCAATAGGCGGAGCTAGTGGGAGGCGCGCTCCGAGGCGCAAGAAGCACGATGCAACCGGGCAGGAGCGGGCGCGTGCCGGAGAGCGAAGGGCTGGGCCTGCGCCGGGCCCGGCCCCCGGGCGGGGAGGTGCGCGGGGCGCGGGGCGAGTCCTCGGCGTCAGTTCTCTCGCCGCTAGCGGACTCGCCGCTCGTCTCTTGTCCGCTATGGCCTACGACAACTTTACGGCGTCGCCGCCACCCGCGCTTCCAGTCTCACGTTTGGATCATGCCATAGAAGCGCTGGCTTTAGCGCTTACCACTTATTACACTCCGTTGCTAGTCTTGCTAGGCTGCATCGGCAATATTCTAAGTGTATATGTGTTCTATGCGAGCAAGCTGCGGATGCAGTCCACCAGCTTGTACTTGTCGGTACTGGCAATATCAGACACTATTTTTCTCCTACAACTACTACCGCCATGGTTCAAATCGATGCAAATTACGAACCTTTTCCACCGAGCAGGCTTTTGTCAAATCATCGTCTACAGTACGTATTCGTCGTGCTGCTTAAGCGCATGGTTGGTAGTAGCCTTTACAATTGAGCGGTTCGTAGCGGTATTATACCCGCTGCGACGGAACAGTATGTGCACAGTCGCAAGGGCAAAGACCGTCATTGGCTTGCTGGTGCTGGTTTCGATGATAACCAATCTGCCGGTCATCAAATATGCGTCACCGTCGCGGAACGACTGCAACATAGCCCTGGAGTACATGGAGTCCGCGGCGCGGTTCAACCTGGCGGACACCGTGGTGTCGTTCTCGCTGCCGCTGGGCCTTATCGTGCTGCTGAACATCCGCATCACGTGCCGCGTGTGGAGGCGCGAGTGCGAGCGGCGCGCGCTGCAGGCCGCGCAGGCGGCGAGCCCCGAGCTGCGCGAGCGCCCGCCGCCACGCGCTCTGCCGCCGCTACGCTCACAACACCGCGTCACCAGGATGCTGCTCATCGTGTCCACAGTCTTTGTCGTCTTGAACCTCCCGGCGTACACAATGCGGCTACTAGCTTATTCGTATGATATGGTGAGTTCTTTCACTCTTATTATCTTGTAGGTCTTACAAACAGAAAGCCGAAAACCAACAAACTACGTTTGTACCAGCAAACAAGCCTTATTTTAACAGCATGCACCTACAAGTCTATCTGAAACTACGGATAAGACCTAGAAAGTTAGTTACTTCTAGGTCCAATAGTGCTATTCCGTAAATCTGTCACCTTGGAAACTTAAGGTGTTAGTTAACACGTAACTGCAAGCATGACAAGTCTGCATGAGCAATCACTTTGGGTAAGCGTACACAACTCCCCTGTAGGCTACACACGCGATGGAGGGCGACGATGTGCTTGCTTTAGCTGCGATAATTTTAGAACAGAAGTAAAGTTCAATCATCCTCCATAAAAAAAGAGGATCCTAAACGACCAGACGGGTGATGTGAGCCCGACGGTTGATGTGGGGATTTTGTATACATGCCAGTCGCGCGGTGTAAACACTTATTGCGCGATGCAGGATTTTTGCGTGACGCCAATGTGATGCGTAGTTCGCATGTGGCGATGTAGATGCCGCCACAAGATAAACAAAAATAGTTTAGCCCGTTTTTTGACAATAGGAACTAGATTTTATTCTTAGAAATAAAAAGAGTTTGCCTACATGTTTTTAGATTTCAACACAAACGTACCTAAGTACTGTTTATTATCCGATGCGATTGTTGTATTTATTTATGCTCCAGCTTAGCGCGCTATTCCGAAAGTACGTGTTGATGATATTTGAGATACAATTGATAGTTTTTTAAGATATGTGTATGCCCAGCGATTAGACATTATTTGTGCCACAGCGCACTGCGACCGCGTCCTTTGTCCACACCTCGCGCTTTCAATCACACCATCACAATAGAGCAAGATCCCGGAGCCGCCAGACCTTACTTATTTTCTGATTAACAAAATGTATGGGATAGAGTAGTGTTAGTATGTACTTTGAACGTACGCATACCTGCTGTATAGCTTGGGCCGACGGCCAATTTTCAGGTATCAGGTACGGTCAGCAACAGAAGTCGGTTAACACTGCTACCCTGCCCTTATCTCATATTATTTGGGGTCGGCGCAGCACGTTTTCTTCTTCCATTCTCCCCTGTCAACCGTCACGCTATCATTCACTCCCTCCACTCTTTCATTGATTGATCTAATTCATCATAGATCATAAAGAAGAGACAATCAAAAAGCGCTTTATCCATGACAAGTGATGACGCCTCGCTCGCACGAGGAAATTGACTAGCCACAGCAAATGTAAATAGTAGGTACGCATAATCTGGCCACTGAGAGAATGCATTCCTGGTATCTGTCAGTTGGACACTATGACAGGAACTGATAAAGTTTAAATTCGTAAAATACGTATTCTTTAGTACTCAGCGTTTGCAGTATTTATTTTACTTCTGATCTTACATTACAGTGACATTTATTTAAGGTTACTGTAAGATGTCAAATGACTGTGAAAGAAAGGACTGTATTATAATCTTTGCGCTCTAGCATGGTGCGGATGACACATGTCAGTATGACATGACTAGGTCAGTGACAATATGCACAATTCAATTTTATCGATAACGATTCTTACAGCAAAAATTGCGTTCTCCTAATAATTTTAAAAATGTCTTTGACATATCATATTATTATGAAATTTATTTTAAAATATGTATTTAATACAAAACATTTAAAAATCACATTCAAAGCACTACCGATATTTATTTAAAAAAAAAAATTTTTTTCATGGTATATTTTTTTCGGATAATTTAACTCTTTAATGTCTAACAACAAAAATTTAAAAATACATACAGTAAACTTCTTTTTCTATAAAAAATATCGACTATCGATAAAAACCCATAATAGCAATGAATCTCATCACTAAACATGTCTATGGCGTTACGTTACACGCCTATTACTTTGCTTCATTTTTCTTGAAATTTGATTTTATTTGTAGATAATAACAATTTGGCAGGATGATTCATTTAATTTACTACAGTTATTATTGAATCCGTGTTTTACGATTATGATGTTTAGGGTGCAGCTAAAATATTAAATCATGATTGTAAATCGCGATAACGTTCAAGAGTGAAAAGGAACAGTTCGCCAAATGTCACCCGCACCATGCTAGAGCGCAAAGATTATAACAGACAGGTGTCCGGAACGCCTACTCAAATTGGTGTATAAATCAAACGCTTTTCGTGTCTGTGTGTAAACTCACAAAATTATAACAATAAACTCCGACGATAACCGAATTTCTTGTTGGCCTTTGTGTAGTGCCAGAGCGGATGAGGCGAGCTGCACTTGATACTGTTGTTCCAACACACCGTGCGTGAACGGGACGTCAACGAGAACGAGATGATGGCGCCGATGTAGCGACAGTACATTTACTACGGTCGAATAATCTCGTTTCTCGTTGATGTCCCGTTCTCGGTGCGGTGGAAAAACAGTGTTAGGGTAAAACATCTAATAGTCAGTCTTTACAAGCTTTATTTAGCTGTTTGGTAGAAACTTGCCTAGCCTTTTCCCAACTAAGTTGGGGGCTTCCAGGCTAACCGGATGCAGCTGAATATCAGTATTTTGCATGAAGCGACTACTTATCTGACTTCCACAACCCAGTTACTGGGTAGGTAATGCGATACCTCTTAGTAAGACTGGTTGTCAGACTTTCAGGCTTCTGACGACCCGTAACGACTGTCAAAGATCCACGAATGACAGCCGGGACCAACGGCTTAACCTCAAAACGCACGTAGCGAACTGCAGCGCAGCGCGTCGTTCGTTACGAGTATTTCAACATATTAGCTGTTTTATTTACATAAAATGGGGTGCTGCGTACAGAGAATGAATTTTTTTTTTTTTTTTCATCTAATCGTTGAATCTTGGGTCACCAAGATAAAGGCTGTGCCTAGTTTGGGACCCGCTCTTTAATCTGTGTTAGTCGTTGTTAGTGAGAATTTATACCTTGCTATATTTTAAGAACTTTGTGTAAGCTAAATAAATTATACAAAATACAAAAACATTTATTTTTAACTAAACATTGTGTTGTACATAAATTGAGGCAGCCCCAGTAAGTTACAATAGTACTTGTGTCGGAGCTGTCTCACTCTTCCCTAAGTGGTAGCTTAACAATGATAAGGCTAATAAGTTACTAGAAAAAAAATAAAAAATAAAGTAAAACATTAATTTAGCAGCTCTCAGAGTGTAAGGGGTAATTATTATTATTATTTTTTTAAATAATTCGTTTATTAAGTAGTATTTATCTGAACAAAACTATTAAAAAATGAAATTTATCCTGAGAAATTTTCCGGTGGAATATGATTCAAAACAAGGAGCTGAATGCACCCTGTTTATTTGCGGAGGGCTGCTTACAGCCCTGTAGATACATGGATACCTAGTTACGAACGCCTGCATTTGTACTGAATCCGATTCTAAATAGGTATAGTTTGGAAACTTGCCAAAACAAGAGCTCGGTTGCAAAGGGTGCTCCACCTGTTGACATCTTCTACGTCTTAAAGGAGGGTGGCTTTTAACATGCCCCGTTCCACACTTTTATACCCGTACAGCAGGTAGCTAGATTCTATTAAAACTTAACTTTGACGCAAACTATAACGTAAGTAGCCCTTGGTGAAACCCACCCTAAAGGCTTGCAGCACCTACGATTAAGTTCCTATTAACTTACTCGGCACATAATTTCACACAAATTCTGTTCCATTTTTGAATTTATTCGGTAAGTAGTCGCTATTCGGACATCGTGAAATAGGCCCTAAATGTTTTAGCATACAAACTATGCGGATTTAAAGAATAGATTATGAGACGATCGATCGAATTAAACCAATAGAGAAGGGGAGATGTCAGTTAGCCAATCGGGAGTCTACCTTCAACCCCAGAATCTTCTTAACTAAAGGTTTACGCTCTTCTCTACGCTATTACTTAATTATCCATTATCGGGAATCTTTGTTCAATGCCAGAATCTTCTTAACTACATAGTTACGCTCTTTTCTGCGCTATTACTGAATTATCCAATATGTGGAATCTTCCTCCAATTCCAAAATCAGATTTACGCTCTTTTCTGCGCTATTACTTAATTATCCAATATTGGGAATCTTCCTCCAATTCCAGAATCTTCTTAACTTCAGATTTACGGTCTTTTCTGCGCTATTACTTAATTATCCAATATTGGGAATCTTCCTCCAATTCCAGAATCTTCTTAACTTCAGATTTACGGTCTTTTCTGCGCTATTACTTAATTATCCAATATTGGGAATCTTCCTCCAATTCCAAAATCTTCTTAACTACATAGTTACTCTCTTTTCTGCGCTATTAATTAATTATCCAATATTGGGAATCTTCCTCCAATTCCAAAATCTTCTTAACTTCAGATTTACGCTCTTTTCTGCGCTATTACTTAATTATCCAATATTGGGAATCTTCCTCCAATTCCAGAATCTTCTTAACTACAGATTTACGCTCTTTTCTGCGCTATTACTTAATTATCCAATATTGGGAATCTTCCTCCAATTCCAAAATCTTCTTAACTACGTAGTTACACTCTTTTCTGCGCTATTACTTAATTAACCAATATTGGGAATCTTCCTCCAATTCCAGAATCCTCTTAACTTCAGATTTACGCTCTTTTCTGCGCTATTACTTAATTATCCAATATTGGGAATCTTCCTACAATTCCAGAATCTTCTTAACTACAGATTTACGCTCTTTTCTGCGCTATTACTTAATTATCCAATATTGGGAATCTTCCTCCAATTCCAAAATCTTCTTAACTACGTAGTTACACTCTTTTCTGCGCTATTACTTAATTAACCAATATTGGGAATCTTCCTCCAATTCCAGAATCCTCTTAACTTCAGATTTACGCTCTTTTCTGCGCTATTACTTAATTATCCAATATTGGGAATCTTCCTCCAATTCCAGAATCTTTTTAACTACAGATTTACGCCCTTTTCTGCGCTATTACTTAATTATCCAATATTGGGAATCTTCCTCCAATTCCAGAATCTTCTTAACTACAGATTTACGCTCTTTTCTGCGCTATTACTTAATTATCCAATATTGGGAATCTTCCTCCAATTCCAGAATCTTCTTAACTTCAGATTTACGCTCTTTTCTGCGCTATTACTTAATTATCCAATATTGGGAATCTTCCTCCAATTCCAGAATCTTCTTAACTACAGATTTACGCTCTTTTCTGCGCTATTACTTAAATAACCAATATTGGGAATCTTCCTCCAATTCCAGAATCTTCTAAACTACAGATTTACGCTCTTTTCTGCGCTATTACTTAATTATCCAATATTGGGAATCTTCCTCCAATTCCAGAATCTTCTTAACTACAGATTTACGGTCTTTTCTGCGCTATTACTTAATTAACCAAAACCTATCGGGAATTTTCCTTCAACCCCAGAATCTTCTTAACTAAAGGTTTACGCTCTTCTCTACGCTATTACTTAATTATCCATTATCGGGAATCTTTGTTCAATGCCAGAATCTTCTTAACTACATAGTTACGCTCTTTTCTGCGCTATTACTGAATTATCCAATATGTGGAATCTTCCTCCAATTCCAAAATCAGATTTACGCTCTTTTCTGCGCTATTACTTAATTATCCAATATTGGGAATCTTCCTCCAATTCCAAAATCTTCTTAACTACATAGTTACTCTCTTTTCTGCGCTATTAATTAATTATCCAATATTGGGAATCTTCCTCCAATTCCAAAATCTTCTTAACTACATAGTTACTCTCTTTTCTGCGCTATTACTTAATTACCCAATATTGGGAATCTTCCTTCAATTCCAGAATCCTCTTAACTTCAGATTTACGCTCTTTTCTGCGCTATTACTTAATTATCCAATATTGGGAATCTTCCTCCAATTCCAGAATCTTCTTAACTACAGATTTACGCTCTTTTCTGCGCTATTACTTAATTATCCAATATTGGGAATCTTCCTCCAATTCCAAAATCTTCTTAACTACGTAGTTACACTCTTTTCTGCGCTATTACTTAATTAACCAATATTGGGAATCTTCCTCCAATTCCAGAATCCTCTTAACTTCAGATTTACGCTCTTTTCTGCGCTATTACTTAATTATCCAATATTGGGAATCTTCCTACAATTCCAGAATCTTCTTAACTACAGATTTACGCTCTTTTCTGCGCTATTACTTAATTATCCAATATTGGGAATCTTCCTCCAATTCCAAAATCTTCTTAACTACGTAGTTACACTCTTTTCTGCGCTATTACTTAATTAACCAATATTGGGAATCTTCCTCCAATTCCAGAATCCTCTTAACTTCAGATTTACGCTCTTTTCTGCGCTATTACTTAATTATCCAATATTGGGAATCTTCCTCCAATTCCAGAATCTTTTTAACTACAGATTTACGCCCTTTTCTGCGCTATTACTTAATTATCCAATATTGGGAATCTTCCTCCAATTCCAGAATCTTCTTAACTACAGATTTACGCTCTTTTCTGCGCTATTACTTAATTATCCAATATTGGGAATCTTCCTCCAATTCCAGAATCTTCTTAACTTCAGATTTACGCTCTTTTCTGCGCTATTACTTAATTATCCAATATTGGGAATCTTCCTCCAATTCCAGAATCTTCTTAACTACAGATTTACGCTCTTTTCTGCGCTATTACTTAAATAACCAATATTGGGAATCTTCCTCCAATTCCAGAATCTTCTAAACTACAGATTTACGCTCTTTTCTGCGCTATTACTTAATTATCCAATATTGGGAATCTTCCTCCAATTCCAGAATCTTCTTAACTACAGATTTACGGTCTTTTCTGCGCTATTACTTAATTAACCAAAACCTATCGGGAATTTTCCTTCAATCCCAGAATCTTCTTAACTAAAGGATTACGCTCTTTTCTGCGCTTCCATAAACTCAACTTCCAAAATGCCCAAGTATTTATTTTTATTATAAATCACGTTTTATGTTGACGCAGAGTTCCGGTGAGTACAGCGGCCGATGGGCTGCGCTGCAGCAGCTGGCGCTCATGTTCTTCAACACCAACTTCGGCATCAACTTCATCCTGTACTGCCTGACGGGGCAGAACTTCCGGCGTGAGCTGTGCCAGTCCGTGCCCTGCCTGCGCCAGCGCGCACGTCGCGCTGACGACATGCATCTCGTCTGCCGCAACGCTGGCAGAGCTGGCAGTGTCACCAGTAAGCGTCTTACTACATAAATCCTTGTAGCAGTTTAGCCAAATGCAAACAAGAGGCTTGCTCAAAGTTGGCAGCTATACTAATCAATTATTAACACAAACATGCATTATGTTTACTTTCGGTGTACATTTGGTGAATCCTTTTATAAACCTAATAACAACACAATCAACGCATCTAGAAATTAGTTTATGTAATGTCTAATATTCACTCCTGGTTGGCCAATTTTGATACAGAATGCCAAAGCGGTTCTTGTCGGTCGGTATACTGATTTCCAAGACACAAGAACGATCTTCATGTACTTAAGTTTTCTTTTTGACATAGATACACAAATACCTAGTTTCTCAACGTTCACTCGCATTCATCCGGCGCAGCTTTTCACCTTTTAGTTTTTCGATATTCGAACACTTCATGCGCTCGCTGCTATTGTATTATATGGTACAGTGACCTGCATAAATATATTACTACGAACAGCTCGGCAATAATATCAGACGGCCAATTCTCGTACCTAAAACCGTTCAAATTCAAGTCGCAAACTCATGCCAGCGACAATCAAATGTCAAAAATGTAGGTATATATAATAAATATATAAATAAATGTAGGTATGTATCTTATATCTGTCGTCAAGATGACGACAGATATTATTGCCGAGCTGTTCATAGTACTTAATACATATTTTATGCTAGTGACTATACATTCATGGCAATAAAATCCTCTTTAATATTCGCTGTATTATTGATGCACAATAACAAACAAGAGAACCAAATCGGCTTAAAGTACTGGTATTGTTTGTTTTTTTTGTTTTTTATTTTACCAAGAATAATGGACGGAAATCTCACAATTGCATTGTAATGCGGAACTGTTTCCTGGTACTCGATGTATTGATTGATTAAAAAACACTTGGCTATTTTTCAAACTTATGATTTTTTTCAGTCTGATGTGGTCGGCAAAATCTTCCAAGAAGTATTTACTTAGTTTCAGCTTTTGATAAAATGTGAGATTTCGTCAAACTTTTGTCACATCTTCGAGTATACTCCTACTCAATAATTTTGATATTGTTTTGCCGGAAATCACTCAATTGCAACTGCAATGCGGAACTGTTTCCTGGTATCGAGTATTGATTGATTAAAAAACACTTGGCTATTTTTCAAACTTATGATTTTTTTCAGTCTGATGTGGTCGGCAAAATCTTCCAAGAAGTATTTACTTAGTTTCAGCTTTTGATAAAATGTGAGATTTCGTCAAACTTTTGTCACATCTTCGAGTATACTCCTACTCAATAACTTTGATATTGTTTTGCCGGAAATCACTCAATTCCAACTGCAATGCGGAACTGTTTCCTGGTATCGAGTATTGATTGATTAAAAAACACTTGGCTATTTTTCAAACTTATGATTTTTTTCAGTCTGATGTGGTCGGCAAAATCTTCCAAGAAGTATTTACTTAGTTTCAGCTTTTGATAAAATGTGAGATTTCGTCAAACTTTTGTCACATCTTCGAGTATACTCCTACTCAATAATTTTGATATTGTTTTGCCGGAAATCACTCAATTGCAACTGCAATGCGGAACTGTTTCCTGGTATCGAGTATTGATTGATTAAAAAACACTTGGCTATTTTTCAAAATATACATTTTTTCAGTCTGATGTGGTCGTCAAAATCTTTAAGTAGTATTTAATTAGTTTCAGCTTTTAATTAAAATGTGAGATTTCGTCAAACTTTTTTCACATCTTCGAGCATACTCGTACTCTCAATAATTTTGATATTGTTATGCCTGGGCTGTGTATGGAAGTGAATTATTTAAATAAAAACAAACAATTTCCATGAGTGTCATCATTGTTTCAGTGCAAAAAAGGGATAGAGTTATACGTTCTTTATACATGTAAGTTTTTGTTTTTCGCACTGTAAGAATGATACATTTGATTACTTTCTTATAGGGCGCGCAACCCCTGGTCTGTTATGGAGTGTTTTCCCTGAAGGTTGAATCAATTGGGCTTTAGCAAAAATTAACTCTACCGGGTAATAAATTAACGTTCCATATTTGGAAGTTACATCAATAATATGAGTGACTTATGATGTAGGTATATGAGACAGTTTCCGCGGCTATGATGCAGTGAGGTGCCCGTTCGAAGTTCTTTTTTCATGTTTGGGAATAGATAATAATCGCTGGGAGCCTTGTCAGGACTGTCAGATGGGTGAGCTAAAATTTCGAAGTCCACCTCCTTCTGTAGGGCGGCCATCGCAACACTACTCTTGTGGTCAGATGTGTTATGGAGACACCTTTATCTTTGTAATCGATCAATTGAATCCCTTCCGAGTACCTCGATCGGCAGTCATGGCCGTGCTGTGTAGTCTTCAAGTCTTCAAGTGAGTTCCTGTCTTGTTTAAAGAGAGTTTGCCACTTACAAACCACAGTTGTACCCGGGCAAGAGTCCGCGAAAATTTAAAAGCATACCCTCGTAGGTATAGTACTCGTATGTTAATTTTTACTAGTCTTGTGAGCAATAGTGACCCAGTGGAATCGGCCGCGACTTACGAGTTGTAGGTTTTAGGTTCGAACCCAAAGAGGTACTTACATTACTTTGTGTAGATTATCTCATCACCACTATTCTCAAAACGGTGAAGGAGAACATTGTGAGGAAACTGGCATGTCGTAGAACTATTGGCAGAAATGGGGCTTAGCAAAATCAGCCTGTAATGTTCCCTTCCCTGCTTTATATAGAAAACATTTCAGTTTAATTTACTTTGCAGTCTGTTCCGCCTGATAAATTCTGGCGCAATTTTCGGTTCAGGTAATGCAAACAGAGCCTAAAAGCCGAACTCTTTGTTTTCCACAGTTTCCCACGTTTGGTTCTGCGTAGGTTTTGAGATAAATCAATATTCATTTACCCTGCCGTGCGTGCAGGACACTTTCATTAAATCCAACCCTTTGTTCAGGGGACACACTGCACATGGCTTTGTTTACGTAAAACAAATTAAAATGTGCTGTCAGCCAAAACAAGTCAATTTTATTCACACAACAGCGGCACATACCGTGTATTTCTGGACGTACCTACTGATAAACAAAAAGTGCTTAACGTGCAACTAGACGCGGTCAATTACCTACCGTCGCCCGTCGTCGACACAAAATTTGTTACCTCAAACAAATAAATGTCTCGAAATAAGTATGTCACACTGCCTATCTCGCGAACGCGCGAAGGAGTAAACGTAACGATAGTTTAAACGATTATTGAAGAGAAAAAAACCCGGCCAAGTCCTTGTCGGACCACGCACAAGGAAGGATTCCGTAGTTGGGATGAATTTATCCCAAAACAAATATAACATTGTAGTTGAAAAAAATATTCTCCCATGTCACGGTTTAAAAAAAAACCGGCTAAGTGCGTGTCGGACCAAGCATAATGAAGGGTTCCGTAGTTGAAAATAATTTATCCCAAAACAACATTAAAATCTTAAAAAAAAAATGTGATAAAATAATAAATTAACAATTTTCGGGCTTTTTCCTTTACTTGTGCTGCGAGACCTTGTTTCTTACCAAATTTCATTATTCTAGGTCAACGGGAAGTACTCTATAGGTTTTGATTTACTCGCGAGTATCAAAATATGTCGCTTATATAACCGTATTTATTTATTGCTGGACTTAGAAGTTTGAATTTTTTAGAACTCCAAGGGACCATAGACCCACGTATTTGATATTAATTTTAACTTGATACCGCCCGCGCGCTCCTGAGAATAAGGGTCTTGAAAGACTGACAGACAGACGGACAATGAAGTGATGCTATTAGGGTTTCGTTTTTTCCTATTGAGGTACGGAACCCTAAAAAAGTAAAAACCGACTTTAAAACATAAAACGAATAAAATAAGTTTCATAAAAAAATTAACAGCTTCTGCAGTCGGTGTCTTCAATTCTTCAATACACCTTAACATGGAACCGACTTCAGAAGCTCTTAGGTTTTTTATGATAGTAATTTTATTCGTTTTATGCTTTGAAGTCGGTTTTTACTTTTTTAAAGTAAATTTATTCAATCACTTGTGCTGTGAGAAATTGCTTCTTGCCAAAGGAAAACATTCATTTTGGGCTTTATTCCGTTACAGCATGTTATTCTCTTCACATTCCACTATGGGCTTATACCGTTACTAATTCTGTGCTATGGGTCCGAATCAGTAGGGCTATTATTCCCTGCGTTGTTATACGCATTTAAAAATACTGTTTTCAGTACGTTTTAGGTAAAAGAATAACAGTAATCTCAATCAATCTGCCTAGCCTTTTCCCAACTATGTTGGGGTCAGCTTCCAGTCTAACCGGATGCAGCTGAATACCATTATTTTACATGGAGCGACTGCCTATCTGACCTCCACAACTCAGTAACTGGGTAATACGATACTCCTTGGTAAGACTGGTTGTCAGACTTTCGGGCTTCTGACGACCCGTAACGACTGTCAAAGATCCACGAATGACAGCCGGGACCAACGGCTTAACGTGCTTTCCGAGGCACGGAGGAGTCTTGGTATGTAAAGATGGTCACCCATCCACTGACCAACCCCGGCAAGCATAGCTTAACCTGATGGATCGACCCGTGCGGCTGTTATTACTTAGCCACGAGATCCTCTAAAAGAATAACAGTAATCTAATCATAGTAATAGCTTTTGATGCCAGTAAACATGACAGATATAATTTTTTACTGTGAAACTAATTGAGGCTCTAGGGTTTTCTCCTCACAGCTATAGTATGCGAAATAAAGTTCTTAGGGTACCGTAATTCAAAAGGAAAAAAAAAGGAACCCTTGTAGGATCACTTCGTTGCCCGTCTGTCTGTCAAGACCCTTTTTCTCAGGAACGCGAGGAGGTATCAAGTTGAAATTAATATCAAATACGTAGGTCTTTGGTCCCTTGGAGTTCTAAAAAAATCAAGCTTCTACCTCAATGCAATAAAAAAATACGATCATTTATGCGACATATTTTGATACTCGCTAGTAAATCAAAACCTACAGGGCACTTCCCGTTGTCCTACAATCATAAAATTTGGCAAGAAGCAAGGTCTCACACCGCAAGTAAAGGAAAAAGTCCGAAAATTGTTAATTTGTAATTTTAAAACATTTTTTTTGGGATTACAATGTTAAGTTTGTTTCTGGGATAAATTCTGTTCAACTACGGAACTCTTCATTGTGCGTGGTCCAACACGCACAATGAAGGGCCCTTGGCCGATTTTTCTTCGACGGCAGGTACTAGCATTAGCTGATTTAAATAGGTAACTGGTTTTAGATCTATTTAGTAGTTTCTATTCATGTAAAAACAGTAAAATAAACTAACACTTACCAAAGCCGAGTCACATAAACTCCCCGTTATTGTGAGTTTATTGTATTGTCCAGCATGTGCAGATATGCAGGCTAATGTGTAACATTTACGTTTAGAATGCGAGCCCAAAATGTAGCACTCGCAATCGCTTGCTTGGTTTTGCGAACCTTCTGGTTAAGGAGTCATTGAATTGAAGGTCAAAGGTTCAACTTTTATTACTTAAATACTTTTTTCACGAAAACAAATTTTAAATGTAATAACTTACATAACATTAAATACCTCACAACTCCTGTATCGTTGCATGTATGTATGCCGTAAACAGCGATTTTTCACAACAAAAATAAAAGTCGGTTCCAGCAATAGTTTGCAAGTAGGTATACATTTTACTCTTTTGATGATGAGCGAATGCGTGTTCTGATGAAGGCCCAGTATTCGAAACGTACCTATGTTAATATGATGGGCGTATTAACACCTGTTTTTTGTCGCCAGCGTCTTATGTGAGCGCCGGAGAAGCCAGCACGGCCGCTTGTGCGGACGGAACGAGCCGCGTGCGCCGCCTATGCTCCGAGCCCTTCATCGAGCGCTGGACCTTTGACAACAGCCGCGCGCTGCGGACGTTGGCGCAGCCGACGCCCGCGCAGGTATACGCACCGAAACACGCGCGCCCCGCCCCTGAAGTAATCGAGATCCAGGAGCTTGCGCCTGCGGTGCCCGCTTTTGCCCCCTGCCAGCTGACGGTTGCGCGACGCGCGGCCCTACGAGGAGCACATTGAGAAGTAGTTCAAACACGTCCTTTATCCATTGGGACGCCTTAGCTCCGCGGAGCAGGAGGACGAGCTCTGTGACCGACGGCGGTCTGTCTACTTAGACATCACCTGGGAAGCGTCGGGCGTTCTGCAGGCCATGCTCGAGTTTGTTGACTGAAAAAATGTTGTGCCAAACAACTAAGAAGAAATTAAATATGGTACAGTACGACACAACTTAGATGTAGCATAGATTTGAAAACTTGCATTCATTCATTTCAATGTTACGAATGACTTTACAAATAATTTCGTTTGCGTAACGAACATTTTCGCCTATAGTTTATGCGCTCTAACATGGTGCGGGTGACATTTGACGAACTGTTCCTTTTCACTCTTGAACGTTATCGCGATTTACAATCATGATTTAATATTTTAGCTGCACCCTAAATATCATAATCGTAAAATACGGATTCAATAATAACTGTAGTAAATTAAATAAATCATCCTGCCTAAATGTTAATATCTACAAATAAAATCAAATTTAAAGAAAAATGAAGCAAAATGATAGGCGTGTAACTTAACGCTATAGACATGTTTAGTGATGAGATGTATTGCTATTATGGGTTTTTTATCGATATTCGATATATTTTATAGAAAAATAAGTTTACTGTATGTATTTTTAAATTTTTGTTGTTAGACATTTAAAGAGTTAAATTAGCCGAAAAAATTTTTTTTTTAAAAATAAATATCGGTAGTGCTTTGAATTAGATTTTTTAATGTTCTGTATTAAATACATATTTTAAAATAAATTTAATAATAATATGATATATCAAAGACATTTTTAAAATGAGGAGAACGAGATTTTTGCTGTAAGAATCGTTATCGATAAAATTGAATTGTGCATATTGTCACTGACCTAGTCATGCCATACTGACATGTGTCACCCGCACCATGCTAGAGAGCAAAAACTATAAAGCAGTATTAAAGATTGGTGATATTGAAGATGCACTCAGTTCGGATCGTGATCGGTTTTACGAATTTTGCCGAAACTACATCTAAGTTTTGTCGTACTGTATCTATGTTTTATTTGATTTACCGTCATATTATACCTACAACAAGTTACGTTAGCAGTTTAGCTCTTCCAAACAGTGCGCATTATTTTAACTGCTGAATAAGGCTAAGACCATTTGTACCGTACGTTATAATCTGAATGTTTTTTGCAATAAAAAAAAATTGTAGTCATATTAATAAGAATTAGCTGTGTAAACTTTAGTACATAGGTACTTTATATTGAAATATATAAGTCTTAAAATAATTCGAAATAATTATAATACTATACTGTAAGTAAATATACTTAGTTAAGATTTAAACGAGACATCTTATGTGTGTAAGTAGGTATATATTTTTAGAAGTTGGTGCTTAAAATATTTTTGGTTCGTTAACTTTCAACTACAAAACTGCACAAAAGACGAGTTTTCGGGTTCGAGGGTTCCGGACCCGATGGGTGTCAAACGGAACCCTATTACTAAACCTCCGCTATCCGTCTGGCTGTCAGCGGGCTGTATCCCATGAACCGTAATAGTTACACAGTTGAAATTGATGATTGATTGATTGTGTATTTCTATTGCCGCTATAACAACAAATAATAAAATAAAGTTAAAAAATAAATCAGGTCCCCATGCAAGAAACGTGTTATTTTGAAATTCAAGTATTTTTTTAAATATGTAGTTAAATATTGTACGGTGGTACGGACCCCTTCGTGTACGAGTACGACTCGCACTTGGCCAGTTTTGTTAGTTCAACTTCGCCCACTTCCCCACTATTAAAAGAAAACTGTAAATTCGCAGGTTTCCAACAACGAGAAAACTGTAAATTCGCAGGTTTCCAGCAACGAGAAATACATAAACCGACAAAAAATACAATTGTCATTTGACGTTATATAGATTTGTAATAAAAAATAAAGACTAGGTTATTTTATAGAATCTTTTAAGTACTAGCTTATGTACCATGTTTAGAATAATAAGTACATACTTAATCGTACAACTTTATCGATGATTGAAGCACATGTAAATAACATAGACACACTCACATCACTAGCTTTTAACATGCGAATGGAAATAGTAGGGAAGAATCAATGATATTATAAAGGAAAGATACTGAGCGGCGTTCAGATACAGTTGCGTTGTTATTACAAATGAACTTACACTTAGGTGTATAGTAGTTTTCGTCTACGACTGCGATTGTTAATACGGAACGTATGATACAGAAAGAGATAGCTTGGCATTTTAGATATATTGTTGTCACGCCACAGATACGCTCTGTTTCGCACGCTGCTATTAGACAACTAAATCAAATTACAACAATTGTCTGAATTTGTCTGCAACAATTCGCGCGCGCTAGTGCGATATCTACATCTCTATTTATATTATAATAACATTGGGTAGCACACAACACTAGCTTTTAACATACGATTGGAAAGTAGGGTAGAATTATTGTTTTCGTAAAAAAATATACATACATATTTTTTAGTTAGAAAACGAAAAAAAAAATAGGTTAAAAGAAATGTAAATTAGGCAAATTAGTTATCCGGAAAATAATCGTATTTTCCGGATAACTAGTTATATAAAAAATAAAACACAAAATAAATCGTTTACTAGATATAATGCATGTAGATAGATAAGTAGATCAGGAAAATATGAGTAAAAGTAGATGTTGCAAAATAAAAAACAGAAAACATAAAAACAATAGACTAGAAAATTAAATAAAAATCAAATTAGTAAGTAGATGAATTTTCTGTAAATATCTTTATCAAATAGATTTTGATTGTTAGGAAATTAAATGAATGAATTATTATGAAAAAATACAATAAAAACTAAAAAGAGTTATTTTAGTACTAAATAGAATATTGCGTTGCAGTTTAAGTTGCCCATAATTAAATAGAATGAATTCATTATTATGAAAAAATACAATAAAAACTAAAAAGAGTTATTTTAGTACTAAATAGAATATTGCGTTACAGTTTAAGTTGCCCATAATTAAATAGAATGAATTAATTATTATGAAAAAATACAATAAAAACTAAAAAGAGTTATTTTAGTACTAAATAGAATATTGCGTTGCAGTTTAAGTTGCCCATAATTAAATAGAATGAATTAATTATTATGAAAAAATACAATAAAAACTAAAAAGAGTTATTTTAGTACTAAATAGAATATTGCGTTGCAGTTTAAGTTACCCATAATTAAATAGAATGAATGAATTATTATGAAAAAATACAATAAAAACTAAAAAGAGTTATTTTAGTACTAAATAGAATATTGCGTTGCAGTTTAAGTTGCCCATAATTAAATAGAATGAATTAATTATTATGAAAAAATACAATAAAAACTAAAAAGAGTTATTTTAGTACTAAATAGAATATTGCGTTGCAGTTTAAGTTGCCCATAATTAAATAGAATGAATTAATTATTATGAAAAAATACAATAAAAACTAAAAAGAGTTATTTTAGTACTAAATAGAATATTGCGTTGCAGTTTAAGTTACCCATAATTAAATAGAATGAATGAATTATTATGAAAAAATACAATAAAAACTAAAAAGAGTTATTTTAGTACTAAATAGAATATTGCGTTGCAGTTTAAGTTGCCCATAATTAAATAGAATGAATTAATTATTATGAAAAAATACAATAAAAACTAAAAAGAGTTATTTTAGTACTAAATAGAATATTGCGTTGCAGTTTAAGTTGCCCATAATTAAATATAATAAATTAATTATTATGAAAAAATACAATAAAAACTAAAAAGAGTTATTTTAGTACTAAATAGAATATTGCGTTGCAGTTTAAGTTACCCATAATTAAATAGAATGAATGAATTATTATGAAAAAATACAATAAAAACTAAAAAGAGTTATTTTAGTACTAAATAGAATATTGCGTTGCAGTTTAAGTTGACCATAATTAAATAGTAATAGGTTCTTAAGTAAGTAGGTTATTATAAAAAAAAGCCGTAAAAAAAACTACACACATCAACACGGTCTAGGGATATTTCATACTCAATTAAATAACTCAAAAAGTTCTTGCCGCATTGGAATCTTTTATACACCGATTTGTTTGTAATTTATCTCAGACTAATTCCAAATCCAAATTTTTGAAAATTCTTTTGTTTCGGTGGCATAAAAATGTCTTGATGTGTAGGAGAGGCAATTTTCATTTGTGCGAAATTTAGAAAACAATACGAATTACGTTTAGTTACAGTTTTTTTTTAATTTTTAAACGAAAGATAAACTTAAAATTGATGTATTGTAGCCATGCAACGCCGACATTTGACGAGGGCGGAGATGTTACGATCTGTGGGAATGCTGGAAGCTGGGTCTGTTCAGCGTAATATTGCTGAGGCCATAGGGACCCACCAAAATGTAATTTCAAGATTGTGGACACGCTATCGTGCCACAGGTGAAGTAGCGGAGAGGCACCGGGGGCCAAGTCGCATCACTACCCCCAGAAAAGACCGATTTTTGCAAATTTACTGCGCGAGCTCAACCAAATGCAACGGCGACTCAATTGGTCCAAAGGCTGCGAGTGGAACACCAAGTGCTTGTGAGTGACCAAACTGTAAGAAGGCGACTGCATGAAAGCAATCTACGCTCTCGTAGACCACTCTGGGTCTCACCTTTACGGAGAGGCAATCGTGGACGACGATTAGAATGGGTTCGGAACCACGTGGACTGGGGCCGTGAGCAATGGTCCAATGTGCTGTTCACGGATGAATCCAGGTTCGGCTTCCATCCAGATTCATGAAGGACGCGTGTTTGGCGAGTTCCTGGACGATGGAGCCGTCTCCAGAACCCTCAGGAAGTTCACCCATACCAAGGAGGAACAATTATGGTTTGGGCAGGAATTCGTCTTGGAGGATGGACGGATCTCGTTTGGGTGCGGGGCAATATGACGGCAGAACGATACGTCCAACAGGTGCTGTGGCCCGTAATCTTGCCCCACAGAACACAAATGGGGCAAGATTTCCTGCTCATGCACGACAATGCCCGGGCACACACGGCGAGAACGGTAGCAGCTTGGTTACATACACACAATGTGTGCCTTAGACTGGCCTGCTCAATCGCCAGATCTAAATCCCATTGAGCATGCGTGGGATATGCTGCAAAGAAGAGCTCTGAAGGAAGTTCCTGAAAATCTGGCTACACAAGATCAACTTTTTGCGCACCTCAGAAGGACATGGGACAATATTCCGCAGCAAGACATTGACAACCTTGTTCCGAGCATGCCGAATCATTGCCGATGTGTTATGAACATCATGGGCACTTTCTCAGACTACTAACTTCAAGTTTATAAACACAAATTAAATAATTTTTATATTTTTTTCAGTTTTTACCCACAAATTAAAAGTTAATTCATATACGGTTTCCGTCTATGCTTCATTTTTTTTCCATAAAATCCTGAAATTTTAATCTAAGTACCTTAACCATTATTAAAAAATGGTAGAATATTAAATAACGGTAGAATATTGTATAATAATTAAATATATACATGTCATATAAATAATGAACACATTGATAGTAATTCGCTTTTTTAAAAATATCCCTAGACCGTGTTGATGTGTGTACATAGTTGGCATTGGTGGAGGCATTTCCTCTACCAATTAAGTAGTTTTAATTAAGTTTTTTTTTCATACAAATATACATAAAACCACAAAATAAACCTACAAGTAAGTAATACGACCGCATTCAATTAAAACATTTAATTGAATAGTTGTTCGGGCAAAAGACAATATCAATAGCTACGGTCCGCACGCTATGGAAAAGAACTTGGCAAACATTTTAGAATGGCAATTTACACAGTCTGGCCATAAATACTGTTACAATTAAAAATAAGAAAGATATTACATTTGAATTTGGAATCTGTCATTTTTATACGATTGTTCATTGAGTTTTCTAATTTTGGCGCCAATACATTGTACAATATTTTGCGATATTAAAATGGAGTGGGGTGATAAAGAGAACCCAATCGCTGTGATTGCATTACACAAAGTTGGTATGGAGCCAAATACAATTTTTAAAACTCTCCATACGCTTGGTATTAGTCAAATGTTTGTGTACCGGGCTATTAATAGGTACAATGAGACCTCCTCTATTAGTGACAGAAAAAGATCTGGCCGTCCACGTAGTGTTCGTACGAAAAAGGTGGTCAAAGCAGTAAGGGAAAGAATTCGAAAAAATCCTGTCCGAAAGCAAAATATTTTATCTCGGGAGATGAAGATAGCACCCAGAACCATGTCGCGTATTTTAAAAGATGACTTAGGACTTGCAGCCTATAAAAGACGCACTGGTCATTTTAAACTGATAATTTAAAAAAGAATAGGGTGGTAAAATCGAAACAACTACTGAAGCGGTACGCAAAGGGAGGTCACAGAAAAATTTTGTTTACGAATGAGAAAATCTTTACAATTGAGCAACATTTTAACAAACAAAATGACCGTATTTATGCTCAAAGCTCTAAGGAAGCTTCCCAATTAGTCGACAGAGTGCAACGTGGGCATTATCCGACTTCAGTGATGGTTTGGTGGGGTGTTAGCTATGAAGGAGTGACTGAGCCATATTTTTGTGAAAAAGGTATCAAAACATCGGCACAAGTGTATCAAGATACCATTCTTGAGAAGGTAGTTTAGCCCCTTAACAACACCATGTTCAATAACCAAGTATGGTCCTTCCAACAAGTTTTCTGCATGTTTACTGATGTTTTCGTGGACTTATCTTCTATAATATGTGCTGATTGAGCAATAAGTTGACGTAATATATCCTATAATAATAAGAACATCGCGTTAAGTAGTCGAAATAAGATGATACATAGCATTGCTTACCTAATAATAATTTAAAATCCATGTTTTAAGTACTAACTTCATAACAGTAACAGTAATACTAAAATCAATTAATAAGAAGTGCATTCAGGTATTTATTAGTAGGTAAGTATAGGACGCAACAAAAACATTCGTCTCAAATTACGCGCGCCGCCCGCAGTATTTAAATCACTCTACTTCACGCTAGAGGTGTTAAAAAATATGACAACTTGTTTACAAATTGCGCGTCAAAAGTATAAGTTGTGCTTGTTCAATATATTGTAACTTATACAAAGAACAATGTTTGACCTATTTTTGTATTGATAAATAATTATTTAAGCATTTCAAGTGATACTATTATATCAATATTTAGAGAAACGGAACGTTGCTTCAAATAAATACTGTACGATCTTGGTACGAACGAATGAAAGAATGTCATTTTTGTTTCTTATCTGTGGTTATTTTAAAAGCATGGACCTTCATTGCTATAACCATGGTACTAACTGATCCTCGAATGGTCTTCGTTTTGTAATCGAAACACATTTTGATCCTGGTACTAACTTTAATACCGTAACAATCCTAGACCTTTTAGTTTTGGTTTAAACCAGTACTTAAGCATTTTTTTGTAATAAGACGGAAAGTGTTTATTAAATTACTATTTCAATAAATCTATCTTTATTTTAGTTAGGAAATAACATAAAGGCTCGCGAAGGACCTTAGCCCATGCTAGCTTGAGTACCATTATGATGCAAGCCTTATCGTAGCACTGCTAAGTCAACATAGCGGTGATAGGAAGGCCAGTTGACACGCTCTGTAAATAGACTGCTGTAAGGCCTAGCCCACACTGCGAAATCTCACCGCTATTTTTATGCGCGCGGTTTACGAAATTGCACCGAGCGCGAATTTTAAATCGCCAGTGCGTGAAAAGATACCATGTGTTACAGAATTGCGATAAAAAATTCACGCAATTTTTTATCGCAGTACGGGCTAGGCCTAAACAATGCACACACATCGCTTAGACTTATGAACCTTTTATGTCATGGCAGGTTAACTAGAGCAAATATGCTTCGAACAAGGATGTTTGCCGACCCAGTCCATTACCGTATGTTGTTATGGATAGTGAAGTGATTATAATAACATTATTAACAGGCTTCAAATATTACACGAACTCTGAGACTCGGTTCCATTTCACGTTTACAATTGTCAAAGGCTTTGTATTCTTTGACGTTTAGTAAAAAAGTTATTGTGCCTTTAATTAGAACCGTGAAAAAATCTCGAATCTCAGTACTCTGTAATGTCTCCAATTATTGCGTAGTTTTGATAAAAAAAAAAGGCTTTTACTCTGCATTGGACTAAGTCCATAAATGCGAGGCGTTATGGTGTGAGGGGGTGAGGGGGTGAGGTGGTGAGACACAAACAAGCTTAATGAGATTAAAGGAGTTTAGACACAGTCCGCGTCAGACGAAATGGATTTAGGTAGCTACCGTTAACCACATTTTGAATCATCTTAGTACCTCCTAACAAAACGAGCTGCATGTACACTTTTCAACCTTATTACTACCGCAATAAGGTTGAAAAGTGTATCATCGGGAAGTAACGCGATTGTACCTCTTTTTGCATAAAGCGATGTTTAGAACTAACATTATCACGAGTATGGGTACTCTTACATGTATGGGTAGGAGATAATTTTTAATGTAGCATAAGCATAACCAGCCAATAATGTTCCCACTGCTGGGACACAGGCCTTCTCTCGATGAGCCCAGGCTCACGCGGGCTCCGTGCGGGTTGGTAAATATCACATGTCTTCGTATTTTTTGGTTCTAGGACATACCGGTTTTCTCACGATGTTTTCCTTCACCGTTTTGAGAGCTATGGTGATGAAATAATTTACACGAAGTAAAGCGCCTGGTCTGGGTTCGAACCTACAACCTACAATACGTAAGTTTCGGCCGTTACCACTGGGCCACTACTGCTCATTTTTCATTTGCTAAGATATAAATCGATGGCGTGGGTGGGTAGTTACGAATAAATATGTCATAACGGAAATTTTTATTACGCAAAATAAAATAAAACCACGCTAAGCCGTTGGTTCCAGCTGTCATTCGTGGATCATTGACAGTCGTTACGGGTCGTCAGAAGCTCGAAAGTCTGACAACCAGTCTTACTAAGACTAAGGGGGTATTACCCAGTTACTGGGTTGTGGAGGTCAGATACGCAGTCGCTCCATGTAAAATACTGGTATTCAGCTGCATCCGGTTAGACTGGAAGCCGACCCCACATAGTTGGGAAAAGGTTAGGCAGAATGATTTTTTATTAGTGAAATCGTGAAACACTTAACATACCAGAAAGTATATTGATATGAAAAATAAATATTACGACAGATTATAAAATACAAGTGTCTGTATCCGTTAGTTCGCTTCACTCAAGAACTACACCACCAATAAACATGGTTATTTTAAAAATAGAAATACTCTCTAGGTGGGTTTTACTCATTTGTTCCCAACGAGTAACACCCTCAAATGTCACACTGTTACTCGATGGGAATGTTTTTAAGAAAAAATTCCCAACCAGTCACACTGTTACTCGATGGGAACTTCTTATTAGTAATTTCCCAACCAGTCACAATATTACAGTAGTTAATGAAAAGAAGAATTAAATCGGTTTATAATCTAGTCGTTTCTGGCACTCGCCGGCCGCTACCGCGGCACCGCTCGCTTCGCTCGCTCGGCTCGTGCGTAGAAGGTCACAGTTTTAACCTAACCTAACCTATATAATGTTGTTATTTTGTTGATTTTAATAAAAATTTAAAAAACCGATTTAATTCTTATTTTCATTAAGTTCTGTAACAGTGTGTTCCCATCGAGTAACAGTGTGACTGGTTGGGATTTTTTTCTGAAGAAATTCCCATCGAGTAACAGTGTGACTGGTAGTGTGACCGGTTGGGAATTTTTTCAGAAAAAAATCCCATCGAGTAACAGTGTGACATTTGAGGGTGTTACTCGTTGGGAACAAACCGTTTTACTTAAGTCCACAGCGGATCCAGGCTCCGCTGTGGACTTACAGATAGTATTCAAATAATTGGTTTTGGTTAAATACAGGTTGCTCAGAGCAATTTAGTTTAGTGGTCAGCCAAACTGCTGAACATATTGTGCCCCGTAAAATTTTGATTTAGAAGTTTTATCAACGATTCTGTAAAGATTTAGAAGTTTTATCAACGATTCTGTAAATAAGTAAGTACGCACCTTGCTACCTAGTTTATTTACGTAGGTACTATATTTCGCTGTTGGTTGCACTCTGACATATGTGTATAACACGTACTAACCTCATAGTTCAGGGTCGTCGTATAACTTACCTCACTTACCTTAATATAACTTACTTCTGACAGCTTGAAGAGCACTGCTAACGGCCATATCCATAATCAATGTGTGTGTTTTTATCCAATCAAATCGATTAGGTCGACATTTTTACGGATGCTAAGAACGGTACAGTACAAACGTAAATACAAATAAACATCAGTCTCAACAGAAACATCAGAATTGAAATGTACGCTAGAAGATTAATTTTTTGAATGATAATAGGTCTTTACCTATGAAATTGCCGTTTTGTATGAAAAAATTTAAACGATTTTTTTCATGCATTTTTTATTTGTATTAATCGAAGTAATCACCCATGCAATCAATGCATCTTTGCCAACGCAGTGGCAGTTTATTGATGCCCTTCTTAAAGAAATCAGCTGGACGGGAGGCAACAAATTCTTCAAAGGCATTTTGTACTGCCTCTCGGGTATTGAATTTTTTTCCCGCCAAGAAGTTATCCAAATTCTGGAAAAAGTAGTAGTCTGTAGGCGCAAGGTCTGGTGAGTAGGGCGGATGACGGAGAGCTTCCAACCCCAGTTCTTGCAACTTGGAGACCGTCTGCTGTGCAGTATGAGGTCGCGCGTTGTCGTGCAGGAGCAGCGGAGACGAGCGATTGACCAATGCTGGTTGGAGATGTGCCAGCTTCTCCATCATTGTGTTCAGTTCTTCACAGTACACATCTGAAGTAATGCTCACCCCGTTTGGTAAGAAGCTGTGATGAATCACACCGGCGCTAGACCACCAAACAGTGACCATCACTTTTCTAGGGGTAAGTTTTCGTTTAGGGCATTGTTTAGGTGCTGAACCAGGATCCAACCAACTTTCTGAGCGCTTGCGGTTATCAAACAGAATCCATTTTTCATCGCAGGTAACAATGCGGTTCAAAATTCCTTCATTTGTGTGTCTGTTGAGCAGTGCAAGGCACGTCTCGACGCGTACTTCGCGCTGGCGATCATTGATTCGTGGGGCACCCATTTGTCAAGCTTTTTTACCTTGCCAATTTGACGCAAATGGACCAATATTGTTTTGACGCTCACGTCGAAAGCTGCTGCTAATTCAGCCGTAGATTGTGTATCATCAGCTTCCACAATCGCCTTTAATTCGTCATTGTCGACCAAAGTCTTCGGACGACCGCGAGGTTCATTTTTCAGGTCGAAATTTCCAGAACGGAAGCGAGCAAACCAATAACAAGTGGTGCGTTGGTTTGTACTGTTAGCTCCGTAAACGTCGTTGATGTTGCGTGCCGCTTGTGCCGCGTTGCTGCCACGACGGTACTCATATTCCATAATTACTCGAATTTTTAACGTATCCATGATGACGAAAAAGATTGAAATGCGATGAAAATGTAACACTAATCAATAAACAAATGACTACTTTTGTAAAAAAAAATCCATGTTTTTAAAATAAAATTAATTTGAAATTAGAATTCTTAGCCAAACAAAAATTATTTTGATTTGAAATGGCCAGTACTGCAGAACGGCAATTTCATAGGTAAAGACCTAATATAACTGTCAATGTACAGTCAGTATTTAAATTGTAAAACAAATTGCTAATTTCTCTTTGTATTTGGAAAACTTTTTCATTATCAACAACTAGTACGTAAAGCGCTTTTACATTTATTAACCACTAGCTTCTGCCCGCGGCTTTGCCCGCGTGGATAAAGGAAAATATCCCACCGGAACGTACTACCGGGAAATCCTTCCTTATTCCTTGTCTACATTATAAAGGGAACCTCTGAGCAAAATTTCAGCTTTCTAGGTTCAAGGGTTTGGGCGAGGCATTGATGAGTCAGTCAGTCAGGACTACTCTTTTTATTTGAATAGACAAATCTGTCTATTCAAATAAAAAGAGTAATGTTTCAGCAAGCTCTAAGAGGAATCCCTCTTAGAGCTTGCTGAAACATTACTTTTTTCCACGTACAAAATATGTAAACTGTGTTTCCCTTCTCGATATGTAACATGGCGACAGCAGTTACAAAGCAGCTTAGAGAAGAGCTAATTTTGTTTTATTCGGCACCTCAATTACGTAGTAGGTACATTTTCTATCTCAATCCGAAGGAGTTTACAGGAAATTCATAATTCATTGCGTCATGTTTGAAAAATTTATCTGCCAAGGTAAATATCCCGCTGATCAACAATATCTCACGGCGCATTTTTTTTTTTCTTTTAAACCACCCCAGTAAAGAATATAAAATATTTAATATTAATAGAACAGAATATAATATTAATAAAGAATATTCAGTATAGAATATTTGAATGACATGCTGTTATAAAATATCTGACATTTCATAAGTAGGTACCAATTATTGATATTTAATTAAATTTATGACATCATAATGACAATTTGTTTGACATTCTTTAAATAAGTAAGTTCTGACAATTTTCATTTTTATTACAATAACTGCGGACATTTTTATTTTATTTTATTTTTTTCTTACCACACTTATCTAATTATCTAATTGACATTGTTCAGTGTGATCTAATTTATTTAAATGTTTATTTATAATTCATATGTCTAAATTAATTCTCTTGTTTTTAATTAAATTGCATGTATCACTTTTGAATGCCCTAGAGGCAAAACATAGCGCCCTCAATGTACGAGTAAGAACTTATAATGTATATATGTTTCACAATAAATAAATGAATATGAATATGAAAGAGATCAAATCGGTCAAGCCATTCTCAAGTTATGGTGTGACCAAGGGAAATGTGTGAAACTGCCTGTCGCATGTATTTCCGCCACTATAGTTTGCAACATTTCAAATGGAATCTTAGGTAAGTTCTATACGACGGGCAATATGTACATATTTTAATTTTAAATCATTTTATTAAATTAAATAAAATTACACAAGATCAACCAGGAACTGCCTATCTTGCTGGAATCAACAGATTGGAACAGCGCAACTAGAATCGACTTTTCATAAGTACCTGTAATTGTCTCATATTATAAGGTGAGTGTTATATATGTGGCCTCTTTACTTCGACTTCATTCATTATCTCATTTACTTCTTTGTCACTTTGTCATGTCATTGTGTGGTCACTGTCATATTGAATAAAATATTGAAGATGAATATAATTATTTAATCATCCGAAACATAATATTGGCGACGATGGAGGCAGAACTGGCGCGACTTACTCGCCTGCGCGCAACTATACGCGGCCAGCTTACAAAGTTCGAACGTACACTGGAACAATTACAAAATCCTTCGGATTACGAAGTAAGTTCACGTCTGACAAGTCTAACAAATTATGAACAAAAATTTGAAAAAATACAAAATGAAATCGAATTGCAAATACATGATGTGGAGACTGAAATTGAACAGCGGCATTCTACAGAAGAGCACATATTACAATTAAAGCTAAAGCTGCATGGCTTACGCCCTACACCATCGACTTACGTCACGGCTTCACTTGAAAGTACACCGGAAACGACACCAAGAATCAACTTTCAACCGTTACAGGAACGAGAAAGTTTTAATAACTTTGTTCAGAGATTAAAAACCTACATGAAGCTAAATAATTGTAACAATTCACAAATCCAGACCCTCACGCTGCTTAGTTTATTGCCACCAGAATTACACCAGAAAGCTTACGACTTGTGCGCACCAAACGATCCTTGTGAACTAGAATTTGGCAGCTTGGTTCAAATATTACAACATTATATAGATCCAAAACCGAGCATTTGGGCTCGTCAACATAAATTTATTTCGCGACTTCAAGGTTCTGACGAGACAGTCATGACATACTCGTCACACTTGAAACATTTAGCTCAAGATTGCGAGTTCACGTGCAATACCTGTAAGAAGTCGATCTGTGATAATTTTCTTACCTTACAATTTATAAGAGGATTAAATGACACAGATATTCGTACCAAAATACTACAGGAAACAATGGTAACCGATTTTTCGGACTTAATTAATAAAGCAACCACTATTGAATTAGCAAAATCTGACAGTAGCTATATGTCATCAGCTCACTCTTCGAACCAAGGTCTACTACATGTGAAAACTGTTCAAGTTGACCCCAAACACCGCAGTCAAAAGCCAGAGTATAAACCTTTAACGATTAAGGACTTACGAGGGAAATGCTTTCGTTGTGGAAGTAAGGAACATCGAGCTATTAGATGTCGCAGCATCAAGGATACTTGCAGCAAGTGCAAACGAGTAGGTCACCTTGCTCGCGTTTGCTTACAATCAACACCTGGGAACAACCAACTGGAGCCTGAACATGTAGTGGTGCAGGACACGGACATCTCTTCCGATACAGTCGATGACACAACCCCCTGGGATATGAATTTAATACGATCCAACAACACAGACAAATTTATGATAAATGTAAGCATAAATGACTCGAAAATCAAAATGGAAGTAGATACAGGAGCAGCTCTGTCATCTATCTCTCATAAAGATTTTAAAGCGTTGAACACTGGATGCAAGATTTACAAAACTAACATTACGATGAGAACATATACAGGAGAAATCTTCGCACCTCTCGGAGTAGCCTACGTTACGTGTAAATACAATGACCAAACACTTGAAGGAAAATTATACATCATCAAACAAGATGTTGACCCTATCTTCGGTCGAACATGGATACGAGCAATCAACTTGGATCTGGCAAACATAAACGCAGTTACGAGTAATGCTAAAGAACATCAGCTAAAACTGGATAGGCTACTTTCGGAATACTCGAATGTATTTGATGGCTCCCTTGGCTGCATACCAGATTACAAAGCTCATTTGACCCTAAAGGAAGAAGTGTCACCAATTTTTATTAAGCCAAGACGTATACCGTATGCTCTTAAAAATAAAGTCGATGAGGAAATAGTACGACTCTGCGAACAAGGGGTAATTACAAAGGTTGATAGCTCTGAGTGGGGAACACCAGTGGTTCCTATTGTCAAACCAGATGGCAGTATACGCTTATGCGCGGATTATAAAGTCACCTTAAATAAAGTAATAAGAGATGAACAATACCCTATTCCGATCATAGAGGACATTCTGGTAGAAATGAACGGAGGTCAAATATTTTGCACACTTGATATCAAACAAGCTTACTTAAACATGATGATGGACGAGGAGAGCGCTATGATGCAAACATTAAGCACACATAAGGGAACATTCAAAGTAAATAGACTTATGTTTGGCGTCAAGGTTGCCCCGAATTTATGGCAAAAATTTATGGATCGTTTGCTTCAAGGAGTAACTGGAGTGAAATGCTTTTTCGATGACATAGTAATTCAAGGACATTCAGAAGAACAACTTCTTTCAAGACTACGCTTGGTATTACAAAAATTACAAGACAAAAATTTGAGACTCAATAAGGATAAATGTAACTTTTTCCAAGAAAGAATCGAATACTTGGGTCATACCATTGATAAAAATGGACTGCACAAAAATAGAAACAAGGTGAACGCTATTCTGGATACAAAATGTCCCAGCAACATCAACGAACTGCGGACATTTCTAGGAATGGCTAATTATTATAATAAGTTCATAGCGAATTTAGCTTCAATATCCAGCCCTCTTAATAACCTACTCAAGAAGGACATTAAATACGAATGGACGCACAAATGTAATGAGAGTTTCAAGAAAATTAAACAGGAAATCCTCAGTGAGAGAGTTTTAGTGCATTTTGACCCTGAGAAGCCCTTGGTTCTCGCTACAGATGCTTCACCTTTTGGACTTGGAGCAGTTCTATCGCATCGATTATCGGACGGAACTGATCGGCCTATTGCTTTTGCATCACGTTCATTGACGAGTAGTGAAAAAAAATACAGTCAGATAGACAAAGAAGCGACGTCTTTATTCTGGGGATTAAAGAAATTTTTTCATTACTGCTACGGAAGAAAATTCATACTTATTACAGACCATAAACCATTAACTACGATCTTCAATCCATACAAAACTTTACCGGCTATGAGCACAATGAGACTCTTTCACTATGCACATTTCCTATCTGGTTTTGACTACACTATTGAATACAGAACATCGGATGATCATAGCAATGCAGATTATCTATCACGATTTCCGGTAGATACAGTAGCAAATAACCTAATTGACGTACATTGCGCATTTCAATTAAATCAAATGAACACAATTGCCGTTGACCGTATAAAAATTGCCGAAAATACACAACTAGATGACGAATACAACAATTTATTGAAAGCTTTACAAAATGGTACCTCAGTGAGAAGACATGGCTACAATGATAACGAATTGACCATACAAGACGGTTGCATTATAAAAGGAACACGTGTGATGATACCGGCAAATCTGAGGCAGCAGGTTTTAGAAGAACTACACACAGGACACCTTGGAATAGTAAAAATGAAATTACTAGCGCGTGGATACGTGTTCTGGAGAAATTTGGATCAAGATATAGAAGACATAGTTAAAAGCTGTCGAGAATGTCGACTTAAGCAAAATCAACCTGCATGCGCAGTACTACATCATTGGGACTCACCATCAGGCCCATGGCAAAGGATCCATATCGATTTTGCTGGGCCGATTAAGGGGTATTCCTTATTTATAATAGTAGATGCTTTTACAAAATGGGTGGAAATTATAGAAACGAAAACAACCACAAGCTCATGGTGTATCCGCCAACTTAAAGAACTTTTCGTGACATTTGGATTTCCGCTTACTTTAGTATCAGACAACGGTCGACAATTTGTTTCAAATGAATTTGAATCATTCCTTAGAGAAAGCGGGGTTGTTCACAAAACCACAGCCCCATACCATCCGGCCACGAACGGACAGGCAGAGCGATACGTACAAACAATTAAAAAGGCAATACATAGCGTCAACGCAGAACCCGGCTTTATACAAGACAAACTGCTAGGTATTAAGGAACGCCTACGGAGGACGCCGAGTAGCAGCACAAATAAAAGCCCATATGAGCTCATGTTTGGCAGGGAGATAAGAAACACCCTAAGTGTTCATTTCAAGGCGAGGACGAGAGATGAAACACGGCCGCCGACTGATGAGGCAACGGTACGCTCATTTACTGTTGGGCAGAGAGTGCAAATACGCAGCTACACAAACGACCATATTAAGTGGGAATTCGGAACCGTTTTAAGGATATTAGGCCAATTACATTATCAAATAGAAACTGATTCCGGTCAGATTTGCAAAAGACATGTTGATCAGATGCTGGGTACATTAATACCAAGAGAGGAACAGTAAAACCGTAACAATAACCTCCGGAACTTAACAACTAGACGATTTGGGACGGAGGTGTTATATATGTGGCCTCTTTACTTCGACTTCATTCATTATCTCATTTACTTCTTTGTCACTTTGTCATGTCATTGTGTGGTCACTGTCATATTGAATAAAATATTGAAGATGAATATAATTATTTAATCATCCGAAACATAATAGTGAGGAATGGACTTACCGTCATCGTCAGCGGACAGGGGCCCAACGGTGCCGAAGAACCTCTTATCCAGGAGCTGCAGCAGCTGCAGCGCGCTCTCGTGCACGGGCGCGCGAGGGCAGCCCGTGCACATCAACGTCACGTTGATGATGGCCGTGTAGTGGTCGCACGGGTACTCCCTGACATGAGAAAACAACTTGCTTAAAATAATTTTTATTTGCTCCTGTTTCAGGATGGCTCATTGGCTATGACAGGTTGTGAATAAAAGTCGAATGAACTGTGTGGAGACATTCTAAACTGTCGATCAACACTACTTTTAAACAAGAAATACCTCAACCTTGTCAAAACAATATAATAATATACAACGTGTCGTTTTGCATCCTCGTCAAATTTCAGGGTGTGATACAGAACATCAAACCGAACAACTTTCTCCATGGGACCAACATCGTAATTTGTTTTAACTAATGCATCTAAACAGTTGTTTTGATTAATAAACAAAAAAAAAATCGCGAAAAAATTTTCAACTGTCCCATATTCTATGGGAAAACGAGACGTTGTGTGTATAATATACAGGGTGTACCAGAAAGGTGTGGTCAACTGAACAAATTTCTCCATGAGACCAACATCGTCACTCATGAGACAATTGAGAAAAAATTATCAGCCGTCCCATACATTTGCGTCGAGTAGGTATTGAAGTTTTCTATGGGATAGTTGATAATTTTTGTTGGTACCCTGAAGAAAGTTGTTCAGTACGATGGTCTGTACCACACCCTTAAATTTGACCACAACTTTCTGGTACACCCTGTAGAAGAACCACAAGTACAAAAATAGCTCAAATAATCGCTAGACAACATTCATTTTCAGCCTATAATGTTTCCATCCCACTGCAGGGGCTCATGCCTCCTCTCTGTGAGAGGGAGTGGGCCGTAATCCACTACGCGTGCTCAGTGAGGGTTGGCCGCTAAATACAAGTCAATAACAAGTATAAATGTAATATTTTTACCTATAATAAGCATAATTTCCATCAAAAATCATTTTTGATTTCAACTTCTCTTTGTTGTATCCTCAGATATTGACTAGTTTTCTAAGAAATCCAATTATCTATACTAACTCGCTAATTAAATTATATTGAACTCCTTGTACGTAGGAGTTGCCGTCAGTTCTGCAGCAATCACTTTGACAAGGGAGTTAGTCACAGTAATTAGTTAAGTATGATACACGAAAATGTGAAAAACTCATCTGTTTTTACCCGATTACGGCAAAGCCAAGAAGGAGGCTTATGAATTTAGCAGTCTATGTATTGTATCAATCTGCCTAGCCTTTTCCCAACTATGTTGGGGTCGGCTTCCAGTCTAACCGGATGCAGCTGAATACCAGTATTTTACATGGAGCGACTGCCTATCTGACCTACACAACCCAGTTACTGGGTAATACGATACCCCTTGGTAAGACTGATTGTCAGACTTTCGGGCTTCTGACGACCCGTAACGACTGTCAAAGATCCATGAATGACAGCCGGGACCAACGGCTTAACGTGCTTTCCGAGGCACGGAGGAGTCTCGGTATGTAAAGATGGTCACCCATCCACGGACCAACCCCGGCAAGCGTAGCTTAACCTGATGGATCGACCCGTGCTGCTGTTATTACGTAGCCACGAGCTCCTCTATGTATGAGTCTATGTATTGTATGTAAGTATGTATTTAAGTGTGTTCCACCGTAGCGCTTAAATTACTGAAACGATTTTAATGAATGAGGTATCAATAGATTCGCAATAATGGTCCGGGTGACATAGGCTACATGAATTCTCCCTAAATTTAATATGGTGGAGTAAATTTCTGACCACGAAAAAAATTTATTGATATAATAATGACATGTTTGGTATCAAAAGAAAGGTCTTGACGAGCACATTACAAATATGTATAGTATGTCATATTGTTTAAGTAAATAAATATGTTTTTAAATTGTTAAAACTAATTGAAAGTGGAGGTAAATAATATTAATTTAATTGGTTACAGACAGACCGCGGCGAGCGTGATTTTTCAGTAGTCGGGTTTTAGTTTTTGAACTTACTTTTTATTATTATTAATATTACGGTAACTATTGTTCAATTATTCAATAACACAAATCAATCAAGCGATCCAGAAATATCACATCGTATTTTAGCACAAGAAAATATCTCGGATGACTCATGAAGACTACTTAATTTTTAGCCTAAAGCAAAATAATACTGAAATCAAATGCTAAACGAAATTAAATCCGCCAATGCATTGGAGGTAACACGAAACATTGAGATATACAAATAAATACAACATCAACTGTTCGAATTTCCTGACGAACATGCCAAACCGGGAGCGGAAGGGAAACACAACTATTACACCAACATACGTACAGACACATACACAATATCGATCAGACCTGATGACAGGTACCTTTCTCAGCCCTTTGTCCTGTGGCACGACGAAGCTTCGATATTATTGTTTGAACGTCAAAGGTTTAATTGGTAATAATTATAGCATGCACATTTCGATTGCATTTCTCGCTTAGCGACGTACCACAAACCCGGTCCAATAAACCACCTTTAATTTGTGAACACAGAATATAGTATATATTAATCATGTTTGAAATTCAGGAAATGTTGACATATTCCGTTTTCGGGGAACACTGGCGCGCTGTTATGTTATGTTTAATTTCTCTTTCTGTGTGATTGGATGAAAATGATTTATTAATGCGGATTTTAATAAAATGGTCAACAGAACAGTGTGTCTATGGCAGCTATAGACAACGAATGACAGTTATACTAATGACGTTTCTATAGAACGTGCCTGTAATGAAGACATTAACTTGACACGCGTATATGGTTCCGTTTTCGTTACCGAATTGGTCTAGCCGTTTTCGAGTTTTGCGCTTAGCAACACATTTAGTCATTCATTTTTATTTATATAAATACATAGATATGTAGCGTTAATTGCAATTCGTCATTCGTCGAAAAGCCAATTAATAGGCTAGTCGACAGTTTTTTTAGTTGACAGTTTTTCAAAAACCAATTAATTATTAATCATTTTAATTCAGAATTAAACATTCCATACATTGTTAGTATACTTATACCTATGTTAGTACTTAAAATTATTATTATTAAAAGGCTAGTTGACAGTTTTTGAAAAACCAATTAATAATGTTCCTTGTGGTTTATTTACCTCAAAATATGGTCGAGTGATTTCAATACTTTAATTCTGTCATTCTGTCAAATCTACGAGTGTTTTTTAACATTGTTGCCAGCACACAAACTTTATTTATTACTTCCATCGGAACATTATTATTTGGTAATCTTAATAAAAAACGTTTTTAAATATTAAAAAATATACATATACTTTTTAATGAACACACATTTATTTGTCTGCTTTGAACATTCAAAGCAGACAAATAAATGTGTGTTAATGTTTACATTGACAGTCGTAGGTAGACGATTTCCATTTCCAAATTTTTTATGTGCCTGCACAAAATACGAGTACATACTACTAATTTAGTAGATGAATAATGAACACTGCTACTTTGTGCGAGAGGAACACACTACCAATCAGTTCCTTTTAACACCATTCCTTTTGTACGCCTATTGTTAATACAAAATAAACTTGTTTTTAAAAATTGAAACATATTCGTCTGCAAGAATGGACGTGTCACGCTGTGATTCGCATTCAATGTCACGTGACATGGCTTTATTGTTACGAAATTATTTTTCAAAAATATTAATTGATCTAAAATTATTTACAAAATTAGGTTGGTTTTTTTATATTTTTAGCTCTCGACCATTCTACAAAACAACGTTCATGAGGTATTTTTCTTACTGCCAACTAGTCGTCGAACGGCTAATATTTTTTTTATGTTAGCCTACACTGTTTAGTAATTAATTTTAATGAATTCTAAAAAAAAAAAAAATTGAATTACACTCCATCTCATTCTCTCTCACATCACATTCTATCTGCTTCGATGTCAATTATTTGCAGACTCGGCGCGTCGCGCGTCGGCCTGTCAACCATTGTAACAAATTGGTTCAGGTATTCCGTCTATGTTAGACGAGGCTTGCTTCAGACAAAGCACTGCATTTTAATCCTATTTAATGTCGGTACTACGCTTAAGTAACAATGACATTGACGATGTGAATACTACAGTGATATCGACATTGCAATACAGAGCCTACGGCGTAGGCCTCTCGTAGCACCGTAGCACTGCATGTTGATTTGAAACAGGATTTAGCTATCTCAATTAGGCTTACGCACAAAGACGCAGCATCAAATGATGATAAAAGATATTTATTTCTGTAAATTGGTTCAAAAACACGTTAAAATTAAATTAAGTTTTTTAAACTACTACTATTAACTAGATGACTTCGGCGATTCTTAAAGAACTACTCTAAGAAGAAAGACCGAAACAAACTCAAAGATAACAGTCTCTTTTAAAGTCCAGACATAATCATGGTCAAGCTTTATGAGGACCATGCAGGTTAATGTCTGAGATGGTATTTTGCGGAAAGAACTATACAGATTTGATCTATACAGTCAGCATTTGCCGGTAATCGAAAAGCTCAACTCAGAAATTAAGGACCTCAACGACTCGACGAACAAAAAAAAGGATATTTGGGTAGGCCGCATAAACTGCCAGATTATCATTAAAATTAAATGAGAGAAAAAAAAATATGACATCTGGGACTATTGTTTTCTTTACATTCACAATGAATATCCATTGTGCTCTGGTTTACTAACGCATGTTGGTTCAACTAATATGGAGCGACATTATTTGGGGTGCATTTTAAGGCTTCAAAAACTTTTTAAACCTGTAAACCACGTGTATCATAACTACTAATAACACTAAACTACTACTATTTTCATACCTTTGGTATACAAAGTAATCAGTCGAGGTACAGGCAGAAGATTATATTCAATTAAGGAATTAGATTACTTTATGAAGCGATGTAAAACTTTTAATGAAGTAAAGTAAGTCAAACCATTTATTTCAAATAGGCACACAAAAGGCACTTTTGAGCGTCAAAATTTACAAAAAACAAAAACCGGCCAAGTCCGTGTCTGACCACGCACAATGAAGAGTTCCGTAGTTGAAAATTATTTTTCTCCAAAAACAAACTTAACATTGTAATCCAAAATAAATATTTTTTTATGTGATAATATATTAATAAAATTAATAATTTTTGGATTAATTAGTGACTGATACTTAAACACATGAATATACTCATGATAACAAGCAACTTTTGGTATGGGATCAAACCTGAAATCGCGAAAAAAAAATCATCTGGCGCATACATGTTAGCATAACTCGTCAAGATGTAGGGAGCAGCTGATTTTTTTTGCGATTTCAGGTTTGGTCCCATAGTAAAAGTTATTTGTTACCATGAACAGAATCATGTGTTTAAGTATCGGTCACTAATTACCAGTCACCCTATATATACATGTATACATACATTGAATACGTCACGGTCAATTCTCCAACTGCAACGCATAACTTTTTAAAAGACAGAACTTCAATTTCGGAAGTCGGTGTCTGGTTAAATGTATTTTCGCTTTTTGCCACCGACTTCCGAAATTGAAGTTATTTTTCACTTTGTAGTGTTGTTTTTGGAAATCGATTGTATTTTTTTGTAAAAAAGTTTTTATTATAGCTCAAGTCGGCAGTCTCCGTGCTCAATCAATCTGTCCTTTCCCCGTGCTATTCCTATTAAATGAAGTCTCATTTAATATCTTGCGTCTTTCACAGAATCTATGTAGTTAATAATGAAGCTCTACGAACGCAATGAGAACACATTCCTGGAAAACTTATCATAATTTCATCTTTATGCAACAAGTTTTTAATTTAAGCTCCACAGGGCGAGGGCGCGGGCGGTTAGAGAGGGAAGCTCGTCGTGATACTAGAGAGCCAATAGTCAATTCATTTAATAATTTTTTGAAGATTTTACAAAGAAATTTTGGTCCATACTACGTCCCGGCCCGAAAAGGCTAGGCAGATTGAGTACGTCCCGCCAGAAGGTATACAAAATTGTCTATGTAGGTAATCAAATGTCACATTAACAAAATGAAAATGGTAAGTACATGTCACAATTTGTGAATTTGCGTATACGTCAATAAATTAAGACGAAACATAAACAAATAGGTAAGTAGTATTTAATCACAATTTCGTATAAAATAATAAATTAATAAAATATTTCAATAAAGCATATAATTATCTTACGGGAGCAACATTAATACAGATAGATATAAAATTATATAAATATAATTTTAATTTTTCATTAAGATATCCATTAACAGAATAATAACACAGCTGTCAGTCACTCAATAATTTAAAAAGCTTCCGTTTAAACTCATTCATGTTGTTGCTAGATACAATTTGATCAGGTAATTTGCTATAAAGTTTTGGAGCCAATGCATATACATTTGTAGAGAAATTTGGTTTCAGGGCGTAACGGGTGCAACTTTTTAGTCACTTAATTAAACCAATCGAATTTTACAAAGCAAATGTTTTTCATTTGTAATATTGTTAATCCGGATTAAAGATTTGCAGCCTTTCATACAAGATGTTGACACGTAGTCAATTTGCTTTAAAAAACCTAAGTTTTGCTAACTACAGTAGCCACAAAGCGAGCGATGTACTAATTATAACAGTGTGATTTATTTGCAGCGGACGGACGAACGTAGGTAAGCCGTGCTTGTGTGTTGATGGCGACCGTGGATTTCATTACTCGCGCTAACGAGAAATACTTTGATGAGCTTGTCATGTTTTACACTACATAGATTTACGTATACGTTGTACGCGGTTAATTGATTTCCGTAAAAAATAACCACTATTTTGAGCAATTTGGTATTCGTTGCATCGAGGACTTTTGATATTAATTTTCTGGATAATTATATACATAATCAGCCTATAATGTTCCACTGCTGGGACACAGGCCTCCTGTCGATGAGAGGGAGTGGGCCGTAATCCACCACGCGGGCCCAGTGTGGGTTGGTAGATGTCACATGTCTTCGAATTTCTGATTCTAGGACATGCCGGTTTTCTCACGAAGTTTTCCTTCACCGTTTTGAGAGTAGTGGTGATGAAATAATTTACACAAAGTAATGCGCTTGTCTGGGTTCGAACCTACGATCTACAACTCGTAAGACGCGGCCGTTACCACTGGGCCACCACTGCTTCAAAAAGTAAAAGTATATAAGATCATCCAAATGAAAAAGTATATAAAATCAGGATGTTATTATGTTACCTAATAATAAAAAAGCCTGAATAGAGGCAAATCTTTTATCATCACTGTTCGGTTACTTAATATGTCAAAGAACTTTTGAGATTTAAACGGGATTTACGGGGGACGGGGTTTTTTCGGGATTTTTTGTAGGTATTGTATTAAAAACTATATTAGACATAACTGACAGATTATATTTGTCATTAATAACTGACCTATGATACAAGATGGCCAAACTGTACCTATTATCCAAAATTTACCTTGTTCTAAGGCAAAACCGATTTACCAAATCAAATCATGAAGGTCCGGAATGAACAACTACGAACAAAGGTCACAGAATTAAAATTAAATAAAAATAAAGTCACCATCATCATCTGATTTTACCTCTATGCCTTTACTGGAACAAAAGGAAATAAAGAAAATATTGAATAAGTAGGCGTACAGCGGAGCATATAGATTTACTGAATGTCGTTTTTCGATTTGAATAGGTTGTCCTCGTTCCGCCTACGAGCGAAGAACTTTCCATGATCTAACGACGCTAGATAGCTGCTTGCCAGACAGAAATACTTTTATCTAATTGGCAATATTATAGAACATGACTGAATTGAATACATTGCATGTCTGAATAACTAGAAGCCAAACATGTGCGTCCAAATTAAAAACTTATCCTTCAAATGTAATTTAAAAAACAAAAGAAGCCGATATCTAAATACTTATTTGATCAAAATATTCGTTTGTGTTCGCGTTTATAGTTAGTACTTCCTGCAAATATTCAATTCAATATCGAAATATAAATTCCAGCGCGAGTTGTGTCAAACAGATTCCCGAATGTAAAGGTATTTAATTAAAGTTGCAATATTGCAGCTATCAAAACATTCCGAGAACTGGTTTATTGAGCTTGGATCTAATAATCGGTCATGATTATACCGAATTTCAAATACACAATTTGACCAAAATTGTATGTGTTTAGTTAGATCTTCTATTAACGAAAATTGCAATATTGGTGAAAGCAGGCAGGTCATAAATTCAAAATCGCTCAGTGAGCTAGGGGCTATGTTTGGAATTGTGGCGGCATCTACATCGCCACATACGAACAACGCATCATAATGACATGACGTCACGCAATCCTACATCGCGCAATTAAGAGTTTACCGCGCGATTAGCATAATATATGCAACGTCCCGACATCAACCGTCGGGCAGTTGCCCACCAGACACAACACCCGTCTGATCGGAGGATCCTCCCTTTTCTATGGAGGATGAGTGAACTTTACACCCTGTTCCTCACGCCTCTATAGAATCACTCTGAGGCTAGCTCTCCGAATAATTTAATATGCGGTTTAGAGGTAATTTTGAGATTTCTTTGTATCGAGAAAATTGAACACAATCGTGTATTCGTAAACGACGGTACTTTGCAGTAGTCCTCATCTTTACTGTAGGTATATTAATTACGAATTGAATGCTGAAGTACTGTTGAAACTACAGCCGTTCATGCTAAGTAAATTTTCGCAATCTGAGGAAGTATTGACTCTTCTTAACTGAGTAGATAACATGTGTTTATCGACAGTTTGTAACTGAACCGAGTTTTGTATATGAAAACCGTACGATGTTGTTAGGTAAGTATTAGGTTAGTATAGTAACAGAAAGCTTCCAGAAACCTTTCGCTATAAAGGCAAACCTTGACACGGAACTCCCAGCGCCATCTATGAATGGCCGAAGTAAACACAATAAATTCGAACAAAAGAATTCCTGATACTAAACCGAACCAGGACGCTGATCTTAAAACACTGGGCAATCGATATATATTGGTTTGGCCTATACATTTGAAAGCACTTTCCATAATTGGAGTGTACCCCTGGCGCCTGGCGAAGTAACGCCATCTGTGTTCTGCAATGTGCAGTAAAATAGGGCAGCATCTCTGAACGACACCACCTATAAACAAATAGTTTAACCAACTGCTGGTAGATGGCGTGAGTCGCCACGTTCAGACCTACAGCGACGGCGAAATTGCGAACTAAACCGAACTGAATTTGACGTTTGTTTACGTCAAAAGAACCACCATGATGGCCTGCTTGCGTGCGTACTACATGCGGATAAGTTTGAGATTTTCAAATCTATTACAAAATTAGGTTATCCTGCAACGGCCATTACCATGCAGTGTGATACCTCTTACGTCAGGTGTGGTACGCATTGGATAGAATATTGGTGCAAACTATTGCTTTAAAGGAACCACTTTGAAGGTGGCGCTAGTGGCGCACAGTTAACATCGACTCCGTATTTGAAATAAGTAAATAAATAGTAATTGTGCATTAATTAACTAATTATTTATTTCATTGTGTGCATAAAGTGACTACTGACGCTGATGAGTGTTATCTCAACAAAACTCAAGTGTAAAGTGACAATATAAACATCTGTAAGTGCAGTGTTTAAAACTCAAATAAACCAATGACACTAGCGTAAAGAAAGCGTACAAAGCGACCTGTTGATGTAATAATACCAACAACTACAGGTACAATAACAAATTTATACTAAAGACTCATTTATCTCATAAAGTGAAAATAATAGTCGTTAATTTTCAATATTTTGAATTTATAAACCCATGAAAATTGAGTAGAGTGGCATCTAGTGTCTTGCTCAACAATCGATACGGTACAATAGACATCTAGTGAGAAATAGCAGTACTGCATACACAAACTATGAGCGAAATCAATAACGTCACCGTACGGCGCGCACGAGCGCTCTCAAACTCGGACTGTAACTTAGACGAAAGCCTCGCCAATCGCACCCTAGATGGCACTGTATGCAGTATGCCTGATATATCAGATGATGACGACATTGATTTAATAACTCAATTAAAGAAAAATATTGATGATCTCACCAATAAACTCTGTAGTGCAAATGGAGAAATTGACTCACTAAGCCTTGAAATTGAAAAGCTTAAGAAGGAAAATGAAAATCTGATTCGTAAAAACTCACTCTACAAGCAAATAGTGACTAGTCCGACACAATCTCCTACCAATACGCCTAAAAAAAGGGGGACCAAACATTCAAAACAAGTAGGATGTATAAATAAACAAACACAGACTGATTCGGAAATAACAGTAAAAGAAAAAGTTACCAAAAACTATGACAAACAAAAAACGATCACTACACATTCCAGTCCACAGATGGCGCCACGCCACTACCTTCGAATGAGCAAGAGACAACACAAAAATATATACAAGTGAACCAACACAAATTGAAAAATAAGCTATGTATATTAAGTACGAATAATACCAATAATATATTAACTCTGGCAAAAGAATATTTCACAGAAAATTATCAAATATGTCACTACCTAACACCAAAGGTGGATATTATGCATCTTCTACGAGATCTACAAACAAAACTTCAACACTACACAAAGAATGATTTTTGTATAATACTGATCGGCGAGGAAGATTTTAAAACGACTAAATGTTACCTTGACATAATTACACACATGAGAAACGCATTACAGAACATAAAGAACACAAATATAATTATTACTTTGCCAACATATAAATATAATAATGACTATAATATTTTATATAACTCAAGAGTGGAACTGTTCAACAACATGCTGTGTATGGACAATATTACACATAATTATTCGTATGTCCTAGACTCCAATTTAAACCTGAGCTATCACCATTCCACGTACATACGATCAGGAACCATAAAAGACTGCGCCATGAGAGTAATTTTTGAGGACCTTTTCAACCTCCGATCGGAAATCTTAGAAGAAAATGCTCTCATCGAAGACAGTGAATCAAAAGACCAGTTTTTTTTCCAGTAAATACATTAACATCCTACACCAAAATATTGCAGGTTTACTAAATAAATCAAATGCTCTTACGGTATGCTTGAATGAACTATCTGATACAAACGTAAATGTGGATATTATATGTATTACCGAACACTTCATCATGAAAGGTCACGAAAAGCATCTGTGCATACCAAATTTTAGTTTAGCTGCATGCTACAGTAGACAGGAAAAGAAGCGAGGAGGTACATGTATAATTGTTAATACTTGCCACCAATGGAGGGAAATTCCTCAAATATCAAAGCTGTCATCACCAGGGGTTTTTGAATGTTGTGCTGTCGAGCTTATTAATTATAAATTAATAGTTGTATGTATTTACAGAGTACCAAACGCCAGGAATTTAGATTACTGTTTTGATAAACTTGAAACTTTGCTTAAAGAGATATCTAACAGGCGTTCAAAGAATGTTGTAATTGCAGGTGATTTTAATATTGATGTCTTAAAACCGAGTAACAATTCAGTTGCACTTGAGTATCTACTACTAGGTTACAATTTGAAACTTGCCCTTAAACAGCCAACTCAGATGGCTAGTGGGACATGTATAGATAATTTTGCGCATAATTTTAAGAAGAGTTGTAAGACAGATGTACTTGAATTTGCTTTATCAGACCATACAGCACAGCTACTGCAATGCCCAGTTCCCAATGTATATAATATCAAATCCTGGTATATAACTAGACGAGACTACAGTAACGATAATATAGAGAAATTTAAGAATAGCATAAGCAGTCTCAAATTTTCGGAGATATATCTAACTGACGATTCCAACGTAGCTTACAATGAATTTATCGACATATTCAAGTTATTTTACGAGTTGTGTTTTCCGTATAAAGAAATAAAAATAAATCTAATCAACAAACCAAAATGGCTTTCGCGTGGCGTTAAACTATGCAGTAGAAAAAAAAGAGAACTATTGTGGCGATCCAGGTTGAAACCCAACCTTGACAACAAAACGAAATTCACTACCTATTCTAGACTATATAATAAAATAATTAACTTGACACAAAAAGCTCAAAATAACCACAAAATACAGCAATCTAAAAATAAATCAAAGACTACATGGCAGGTAATTAATCAGACAAAGTACAATATCCCTAAACAACGAATTGAGAAACTTAAAGTTGGTAATCAAATTTTATACAAACCTTATGATATCGCTAGTGCTTTTAATGACTTTTTCGTTGACAAAATACGTCCGAAAATAGATGTTGACTATAAGCCGAAAACATGCATCTCGTCCATGAAACATAACTCAATGTTTATGGCACCCAGCACACCACACGATTTGAATAAAATAATAATGTCGCTAAAAAATACTAACAGTGTTGGTTTTGATGGAATCGCCACAAAGATACTGAAGTCTGTCTCAACCGTGATATGCGAACATTTAAGCCACATACTGAACCTTATTATTTGTACGGGTAAATATCCAGATGCTTTAAAAACATCTATAATAAAACCCTTATTTAAGAAAGAAGATAAAGAGTTGATGGAATATTATAGACCTATTTCGCTCATACCAGTTATTTCGAAGATCTTTGAGAAATACATTTGCAGGGAATTATATAATTATATGGAAAAATATAAAATACTTTGCGAAGAACAAAAAGGATTCAGACAGCACAGAACCATCAATATGGCAATTTATGACTTTTTGAATCCAATAATGAGTAACATGGATAAACGATCCCCCATATGCGCTATATTTTGTGATATGACCCAGGCGTTCGATTATGTCCATTATAATATATTAATTAATAAATTAGAAGTCTATGGCATTAGGGGTAACGTGCTCGATCTTATAAAATCATACCTGGAAAACAGAACACAAATAACTGAAGTTAGCAACATTAACATAGTTACCAAACACGAAGACATTATAAGGTCTCGAGAACGTAAAATCTCGTACGGTGTACCACAAGGAACCGTGATAGGCCCGTTTTTATTTATTACTTACATTAATGATATGCCCATGTCCCTTGAAGATCCTATAACTATGTTTGCAGACGATAGCACTGTTACGATCCCATGTAAAAGTACAAATACGTATGAAAGTGACATAAATAACTCTCTTGACGCACTAATTAAATGGCTAGACGAAAATAATTTAAATATTAATTTAGGTAAGACAAAAATAATGCACTTTAGACAACGTACTCCCGGCGGAACTAATCTCAACATCCATTACAAAAATGACAAAATTGAGGAAGTAGAGGATACCAAATTTTTAGGGTTGCAAATAGATTGCAACTTAAATTGGAAAGCACACATAGACAGTCTGTGTAAAAAATTGAGTTCATCCGCATATGTGTTATATAGACTATCCTCCATAGTGGATGTCAAAACACTTCTTACGGCTTACTACGGAATAGTTGAATCGCACTTGCGCTACGGTATCATTTTCTGGGGGAACTCAACTGATCGAGATATAGCTTTTAAGGCCCAGAAAAGATGTCTCCGATCATTGTTAAAACTTAAATCGACAGACAGTTGCGCGCCTTATTTTAAGTTACATAAAATCTTGACACTTCCCTGTTTGTATATTTTCGAAGTAGCTATGTTTGTCAAGCAAAATCCATCTCGTTTTGAGCGCCTGGCTGTTGTATTCCCAAGGAATAGGCGTGACAACAGCAAATTATGTCAGGTATCATGTCGAACTACTTTGATGCGTAAGAGCGTTTCTTGCATGGCCCCCATTATCTACAATAAATTACCGAGTAGTTGGAAAGCTTTAAATACAGCACAATTTAAGAGTAGATTGCGGAAATTTTTGGTAGATAAAACGTACTACAGTGTAGCTGAGTTCCTATCGGAGAAAAATATTTGTTAATTAGTGATATCTTGATATTTTTAAAATTTTGATGTATGACATTTTTTTATTTTTGACATTTTGATCTTTGACATTTAGATTACTGACATTTTGATTTTGATTTTGGAATTGTAATAATAATGATAATTGTAATAGTAATGACATGTTTAATTGATGTAATGATAATGGTATGACATATGTATAGTAATGACATGATAAATGATAATCTTATCTTATGATAATCTTATGATACTGACCTATATTTTTCCTTTTAATACAAACATATATTTTTAATAGCTGATGATTTAAGAATTTTATAATAGTAATTTATAAATTGATCTAAATAAGTGTAATAATAATGATATAAATAATTTCAAATGTTTGCATGCCGATTGGCAAAATGTGGCTGGGCTAAATTTAATCTTAAGAACTATTATGTATTACCCATATTTGCAAAATAAAATTCTATTCTATTCTATTCTAAATGTCTATTTTTATTGTTCTCTGTCTACGGTCAATAACGAATGCACTTGCGTGAGGATAGCTGTCCGAAAATCTTCCGTCGAATAGGATGATCGCTATTGTTTTTACTACTGACAAACCATCAGCAGTAAAATCCAGTCATTCATTAGTTAATTTTCTTAATGCTTGACTGAATCACAGCTTTTGAACTGGAACTGCAGGCTGCAGGGTTTATCGCATCAGACTATTGAACAAGCAAAAATGAAGCATATTCCCGGCTTACAGACTAAAGGTAGGGTTTCCTAAGACCAGAGAAGAGCAATTTACCGTCGAATGACGTCACTAAAACGTCATTGATGAAAGTAAATTGGTAAAACCATTCTAAAAATGAACGCCCCTCCACAGCGGTTACGCTCACATGCAATACAAATAAATGGTCTTCGTCATTTGGTTGCTCAGTCACCGGCGAGTACGGTCAACAACTAAAGTAAATAAATACCTTACAGACATAAAAATATACACAATAACATTGTTTTTTTTTTATGCAAACGGTACCTACCCGACTTGCCCAAACGTCAAACAGCCGGATTTGTCGGCCAACTAGCGTATAAATGACACGAACGCGCGACAGAGCGAACGTGTCGTTCTATACAAAGCGCATGCTCCCGTAGAATGTTGTGACCTGAACTGATCGCACGATTAGTTGACCTCTAAGTGCGGCGACGAGTCCATGTTGACAGTAAACTGGCCGCACGCACACACGTAGTGTTTCAATAAGTATTTCCACATTCAAATAATCACGTTTTGTGGAGGGGCGTTCATTTTTAGAATGGTTTACCTCTACCTATGTTTTTTGACATCGTATAATCAAACCCCGCTGCCACCATTTTCATGACAGTCTTTATGTGGCAGCCACCGATGTCGTGGCCTCGTGGGAAACCATAGCATAACATGCTAAACTTACCGTGCGCTGAATATAGTGGCGAGTGCCATGTAGCAGCCGTCAGCCACGCGCGAGGATCCCGTGAAGCACGTGTCCACCGTCCAGTCGAGCAGCGGACCGATGTCGGGGTTGCAGTCCAGGAGCAGGACTATAGTCTCCCGGGCCAGCTCGAATATCTGTCGGCAACCGTGCTTGTTACTAAACATATCGGTTATGTAAACAACGAGTTTTTGATATACCCAAAATTAAAGCTTTTGGCGTAAGCGCCAGTGGCCCGCGAAATTAAAATTTTAGTAATCAGGTCGTGTGTTGATAGAAATATGATTTGTGACCGTAACAAATATGTACCTATTCAAAAATAAGAAAATGTATCATTCAAAACAAACTTATAAAGTTATTGTATTGAATAATAACTCTTAACCTATTGAATAACTTGTTCATGAAATCATGACATTTGAGGCAAATTCTAACTTAGATAGTGATACTTATTATTTTTTTCGTAAATTTACTGCACCTCCATCATTCTCTTCGATATAGTGCCAATAGTCTCCGAGTAAAATGCCTGTGTGACATCCGGACGGACGAACAGACGGACATGACGAAATAAAGGGTTCTACAAGGTTTCATTTGCCCGAGGCTTCGTATCGCATGATTATAATTTTGTAAATACATATTTCTTTTAGTTGCGAATCATATTTTTACAACCTGGACACTTACAAATTGCAAAAAAACGGAAGATAATTTAAATTTCGTCGGCTACCTTAGCGCATTCACCTTATGCTATAAGCTTAATAATTATGCTATGCACGCATGCTATTGAACTTTGAAGACGAGTTCGATTTAAATTTGGACATTTCAGATTAAAAAAAAACTCCTTTCCGTTGATAATTTTCTGAATAACAAAACTGTAATGATTTAAAGCTTTTAATCAAAGGGAATACTATGAAAAACAGTATTGTATTCGTTTTAACATTCATGTTTACTATAGCAACACAGCTGAACGTGAAGTTACGACATACCTTATCATTGGTGGAGGAGAGCATCTCGCTCAGCCACGGATAGAGCGAGCCATCCTCAGCCAGCGCCGAGGGGGCGAAGCAGGGCCCGCAGCATACCACGGCACTCATGGCCTAAACACAAAATAAGCAATTTTTTTTAATTTTCGCTCAATGTTACACGAGTCTGAACACTGGATAATATTGGAGCGGCGAGCTATTAAACTGTGGGTTCGTTCGTGAGTGCAAGTTACAACAGCACCCTCTAACCAGAATAGTGTCCCCCTACACCCCCTACTCCCGTGTTGGCCGGAACACCCTCAACTCCCCCCGAGCTCACACGACCGCCTGCAGCAATGAAGCTGCAGGAGCAACAAGTCGCCGAGTGTGTCGCGTGATCGCGTCATACTTATCAACAACACTTCCAAAGCTGAAAATTGTGTTTCACCGTTGTCGGTGACGCGTAAGTAGACCGGAATTCACTGGTAACACTTGGACCTTGGCTAACCTAGCGTAGTACGCAGTTTCAATAGAATAAGAGGCCAGCTTATACTGGTATTGTTGCCACTGACGCGCGGCCTACGCGCTAGTCTAAACGAAGTTGATTTTGTTTTTTACCGCTCGACGTAGTCGTTTGAAGCGCAAAGCGAAAAATGCAATGAGCGTTTTTTTGGTAGCCCTCGGGTAAATCTCACGGAGCGATTTACACCTAGCTCTTCGAAAAACATTCTACTGCTTTTTACCTACATATCCACATTCTAAGGGGGTCGTTGTCTCGCTCATGCGGTTGCATGCAGCTCCATCACGGTTGTATGCAGCTTAATCACCCGTATTCAAGAACAATACTTACCTAAGTATTGAGGCAACAACATTATGATAAAAAGATGTTTCTCAGTGCCTTTGTCATGGCGAGCATACATTTCATAAACAATGCCCAAAGGACTTTTTGCCGTGCTATGCATACCTACCATAAAATGTGGCGCTGTGATTGGTTAACGTTGTGATGCGACATCCACTCTGGTTGACTGATAGTTATCAGATAAGCAAAAGTTAAGATTATATTCTATACCCGATATTATTATGATCACCTGGTTGCCAAGGTGGGCATGTCATTTTGTGCATTAATTTGTACAGCTACAGTGCCACAAGGATCTTTTGGAGCTCAAATAACTTTAATAGGATAGGGGGGGGGGGGGGGGGCGTGGTCTGTTGATAAATATTTCTGCAGTGAAATGAACCTTGTAGCCTAAGTGTTAAGTATTACTTTAACTCACACGCTGAGTTATTACTTGTTAAAAATGTTTAGAAAAATCGTCTAGTTTTGCAATGTTTGTGAGCACCCTGAAATAGTGAATCTATCACACAATTAATTGACCTGTCATTAATTAATTTCATTTTTTTTATCTATAATGGTATAATAATTTTATTCGTGGTGTATCGTCTTCGCATCTAATTATATAATTAATTAATACAAATATTTTAAATGAGTAACGGTGGAGTTTCGTGCCCACTACTAGAATCAATTCTATTTTTTTTTGTTAATTTTGACGTTTTGGTACATGCGCGTTCGAGTGCACTGTGAGACCTCTCAGAAATGTTCCTGAATACGGGTATTAGCCTAAAGCCTCATTTACACGATACAAGTTTCTTGCCTGTGGCATGCAATAAAATTGAAGCAACAAATACCTTGCATCGTTTAAACACCGTTTAGACCGTACAAATTTTATTGTTGCTTCAATTTAGGCAATGAGGGTTTTCTGAAATGACGTTCACCAAATGGCGGCACTGAGACGTCAGGTCCGAGCACCTGTCATAAGTGTCAAAGCGCCATATTTTCTTTAGCCGTGACTGAATGATAAACGAATGAATGAATGATAACCGTCATAATATACTTTTATATTCATTATCGAAATGGAAGACCTCTTGCCAAAGCGGCGCCAGCTCGTGGCCTAAATTTTATGTAAACCCTCATTAAGTCGGATTTACACATCAGGTTTAACAGCCCTTAGCCCACGAATGACAAATAAAGTTGGATGAAGCTGCAGTCACACATACCCTAAGCGCGGAGAGGTTGAGTCGTTCGTCATTCTCATGCTGCGGCGGCTGCGGCACCAGCGAGCCCAGATGTCTGACCAGCGGACCGCACCAGCCCGAGAACAGCGAGAACAGGCTGCGCAGGAGTTCCTTCTTCATCAGGGACCCGTACTTTTCCACTGAAGAGTAAACAGAACGTTTTAAATGAACTAGGAAAGTGCAAAAGTGATGAGTGTTTCCGGCGAGGTAACTGTACTAACATGGAAAGCTCTTGATGAGCTCGGTGACGAAGTCGGCGAAGGTGATGCGTTGTTCGCGCGCGGCGGGCGCGTCCTTCTCCGCCTCTACCTCCAGGCACTGACGCACTCCGTCCAAGTACTCAGTTAGCGTTGAGTGTAGGCTCCCACCCTCCAATGCAAACGCACTGTGCAAACAAGAACAAGTTTCTTTTTGAAGATTATTTCTTCCAAAATCAGCAGAAGGTCAATTCAAGTCATTAAAAACGATAAAAATAGAAATGTTATTTGATAGATTGGGATTGTTCGCATTCTAATCGCAATTCCAATCTGGGAAATATCATTCTTAAAATACGGAAATTTTCCCTTACGCTATAAGCGACATTTTAGGGAGAATTCCTCCACCGTCAAGGGGACAAAGCTAAGCGATTTTATTTTATTTTATTTATTGAGGGATAATAAACAGCTACAATATAAAATATAACATTTTGGAAAAATATATAAGAAGTGTTAATAATATTGTGGCCCACTACACTATCCGCATATTACAAAACAAATATGGTAAAGAGTGCCACTAGATGAGCAAAAAAATGAATTAATAATATTATACGATAATAATGCAATAAAAAATAAATAATAAGAAGAAAAATAAAAGACTTAACAATATAACAACAGAAATATTAAAATTAAAGGACTAACATTAATTAATAATATCATTATTACTAAATAGATGTTTCATTACATTCCATTTGAATTGAGCTTTTGAGCATATAAAAATATCAATATCAATAAAGTTTTGATTGTAAGAATATACCATACGACGCATAGGGCAGCGCAAACCAGAATTAGTACGACATATGTTGACAGCAAACAGAGTACCTGCACGAACACTACGCTTATTAACGGTGCGAGAAACTGCATAACATAATTTGCTCGTGAGGTCAATTGAGTCAAATCCACTATGAACAATAGCATGTAGTACAGTAACTTCCAAGAGTTTGCGTCTGGATTCCAAGGTAATCAACTTGTATTTATGTAACAATTGAGAATACGACAAGTATATCCCGTGACACCTATAATGCAAGGCTCGAAGAAACTTACGCTGGACCTTCTCGATCTCATCTTTGTATTTCTGATAGAACGGGTTCCAGATTGGGATGGCATATTCAAGCTGTGATCTTACAAGAGTTTTATATAGGTAAAGATAAGTAGAAACTCGCTTACACTCGGTAGATGACCTCATGACGAACCCATACATCTTGACTGCATTATTTACTATTTTTCCCACATGTAGATTTAACGATAACTTATTGTCAAGTAATACACCCAGATCTCTCACAGATGAAATATTATTAAGCATGGTATTACACAATTTATATTTAAAATTTATGTGAGATCTGTTTCTAGTAAAGTTAATATAATTACATTTAGAGAGGCTAAGATGTAGCTTATTGTCAAGACAGTATCTCGCGAGTCTATCCAGGTCTGCCTGGAGTTTGAGGCAATCTCCTTCAGTTTGTACAGTTGTATAAGCTTTGAGGTCATCAGCATATAAAAGAAACTTGGTATTTAAAAAGCACTTATGTATATCATTTATATATAATACATAATAAATAATAAAGGTCCCAGGATTGAGCCTTGCGGAACGCCTGAGGTAATAGGCACGGAACCAGACTGATGGCCATTCACAACAATCTTTTGAGTTCTGTTTTTAATGTAGGATGTGAACCAACGAAGCAGCTTTCCCCGTATACCATTAAAAGCAATCTTATTCAATAAAATTTAATTGTCAACCTTGTCAAAAGCCTTTTTGAAATCTGTATAAACAGCGTCAACTTGCAAGCGCTTATCAGTGTTTTCAAAAAGATAATTGGAAAAGATTAATAGGTTATAAATAATAATATATTTATCGCACTAAGTGTCCAGAAATTTTTATTGTAACTAAACACACGAGTTATTATTAGAAAAATTCTCCTCGTGTTAACGCGTCCAAATCAAAAACTTGGTGACATTTTGTTAAAATTATAAACCTGATACCTAGCTTTGGGTGTTTGCCGTACTCACCTGTTTGCGAAAGTTTTTCTCTGAGCGATGAGCAGCAGCATCTTGTTGAGATGCAGCCGCAGCGCGTCACGGCGCCGGCGCCGGCGCATGTTCTCCTGCTTGCGGTCCACCGCTTCACGGAGCAGCGGAACTAACTCCTCCATTAGATCTCTGACCAGAATAAAGTTAGAGATAAGAATATGCCATTTTGAATGTTTTCATACGGCTGTATCTAGTTAATGTATACTCGCGGAATTAAAAGGTTAAGCATCGAAAAACGTATTTTCTTTCTTTCTTTTTTTTCTTTCATCTGACAATGTTGACTACCTGTGACATCAACATCATTCTCCTGCCCGAATTTATTTGAAGTCGGCGCAACATGCCTTTTCTTAAATTAAATTAATTAATTAATTGTCGTGAGTATAACGGCCGGGCCACGACATTGCGCGGCGGCGGCAGCGGCAGCGGTTTTCCTAATTCATTGCGTGTGATCCCAACGAGCCTGTGTGCGTTGCGCGTCTCGACCGCGAAATAAACAGATAAAACGCTTGCCGCGCCGCAATTCGCGCAATGTCGTGGCCGGGCCGTAAGGACTAACAGTTCGTAAAATAAAATGAAATATGAATTGGTATATACGAGTAGCTTTACCCTTTCATTCCGCAAGTGAACTCCATTAATTGTTTATAGGTACAACATACAGGGTGTGGCGTAAATAGTAGTCCAACGTTAAGGTGTCAATACACCATATATTCAGCTATCACATACCTACTATAATTTGAACCATTTTTTGCTTCATACATTTGTTCCCACCGCTCGCCGCCCCGCGCCAAGCCACCACTGGTAGCGGCAAGACAGTGGCGAGTGGTTACATGCTTTCCGAGGCACGGAGGGGTCTAGGTATGTAAGAATGGTCGCACATCCACGGACCAACCCCGGCAAGCGTAACATAACTGATCGATTGACCCGTTTAGAAAAATACACAATTTCATTTAAATTCTTTACAGGTATTGCAAAATGTTTTAGACCAAATAGAAGATTTTTTAAAACTTTTAAGTTAGGTATTTGAGTAAAAAAAAACATTCTAAATAAATTAATTTATCGAATTTAAATGAAATTGTATTTTTTTTTATTCAGATTTTTTCTAATAGAAATGGATATAAGTTTTGTTTGGCACACCCTGTATGGCGTCAGTTCATGAGCTGCGTAAAGATAGTGTTGTGCGTTACTTGAGCGCGTCCGGGTTGATGTTCCCGCAGGCAGCCACGGCGGCGTCGCGCACCTCGGGCACCTCGCAGCGCGCCAGCGGCACCGCCAGCTTGTGCAGCGAGCCGGGCGCCGCCAAGCCGCGCGCCTCGCCACCGCTGCGCTCGCTCAGCGAGTCCGGCGATGAGCTGCGTCCACACGGGCGTGTTACCGACACATCACACACTAATATATCTTCCATTTAGCCACACTCAATAAATACTTGAATAAAGGACTTATTTTTGACAATTACTTTATTTTTTTTCGTTCAATTCAAAATGAAATAGTTTGAATTAGACAATAAGTAAGTAAATTAATTAACTGTTGGAATGGAAGTACAAAGTACAAAATGGAATGGTTGTATCGTACGACCAATTGCACATCCATACACAATCAGAGATACTATTTTCTTACAACAAAACAGTTAAGCTTACCTAACTACTTCTATAACTAATAAAAGCAAGTATAAATAATACAGAGTCGACATTATAAGGAAGCATAATCAACATAAAATAAGACGTCAACAACAAAGCGCTGCAAATGCCAACAAAATAATGAAACACACGCGTTTGTACATTACTCTAACGTATTCTGTTAACACGTACGAGCTGCCGTCCTCTGTCACATGTGCTTGCAAGCGCGCGCGAAGAACGAGGCGAGTAGTAACGTTCTACCACTCAATGAAGAGTCGATGTCACAATATAATGCTAAGAGTGACAGTGACTACAACAGATGATGCATTTAACAGTTTCGTAGAACAAAACAGAGTTCACAGATATATCAAAACGTTAACGCGCACGTTACAAGCAAATGTTACATACTTGATGATTTTATGAATTAGTTACTTGTACCCAATGATTGATTATGTTAAACTCACTCGGTTGTGACATTATCTATTCGTGCATACCATGGATTTCTCAGATGAAATAATGATTCTAACTATAACTTCAATGAATTTATAGAAGCTATTTATTAACCTAGTTCTATACTAATTGAACGAATTGAACTGATAATTTAATTCTATTCTTTCTTTGTTTTTAAGGACGCTGTTACAAATGGGTAGTCAAATCATTACTTTTTACAAAAAAGTATGTTTATTAAATAAAATGCTTTGCATTCTTAAAATGTTTTTTTGGCCAAATTGTTGTACACGGTACGATTCTGAACTATAATTATAATTTTATATAGGTACAGTTTCTCAATAAATGTACCGGAGTGAAAATTTTTACTTCGGTACATTTATTGAGAAAATGTACCTATTTAAATTTGCATTCTTAAAATGTTTTTTGGCCAAATTGTTGATAGATGTGCACGGTACGATTCTGAACTATAATTATAATTTTATATAGGTACAGTTTCTCTATAAATGTACCGGAGTAAAAATTTTTACTTCGGTACATTTATTGAGAAAATGTACCTACTTAAATTTGCATTCTTAAAATGTTTTTTGGCCAAATTGTTGATAGATGTGCACGGTACGATTCTGAACTATAATTATAATTTTATATAGGTACAGTTTCTCTATAAATGTACCGGAGTGAAAATTTTTACTTCGATACATTTATTGAGAAAATGTACCTACTTAAATTTGCATTCTTAAAATGTTTTTTGGCCAAATTGTTGATAGATGTGCATGGTACGATTCTGAACTATAATTATAATTTTATATAGGTACAGTTTCTCAATAAATGTACCGGAGTGAAAATTTTTACTTCGGTACATTTATTGAGAAAATGTACCTATTTAAATTTGCATTCTTAAAATGTTTTTTGGCCAAATTGTTGATAGATGTGCACGGTACGATTCTGAACTATAATTATAATTTTATATAGGTACAGTTTCTCAATAAATGTACCGGAGTGAAAATTTTTACTTCGGTACATTTATTGCGAAAATGTACCTATTTAAATTTGCATTCTTAAAATGTTTTTTTGGCCAAATTGTTGATAGATGTGCACGGTACGATTCTGAACTATAATTGTAATTTTATATAAAATAAAATAAAATAAAAAATAAAAATCTTATATTTCAGACAGAGTCCATTGATTGGTTAGTATACAAAATAAAACTTAGAACTAGTGTTAGTACTTATAGCTACCCGGAAAAATATTTTTATATAATTAGGCCCCACTGGCATGTAGGCCTATCCAGTGTCCCAGTATGGGGCTATCCCACCTGTCCGCTATGCTTTTCAGGATGCTGTTGGGGCTGGCGCGTACCCGGTGCATGATGGAGGCGCATCGCTTGCGCATGATTGCGTGAAAACCATCAATTGCCATCTCCGCGAACATGCTGGAAGCACTACAGTAGCGCGGCAACCCCATCAACACCCTGAACGCATTATTATATTGGACGCGCAGAACGCTGTATGCCCTCCGCGTATAGTTGACCCACAGACTGCACGTGTAAAACGACTGACAGTACGCTCTAAACAGCGCAGCCTTTACGTCAGTCGAGCACGTCGCAAATCTGCGAGCCAACATATTGCAGCGGACAGCCAACGCTCTGCGCTCACGCTCGATGTCCAGGTTGTCTTTCATGTCTTCAGAAACCCAGTGGCCCAGATACTTGAAAGATGTGACTTGTTTTAGGGGACTTCCGCAAAGTTTCAACTGTGGTACAATTGGGTAGTTTTTAGTGCCTGCCTTAAAGACTAGTACCTCACTTTTCTTCACATTGTATCTGAGCCCATGGGACTCCGCATACCTTTCACATATCTCAAGCAGACTCATCATTGCGTTAATCGATGGGCTCAGCAACACCATGTCATCCGCGTAACTAATATTGTTGACGCATATTCCGTCAACATAACATCCCTGATAAGTGTTGCTGAGCTCAACGATCAACCGGTTTATGTACCGGTGTATGTGTTGTGTACAGACTGAAGAGGCGTGGGGAGGTCAGGCCGCCCTGCCTCACACCGCACCCCAGCCTATACTCATCCGATAATGAGCCTGCCCACCTAACACAATTAATCTGATTGTTATACCAATATCTTAATATTGATATAACTTCTCTATCCACTGAAGTATCATTTAATAATTTTTGCCACAGCAGGTCGTACGACACCAGATCGAACGCTTTGGATAGGTCCAGGAAACACGCGTTAACGGGCGTTTTCCTGTGCGTATAGTACTGGACAGCATGCTTGAGAGACAGTATGGCACTTTCCGTGGAGAGACCAGGCCTGAACCCAAACTGCGCATCATGCAGATCGATGCGGGTTGCCATATGCCTATCCAGCAAACTGTCCAGCACTTTAGCAATGACAGTAGCAAGCGAAATGGGCCTGTAGTTTACAATATCTGACGTGTCCCCAGTCTTATCCTTCACAATAGGCACGACCACAGTTTTCATCAGATCGCTGGGCAGATGTGTGTGGCTCAGACAGAGCGAGAAGAACGTGGCCAGTAACCTTGGCAGGTGAACTCCTGCATGCTGCAGGTGCTCGATGCTGCGAAAGTCATGCCCCGGTGACTTGCCCCTTACCATTTTGTTTATGACAGTAGCGACATCTTTCGCTGTGAAACTGATACTCAAATCCGTCTTATATATATATAGGTACAGTTTCTCAATAAATGTACCGGAGTGAAAATGTTTACTTCGGTACATTTATTGAGAAAATGTACCTATTTAAATTTGCATTCTTAAAATGTTTTTTTGGCCAAATTGTTGATAGATGTGCATGGTACGATTCTGAACTATAATTGTAATTTTATATAGGTACAGTTTCTCAATAAATGTACCGGAGTGAAAATTTTTACTTCGGTACATTTATTGAGAAAATGTACCTATTTAAAATTATATTTATAGTTCAGAATCGTACCGTGCATATCTATCAACAATTTGGGCAAAAAACATTTTAAGAATGCAAAGCATTTTATTTAATAAACATACTTTTGTGTAAAAAGTAATGATTTGACTACCCATTTGTAACAGCGTCCTTAAAACTTGGGAACATTCGAATTTATAGAAATTATGGGTAATCATGCCAACGATGGTACAAGAACACCTAACTATACATCGAAAAGTCTTCAGTGGTCGCATCACTACAGTCAGGCCGTCGACAGAATGCGTTGCAGACACCTGTCAGTTGGACAATTTCTAGTAATAATAAGGATCAAATTCGCAAAAACACATAATCGTTAGTAAGAAGCTGAGAGGTGTCAATAAAGCATTCTCTCGACGGCTGGACTGTAAGTGCGATGTGTAACACTTGTGTCGATGTGTGTACTTGTCTGTAATGATGATGTTCGAGAAGGTAACAGTAGCTCATTAGTGATGAAGAGTATTGGTGCTGTGGCAACGGACAAAATGTTTCCGTTAATTCTATTTAATAAGCGTAAAAATGAACATTAAAAGGTAAAAGATAATTCTATGACTGAAGTTGGAAATGTTCGCAGTAAAATTTTGAATAGAACATAATTATTCTGAAGTCTCCGCGATGAAATACTCTTCAGCACAAGTGGCAACTACCGTAACGTTTGTTATATAGCAATAAATAGGAGAATAATACGTCAGAACATGTACATCTATAGGTAAAGTAATATTACCCCCACAGTGTCTCCGGACACGCCGAGAGGAAGAGCGCACTATCGGGGCAGAAACAAAACTTTATACAAATCTAAATTAAGAAAACCACGTGATAGCCGTGTGGTTCTAGCTCAGTCAGTCAGTCAGCGCGGGGGCTACTGCTCACATCCGCACGTGCGAACGGTAAGGAGCAGGACAACACGGTCAAAATGTTTACCAAACTCGATGCTGATGCGGACTAAACAATAGAGAACCGAAAACATGTAAAAACAATTTAATGTCTGTACGAAGAAGAGATTGAGCAATATAATAGGGAAGGCAACTGTCAAAATGGTTCTGTCGTAGCTAGCTCCCAACACAAGCTAATAATGACGCGTTGTGAAATGTTCTTAAATACACCGAAATTGGAGTCCACAGTTTCCCGAGAGACCCTAAAATTAAAAGATTGGAATAAAGCTTTTAAAAAAGAAAGTAAAGATTTAAAAAAAAAATTAAACAGAGTTTGAAACATTTTGAAGAAAATAATTACGAGGCAATATTTAAGGTGTTTAATTCCAACACATTCGATGTCAAATACTTAATTTAAAATATTGAAATAACCGAAAATAAAGAAAAAGTGAAATAAAACCAAACTTATGAACGAAATGTCAAATTTGTTATAGGCCATAAGGACCTAGCTATGATCACGCCATCTACAATTAGCTTTGCCCGATCGTCGTCCCCATTGTGATGAACATTCATGTTGACAGCTTAGAAGGTGCATAAAACGAGAAGTAATAATATTTATAAACTAATTGAAAAATCCCACCATTATCTTTCATTTCATAATATTATTCTATTCTATTCGTTTTGAACAATTCCGCAAATTGGAAATATCCATGTCATTAACAAACGCCCCGCCTAAATACACAATTCCCAAGAAAGTCTTATTAGAGCTGCCAAAGACAAGAAAAATATTACTTCAGGCGTACAGGTTAAAGACTCGGCGGAAATATCTGTGGACTTCGGCCTACCCTCCTGGCTGCTTGAGTGCTTGAACAAGTCACAGGTCCACAAATATCTCCGACGAGAAGCAATTTTCTTTTTTTTTTCATATAGTAGCTGACAGGGTCGTTAATGAAATAAAAAATATATAATTTAGAACAATAATAAATTGCAAAACACGTACTTGGTATTACTTAAAGATATAGTGCAAACTAACGGGGCGACCCTGTGAGCTGTTATCTGATACTAAGTGCACAATACACACTGTATAATGTATTGGAAGATTAAGGGCTGATTGTTCAATAGTCAGATAATTTTTATCAGAGGAACAAATATGGCGGTTTGACAGCAGAAAATATGTCAAACTGTCACATTTATCTACCTATTGAAAAATCAGCCCTTGTTCTTGTTTTATTAGGTATGTATATTAAATTTCGCTCTGTATATCATAAAGGAATGCGTTCAATTAGCTGCTTATCATTATGCATAGCTGTACATTGCGCACTTTTATAGGCAATCTATCCTAAACTAAGTATTTCTGTCCTGTATTCACAGAAATCTAAGTTTTATATGCAAGTTGGTTTTCAGTTGAGTTCTCTATGGAAGCTGCGCCGACCGTTACAGAAGATTGTCTTTTAGAAATCCACCTCGAGTTTTCGAGTAAATTGTTCATTATCAAAAATAATTCACTTTGATCCATTGCAAATATAGAACAAAAATTTTATAGAAAGATTTAACCGAAAGTTGCAACAACATTGCATACAACTTTTATTTGTTACTAGCTTCTGCCCGCGACTTCATCCGCGTCAAATTTTTTGTTCCCCCGACCCACCCCGTCACATCGCATCGCCTGCCCGCGCTCTTACTTAGTTTTCGCTTGGCGTTCTTTCTTACTTTTTTTCTTTTTGCTCGGTTCCTAAGGGTCCTAGCGTGATGTTAAATAGCCTAAAGCCATCCTCAAGCAAAAAAATGCCTGTAATTAAACCTACCTACCTGTACCTGTAGTTTAAATGGTGTGCATAATAAAGAGTATTCTATTCTATACTATTCTAAAATTTTTTTTTGAATCTGTTAAATATTTTTTAAGTTTATCCATTACAAACATACAAAAATGAAATCTTTTCTCTTTATAATATTAGTTTAGATAAATAAAAAAATGTAAAAAAGAAAGATTCCGACGAACAAAGAACCTCCTCCTTTTTGAAGTCGGTTAAAAATCAATTGCCGCATTTTTAAAAGATTGTCACTTGAGAACGGCTCGACCGATTTGGCTATTTCTTTTTTTGTTGTGTTCTTAATCATTGTGAGGACAAGTATTGAAGAAAGACTTTTTTGGAAAATCCAACGGAAAATTCGGAAATTCGGATCGGACGACGCCGGACATGAACGGCTAGTTTGCTATAAATAGCAGAAATAGAAGAAACGTATTTCCGTAAGTTATATTTTTATTTAAATAATCTTAAAAACGTTTGCAAATCTCTTGAGTAATGCGAGTGGATTTTTAAAAACACATCTTCCTATCTATTTCGATGAGCACAGTTGACATAGAGATCCCCGTTTAAAAACACACCCTGTATATAGATGTCAACTACAAACGCATCAATACAGACATGGTAACATGCGCCGCAGAAAGTCCTAGCATAGTATACAAGCTACGTCCAATGTAATTAATGCCCAATTTATAAATAACTTATGAATGTATTGTAAGTACATTTATATGTTAGCACTATATTAACACGATTCTGCCACCCTCTCGCAAGCAATCCTAAATTGGCATCTAAACTAATCGAATCATTAATTAATTATGTGACAGTATTAACACGTTGTCAATTACAAACATAAAAAAGAAGGCTACATGTTATATACGCATGTATGACTGTGTGAGGTGTATTTCGCGAACGTGACCACCGAGTTGCCGCACAAACACATCTGGGTGCTCTGTCGCCGGCGCGGGCGGCGAGGGACACATCGTATGGAATGTGCTAGCTGTGCTTTGACCTAGGCGTGATTGATGAGCGGTGAGATCTACAGTGGCCTTCGAATCATGGTACACACCCGGCAAGGCCACTGCACTGAGTTACCCACCATGAGGAAATGGCGTGTGTCGATTCCACCCTAAATATTGTAAAGAGTGAGATAAGTATGCAACTTAAAAATAATTACCACGGTGTCGTCGAAATACTTTTAAAACTAAAATAAATAAAAACAGCGGAAGTCGCTCAGAATTGTGTGCTTGAACAACATTTGAGAGGATATTGGGCCCGGCCGAATCAGCAGGGATATACAGTGAACTGAGAGATGGAACCGACACAACTAAGTAATGATCAAAATCGAATGCGACGTGCACATAGCGAGCGTCAATGGCCACCTCGTTCGTTTGTGTTGTCTGTGCGCGCGCGCATAGCTCAAGGGCAGCGTGAAGAAGCCGCCGGGCGCGTTGAGGCTCTCGCTGGACGAACTCAGCGCGGCCAGGCCGGCCCAGCCCTCTGCCTCAGTGCTACGACAGACACACGCCGATACTTCTCTGCACCAGCGCACGAGTGGCCGAGCGGTGCCACTGGCGCACCGTACTGGTGCTCCATAACGCGCACGTGCTCGCTCACCTCTCTCTCCCTAAACTCGCCCTACTAGCTTACATGTACATACGAACTCATTTCTTCAACCAATCGAGTGGAGCTTCTTATATGGTTGATCAACAGATAAAAACAATTAACATTACGACTATGTAATTAATTGTTTTATTTGAGCTTTCATCCCGGTTTCTAAATAAACATTCAAGTTTGTAACCAGGTAGACATGTGATTGTGGAACACTAGTTCATACTATAAGTTAACACAAGGTGCATTTTGGAATGCTATTTACTTATAGAAAATTAAAAGAAATTAGGTGGTAGAGAGGGTAAAACGTGTACAATAATGGATGGTGTGGGTACTTAATATTATATTGTCGGGTTTTTTAAAATCAAAATCTGCGTACAATACGTCTCGCCCTTAGACCCTCATTAATGAACCACACTCATTAGAGGTCACTCTTCAGTGTTTACGCATTTTGTCCACTTCTAGCTCACACGGGACCAAATTTAAAAAAAAATGATAAATGAAAAGATGCTTTCTTTAAAAAATTTATCAATTAGCGAAGTAATAAATAATATTAATTTAACATATATATTGTGACATTTATTTAACTCATCTCATAAACAGATCATAAAACTTTTTGAGCTGAGTTTATTAGATAACACAATAGAAATATATTTTTAATAATTATCCATTAAATTGATATTATTCATTAGTTGAAAATTGATTACATTTTTCAAAAAAGCATCTTTTAATTTAACATTCTTAAAAATTTGGTCCCGTATGAGCGAGAGAGGAAACAAACAATATGCGAACGCCCTCTCAAGATTTGATTGAAACGTCGGGTCTTATGACAGCAACACTGGTTTATAAAAACTGAAGTCGGCAGGCATAACCTCAATAAAGTATTGTACACAATAGAGAACTACAAACTATTGTTTGTTAATATAGTAAGTGTTAGGTCTGGTTGTTTTCACATGCGGATATAGTGATTGTCGCGGCTGGCTGGCGCGTCGTACATGCGGGCAACGTGTTCGAGAGTGTCGCACGCGCATGTGACGTACTAACGTCGTTTAGTAAGCTGCTGACATCGCCGCGGGCAAAAATTTACTGTCACCATACATGACATTTAACAAGACCAACAAATTAATACTTGATGAGTACGCGGATTTACATTACTTGATCGTTTTGATTTTATTAAATACAACTAACGTAACTACAAGAAAAATAATGTTTTTATGTCGTGTCATCAAATTACGTAAGATACGAGTCAAGTCAACAATTTGCTCGACATGCATCAGCAGGCTGATTTAGAAGCTCACGATATCTCAGTTGTCGACTTATTCCAATAGAAATCACTTCCTGATACTATACTCCATTTACAATTAGACAAACCATTTTTACAGTCCCTTCAACCGATTTTGACTTCTATTCCGTAGGCTTAAGGACGCTGTTATAAATGGGTAGTCAAATCATTACTTTTTACACAAAAGTATGTTTATTAAATAAAATGCTTTGCATTCTTAAAATGTGTTTTTGGCCAAACTGTTGATAGATGTGCACGGTACGATTCCGAACTATAGATATAATTTTAGATAGGTACAGTTTCTCAATAAATGTACCGGAGTGAAAATTTTTATTTCGGTACATTTATTGAGAAAATGTACCTATATAAAATTATAATCGTACCGTGTACATCTATCAACAATTTGGCCAAAAAAACATTTTAAGAATGCAAAGCATTTTATTTAATAAACATACTTTTGTGTAAAAAAGTAATGATTCGACTAACCATTTGTAACAGCGTCCTTAAGGATGGCATAAAAGGCAAAAAATTGGTTACAATAACAACTTTACTTTTACTGCAGCTGCCATTTGTCACGCCACTAACGCAATAGAAGTCAAAATCGGTTAATCGGACTGTAAAAAAGGTTTGTATAAATGTCTAATCTTATTGTAAATGGAGTATAATATGCTTATTATTGTAGTATCAAGTAACAAGTTGTCGTATCTGCTGGAGTAACATTAACTCCAGTTCGGATGCCGCTCTTGTGCGTTTTCATTGGCAGTTAGGTAGAGCTCGTCTTAGCTGCAATGACGCGCCCCACTTCCCATTTACCGTAAACTAATTTAAGTAGTGGGGTGCGTCGAGCTTTAGTTGTTAAAAAATAAAAGAAACAACAACTATAGGTTGTCTAAGCTGAAATGCTCTTGGTTTCAAATAATCCTATTTTTTAAAATTAAAATCTTATTGTTACTTTTCGGACGCTGCATTGTAAAACGGTTTCCGTTTTGTTTACAGAATAAACTAAATATAACCCAACATGAATCTATAAATATAATCAACCATATCAAGAGTGAACTAAATACTTCGAAAAGTAACTGTCAACATAATAACGATATCCGGTCGTGTCGACACAGTTCGTTATAGAGGGCTTGTGAACCGTCCTGTCGAACCGGAAACAACTCAGTGAGCAACACAGCGGCGATGCCAGCTACGACACTAAACAACATTAATATATAAAAATGGAGACAGTCAAAATCTAATATATTTGCACATATACATAAACCGTACGTTACATATTACTTACATAGAATTTAATGCCAATCAATAATTATATTTGTAAAATAAATTTGAACCAAGCCAATTTGCTAATTAATGATAACGGCTAAGTGTTTTTAACGACAAATGTCTATAGTGGTGCCGAGACTCACTGGTTACATCATAGAGAAGTTAGAAGCATATGGTACGAACATACAAATAAACTGAATTAGGTAATAAAAAGTTTTTTTTTTTTTTGTGGTCTCGGCACCAATGTATGTATACGTTTACAGCTAGGTGACGGTATTGCGTCATACGTACCTCAGACTGAGGTCGGGGCTGGCGCAGCGGATCACCGGGCTGGGCACAGCCGGCACTACTAGGTAGGCCATCGTCATGTAGTACTTCCAAACCTGCCACAAACAACATCAACATTGTCATGAAGAACGTGAATGAGAAATAGTATAGTGTTTGAAATCTACACTGACTTGCATATAGCCGTCTCGCTCTTTCTCTGGCTTCCTGGGCAGGGCTGGTCCACGGGATAGCAGTGAAGCGCGGTTGTCGTTCACGGGCCTGCAATGTTACATGGTTCATTTAATCCTACTAATAATTATCTTTACATAGTATAAAACAAAGTCGCTTTTTGTGTCTGTCTATGTGGCCGGTTAGTTCTTCTAAGCTATACAATGGATTTTGATGCAGGTTTCACCATCATTTAGAGGATGTATTCCGGAAGGTTAATCCGTACAACCAATAAACATTTAACTTAGATATAGCACAGAACTCTGTATGTGTTGATATATCGCTAAACTAGTAGATTGCAAGGGCGGGGAGGGTAGTATGAAATAAATGCGAAAGTGTGTTAGTTTGCCCTTCTTTCACGCAGCAACGGTGAACAATATCGTCGTCAGTATTGGCATCGAGATAGGTTTATGGTCCGGCGAGTGACCGAGGCAACTTCTTATCCCGGGAAACTGCACGGTTCCGGTGAGATAGAGCACTGTTAGCCAGGAATGTGTCGTATACTCACGCTGGCTCAATGATGGTGAAGAGCGCGTGTATCCTGGCGTGCAACACTGGCCACGCTTGCAGGATGGTGGACGCGCACCGCGCGGGCACGCGGCTACGCTCCAGTAGTCCGAACAGTACAACCTGGAAGCAAACATCACACTTTCATGACGTACCTTCATACATTGAACTCTAACTTAAAGCATTTATTTCAGTTAAACTATTTGAATTGTCAAGGAGCAGGTTAGTGTGAAAAATGAAGCTACACTTCTGGACACATCTATTGGCCCACCTTAGAGTTTAGGTTTCGATGGCCCCTACCGAAATATGATTGCTAGATTGAACAAAAACTGTTGATGCAGTTTTAAACCTGATACATTTTACCATCTTTTTCGATCGTATTGTTTTAAATTTGAATTCAGAATACCATACGACATGGAGCTACGCCTAACAAGTCGGATATGCGCCTTGTTAAAGGCAATTGATTTTTGAATAAAAAACATGTTTTATCAAATAAAGGTTTAATTTAATAACGCGTGTTGCCTCCATGGGCATCTACCACAGCTCTCATACGATTAGGCATAGAGTTTATCAACCGCTCTATGAAATTTTGAGGGATCATCTCCCATTCCTCTTCTATGGCAGTTTTCAACTCCTGCATCGTCTGGGCAACTGGCTGACGAGCCCTAACACGTCTTTTTAGCTCGTCCCACATGTGCTCAATGGGGTTCATGTCTGGGCTTCTGGCTGGCCAGTCCATAACTGTGATGTTCACATCCCGAAGATATTCCCTGACGATGCCGGCCGCATGGGCTCTTGCATTATCATGCATAAAAAGGAAATTTGGGCCCACATAGTCCGCGTATGGTATCACGTGAGGTTCTAAGCACTCACGAATGTACCTTTCAGCATTTAATGTTGGCAGCCGTGGTCCTGTAACAACCTCAAGTTGAGTTTTGCCGCTCGCGGATATACCGCCCCAGACAGTCCATGAGCCACCGCCATAAGCAACCCCCTCTTCAAAGCAGCATTGTGCGAAACGCTCTCCCTTACGTTGGTAGACCTTCTTCCTTCCATCATTGCCATGTAACACAATTTTAGACTCATCAGAAAAGAGTACACGGCTCCAATCTTGCTGTGTCCAATTTAAATGACTGCGTGCGAAATGAAGGCGCGCTGTTCGGTGGGCTCGCGTTAGTTTGGGGCCATTAGCCGGCTTGTGTGGTACCATATCGCGTTCTTTTAACCTTCTCCGAACAGTTCGAGCGCTCACAGATACTCCGTGGAAGTCGCGAAGTTGGTTTTGTATCTCAATGGAGGTAAGGTGACGATTTCTCAAGCTGGTCGTCACGATGAATCGATCCTGCCTTTCAGTTGTGACCCGAGATCGTGGCCTTCCTTGGCGACGAACAAAGCCGCCAGTCTCTAGGTACCTCCGATAAACATTTCGGACCGCAGATCGACTTAAATTAAGTTGAGCACTCACGTTTCTTTGGCTGTGTCCGGCCTGAATAAGTGCCACAGCTTGGGCGGCGACTTCAGGTGAAGTATCCATAGATTATTGATAGAACCTCACCTTAATGTTAAGAATAAGTAATGTTTGTTGCAAAACCAAAGATATCAATCACTTTTTCAAGAATTAAATCCAAGTAAACCAATAAAACCAAGTTTTCTTAGTATTCGATTGTTTGATATCAACAAACAGGCTCCAAATTGTCTTTTGTTTCTTTAAATTCTGTGTTCAAAATTCAAAAAAAGACTATTGAATGAAATTGTGAATGTGCCAGGTTCAAAACTGCATAAAAACTTTTTGCTCGACCTAATATAAAATTTTAGCTAGGACCAAACGAAACTGAAAATACAAGGTGGGCCAAAAGATGTGTCCAGAAGTGTAGTTACCTATTCCAAAGCGTAGTAGGTTCCTTTGAAAAGTAACGGATCAGAAACTCCATGGATACTCTTTAAATCAATCATAATTGCATTTGAATAATTTGACATGCTGGCAGTCAATATGTAAATGAAAGTCGAAATTGATTACATATATTATTTATGTCCCGGAAAGCCTAACAACAACATTAAGAAGACCAACGTTATGTGATCAGATTATTTGCAGATTTAAGTCGGTAGTCTACAATGGGAAGAAAACTGTCAAATTAGTTCCGCGTAGATGGCGCTAAATGTTTGTTACTTTCATTCAACTTTTACTTTTTTTCGACTTTCAATAGAGTTCCTTGCTTAGCTTTGCCGCGAGATGGCGTTAAGTATTTTGTCTTGTCGCCGATTTGTCTCTTTGTCTTCAAGATGACCTTGACAATGTGACAATCACATAGCTCTCTCCTGTGGCGAAGATTCCGAGAAAGATCCCCATTCAGACACACTACAGAAAGTATTGATAAACAATTAGTCAGAAAGATGCTGAAAATAGCCGAATATTAATGAGTTAGACTAAATTACCTCCCAAGGATCAGCCCCGTTAGAGGAGCTTCCGCTCCAACTGTTTCTGCTCGAAGTTTCATCGTGTTGAATACCTGGAAACATGACAATACATCAGATATTATTATTGTGCTAACGATTATTCATCAACAATGAACTGGTGGCAATATTTGCTTAATTTTATAAACGACTAGATGACCCGGTGAACTTCGTACTACGTGAGACAAAATTTAGATTTTTCGGCTCTTCATTTGGATTTTCCTAATTTTAAAAATCAAATCAAATTGATCGAGCTATTTTAGAGTTTTTGCGAGAGTAACTCACGGCAACTGATATTTACTTAAGGTCACCCGGGGCTAGTTGTAGCCAGGGGACAATTGTAACTGGTGCAGATAACTCAAATGTAATTATTGTTGCGTTTTTAGAATGAGTGACATATCCATGCTGTCCGAGGATTAATTAAACTACTCTACTACATGAGGGCATAAAATACAGAAAGCCACAGATGTCACTCATTACAAAAACGCAACAATAACGAGTTATCTCAATCAGTTTCATTTGCCCCCTAGCCAGACCAGGCGCACTGCATTTTAGGTATGAAGCTACAAGTACGCGGCGGGCTCGACTTGTAGAGCTAATTCAGCGAGGGCTGCCGCGCACCGGCCGGCACGCACGTTAGTTCGATACTCACTCACGCGCCGCGTCATAAAAGAACACAACCCTAACGAGTCAGAAGGTATAAGAGTTACGCGTTAGATAGAAAGACAACTTCTACGTGAATATAACTGTAGATAATTAATGCTGTGCGACCTGAATTGCACTTTATTGTGTCGTAGCAAGTCACTATTTATTTAAATGATTTTGCGGAGTGAATCTTCTGTACCTGTACTATGTATTCTGTGCCCTGGCTACAATAGCCATATAGATTACACATAATTGGAAATAAGCCGAAAAGACACCGACGCAGAAGATATTTTTCAATACACTTCCTCGAAAACTAGTTCATATCACACTACGATTAGGTTCACAATGCATTTCATACGCATGCGATTTTTCATTTTCCAACACGTGTGTGGGAATAAAATTGCCACAGATAACTTATACCTATACTTAGTCCAAATTGGTTCAATGCCTCTATTCACACCGTCTCGCGCCAGTTTTATTTTGGCTCTTGCCGGTGCCAAGTGACAAAATGAATAGGTAATTAATGACAAAAATATTTATCGTTATTTTAAATAATTTCTTCAAAAGTGTATTGAACAACGTCGTTTGATACACGTGGACATTTGTTATTGCAGTTCTCGGCTCAAGAACAACCTCTCTTACGGCTCGGGTGTTAATTCCGCCTCGAATGCAATAACAAACATTCTCCACTTGTATCAAAATGTACTATTTTAAACGCCGTGGTGTAAAGCGATTTGGTGAAGGTCTCGATAAACCGCTGGATGCTGGCAGCATAAACCCGCCGATTCGGTGAAACTTAGCTGAAGGGAGCTTATAGTGAGTAGTGAGCTGTCATTCCACCGGATGCTAGGGATTGACACTATTGACAGCTGACTTCACCGAAGTTGTCACGATGACATTTATACTGAACAGCACTATCGGTTGTTGCACTTGAGATAGGTGTCGACGATAGTGCTGATAGGCCTCGAGTACACGTTACGACTACATGTTCATGATACTGACCGTTTGTCCAGACCGCGTGGCTCCTCTCAGCGAGCCACACGAGGTCGATCTGGCCCGCTGAGAGGATGGCGGCCTTCTCTGCGGGCGGCAGCAGCGGCAGGCAGCGCTCGGCGAACAGCGCCGTGTGCGCGTCCGCCGCGTCGATCAGCGCCGGCGAGTCGCCCGTCAATTGCAGCTTCTCCAGTAGATATTTAGCCTCCCTGGACAATCAGTACAGAACAGGTTGCATTTCAGGAACAGGAAATGAGTTTATAAGACGTAGTTTAATGGCACCGGTGACTGGTAAGTTGTGTGGAAATCGGTTGTCATGCTAAGGGGAATAAGGAATGGTTGGCTATAAGAGTAGGGGAAGACTTACGAAACGACAGATGAACTGTGTGAAAGATGAAATGGCTAGAAAGGGGGTGACTACCGAGATGATGACTAATAGAGAAGTTTGGACGTAGGTAAAAAAACAACGTGAACGTATTTTCTTTCCTTTTCTTTTAAAATGACGCACCGATTCCAAATAAATTGGGATAAAGGCAAGAGTATGATGTTGCATTTTAGGAACGTGTGGCAATCATTCATCAAGATTTATTTATTATACGTAAGTTTAATATTAATATATTATCTATACAATTTAAATAATTTCATCACCACTGCTCTCCAAAACGGTGAAGGGAAACATCGTGAGAAAACCGACATCTCCTAGAATCAAAAATTCGAAGACATGTGACATCTAGCAACTCGCACTGGGCCCGCGTGGCGGATGACGGCCCGCTCTCTCTCGAAGAGAGGAGACCCTTGTCCCAGCAGAGGGAACATTATAGGCTGATTATAAGTATCTAAGTTTGCGTCACTTTTCGTCTGTCTGTGTGACCGCGTTATTCTTCAAAACTACGCAATGGTTTTTGATGCGGTTTTCACCATTATCTTTATAAATAAAAAGAGAAGTTCTGACTGACTCATCAACGCCCAGCCCAAACCCAGGAAGATGAAATTGTGCACAGAGGTTCCCTTTATAATGTAGAAAAGGAATAAGGAAGGAATTCGCGGTAGTACGTTCCCGTGGGATATTTCCCGACATCCACGCGGACGAAGCCGCTGGCAAAAGCTAGTTTATAAAAATTATTCCGGTGGGATTACGTGTTTATGAAACTTACATATTCTATAGAGAGTATGTCATGCTCACTCAAATGTCTCGCTGGTGGTGGCGTGTGTGTTGGATCATTAAGTTCCCTTCAAAATGGTTGAGCTAATTGGTGCTGATCCATGCGTCATGTTCGTGAACGGGCGCCGTCAGTTGGGACTGGTCGTCTCTTAGCTGCCATGGCTTATTTTTAATTTTAATATTTAATTTAGTTGTTTTAGTTTTTATCTTTTTATTGCGAACGCTTTTTAACGTGCACGTCTTTCTACATTGTTCTCACATGTATATTTTCAACATGAACGATATAACCAATATTTTGTAAAAATATTATGATTTAAAAGAGTGTCCGTGGAGTTTCTTGCCCGTTCTTCTCCATAGGGATCTACTACGCTTTGGAATGGGCAACTAGCTTCATCTTTCTGACTGACCGACCCATTGACAATTCAAAAGTGCCTGTAATTGGTTTATTTGAAATAAATGCTTTGAGTTTGAGTTTATAGAAATGTCAAGGTTTTGTCAAGTCGCCTCTGCACCCATGCGAAGCAGGGGTCGCAAGTACAATATTATACGAAAGTCGTAAAACATAAAGAGCAACGTCTTCGCTCACTCTCTCTCTGTGTCGGTATTGAAAATGATTCATTGGTATTTGATAGAATTGTGACAGCACTGTCACAATTCTATCAAATACCAATGAATCATTTTCACATAAATGACTGACAATGTCACAATGTCCAAATGAGTGAAATGTGCATTTCACTCATTTATGTGACTCATAAATAGCGCTGACAACGCAAATGATGTCATGTTTCGACATTGGCTTTGCTTGCCACAACAAGAAATAGAATAGACGATAAATAGACGTTAATGGTAGGAGACTATGTCGAGGAATAATTTTAAATTTTCACTGTTTTGCTTTCAAAACCAGTAGAACGACAATTTAATTTCACGAATAAAAGGTATCCGACGTTGTATACCTGAGCACATGCACGGCGAGGCGGCGCGGGTAGGCCTTGCACTGACACAGCATGACCAGGCCGAGCGCCTCCGCGCCGCGGATCACCGACGCCAGCGGCTCCTGCTTGGTCGGCGCGCTGACGGCGGTCGGCTCGCCGTTCTTCCAGCTTGTTAGAAGCTGCAGTAGCATCCGGAGGCCGTTCTCCACTAGTTGCGGTGATGTGTCCTGTAAGAACAAAATAAATCACCACACTTACATAACCATTATCTAGCACCTGTCAGTTTACAGAGAATTAATCATTCGAGTCCCCCTCATCTAATATTGTTTTATACCTATCTATAAGTGTTGTCAAGCTGAATGATCATTACCTGCACTTCCTTGGCTAGGAACTGCGTAAAGCCTGCGAGCACGTCCTGGCGCCACTCGGGGAAGTCCACGATGAGGGTCTGCAGGCTCTGGAAGGACAGACCGCGCAGCTCCTCGTCCATGTGGACTGTCAGTCGGCTCAGCAGGTCCACCAGCTCGCTGGAGCTCATGCCTTCGGGGATCAGTCTGCAATATACGAAAATATTTTGTATTTTTAAGAAGTTAAATGACCTGTACTTTATTGAAGAAAGAACAATGTTACCTTGGTATAGCAGCAACACATGTCCTGAACAGGTCAATCCTGGGCTTCCTCTCTCCAGTGTTGATCTCCTGTTCCTTGGTGACGTTCTGTGTGTTAGTGAGCATCAGCGGGCGGCCGTAGTGCGCGTCCAGCGCGCGCAGGATGTCGACCAGCACGCGGCGCACGTACGGGAAGTACGGGCTCATGCCGATGGAGCGCGCCGTCTCGTCCGTCAGCATCTTGTTCAGGAAGGTCTTCTTGACCCGCAGCGTGTTCCCCGAGGGCAGCGTCCCGGACGTGCGCGGCATCGGAGGCTCTCCTTCCTTCTGCTGCAAGCTGTCGGCAACAACCAAGAAGGCCCGCAGGCCGATCGACATCCGCTCCGGTGTCAGGATGATCTTGATCGGCCTTCCCACCATGAGGAGGTCGAACACAATTTCTCGCATGGCGAAGTCAAGTCGCTCTTGTGCAATGAACTGTATGATTTTGACGAAGATGTTGAGCGGCATGTCACGCGGCACCACTCCCTTCGAGCCCTTGGGGAACAGTGAGTTGACGATGCTCTGGAGTCGCGACTGTGTTGCGGAGTTACTCTCGCATTTGATTCTGATCATGTAGACCCACAGGAGCCGATACAGGGATTCTGTGAACAATAATGTCACGTCATGTCATGTCCTCGGAAAACTAGCAATTTAAATCATGATTTATGTACAGTCAACAAAAGAGATATCTGGCCCTGGTATACTAACATATTTGTATATGAATTGCTTCATGTTCAATTTTATATATATTACTTTGTTTTTGCAATACTCCTACATTGTAACACACCAACACAAAATTGTATATTGTCACGAAATTGAACATGAAGCAATTCACATACAAAATGTTAGTATACCCTGTCTAGATATCTCTTTTGTTGACTGTACAATGATTACAATGAATTAAACTATTATATTATTATGTCTTACCCAAAGCCACCCTGCACATCTTGGGGTCCCTGTTCTTGAGATGCGACAGGCACATGGCAAGGAAGCAGTGCCAGTTGGCGAGGAAGAACTGCTTCTGCGAGACGCACAGCAGGCACGTGACAAGCGGGAACAGCGCCAAGCGGTGCTTGGACTTGGTGCTGGCGTCCAGCGTGTGGCTGTACAGCATCTCCACGAAATTCTTCAGACAGGGGACGTTTACCTCGTTCTTGACAGTCTGCAGGATAACAATGGAAAAATTGCTTGATTTGTACGATAAGCTTTGTAAAAGCCCAATAAAATTAACAACAAGAAAGCAATAACTAAATAATAAATGTGAAAGGGTGTGATGGTTTGTCCTTGTTTCACGCAGCAACGGAGTTTATTGACCGGAAAGTTTATTGGCCGGAGCGAGACATACGTTTTACCTTGGACAAATGTACAGTTCCTGTGGGATGAGAAGCAGCAAGCCACGAGATCGAGGCGAAAGCTAATGACGAATAAATAATGAAAAACTTACCGCTGCGACCGGTACGAGAATCTCAACGAAGAGTCCAGCGAGGGCATGTCTGATGTCCTTGTCCTTGACCTCCAGGAAGTACTGCGCGCACTCCTGCAGGAACTGGAACGACGCCTCGAACTCCTCAATGGGCACCATCTTCACGCGGAAGAACTTCATGCCCATCAGCAGGGAGATGATGCTTTGCGTCGTGTGGGGGGACGGCTCGCGGCTCTTCAGCTCCTGTTGGTAAGGAAACACGTATAGGAATCTAGTTTCTTATAATGCCTAGATTTAATCATTTTAATTAAGAATTTGAAAGTGAAAACTAAAACAATATTTATTATGATCACAGCCAGATTTTCGTGAATGCCTGTGTAGCCTTAAAAAACATCGTTGTTTTATTTATATTAGAAATATAACAGCTGCATCAGATGGCTCGAGAAATAACTTTGCTATAAAGGAGCATATTACAAACGAACAAAGAACACTACTTTTATAAAATTTCTTTTCCAAAAAGATAGTGAGATTAAAAACATTGGGCCTTACCTTCAGTTCAGCTGTAAAGCGCTTTCTGACCGAGGCGAACCGTGAGTGCGCGAGCACAGCCACCACTTCAGCGTACAGGTCCGCGATCAGGTGCACGTTGGCGGCGTTGGGGTTCGACTGTAACCTGCAGGTGACATACAGGAAGATATCATTGTACTGTCGATAGTGAACAAGTATTCTGTATTATGTGAGGAGCTCGCGGCTAAGTAATAAATAAATCCGTTGATGGGTGACCATCTTTTCATACCGAGACTCCTTCGTGCCTCGGAAAGCACGTTAAGCCGTTGGTCCCGGCTGTCATTCGTGGATCTTTGACAGTCGTTACGGGTCGTCAGAACCCCGAAAGTCTGACAACCAGTCTTACTGAGGGGGTCTGGGTATTACCCAGTTACTGGGTTGTGGAGGTCAGATAGGCAGTCGCTCCATGTAAAATACTGGTATTCAGCTGCATCCGGTTAGACTGAAAGCCGACCCCAACATAGTTGGGAAAAGGCTAGGCAGATGATGAGACTGTATGATATTGACACAACTACACTGATTACTACGTGGAAGCACCAAGAGTAATCGAAAAAAGATCTCAGACGCTCGACGTTTTGCATGAATTCAAAAACCGTCCCAGATGTTAGCTATTATTGATGACTATTTACAGTATTAATAATTTTCTAGTAATACACAGGATGAAAAAGTGAATGTGTTTATATGCTATTTAACGTGATTTAAATCAGCGACGCGCAGATATCGCGATCTATTCCTAGATATTATGTTTCGGATGATTAAATAATTATATTCATCTTCAATATTTTATTCAATATGACAGTGACCACACAATGACATGACAAAGTGACAAAGAAGTAAATGAGATAATGAATGAAGTCGAAGTAAAGAGGCCACATATATAACACCTCCGTCCCAAATCGTCTAGTTGTTAAGTTCCGGAGGTTATTGTTACGGTTTTACTGTTCCTCTCTTGGTATTAATGTACCCAGCATCTGATCAACATGTCTTTTGCAAATCTGACCGGAATCAGTTTCTATTTGATAATTTAATTGGCCTAATATCCTTAAAACGGTTCCGAATTCCCACTTAATATGGTCGTTTGTGTAGCTGCGTATTTGCACTCTCTGCCCAACAGTAAATGAGCGTACCGTTGCCTCATCAGTCGGCGGCCGTGTTTCATCTCTCGTCCTCGCCTTGAAATGAACACTTAGGGTGTTTCTTATCTCCCTGCCAAACATGAGCTCATATGGGCTTTTATTTGTGCTGCTACTCGGCGTCCTCCGTAGGCGTTCCTTAATACCTAGCAGTTTGTCTTGTATAAAGCCTGGTTCTGCGTTGACGCTATGTATTGCCTTTTTAATTGTTTGTACGTATCGCTCTGCCTGTCCGTACGTCTCGCCTGTCCGTTCGTGGCCGGATGGTATGGGGCTGTGGTTTTGTGAACAACCCCGCTTTCTCTAAGGAATGATTCAAATTCATTTGAAACAAATTGTCGACCGTTGTCTGATACTAAAGTAAGCGGAAATCCAAATGTCACGAAAAGTTCTTTAAGTTGGCGGATACACCATGAGCTTGTGGTTGTTTTCGTTTCTATAATTTCCACCCATTTTGTAAAAGCATCTACTATTATAAATAAGGAATACCCCTTAATCGGCCCAGCAAAATCGATATGGATCCTTTGCCATGGGCCTGATGGTGAGTCCCAATGATGTAGTACTGCGCATGCAGGTTGATTTTGCTTAAGTCGACATTCTCGACAGCTTTTAACTATGTCTTCTATATCTTGATCCAAATTTCTCCAGAACACGTATCCACGCGCTAGTAATTTCATTTTTACTATTCCAAGGTGTCCTGTGTGTAGTTCTTCTAAAACCTGCTGCCTCAGATTTGCCGGTATCATCACACGTGTTCCTTTTATAATGCAACCGTCTTGTATGGTCAATTCGTTATCATTGTAGCCATGTCTTCTCACTGAGGTACCATTTTGTAAAGCTTTCAATAAATTGTTGTATTCGTCATCTAGTTGTGTATTTTCGGCAATTTTTATACGGTCAACGGCAATTGTGTTCATTTGATTTAATTGAAATGCGCAATGTACGTCAATTAGGTTATTTGCTACTGTATCTACCGGAAATCGTGATAGATAATCTGCATTGCTATGATCATCCGATGTTCTGTATTCAATAGTGTAGTCAAAACCAGATAGGAAATGTGCATAGTGAAAGAGTCTCATTGTGCTCATAGCCGGTAAAGTTTTGTGTGGATTGAAGATCGTAGTTAATGGTTTATGGTCTGTAATAAGTATGAATTTTCTTCCGTAGCAGTAATGAAAAAATTTCTTTAATCCCCAGAATAAAGACGTCGCTTCTTTGTCTATCTGACTGTATTTTTTTTCACTACTCGTCAATGAACGTGATGCAAAAGCAATAGGCCGATCAGTTCCGTCCGATAATCGATGCGATAGAACTGCTCCAAGTCCAAAAGGTGAAGCATCTGTAGCGAGAACCAAGGGCTTCTCAGGGTCAAAATGCATTAAAACTCTCTCACTGAGGATTTCCTGTTTAATTCAAATCTATATAATGTTGTAATATTTGAACCAAGCTGCCAAATTCTAGTTCACAAGGATCGTTTGGTGCGCACAAGTCGTAAGCTTTCTGGTGTAATTCTGGTGGCAATAAACTAAGCAGCGTGAGGGTCTGGATTTGTGAATTGTTACAATTATTTAGCTTCATGTAGGTTTTTAATCTCTGAACAAAGTTATTAAAACTTTCTCGTTCCTGTAACGGTTGAAAGTTGATTCTTGGTGTCGTTTCCGGTGTACTTTCAAGTGAAGCCGTGACGTAAGTCGATGGTGTAGGGCGTAAGCCATGTAGCTTTAGCTTTAATTGTAATATGTGCTCTTCTGTTGAATGCCGCTGTTCAATTTCAGTCTCCACATCATGTATTTGCAATTCGATTTCATTTTGTATTTTTTCAAATTTTTGTTCATAATTTGTTAGACTTGTCAGACGTGAACTTACTTCGTAATCCGAAGGATTTTGTAATTGTTCCAGTGTACGTTCGAACTTTGTAAGCTGGCCGCGTATAGTTGCGCGCAGGCGAGTAAGTCGCGCCAGTTCTGCCTCCATCGTCGCCAATATTATGTTTCGGATGATTAAATAATTATATTCATCTTCAATATTTTATTCAATATGACAGTGACCACACAATGACATGACAAAGTGACAAAGAAGTAAATGAGATAATGAATGAAGTCGAAGTAAAGAGGCCACATATATAACACTAGACAAGTGGAATGTTATTGCTTCTGATTCCTCAGCTATACAACTCACCCCTCCTTATAATTGAACCTCTTGAAAGCGACGTTCTCGATGTACTGCACGAGGTCTTCGTGGCCCGGGTGGAAGGGCAGCTGCTTCAGCACCTCGATGAGCGCCAGGCAGAACAAGAACTCCACCGCCAGGTCGCGCCGCTCCAGCTGCAGCTCCTCGCAGCTGCGCTCCACGGTCTCTGCGCCCGCTCCGCTGCCTGACACGATGTAGATTATGCTGCTGGACAAACAAATACTATTACCATGGATACCTACAATACGCTATATTGTACACCGGCATTGTATGACAGATCATAATCATAATAGAGATGTTTCCTGAGTAAAAAAAAAAAGAAATTCTATTTAGTCCGTCAATCCGATAATAAAAAATATTAGACACGTATTTTTTGCTTTATCACATTAATAAAAAAATCCATAGATAAAACGCATTAAAGTTGGGGAGTGGGGGCTCTCTACGCCACAACTATAATAAACTACACCCAGAAATCGAATTTGAGATCAAAAATATAAACAAAGAAATGTCATTATCAAAGTGACAGTTCAGGGGTAGCCAATATTTCCCTAGTCATTCTAATTATTTGATTTTGAAATCGGATGACAGTACTATTACTTTCCTTTATGCCGACCAGGTTCGGACGCTCAACTTGAATCGATTATTAGGATAACACAATATTATTTACGATTTTTTTAACGATTCACTTATATAAAAGGAAAAACATTTTATAAATAGAAAATAATTGATGAAAGTCTAAATGTTTAGAGCGCTTAAATAATAATAAAGGAAATAAAAATAATTGCACGATTTTATTTCAAACAGCTATTTTTTATTCTTGGATCGTAGTTTACGTCACTTTAAAGCTGAAAACTGTGTGCAATATTATATTTTACCTGTTTAAGATATGCCTACAATTTTAGCACTATGTTATAGTACTTTTCGGCAAACTGAACAATTGAGATTATTATTTAAAATTGGCAACACCTTTGTTTACATTTTTATCTCAAATTCGATTTCTGAGATTACGTATAAAATCGGAGTGAAGTCATGCCATATTTTAACTCAATGTTCAACGTAATCTTTTGATTACGTAAAAAAGAAAAATTACATTTCCAATATTTTTAATAATCCACAAGACGGATAAAACATCATCCCTATTCTGAACATCCTATTATCGTATACTCTTTGCGAGTTTGACGTCTTTAACTGTATGGTTACAATGACGGTCCTTTCGCCGAACGCTGTGTCTACCAGACGAAGATTGGATTGAAAAGACTATAATAAATTAAATAGGAACGTAATCAGTGGTGTACTGCTACACTGGCATAGCAGCAGTTCCATTTTAACTCATTAACATCATTTAAAGCTTGATTTCCGACCCACGCTGCTTCGCTAGCGCCATTCAGGTTCGACTAGCGATGGCAATAGTACTGGCATACCTTACCCACGGTTTGGCTCGTGAACAGGAACTTAACAAAGAACATGCTTTGGGCACCACCTTTTTTCGTAAAAATAATGTAAATCACTCGTTTTGGTTTTCTATAAATCCCTCACCTCTTGTTTCTTAGGTCCTGGTGTGGTTTCTTAGCCTGTTCGCTGAGTTGTGGCGAGTCTGCCATCTGCCTCTCCAGCCATCCGAAGAGGGCGCGCAGTAAGGACGGCAGACAATGTTCAGCGACTGTGCCAAATGCCTGGAGTATCTGGTCTAATTGAGGGTCTTCACCGCGCTGCAAGGTTTTGGCTAGTGGCTTTTCCTGCAGGTTATAAATGAATATTTTTTTAATATACATAGCATAATAAAAATAATAACAGTCTATTCCGCATGACGGGAACCTCGTGAAAGCCAAGAAAGATAAACAAATCAAGTAGATACTTGATAAGATTGACTATGGATATGGAATGTGGACTCAACGATCATTATGCCGATAGTCGTATCAACCAATGGCTTAACAGCCAAGAGTCTCAACCAACACCTAAGGAGGCTCTCGTTGGGCAGTTGGATTAAGGGCCTGATTCAGAAAGCGGTACTTCTGAATACGGCTCGCATTGTTAGGAGGTTCTTCTCTCTGTGGAGCCCTGACCGTCGGTAGCTTGAACTCTGTTCCCGATACCTACTTGCCCGGATGGGAACCCACACCTCTGTTCACCAACCAGCCTTCTGGCAGCATAATAAAAATTTTTTTAAGTTTTCTGAACTTCCATTGTGTTCTCCACTTTCAAATTGAGACTGTAATAGTCGATTCAAATCAAAATATTTATCAATGTTGACATACCAGTGGCTCAGCCATGACAGCCTCCATCTTCCTTTCGGCCTGCACGGTGAACTCGGTGAAGAGCAGTCTCATCACGAACTCGCCCGGACGCAGCTCGGAGTCGCCCGAGGCGACCGGCCCTTTGTGTCCGCCCCATGGCAGCATTGAGCCTGCATCAACGGACGACCATCATTATACTGGTTCAAGATTGCATCTCAATTCTAAAGACTACATTTTTCCTGAACGGTCAGTCAAAATTTAGGTAAGACTGTTCAAAACAATCAGAAGGCCAATTCTCAATTTATTTACTTTCTTTTCTTTACTTAAAAAACGTTAAAATTGCAAGTGGCAACCTGATCTCACCGGCAATTAATGTTGTCAAAAATATAGGCAAATTAAATGTTTTTTTTTTGACAGAAACTGAGATTAGAATGCAAACGTTCTAAAAAATACGGGAAAGGCCTAAACACTTGCAACATCATACTTTATTCAATTAGACAACTTTCTTGCCAGAACGGCAGTTGTTGTGTGCATTTTGAAACACCGAGGAGTGTTTAATTTTCCTTATAATTTTGACGTCATATAGTTTTGACGTTGAATGTTCACTTAACAGTCTCACTCGACAATAATAATATCTCCTTTATTTACAGTCACCATGGCGAGCCAATAGATGGTTTACCATCTACATGAAGTTTTATTTATGAGAGATGAGATATAAGACTGACTTTGAGAAGAAAACTAATAGGAAAATGAAATAAACCGACCTCTAGAGGCGACGTAGGCAGCGACGCCGACGCCGACGGTGGTGCCAACGGACCGCCAGTCGGTGATGACCGGCAACGGCTTCTCGTGTAGCGCACCAGCCAGCTCTGTGGCGGGGTCGCTGACCAGCGCGCCGGCCTCAGCGTCATGGCGCGCCTCCGACAGCACGCTGCCTTCCGACTCCGCCTCGCTCGACACCATCGACGATGGAGCCTCCTCCGTGCCCGAAGCTGCCATTATGTAACCACATTTTACGAGTACTATTTTCATGACTGTTTTAGCTATGAATTGGGTCAGTCTTACAATATTTTTGCCGGAAGTATGAGTCACGAAAATAAATAACACAATCGTTTCCTCATATTATTCGATTTGTGTTAAAATCTATTGTTTATCAAGTACTAGCGAACCGGCCCTGCTTCGCACGGTTATTACGACTTGGCAAAACATGACGGTTTCTATATTATTCTATAATATAATCCTTCCGAAATAAATTCTCTAAGTGATAGTGAAAACCGCATGATAATCAGACACGAAAAGCGACTTTATTTTATAATAAGTATAGATATATATTTTTTTATTCAATAACGTAATCTTTTTTTTATGATGGACTTACAAAGTATGCATTGTCAATTTACATGGTGTAGGTACAATTAATTGAAGGGTGAACTGCTGCTCTCCTAGCTAGATCACTGAGTAATCTGTACTTATTTAAGAGAGACAGAGAAGACATAACCATAATATTATAGTGAAAGCTTACATATTAAACAAAGGAACAGAACTTCTCTATTTATTGATTGGTGACCTGAATGTGACCTAGAGCGCGAAAGTGGAGGGTAAAGCCAGCTTGCTCAGTATTCTGGTCACAGGCAACTTCTCAATAATGAATAAAGCAAGGATGCTTCTTAAGTTTCTATATTCTATTCAATTACATAAAGTTATAATTATATAAAGTTTCATGTTTCGGTTTTAGTACAGCAGTAGACAATACAGTCAAATAACACATGGAAAATCCAAATATTTAACCATATACATTTGGTTTACAGGAATTTTAAAAACACAATTTATAGTTGTATTCCCTTAATTAGGTGCTTTTAGAAATAAATGAATGTTTCCTTAAAGTTAAAAACTATGGTGTTTTTCATCTAGGGAACGTGTTCTCCTTATAAAAAGGTAGAGCTTGCTTTTATGTATAAAAATACTGTGCCCACAGTCATCTCATAATTTACTACTGTTACCACAAAGCAACCAATTTAACTAAACACCAATTTTGACATCAAAGGCATAAATATTTAATAATAAAATAATGCTTAAACTACGTGAGTCACACTCACAAGGTGACCAAAGATTTATCTTTAACAAAAGTATTAACTGTTATTTTACTTTATTCAGTTCAGATTGTTGATTTTCATCATTCATTATTGATTTAACAAAAATAATGAATATTCATCTTCACTGTAAAAATGAAATATAATGGGTCAAAACATCCTAGCATGCTTGCGTGTCAATCATATTGACAGAGACTGTCTGATGTTTTAAATATATTATGTTGAATGTTTCACATAATTTTTACAAGAGCACTTAATTCTTTACATTTCTTTGAATTTTATGAAGGTGAGCGTAACACAAAATTGAATTGCCTACCAGCAAAACTTTGAGCAATACATATCCTTTTGGTTTAGTCGCAGTTGGGTTACTAGGGAGCTAATGTATTGCCTCGTTGAATATTAATAAATGGTAAGTCATTGAACCCACCTGACACATCCTCGGCATGTCCTTCTGATGGGACAGTGCTTAGGGAATCTGATTCCTCTGATGTCATCATTGTGATTGTTTTCTTGTACCGCTGTCCTGTATCACTACAAACAAAGGATGTTGTGTTATCACACATTCACATCTACAAGTTAAGTACTTATGTCACACAAACAATAATATTATGAATAAAACAGAATTTGTTTATTACCTTCTTGTTCTTCTATGTTGAATCAATCATCTTCTCTCATCATTCCTAAAACAAAACACTAAAATCTTGTATCTTTTATGACAATTTGCTAATGGGAAAAGGAGAATGAAATTTTTTTAAATATTATTCCTCAATGTTCCATCATAATTGATGCTGAGCTATAGAAAGTAATCTTTTATAATGAACAGAAGTCCTACAAAGCACCCCGATGTTGAACTTTCACTTAAAACAATAATGCAATGCATGAAAATGTGTCAGTCGCACAAGCAGGCCAAGCACACAATTATATATATAAATTTAGGATACAAATGAAGGAAAAACAAACATTTCCTAGGTTTTACATTGATTCTAGCGATACAATGACTACAATATGTGCTATCTGATAAGTAAATTTAAATTATAACACATCTTGATCATCAAACAAAATTAAAGGTATCAAACCTTAGGCTGCATAAAAATCCACTACGTGGAAATAGAAAACGACACAAATATCAAATTCCAATTAATGTATTGTCAGTCCAAAATAAGCAAAGACAAGCAATTATAGTATCGGAATAATGATAATGCATGCTCATATAAAATTTTATTGACCTGTTTACATTTACCTATATGCTCCCAACATAAAACATTGTCATATGAATACAATTACTTTATTACTATAAATGAGACAATCGCTTTGCAATCTATACTATTGAGCTTGAGCAGGGTTGCCATCCGTCCTGGTTTCCCCGGATTTTTCCTAGTTTAGAGGGTTTCCGGGGAGCATCCGGGTAGGGTTTCATGTGTAGTCCGGGTTTTAGGCTGATGAGTTGATGACACATCTACTTACCGAAAATATATACGGCCGAATAAAACTAAGCTTTGTTTTAAGTTTGTAAAAACTTTCAAGAAGATTCTGTTTAATTTCTTTGTAAGATTAATTTTAGTTTAAAATTGTATGAAAATAAATAAAAAGTTGATTTATAACAGTTAAAACTATTTTGAGAAATTTTAATTAATACTGTTGTTATGTCCAGGTTTAAAGCTCCAAAATCCAGGGTTTTCACACTTCTTATCCTGGTAGGCAGATTTTAGAGATGGCAACCCTAAGCGTGAGCAATGTACTTGATTGTAATATTATACTATGTGGTCTAGTTATAATGAGGTCTGGAAGCGACTGATAAACTATGTGCAATGACACACACGTACACAGTACACACATATGCAGATAAGGATGTCTATAATGGTACATAACGATCCATTGTACACACAACAAGCATAGCTGCATGTTACTGATATAAATCTAAGCAAATAGCAAACTTTATGCATTTACTGATGTAAATAAATTTCTCAGTTATTTAATAATTAAGCTGGCACTAATAAAAATAGCTTACTTCAGCAGTGAAAGCTAGAGTATTTTAACTAGTAGAAATATTGCTTAAAGTGAAATGAAGGTGGTGGCTAGCTCTGCTGGAAACCTGGACACAGGCTCCACAGTATCCATTATTATTATTTTTTGCTGATTGTGAGTGAATATTAGAAGTAGGTACAGAAAGCTTTCATATTTGTTGCTGCATGAAAACATGAGTTATTTCTGAAATAAACGAACACAGGAAACATACTAGTAGTCTATCCCACCCACTTAAAAGAAGCTTTGCTGATTACAAACATAATATATAATATTGAATAATAATAACATAATATTGTATGTCAAACAGGCAGCTAGCTTACTGAATAAATGTATTCAAAATCACAGTAACTGTTAATTTAAATTAAATTGAAATCCTCTAAGTACATCATGAGCAAAGCAAACTATTAATAACTGTTATTAATAACTTGCTTTGCTCTATTTAGAGGATTTCAATTAAATGTAGAGCAATGCAGAAAATGTGTGAAGAAAAGGTGAATCATTAGAGACTACATTGAGTGAAATATTACAATTATCTGCCCTACAGAAGCCAAACAAATATAGGTATAAAAAATCTGCCCTAATAACCTTTAGCGTTTCATAAGAATCAATCGATATAAAACAGAAAATTACTTGCTAAACAATGAGTAACACTGTTTGTGATGACACAACATGCAAAGTTGCCTTCAACAGTATTCACTAAATCATGAAAAGATTGAGTAAGGTCCGTTCAAAAGGTATACAAACCAGAGCAGATTTTTGTAAAGTTCATATAGTTTTAATTAAATCGAGTCTACGAGTCTAATATCACAAACAAGGCAAATAATAGAGTCAAAATTACCTTTTAGCCGCAATGAGTCTAAAAATTACAGCTATGACGCTTGTGCGAAAATCACCGATGTTATCTGCTGTCTCTAAAATAGATTGTCTTTAATACAAAGTATATTGAACACAGTAATTCAATAAAAATCTATCCTCATTCCTCAATCGTCAGAAATACACAGAAAATTACACAGCAAGCAAATTATCCAAACGTCAATTGGTATTGCCATTCCTCAAATTAAATAAAATACCATCCATCAATCAGAATTCAGAGTTGCCATTGTTGCCGCTATAATATTCAGTAATCCAAGGTTTTTTTTCGTTCAGTCTACAACGAGTAATACTCATTTTTATTAGTAATATTTAGCTTCTTAAAAAAGTGTACCAGAATGAAAAAAAAAATATACAGAATGTGGCATATATAGAGGACCAACGTTAAGTTAACGGTTAACGTTAAGTTAGTTAACACCGTATATTCTGGGGCGTACTAAGACGTGAAAAACTCGTCTTAGAACTTTTTGAAAATAACTATTGCTTTCTTTCTTGAATCCGTTGGCTTCTTGAAAAAATACAAGTATACGCTTAAAATGATCTGTTGTGCCTGCGACTTTAGCACCTTTCCTCCCATTTTTAAAACAAATGACATTACGACAACTCTAATGTTGTAGTAATTTTGGCCACGCTTTGGTAACTGACCACTCATAAAAAAGGTGGTAGAAACAAGGAGAAGAAGCAAGCTCATGAATGAAAAGGACGAAAAATATTGTTTTGGTCCTTTTCATTCATGAGCTTGCTTTACCTTGTTTTTACCTCTTTTTTAATGAGTGGCCAGTTACTAAAGCGTGGCCAATTACTACAGCAGTTACCCTACTTCCATCCAAGTCGATTGAGAGCGTCCAGTCCCAGTATTATAAAATGTCTGTAGTCCAGTCTGCACCAAGTGCAAAAGGCACCGACGACTGACGAAACACGAACTTTGCCGATGGACATTAAGAAAATAGTTGTACTGTATGTTTGGTTTGAACGAACTAATCTCTGGAACTACCAGTCGGATTTGAAAAATTTTTGTTGCATTTGATAGCCCAATTCTTGAGGAAGGCTATTTAAAATTACACTATGACGCTTAAGAGCTGAGCAAAAATAAAAAAAGTCAGAAAGAATGGTAAGGAAAACGAAGTAATACTCATAGTGCAGGGGGCCAACCACCACTTCTTAAAGCAGTATTATTTTAATGTTACTTCAGTGTGAGAAAGAGATGGAGCTATACAGGACGTCTAGCTCCATCTCTTTCCCACACTCATGTAAGATTAAAATAATACTGCTTTAAGAGGTGGTGGTCTAGCTCCAGGTGGGCGATGCGACGCGACGGGGTGATATTAAATTTATCTTCGGAAAAACCGAAATTTGCCGAATTATATGTGACTGTCAAGAGTAACGAGTGACGGAATTAGTGCGTCAATCTATCTTTAATAATTTAGGTGGGAATAATTTCAGTTTTCCTGAAGATAAATGATGGAAGAACGTTGTAGTACTGTAAACTTGGAACAAAAATCTTAGCATAGACGTATTTGTCTATGGGTGCATTCTTTATTAAAATGACAACCGCCTCTTTCTCTTTCCCTTTTGAGGGCCATAGACTACATAGGTAATGAGGACCACGGCAGACCACGACCTTTTGACAACGATTTGATTTACGTCTCTGCCTTTTGATTGCTTTTGATACACGAATATTTGGAACGCGTAAACATCACGGCAACGTGCAACGTCATAGATGTGCGAAAATTGAGAGATGCTAAGCGCCTGACAAAAGTGTGATAGCAAAAATGTCGTATTCCTCGTCTCTACGTGCAGTTACATACAACAAGGCACCGAATACGATTATTCAATTTCCTCTACAAAAAGTCTGAATGATCTCTTCCTTTCTCGCAGATGGATTGTAGACTCCGCTGTTTTTCAAAACCGCTAGATGTGTTTTTTATGTTTTCCTTAGAAGCGCTGTTATAACAGTTGAACAAGGTTCAGCTGGATTGTCATTGCGCTATGTTATATAATATATACTGCTAGACGCCACTAGTTAGACGTATTGCAGAATGGCTTATCTGCAGTCACATTATGCGTTTGGTCTGGCTTCTAATGCCAAATCGAACGTAATAATAAGCTAGGGTACCCTGACCAATTGGTTTAGGTCAGGTTAGAACTGTGACCAACCAAGCGCGAACCGAGCGAGCGAAGCGAGCGCTGTTGCGGCAGCGGCCGGCGAACGCTACTTCCAAGTTGGTCGCAGTCTGGGTTATTTAAAGAAATACTTTTCAAACTACTACTATTTAATAGATATTATACCATAAAGGAATAGAATAGAATAGAATAGAATAGAATAGAATAGAATACTCTTTATTATGCACACCATTTAAATTACTGTTACAATTTTACAATGTTGAAATTTTACATACGAGTGACACAATGGGCGGTCTTATCGCTAAAAGCGATCTTTTACAGACAACCTTTGGATGGAGTATGGGGACAAGGAGAGACAATTCTGTAGGTAGTCCGTGGTGTACCATATACATATACAACATATACATACATTAATAAATTTATATATATATATATATATATATATACTTATACAATAATAAACATGAAACAAGAGCAAGGAACTATATATGTAATAATGACGTTTAAAGAGAGAGGAAGTGTTTTTTTACCAGAATTTTAAAAGTGGCCAAAGTTTGAGCTCGCCTTATCAACACTGGCAAGGCATTCCATAATCGTACTGCTTGAACTGTAAAAGACTTGTCATAAAAGCTGGTGGAATGCATCGGCATCTCAAGTCTCAAGTTTTCCGATGACCTCAGATATCTATTATGTGTGTCATGAAGGAACTTGAAACGCTCTTTAAGATAAGATGGGGTTGTAGGATTGAACAGAATACTGTAGAGCTGAAACAAGATATGTGAATTCCGGCGAAGACGTATAGGAAGCCACTTGAGCTTTATACGAAATTCAGAAATGTGATCATATTTTCGCAGGCCAAATATAAATCTTATGCAAAAATTTTGAAGTCGCTCAAGTTTATCGAGTTGTGCCTCAGTGAGATCGAGATAACTGACATCAGCGTAGTCAAGGATGGGAAGTAAAAGGGATTGCGCAAGCGCAGTTTTAGTGGCAGTTGGAAGAAAGTTCCGCAATCGTCTCAGGGACTTACCAGATGCAAAAATCTTGCGACTTACGTCCTGTAGCTGGGGACCCCAAGAAAGATGTTTGTCGATCCAAACTCCAAGGTTCTTAACCTTTTCGCTTACTGGGATAACAGTTCCATTAAATTGAACTTGGGGAAGCTGCGCCCAGTCTATTTTGGGGGTCATCCTTGAGCTGCCAACAACAATGACCTGAGTCTTCGATGGATTAACTTGCAACCCATGTGCCTCACTCCACTCACAAATCGAACCCAAATCCTTGTTTGTGATATTAATTGCATCAGCCAAATCCGAAAGGGCAGCTTGTCTATATATTTGTAAATCATCTGCATAAAGGTGGTAGGAAGAAAGAAGTTTTTTGGAAATAGAGTTTATAAATATTGCGAAGAGTAAAGGAGATAAAACGCCACCCTGAGGTACACCGGCAGAAGTGTAACACCAGGAAGAGCAAAACTCTTCTATGCATATACGTTGCCGACGGCCATACAGGTAACTACGAAACCAGTCAATCGCCGTTGGAGATATGTTAAGCGAGCGAAGCATGGCAATCAGGATATCGAAATCGACAGTATTAAATGCGTTACTAAAATCCAGTAATCCAAGAACCGTCAGATGTCCTCCTTCCATGCCTAACCGTATGTCATCAGTGACGTTAACTAAGGCTGTAGCGGTGCTGTGACCAGGACGAAAACCGGATTGGAAAGGATTCAGCAGACTATTCTTACAAAGAAAAGCACTAAGCTGATTGTGGACAAGGCGTTCTAGGACTTTGGAGAGGAAAGGCAAGATGGAGATAGGACGGTATTCGGAAAAGGAAGTAGGATTAGATTTTTTGGGTAAAGGAGTGATTTTTGCCTCTTTCCACATCGATGGAAAAACACCATAGGATATAGAGTAGTTTAGGATATAGCATAGGATAGGAAGGATTTCGTCGAGGACAGGGAGTATCATTTTCCGACTTACACAGTCACTACCAACTGCATTAGATGTGATTGAAACTACGCTCTTCTTAACATCACAATCAGAGAATTGACTAAAAATAAATGGGGGATGGTCCGGAGTTGGAAGGTTCGAAAGACAGTTTATTGTAGATGCCTTCATGGTCCCATTACAGTGGGATGAAGATGAGAAGTGTTGATTTAGTAGATCAATATCTAAGTTTTTAGGAATCGTTTCTTGGCGCGATTTTCCAACTCCCAAGGATTTAAGGAATTTCCAGACTTTAGCTGGATCTCCGTTTTCAACTGAGCTGTGGATATGGCGGCGTTGGGCATCTCTACACACCTTATTGCAGCGATTGCGAGCATCCACAAGGATCTGCCGGTTCGACGGCGAGGGCCGACACTTAAACTTAGTTTTGGTTACAGCCTTCCTGTGCATGATCGTTCTAATATCATCTGTAAGCCACGGTGCCGGAAGATGTTTTAAAGGACTATTTAGAAGACAAGTCAATAGAATCTGTAATTTATAACTTAGAATAATAGACATCGCATGATTTTAAATACATTTGCACGCCACGTTATGGCAGGATATGCTGAAATTAAACAACCTAATACCCTATGTACCATATTCTAACAAATAAATATTTTGATTGATTTGATTTGATTTAGTTTTTTTAGGACTGACTTTTAGAAAACTTTAATATTAAAATAAATTTGTCCAATCACTGTTTTCACTCGAGTTACGGTCATTTCACATACCTACTAATTCCATGTGGCCGCATCTCTTGCATGCACGAGGGTTCAAATCCGGGTAAGTACCAATGTAACTTTCACTATTTCATATAATAATGTACTTTCTAAGTTTGTCACTTATCATAATAGAAGTAGACCCATACTAGCGCACCGGATCAACTCAGGATCGATAAAATGGCCGACAGGTCACAGGAACAGCTGGTGGCCCATGGATGCCCCTCAAGTTATAGGGGCAAATCTACAAGTCCGTGATAAGGCCTGTCGTACTGTATGGATCGGAATGCTGGGCCGTGAAGAAAACGTATGAGAAATGATTGCATGTAGCAGACATTATTATGAGAATGTTGGATTTGAGATGGGTGTGTGGAGTTACAAGACTGGATAAAGTAAGAAATGAGTAGATATAATAGAGGAAGCTTGAAAGTGGCGCCAGTTACAGAAAAGTTTTAGAGAGAATGGTTTGTCTTGGAGACATGTGATGAGGAGGGCTATAACGCATGCAACTAAAAAAAATATATATATCCGCGACGAATTAAGAACCTCCTTTTTTTGAAGTCGGTTAAAAACAGTATAATATAGCATAATCAGCCTATAATGTCACAGGCCTCCTATAAGTGGGAAGGAGTGGGCCGTAACCCACCACGCGGGCCCATTGCAGGTTAGTAGACGTCATATATCTTCGAATTTTCGGTTCTAGAACTTGCCGGTTTCCTCACGATGTTTTCCTTCACGGTTTTGGAGCAGTGGCTATGAAAAAATTTACACAAAGTGCCTGCTTGGGTTCAAACCTACGACCTAGATTCGTGAGGCCGCTACCAGTGGGCCGCCACTGCTAGAGTGATGAACATAAATGTGGATAGATGAAGAGAGAGCGGAAGGCCAAAGAAAATATGGAAGGATTGTGTGAGGGATGATATGAAATAAAAACCGGTCAAGAGCAAGTGGGACTCGCGCACCGAGGGTTCTATTTAGAGACATTTTTCAAAATCAAATTCATTTATTTGCTAATATGAGTAACTAGCTTGTTCCCTCGGCTTCGCCCGCGTGCATGTCGGAAAATATCCCACGGGAACAAAAACCCGTCTACATTATAAAGGGAACCTCAGTGCAAAATTTCAGTTTTATAGGTCCAAGGGTTTGGACTGGGCGTTGATGAGTTAGGCAGTCAACCAGGACTTTTCTTATTATATACTAGCTTTTGCCCGCGGCTTCGCCCGCGTGGATAACGGGAAATATCCCACGGGAACGTACTACCGGGAATTAGTTCCTTATTCTTTGTCTACATTATAAAGGGAACCTATGTGCAAAATTTCAGCTTTCTAGGTCCAAGGCTGAGCGTTGATGAATCAGTCAATCAATCAGTCAGTCAGGACTTCTCTTTTTATTTAAATAGATATATAGCTTCTGCCAAATTCTGAAATTCCTTGCTGCTGAAATTTCTTGTTCCCCCGACCCACCCCGTCGCATCGCATTGCCTGCCCACGCTATTATTTCGTTTTCGCTTAGCGTTCTTTCTAAGTTTTTTTCTTTTTGCTCGGCACCTAAGAGTCCTAGAGTGATGTTAAATATGCCTATAGCCTTCCTTAAGAATTGGGCTATCAAATGCACAATTAATTATTAAAGTTCGCCTGGTTGTTCCAGAGATTAGCGCGTTCGAACAAACAAAAAAAGCGTGTCCGTCGCAGACTGGAGTTTACTCCTGTTTTTTAACCGACATCAAAAAGGAGGCGGTTCTCAATTCGTTGGAAACTTTTTCCTTTTTTTTTATGTATGTTCCCCGATTACTCGAAGATGGCTGGACCGATTTGAATTTTTTTTGTTTTATTCGAGAGGGACAGTTGGTCCCATATAAAATTGATTAACTTTGCTTCGGTAGTTTTTGAGTTAGCTTCAATAATACGTATTTTTTCCCCACTTTTATATGGATGATGTTCTAGTTTATTTTGCAGGTAGTGGTATTAGAATTTGTGTGGGTAGGTTCCATAACTAAAAAGTGAAAAATAAAAACTTTTTTCAAAAAAATACAACCGACTTCCAAAAAGAACTACAAAGTGAAAAATAGCTTTAATTTCAGAAGTCGGTGGCAAAAACCGAAAATACATTTAACTAGACACCGACTTCCGAAATTAAAGTTATTTTTCACTTTGTAGTTGTTTTTGGAAGTCGGATGTATTTTTTTGTAAAAAAGTTTTTTTGTGCCGACTTTCTATTTTTCGGTCATTTCTGTCGGGCAGTTTCTTCAATGTATCAATGCTACACAAAAAGCAACTTTTAGGTATAAAGGCAATCGTCATCCCTCCCCGTCTCCCTCTAAGCCTCGCCCCTACTCCTCTCCCTCTAACCCTTCTCTCACCACCCTCCACTTCCCTCCCCTCTCACCCTTGCCAATCATCCCCCTCACCCTCCCCATACCCTCTCCCTCTCACCCCCTCCTTCCCGCTAAACTCCCCCTCCCCTTTTACCCCATCTCACACCCCCTTCACCGCTTTCCCCTTCTATCCTCGCCAACTCCTCCCCTCCCCCTCACCCCCCTCTCTATACCCTCCCCACTCACTACACCCTCCCCCTTACTACAACCTCCCCCCTCACTACAACCTCCTATCCCTCTCCACCTCTTCCCGCTCTCCAATCAATAAGTAAAAGTCTCAACTCAATCTTTCTTCAATGAATCAGTGCTATACAAAAAGCAACTTTAAGGTGTAAAGGCACTCGTCACCCCCTCTCACCCCTCCCCCTCTTCCTCTAACTCCCTCTCACCCTTCCTCCTCTCCCTCTAACCCCTCTCTCTTACCCCCCTCACCACATCCCCTTCCCGCTAACCTCCCCCTTCACTGGTTTCCCCTCTCCCTCTACCCTCGACAACTCCTCTTCTCACCCCCTTCCTCCTCTCAACCCCCTTCCCCCTCACACCCTCCTATACCTCTCCCCCTCCCTCGATCATCCTCTCATTCTCCCTCCTCACCACACCCTCCCCTTCCCCTTTTCCTCCTCAATATCCCCTCCTCTACCCTTTTCCTCTAGACGAAAAACTATGAATGACAAAATGTATTACTTGCTTAGGCAAGTATTTGTGCCAAGTTTCAAGTTACTTAACTAAATGAATATGATAATAGGTCTTTACCTATGAAATTGCCGTTTTGTATGAAAAAATTTAAACGAATTTTTTTCATGCATTTTTTATTTGTATTAATCGAAGTAATCACCCATGCAATCAATGCATCTTTGCCAACGCAGTGGCAGTTTATTGATGCCCTTCTTAAAGAAATCAGCTGGACGGGAGGCAACAAATTCTTCAAAGGCATTTTGTACTGCCTCTCGGGTATTGATTTTTTTTCCCGCCAAGAAGTTATCCAAATTCTGGAAAAAGTAGTAGTCTGTAGGCGCAAGGTCTGGTGAGTAGGGCGGATGACGGAGAGCTTCCAACCCCAGTTCTTGCAACTTGGAGACCGTCTGCTGTGCAGTATGAGGTCGCGCGTTGTCGTGCAGGAGCAGCGGAGACGAGCGATTGACCAATGCTGGTTGGAGATGTGCCAGCTTCTCCATCATTGTATTCAGTTCTTCACAGCACACATCTGAAGTAATGCTCACCCCGTTTGGTAAGAAGCTGTGATGAATCACACCGGTGCTAGACCACCAAACAGTGACCATCACTTTTCTAGGGGTAAGTTTTCGTTTAGGGCATTGTTTAGGTGCTGAACCAGGATCCAACCAACTTGCTGAGCGCTTGCGGTTATCAAACAGAATCCATTTTTCATCGCAGGTAACAATGCGGTTCAAAATTCCTTCATTTGTGTGTCTGTTGAGCAGTGCAAGGCACGTCTCGACGCGTACTTCGCGCTGGCGATCATTGAGTTCGTGGGGCACCCATTTGTCAAGCTTTTTTACCTTGCCAATTTGACGCAAATAGACCAATACTGTTTTGACGTAACGAGGAGTTTCCTCAATTCCTCATGGATCCCATCATCAGAACTAGATTTAGAAAAAAAAAAAATATTTGAAAGGATATACTTCCAGAAGTATATCTCAAACACGGCTAGAATACATTGTTTTATTACTGGATACTGGATTTTGTTTTATTAAAGGATATACTTCCAGAAGTATATCCTTTCAAATAAAAAAAGAATTTTCCAAATCGGTTTATAAATGACGGAGTTCTGAGGTAACAAATATAAAAAAAAAAACACAACCGCATTGAGAACCTCCTCCTTTTTTTGAAGTCGGTTAAAAAGAAGAAACTGACTGACTGACATATCAACGCACAGCCCAAACCGCTGGGTCTAGACATTCCAAATTTGGCACGTTGGTTCCTTATGAAGTCTAGGGGTGTTCTAAGAAAGGATTTTTCAAAATTCATCCTCTAAGGGGGGGAACGGGGGGTCCAAAGTTTGTGTGAAAAATCTTATTCCTTGAGTTAATAGACTTGAAACTTGGCACCAATATTTATTTAAGTAAATTATAAAGTTTTTCATTTTTAGTTTTCCTAAACTACTCCCTAAAGAGGGAGGGGGTGTCAAAGTTTGTATGGAGTAATTTTAACGCGCAGTCCGATTAACTCGACATTCCGTATTTATACTTGAGACCGAAAATAAAGAATAATGTACGAGTATATCGGGGTTTTTATAAGGGGATGAAGAGGGGTAGTCAATTTTACAGGGCAGGTTTTACTGCGGGGCTTGATTAAGTCGAAAATTCGTGTAATAATCTTTCAGTCAAGTTACGGAAATATCCCAACCGTTTTTTTTAAACTCCAACCTTGTGGGTGTGAAAACAGGGAATATGGTTTATATGAAATATTAGGTCTTTACCTATGAAATTGCCGTTCTGCAGTACTGGCCATTTCAAATCAAAATAATTTTTGTTTGGCTAAGAATTCTAATTTCAAATTAATTTTATTTTAAAAACATGGATTTTTTTTTTCCAAAAGTAGTCATATGTTTATTGATTAGTGTTACATTTTCATCGCATTTCAATCTTTTTCGTCATCATGGATACGTTAAAAATTCGAGTAATTATGGAATATGAGTACCGTCGTGGCAGCAACGCGGCACAAGCGGCACGCAACATCAACGACGTTTACGGAGCTAACACTACAAACCAACGCACCACTTGTTGGTTTGCTCGCTTCCGTTCTGGAAATTTCGACCTGAAAAATGAACCTCGCGGTCGTCCGAAGACTGGTCGACAATGACGAATTAAAGGCGATTGTGGAAGCTGATGATACACAATCTACGGCTGAATTAGCAGCAGCTTTCGACGTTAGCGTCAAAACAATATTGGTCCATTTGCGTCAAATTGGCAAGGTAAAAAAGCTTGACAAATGGGTGCCCCACGAACTCAATGATCGCCAGCGCGAAGTACGCGTCGAGACGTGCCTTGCACTGCTCAACAGACACACAAATGAAGGAATTTTGAACCGCATTGTTACCTGTGATGAAAAATGGATTCTGTTTGATAACCGCAAGCGCTCAGCAAGTTGGTTGGATCCTGGTTCAGCACCTAAACAATGCCCTAAACGAAAACTTACCCCTAGAAAAGTGATGGTCACTGTTTGGTGGTCTAGCGCCGGTGTGATTCATCACAGCTTCTTACCAAACGGGGTGAGCATTACTTCAGATGTGTACTGTGAAGAACTGAACACAATGATGGAGAAGCTGGCACATCTCCAACCAGCATTGGTCAATCGCTCGTCTCCGCTGCTCCTGCACGACAACGCGCGACCTCATACTGCACAGCAGACGGTCTCCAAGTTGCAAGAACTGGGGTTGGAAGCTCTCCGTCATCCGCCCTACTCACCAGACCTTGCGCCTACAGACTACTACTTTTTCCAGAATTTGGATAACTTCTTGGCGGGAAAAAAATTCAATACCCGAGAGGCAGTACAAAATGCCTTTGAAGAATTTGTTGCCTCCCGTCCAGCTGATTTCTTTAAGAAGGGCATCAATAAACTGCCACTGCGTTGGTAAAGATGCATTGATTGCATGGGTGATTACTTCGATTAATACAAATAAAAAATGCATGAAAAAAATTCCTTTAAATTTTTTCATACAAAACGGCAATTTCATAGGTAAAGACCTATTAACTTTTGATCGAGTTGGTATTTTAATTAAATAATGAATAGTTATTTGTGCAACAAGAGAGCAAAGTCGTTTTTTGCTGCGAGTGCTGATTTTGAATCCTGAGTGTGGCGAGGGATTCAAAGGCACGAGATGCAAAAAAACTTTGCTCTCGTGTAACACACATACTTTTTCACTTCAGCAGCGAGAACACTTTAGGAGATAAAATAATAAACAGGAATAGATTGAAATAACTATTTATTGTGAATCAAAATAATTAACATTGTAGGTAGAGGTACCAATTCAATAAAATGGAACATTTTAAAAGTTAAAAGTAAAATTACTGCAATTCTGCAAATTAAAAGTAACAGTTTTATTTGGCAACGTTATAGTTGCATTGCATGCGGAGGAGTGAGGAAAATGTCGTGAGAAAAGTTTTGAGTATGAATGTCGATGGCTATAAGAGTAGGGGAAGACCAAAGAAACGATGGATGGATTGTGTGAAAGATGACATGGCTAGAAAGGGAGTGACTACCGAGATGACGAATAATAGAGAAGTATGGAAAAAAAGGACATGTTGCGCCGACCCCAAATAGTTTGGGATAAGGGCAGGAGAATGATGTTATAGAGATGATGATGATGATGTGATGTTGTTGTTGAGTTTGATCATCTGGGGTTAAGGTTTCTGTTTCGGTGGCGGATTGAGAAGGAACAACGGTGAACGTTGGTGACTCTGATCGGCTTTCTGTATAAGTACACTGTGCGTCGTTGGAAGTGGATGGGCCTGGGTGAGACCAAGGATCCGAGGTTGAATTGAGACTTATTGTTCCCACTAAAAGCTTACAGATTTTCGACTTATTTTCTCTTGAGTCTTCAATGTAGCCTTCAGCAACCGTATTGGACTTCCACCCGCCGTGACGTTTTAAAGTGGTGAGATCGGCTCCGGAATCAGACAAGAGCGTTGCCGAAGTTCTCCGAAAGCAGTGACCCGTGTACAGCTGAGGCTCTACCAGTTTTAAGAAAGTGGCAATTTCTCGCGGTATAGCACCTATTTTATTTACTCCCTTAGGCTGTCTTGAGCATTTATTATTATGGTATTGTATGAAAAATCGGTCGGTTTTTATATTGGCTGGACGTAGGTAAATTTTGGTATTTTTCTACAATAGTTACATATTCTTCACGTACGACAAAAGACCTGTCAAGGTTCGTCTTCGTATTTTTCAATTTTACTAACAGTAATTTATGTGAATGTTTTTCGATATTAATAACTGTTAGCTGTAATAGCTCGTTATTGCGACAAGCTCCACTAATTCCTATGATCAGTACAACCTGTAACGAAAACATTACATAATTATATGCATAATTTAACATTTACGGCATCTTTTACATATCGTAATAAATATTTTAACAGTATTGCTAAGCCGGACTAGGATTCATTGCGCCTCCAAAAATTAGTAGTAGGCAGTAAGTACCTTTATACATAACAGTCTATACGCTGTTTCGGTCCAAATTTTATGTATTTTCTCCGCTCTTCCACTTTATGGAAGCAACCATACCTTTTGGACAAAATTGATCATATTATTCGAAGTACCCTAACATCAATTTTAAATGTGGCATTGGACGACCGCGCGTGGCTGCAAGCCACACTACCCATTCGTTTTGGTGGACTCGACGTCCGCAAAATTTCTAGTGTAGGCCTACCGGCGTTCCTGTCCTCGGTCCACAGCACCGAAAAGTTAACCACAAAATATTAGCCTCTTCTCAGGTTGACTCTAAAGTGCCGTGTTTGACCGATGCGATGAACGCCTGGAAAGTGGCTTGCCCGGATACGGTTCAGCCCGAGAACCCGTCTTCCCAGAGACAGTGGGATGAGCCGCTCTGTAGGTTGGTACGGAATAATCTTATTAATACGTCCACCAATACTGCTGAGCGTGCCCGCCTGCTGGCTGTGGGTGAATGGGAATCGGGCCTCTGGCTTCAGGCGCTACCGTCACCCAACATAGGCACTATGCTGAGTGTCACCACATTCCGGCTCGCTACATGTTTGCGTCTGGGGGCTCCTAGCGATGTGGAGCCCCCACATCGCTGTCAGTGCGGTGAAGGAGTCGACTGCCTCGGACACCATGGCCTATCCTGCAGCAAAAGCGCTGGTCGGATGGCACGACACGCCAGCATTAACGACATCATCCGTCGGGTTCTTGTCACCGCCGGGGTGCCAGCTGTTTTAGAACCCAATGGCTTGGCACGCGACGATGGGAAGAGACCAGATGGAATGACCATAATGCCTTGGAAGTTGGGTAGGCCTTTGGTGTGGGATGCAACCTGTGTTGACACCCTCGCGCCATCCCATCTTCCTAGCACGGCGTGCTGTGTTGGTGCGGCTGCTGCAGGTGCAGAAAACCTCAAACGGCGCAAATATAACAACCTTATTGGGAGCTATATGTTTGAGCCGTTTGGAGTTGAAACACTAGGGCCTTGGGGTCCGAGTGCTCATCGAGTATTTCGGGAAATCGCCAAGCGGTTGGTCGACTCCACACGGGACCAGAGGGCTGGCCTATTTTTAGCTCAAACAATTAGCATTGCCATCCAACGTGGCAATGCTGCCAGCCTTTTGGGCACTGTTCCCACTGACAGCGATGCGGATGAATTTTTTGTTGCCCTATGAGCTCATCCCATTTTTTTTTATTATTATTATATACTTGTACATAGTTTAAATAATTTAGTGTTAACTTGTATATTTTAATTAAAATTATTATTTCATAAAGTCTATACACAAATTTTAATAACTAACAACATATAGGTACCTACCACTTACTTTAGCGGCAAGAAAATTGCAGTCCGGAGCTCTTACTCGTATGCTAAGGGCCGTGAAAATTTTGGACTTTTTAGCCTTATGCCCAACTGACATTCTTTTTAGAAAAGATACGAGTTTTGCGTATGTTTCAATATGCACGTTATGTTTTGTTTTTAAAGTAGCTTTCAACATAGAGTAAATACTCCACATTGTAGATGATCGCCTCGTTTGTGATAAATCTAAAAAATAAGATAGCAACACCGTCTCCGAAAAACTGTTTGCGCCCTTTGTAAGTCTCCATTCACCCCTCACACGAGCGCGGTGTGAATCTCATTCCACCTAAAATTGCACGTGGCATGAGTTCCATACCAAGAAAATATTTTTTTATTATTACTTAATAGTGATGGAACAACGTTAATAATAAAAAAATACTTTCCCGGTACAGAACCCACACCACGCACAATATTAGGTAAAATGACTCACGGACCCGATTCACACCGCACTCGTGTGAGGGGTTCATTGAAGACATTTCTCTTTCAGATATTTCTCGCGAGACTTCTCAGGTAGGAAACTTAATTCTGCATTAACAACTTGTTGTTTTAACTCTTCCGGAGTTGAAATACTGCTCTCGACGCTAGTTTCACTCATATTTTACGATTATTTTAATATTTTTTAACTTATTCAACTACAACGCCAGCCATGAAATTTTATTCCCGCTCTTATATTAGGTCTTTACCTATGAAATTGCCGTTCTGCAGTACTGGCCATTTCAAATCAAAATAATTTTTGTTTCGCTAAGAATTCTAATTTCAAATTAATTTTATTTTAAAAACATGGAATTTTTGTTCCAAAAGTAGTCATTTGTTTATTGATTAGTGTTACATTTTCATCGCATTTCAATCTTTTTCGTCATCATGGATACGTTAAAAATTCGTGTAATTATGGAATATGAGTACCGTCGTGGGCAACGCGGCACAAGCGGCACGCAACATCAACGACGTTTACGGAGCTAACACTACAAACCAACGCAAAAAGTCAAAGTCAAAGATTTATTTGCATACTAAGTGTACATTTTGAGGTCTTTTACAAAAGTAGGTACCACCACACCACCACACCACTTGTTATTGGTTTGCTCGCTTCCGTTCTGGAAATTTCGACCTGAAAAATGAACCTCGCGGTCGTCCGAAGACTTTGGTCGACAATGACGAATTAAAGGCGATTGTGGAAGCTGATGATACACAATCTACGGCTGAATTAGCAGCAGCTTTCGACGTTAGCGTCAAAACAATATTGGTCCATTTGCGTCAAATTGGCAATGTAAAAAAGCTTGACAAATGGGTGTCCCACGAACTCAATGATCGCCAGCGCGAAGTACGCGTCGAGACGTGCCTTGCACTGCTCAACAGACACACAAATGAAGGAATTTTGAACCGCATTGTTACCTGCGATGAAAAATGGATTCTGTTTGATAACCGCAAGCGCTCAGCAAGTTGGTTGGATTCTGGTTCAGCACCTAAACAATGCCCTAAACGAAAACTTACCCCTAGAAAAGTGATGGTCACTGTTTGGTAGTCTAGCGCCGGTGTGATTCATCACAGCTTCTTACCAAACGGGGTGAGCATTACTTCAGATGTGTACTGTGAAGAACTGAACACAATGATGGAGAAGCTGGCACATCTCCAACCAGCATTGGTCAATCGCTCGTCTCCGCTGCTCCTGCACGACAACGCGCGACCTCATACTGCACAGCAGACGGTCTCCAAGTTGCAAGAACTGGGGTTGGAAGCTCTCCGTCATCCGCCCTACTCACCAGACCTTGCGCCTACAGACTACTACTTTTTCCAGAATTTGGATAACTTCTTGGCGGGAAAAAAATTCAATACCCGAGAGGCAGTACAAAATGCCTTTGAAGAATTTGTTGCCTCCCGTCCAGCTGATTTCTTTAAGGGCATCAATAAACTGCCACTGCGTTGGCAAAGATGCATTGATTGCATGGGTGATTACTTCGATTAATACAAATAAAAAATGCATGAAAAAAATTCGTTTAAATTTTTTCATACAAAACGGCAATTTCATAGGTAAAGACCTATTGTATTACGTAACGTTATTGAAACTAGAAAGAAATATTTACAGGTTAAATATCTGTTTTCTTTGCAATAAAGACATATTAGACATATTGCGCCGACCATGACTAAATTAATAAGATTATTTAATATTTCACTAATCGTTGAGCAACATTTAATAGTGTTCCAAGTCGTTCCCGCCATCAAGCGTCAACTAATTACTCCACACTAGCATAGTCACTTTAACAGTCAACCGACAGGAACTGGCCACAAGATACCTACGCACATTTTAATATAACCACCTTTATTATAAAAACAATAAAGTTCACGTTTTGGTAGAGTACATTTTGAGACAGATATATTCAAAGTTACCTGACTAGTTCATAGCTAGCAACAGTTGAGTGTACATCGTCGCGTCGACCGGTCGTGCGAGCGCACTCTGTGAGTAGAAGCCGTACGATCTCACCAGCGGGCAGCCCATTGACACACCGGAAATATTGACCCACGCCTAATTGAACAAATCGACCCTTTTAGACTATTGAACACAAAATATCGTCCAGTCAAGTCGATTGTATAGTAATGTCGTTCAGAACTATTTCGGTGTAACCGGTTCCTGCATGTATCCGCTAGAGACGATAAAGTAGATTCGGGTAGGTGGAGCAGATGACGCAGTGATTTTATATTTATGTAATTTTGTTTTAGAAAATGTCGAAGAAAGTACTGGAGTCGAAGGCGAGGGCGAACCCGAGCGCCAGCCCCGACAATGTGTCGGAGACCACGCCGCTTGTGGGCAGGAAGGTAAGCCACTGTTCAACATCATCATGTATCTAGCTTACGTTTCACTGGAGGACTTGAACGGCTGTAGTTAAATGCCCTGCAGTGGAAGTTTATATGTATTTCTATTTATATGTATTTAATCTTACAACTAATTTTAATGGGTTTCAATTTCAAACGCTCTCTTTTCGACATTAAACTGTCAACCCTATCATAAGATAGGTAGAGTGTAGTTTACTGGAGTAGGTCCTCGATTCCCGTGGAAAATACATTCTTGCCAGGTTCAAATACACGGTAGCACCTGAGAGACGTGAAACTGCAGCTGGCACAATGTTATTAAGCCTATCTTATGTCTACATAGGTACTATTAGTCTAGTCAACAGATATGCGTATTCATAACTAGCGACCCGGCCCTACTTCGCACGGTGTTTACGACTTGACAAAACATGAAGGTTTCTATATAATGTATAAGTAAAATATTAAAGCATTATACATATTAGTAAACTTTGCGAAATAAATTCTCTAAATGATAGTGAAGACCGCATCAAAATTCGTTGCGTGGTTTAGAAGAACAACGCGGCCCATAGACAGACACGGAAAGCGACGTTTTTTTTTTATAATATACTTATTATAAAAAAAAAACGTCGCTTTCCGTAAATAGAAGTGTGCTTATTTATTTAGAAAATGTGTTTTTATACGAATACGTTAGTTTTATTCATTATAAAGATAAAAAGGGCGCTGAATTTCATAGCCCCAGAGGCTTTTCTGTGACTACTTACCATCTGCCTGTTATTTTTCAATTACAGCTAACTTAAATTTACTGAAAACAAACAGCGCTTATTGATCTTCGTCAAAGATCATCTTCAATCATTTTATTGAACCTACATACATAAGGCTCAATTTGTTCGTCTACAGCATCCGAATATTCTCGGATGATTTGTTTGTGCATTATCTAAGGCGAGCGTCGAAGGTACCTGAATGACGTACCCAACTCATTTGATTGCTCAATGCAGCCGTGAGATGTTTCGAAATATGTTAATCAGATAAACTTGTTTGTTTACTTAACTAACTGCATTAAACAATACAATTTCTTCATGACATAAATTAGAGCAGTAGGTAACAAAAGGAAGATAGATAAGACGAGCGAACAGACAGACAGACGAGAACGTAGATTTTTTTGTAGCTTTCTACATTATTATTTGACACTAGCCTTTGCCAGCGGCTTCGCACGCGTGGAAGTCGGAAATCAACCCACGGAAACACTACCGGGATGAAAGGTATATGATTGTGTTAATCCATTTTCTGAATATCTGTGTGCTAATCCTGTTAGAAATATAATACTCATGATTAAAACATTCTCTTGAATTTATGCAACCCTAGTACTTTTTGTTAGGTTACAGAGGTTCTTTCTGAGTATTTAGTATATTTTTTTTCCATTTTTCCAAACTCTTAACTTTCTTATTTATGAACCGATTGAAATAAAACAAACACTAAATGAAACTTACAATACATTTAATTAGTTAAAATCACAATTAACGCGCACAAACGCATAGACATACAGACAAACCGACAAACGGTCAAAAATTCAAATAATCATTGTTTTGGGTTCAATACAGCTCTCGATAATAGTTTGTCTCAAATATCTTCCATATACCTATTTAGGTACGCACGGCTACAGATCAGGCTATACATATCCAGTATAAGCTGATCTCGCATTGTATACGATTTCCTTACAATGAGAGGTCAGTGTAAACTGGAAATGTATAGCTTGATATGTAGCCGTGTGTACAGACAGTGATCGGTCACTTTTGTTATAATCATTTACCCGTCCAAGGATGATCCGACGTCTATTATATAACATATTACTTTTATAATATTATAATTATATTGCTTTATTATCCAAGCTATTAAGGATATTTTAGACGTTCATTTATTCGATTGGGTGACCGGTCTTCGTCGACCGGTAGAGCCACAAACCGTTATCGACTCTCGCGTCGAAAACAGCGCTATAATAAAGAATGTATTTGATACGTAAATAAGCAGGTCTTTCTGCCCACCATTCGACAGTCAACTCATTAGCGTAATATAAAGTAGGTATTGCGCAATATTCGACTAACTTTTTTAGTCAGAGTTATCAGTGAGTATAAAGACTGTTTGTTCATGCTGTTTGGTAGGTAGGTACTTATTAACTTGTGTCTTGTCTTGGGATAGAAGAAACTGATAATGTATGTAGTAACAAAACACCGGTCAAGAGCGAGTCGGACTCGCGTACCGAGGGTTCCGCTCCGATTTCTGAAAAAGTGTGCTATTTAGAGACATCGTTTTATTTTTCCCGTAATCTTTACATAAGCTTCTATCACATAAAATAATATCAGATTTTTATCTATACAAACTTTCGGAGATAAGAAATATAAAGTATTTTTTTTTAATTTTTCATTAGAAGTCGAAAACTGCGGCCTAAAAAAAAGAAAAAATGTTTGAGAATGTGCAAACAGCGCTCTTTTATATGATACCCCACATGTCCTAGCTTCGAGTTTTTCGAGTTACTGTTGCAAAAAAAAAAATTATTTTATTTCTTTCTTTTTTGCAAAATACTTGGGCAAACGTCATCTAAAACTGTTCTAAATTTAAAGTTGATAGCGTTAGTAGTTCTTGAAATATCCAGCTGTGACAGACAGACAGACAGACTGAGTCGCACCATAAGGGTTCTTTCGAACTCGAAGGTTACAAAGAAAACTAGGAGAGCTTTGAGCGTCTCGCTTTGGCACGACAGTAGCTATTTCAAATTGTTTTTTTCTTGTCGTACTGCCCGCGTCGTCAGCGGCAGCGGAGAGGTCACTCTGACTGAATGTTTTGGGCACATAAGGCAGGATAGGAGGAGCTCTCTGTTAATTTACAAAGAACATAGTCAAAAAGACACAATCTGTACAAGAACCAAGGTGGTTAATTTTTCTGTAACCATAGAAACGGCTGCCCCTGAACAACTTGCACTCAAATCCCACTAATGTAATTACAGTGTAGGGGTAGCTGTAGCTGCCCCATTTTTGAACATATAAATAGTATCAAGTAACTTATTTTATTATTTTTAAGATGCATAAAACCACGGTTTTATGCATCTTAAAAATAATAAAATAAGTTTTTACATTCATTTTTTATCTACATTAAATATTTATTTTATGATGCCAGGGTGATGGCGATGAAGACCGTCAGGGTCTATCGATGGAGCAGACGGCCATCCTGATCGCCGGCGAGATGGCTGGTAGCGGGGTGCTAGCCCTGCCGCGAGCGCTGGTCAAGACCGGTAAGTGCCTGATGCCATATCTTTAGTTTGAACGTGTGAGATCTCCCGTTTGCTAAGCGTTAAACATTTGCTGGCGTTCTAACCTATCATGTCCTAATTTTTAGCCCCTTACAGTACTTATAGTGGAAGCCTAAGGGTGGGTTGCACCATCTTACTTTAACAATAACAAACATACTTTAAAATGGGTTGTTCCATTTGATAATTTGTTAGCATCATAACTTTAACTGTAAACCTTAACCGCCCACGCTTCGCTGGTTAAAGTTATTGTTCAATATCTGTGACTTCTGTCAGACGCGTCGAATGTCGTGTCCCTGCTCCGAACTATAGCTTTTACATTTGTCATGACGGTGCAACAGCATAAGGTTATTTTAACTTTGACGGAAACTATAACTTAGTCCTTAACTTGCCATGATTGATGTTTTTACTTTTGGCGTCTGGTCACTGGTACAGATTACACCTAGTTTTACTGAACAGGACATAGGGTTTTAGTACTATGTACGAAGTCGAACTATCGGTCAAAATAAGTGCCGGCGCAGCACTGATGCCATTATACTATCTACTTACAAAACGCGCCATCATTTTTTAGGTCCGATTTCACATTTTTATATTTAGGTATTAAGTTACGTTGCTGTGCGTAATGTTGGGAAATCTACCTTAGGTCGTATCCAATGACGATAATTTGAAATAAGCATTTATAACTAAACAATGTGCTATTATGTATTATATCTAAGTAATGAGTAAATGATGCCGAGCGAATATAAGTATGTACCTATAAATTAAAAATTACCTTTTGAAATTTCAATGGTTAGTGGTTGTTTCTGTTTTCGAGTATTTTGATGAAAAACTGATGTTGATGGCAAAAATAAGACAAAATATAAATTATGTTTATAAAAAAAATTGTTTGGCCCGAAGTTTAGCAACGCGAATACGGCTTGCTGACGCTGCCATTAGGTTCTCATGTGTGCAAGTGTCTGTGGAGAAACGCCACATATGCACCGGAATAAATATATATCAGTAAATCAATCAATCTACCTAGCCTTATCTCAGCTATGTTGGGGTCGGCTTCCAGTCTAACCGGATGCAGCTGAATACCTGTATTTTACATGGAGCGACTGCCTATCTGACCTCCACAACCCACTAACTGAGTAATACGATAGACCCCTTAGTAAGACTGGTTGTCAGACTTTCGGGCTTCTGTCGACCGGTAATGACTGTCAAAGATCCACGAATGACAGCTGAAACCAACGGCTTAACGTGCTTTCCGAAGCAAGGAGGAGTCTCGGATTGTAAAAAATTTAGATTAACCCAAAATTAGATTAACTAATACAAGCAACTGATTTTATATAAACAGTATACGCTTTTATAACAAGAGGAGCTCGTGGCTAAGTAATAACAGCCGCACGGGTCCATCCATCAGATTAAGCTACGCTTGCCGGGGTTGTCCGTGGATGGGTGACCATCTGTACATATCGAGACTCCTCCGTGCCTCGTAAAGTACGTTAAGCCGTTGGTCCCGGCTGTCATTCGTGGATCTTTGACAGTCGTTCCGGGTCGTCAGAAGCCCGAAAGTCTGACAACCAGTCTTACCAAGGGGTATCGTATTACCCAGTTAATGGGTTGTGGAGGTCAGATAGGCAGTCGCTCTATGTAAAATACTGGTATTCAGCTGCATCCGGTTAGACTGGAAGCCGACCCCAACATAGTTGGGAAAAGGCTAGGCAGATTGATTGACGCTTTTATAACAGGTTGCCAAAGTCGGTTACAGAACTTGGTGATGGAAAGTTCAAAACCCACAATAAACGTGTCCTTATCAAAAAAGCATATTTTATGATTAAAGACTACGTTGAAGACAAGAAAGTTTGGCAATAGTTCCTTCTGCACATGTGGCTTCCCTGGTAGGTACCTCATTAACGGCTTAGTTATGTACTTATGTATCTATTAACTGCTCCCAAATTACGATGCTTATTTTTTATATTCTTCCTTGACATAATAAATTATTATTAATCATCTCATTATTTGACATTATATAACTGCAATTCCAATTTTAACATGATTTTATTCAGATTTATATTTATGAAGATGACATTTAGTTAGATTTGTAATGGCAATCATGTCAATCTTCTAAATAGATTATTTTTTATTGATTATTATTTATTAGTAGACTGTACATTTGTTGACTATTTTCTATTTTGCTAAGTACCTGGTAGTTGTTGAAAGGCCTATATTGTCCTCCCATACCTATTAACACTGTTATTTGGAAATTTTGTAAAAGCCAATTATTTTTAAAAGAGTAACATACGTTTCTTAGGTGCCCATGTAGGTTAATGTGAAATAAAATATTTTGATATTGATTTTTTGAATTTTGTGTAAAGATCCCATCCAAAGACCAATCCCGGCAAGTGTAGCTTAACCTGATGGATCGACCCGTGCGGCTGTTATTACTTAGCCACGAGCTCCTATATTTAAATAAGTATATAAATAGGTAAAAGTGATGCATTCACTCGCTATCGTAGGGAAAGTAGTGCTATTCTGTAAACATCTCACCGTGATAACTCAGGTGAAGTGAGCGTGCAGTGAGCCGTCATCCCACCTGATGCTAGGGGTTGACACTATTGACAGCTCACTATAAGATCACTTCACTCATGTTTTCACGGTGAGATATTTACAGAATAGCACTACTGCTTCTTGTAAGTCTTGTACCTACTAAGATATAAAGTATTCTTTGTGTTAACTCAAGACATGGTCTCTCTGTGTGTCGGATTTCATCGAACTGCAGCCGTTACAGAGTAACAGTATCACTGAGTTACTAACATCCAAACTCGCAAACATTAATCTTAGATCTTTATTTACTCAACATCATACTAAAGGCACTAGTTAACAAAATGCAGAATAGGTGTCTGAAGTAGGAGTACAGATGTAGATCTATCTATATCTGTGGGTAGGAGGGTGAGGTAGAGGTCCGGGGTAGAGGAAAGGCCGTCTGAAAAGACGGCTCTTTTAGACAGGACGTTACAAAATTTAATTAATTTTCGAGCCGTTTGGAGTTGAAACCCTTGGGCCGTGGGGTCCGAGTGCTCATGGTTTATTCAACGAAATCTCCAATCGGCTGGTTGACACTTCCCGTGACCCAAGGGCTGGCTTTTACCTTGGCCAGAGGCTTAGCATTGCCATACAACGTGACAATGCCGCCAGTCTCTTGGGTACTTTACCAGTCGACAGCGATGCGGAGGAATTTTTCGATGCCATATTTTAGTTTTTTAATAGTTTTAGTGATGTTAGGATATACTTTTGTTATTTTTAGGTTATGTTTATATAAAAATTTACAAAAAGGTTAGAGTCAAGTTATTTGAGAGGAAGAGCTCGTGGCTAAGTAATAACAGCCGTACGGGCCGATCCATCAGGTTAAGCTACGCTTGCCGGGGTTGGTCTGTGGATGGTTGACCATCTCTACACACTGAGTCTCCTCCGTGCCTCGGAAAGCACGTTAAGCCGTTGGTCCCGGCTGTCATTCGTGGATCTTTGACAGTCGTTACGGGTCGTCAGAAGCCCGAAAGTCTGACGATCAGTCTTACCAAGGGGTATCGTATTACCCAGAGTATGGGTTGTGGAGGTCAGATAGGCTGTCGCTCCATGTGTGCTCCATGTAAAATACTGGTAGTCAGCTGCATCCGGTTAGAATGGAAGTCGACCCCAACATAGTTGGGAAAAGGCTAGGCAGATTGATTGGTTAGAGTCAAGATATTTAGTCACCATCCACTGCCTGGCATGCTTCTTCCCTTTTATGCCATTCTTCTTTGAATCCCTGGCTTTTTCAAGTCATTCTGTTATGTTTAATAAAAAGCCATTTATAGTCCAATATAAAAACTTAAATGAAAGCAGCTGTACGAGAGTGCTCGAAGATCTAGTTGTATGGTGTTCTGGCACCCTAAACACAAGTTAAATCTTACTTTGGGTGCCAGAGTTCATCGAAAACACTCTTTTCCATTGTTGAAACGTTGCATAGTTTTAAGATAAGTGTTAGTGTACAACTGAAGTTAATAAAATTATTATTTTTATTTTTTTTATTTTATTTATGGCGTACGATTGAGGAGGTGGTGTACTGCTGGAGTCTGGACAGAACCCCAGTCCTTACAGTCGATTACAGATTACTTCAATGGCTAGTTTACACAGTGCGAGCTAGGCACGTCGACCTACCGAGCAGCTGCGTGCAGTAACTCGCACTATGTGGACGTATCATACGAGTTACTCGCACTTGTGGCAGTAACTTTCGCAGCCGAGTAACTTCAACCTTTTTTTGTTTTCACACACATGCTCGCCATACGAATGATGGAGGACCATCACTTATATGGTAGCAGTTTGCACATCACTCGCATCGTTCGGACGCTTCCAGCAGTAATTCGCCAGTCAGTCGCAAGCACACAACTCGCAAGAGACTCCTATTATGAAAACAGCCAAGACAAGCCGAGCTACTGACATACGAGTACACAATGCGAGCAGCTGTCTACTGTCTTATCAGCAGCTCGCAGTGTGTACTAACATGCCAGTAGGCTCGGCTTGCGTCTTGGCTGTTTACACAGTACGAGTGGTTGTTGAACTGCAACTACTCGGTAGTGCGACCCGCACGCTACCTCGCACGAAAACAAAAAAATGTTGAAGTTACTCGGCTGTGAGCTACTGTCCAACTCGCAAATGCGAGAAACTCGTATGATATGTCCACACATTGCTAGTTGCTGCAGTGCAGCTACTCGGTAGGCCGACTCACACGCTAGCTCGCACTGTGTAAACTAGCCATCAGTAAGCTGATACAAATCGTGGCTATCTATTTTAAAGAATATAATAAAAATATTCTTTAAAATAGATATTAAAAAAATATATATAACTCACATTCTTGCAAATAAACGATCTTATTTTATTCTTATTAGAGTCAACATGATTTTGTCGTTCTCAGCATCACCTTGCATTCCATTAAATTTTATATCACTGTGAGGTTTGAGAGGCGAACTGTTATACATAAGGCAGTAAATTATTTTTTAACGATTTGTCTACCGAAACGTGTTTATGGCGAGACCGTGTTGTCAGTTTCCATGGATCAATGGAATATTACAAGAATATGGTCTAAGTAACAATATTATATACTCGTATGTCCATACATCTTCACTATGTAGGCTACTAATATTTAAGTATTTGTGAGTTTGTATGTAGGGGGTTCGGAACTACTGGTCCAATTCCGATAATTCTTTCACTAATGGCAAGCTACATTATCCCTGAGTGTCAGTGGCTATATTATATTATTATTATTTATTAAATTTTTTTTTTGGTATCTACTCGTCGTATAGCTAGTTTCCACGCGGACTGAGTCGTGGACAGAATCATAGGTAATATTATAAATGCGAAAGTACGTTTGTTTGTTTGTAACCTTTTCACGCCTAAACCACTAAACCAATCATCCTGTAATGTTGCATAATACGTTGTCAGGTGTACAAAAACGGACACAGGGTACCTTTCACCCCGAAAAGTACTGTTCCCGAGGAAAACAACAATAACGTTCTTAGATAATAGACGGCGCCACGTGTCTTTCTATTATTACAAGCAGAGTACAACCCGAATTGATTGTCAAATTCTAAATTAACGCGAGCGAAGCCGTGGGCAAAAGCTAGTCTAGAAAATAAAATATAGTTTTAGCAGTTTAGCTGCTCTCTCCTTACAAGTATGGACATGGACGATGGATGTTCTTGCTAATAAACATTCAATAAGACGTTCGCCTTTATTGTAACGAGGGCATTTATTTAAAGAAACATATCACTCATCGTCAACTCACACAGATATAGATACCCAGACCCGGAACATATCAGTCGTATCTCTCTCTTAATAGCTTTACTTATTTAGCATAATATATTAAAAATAGCATCCAACTAATCTCGCTGTGGTCAGATTGTGTGAAATATCAAATATAGATAATAATAGGTAATATATTTACATAGAGAATGCCACATTTATAGATCACGGATTTCGCAACCGCTGAATCAACGCTCGTGAAGAAATCTTGCCATATTGTGGCATTTGACAAACAATAAACAAAAAATGTTGTTGTTATTAGGGCACACCCTGTAATAGAAATATCCCCACCGGCCTGCCTCACGCCGTAATCCTTTATTGACCTGATTGTTCGACATCATTTGATCAGAAAAGCCACTCGCAGCAGTTTTAAATTAGGCTGCTGAGACTAGAACTTGCAGAAATAGACTCATTCATATCATAGACTTAGGGCTAATTTATACCCGACTACGGCAAAGCCAAAAGGAAGGGTTATGATTTTAGCAGTCTATATAAGTATGTATATAAGTATGTATTTGCGTGTGTTCCACCGTAGCTCCTAAACTATTGAACCGATTTTAATAAATAGATTCGTAATAATGGTCCGGGTAACATAGGCTATCTAAATTCTCCCTAAATTTAATTTGGTGGAGTTTACACGTAAATTTCTGACCTCGAAAAAAAATAAATTGAGATAATCATGACATGTTTGGTATCAAAAGAAAGGTCTTGACAAGCACATTACAAATATTTATATATGTCATAAATAATTATGCTTGAATTGTTAGAAATAAGTAAAAGTAAATAATATTAATTTAATGACTTACAGACCGACCGCGGCGAGCGTGATTTTTCAGTAGTCAGGTTTTAGTTCTCCAACGTACTTTTTCAATAGTTAGATAACTCATAACTAAAGAATAATAATAGGTCTTTACCTATGAAATTGCCGTTTTGTATGAAAAAATTCAAACGAATTTATTTCATGCATTTTTTATTTGTATTAATCGAAGTAATCACCCATGCAATCAATGCATCTTTGCCAACGCAGTGGCAGTTTATTGATGCCCTTCTTAAAGAAATCAGCTGGACGGGAGGCAACAAATTCTTCAAAGGCATTTTGTACTGCCTCTCGGGTATTGAATTTTTTTCCCGCCAAGAAGTTATCCAAATTCTGGAAAAAATAGTAGTCTGTAGGTGCAAGGTCTGGTGAGTAGGGCGGATGACGGAGAGCTTCCAACCCCAGTTTGCAACTTGGAGACCGTCTGCTGTGCAGTATGAGGTCGCGCGTTGTCGTGCAGGAGCAGCGGAGACGAGCGATTGACCAATGCTGGTTGGAGATGTGCCAGCTTCTCCATCATTGTGTTCAGTTCTTCACAGTACACATCTGAAGTAATGCTCACCCCGTTTGGTAAGAAGCTGTGATGAATCACACCGGCGGCGGCGCAAGACCACCAAACAGTGACCATCACTTTTCTAGGGGTAAGTTTTCGTTTAGGGCATTGTTTAGGTGCTGAACCAGGGTCCAACCAACTTGCTGAGCGCTTGCGGTTATCAAACAGAATCCATTTTTCATCGCAGGTAACAATGCGGTTCAAAATTCCTTCATTTGTGTGTCTGTTGAGCAGTGCAAGGCACGTCTCGACGCGTACTTCGCGCTGGCGATCATTGAGTTCGTGGGGCACCCATTTGTCAAGCTTTTTACCTTGCCAAATTGACGCAAATGGACCAATATTGTTTTGACGCTAACGTCGAAAGCTGCTGTTAATTCAGCCGTAGATTGTGTATCATCAGCTTCCACAATCGCCTTTAATTCGTCATTGTCGACCAAAGTCTTCGGACGACCGCGAGGTTCATTTTTCAGGTCGAAATTTCCAGAACGGAAGCGAGCAAACCAATAACAAGTGGTGCGTTGGTTTGTAGTGTTAGCTCCGTAAACGTCGTTGATGTTGCGTGCCGCTTGTGCCGCGTTGCTGCCACGACGGTACTCATATTCCATAATTACTCGAATTTTTAACGTATCCATGATGATGAAAAAGATTGAAATGCGATGAAAATGTGACACTAATCAATAAACAAATGACTACTTTTGGAAAAAAAATCCATGTTTTTAAAATAAAATTAATTTGAAATTAGAATTCTTAGCCAAACAAAAATTATTTTGATTTGAAATGGCCAGTACTGCAGAACGGCAATTTCATAGGTAAAGACGATGATATTATATGTAGAAAGAGGTAGATAAGTTACACACGCTCCGAAAGTGGCACGTCAAAATCTGGCTAATTAGCCACATTTTCGTCGTCTTGTCTCTTTTTCGCTCCCGATAATTAAGACATGCCGTCCTACTTCCACATGTCATCTAATCGTACGAAATTATGCCGTTTTTGAACACCGAATGTTGGGTCGGTAACCTATCTACGTCTTTTTACATATAATATCATTGGGTAAAGACCTAATATTTCAATGTGACAGCTTTTGTCAATGCTTTTGTATAGAAAATATGTCAAACTCTCAACTGTCTGTCTGACTGACAGTCTTCAGACTATAAGATTTATCTGTCTATTGAAAAATTTGCCCTAACAGTAGCTTTCACGCGTTGATCCTAAACTCCTATAGCTCAGGAAAATAAGGTATTTTCTGTGAAAAAAAACCCTAGTGAAGAATTTCACCGGGATTATCTTTAGGCAGGAAAAATACGATGGTAGGTATAACATGTGCGAAAACAAAATAAGTATTAGCTGTGAAAAGTCCCCAAATTAAGGTTTTTGCGAATTCTTTGCAAATTATTTGGTTTCACGTCACATGTTTATTTACATCACATGTTTATTTCTTACTAGCTTATGCCCGCGACTTCGTCCACGTAAAATTTATTGTTCCACCGACCCACCCCGCTAGTCGCATCGCATCGCCTGCCCGCGCTCTCCTACCTGATCTATGCTGTGCCCGACAGGATCCATAATTATGACTAACATATTAATTTCCCTACCAACTCACATTAAACATTAATAGGGTACCTACGGAATAAATAATTGAGAATTACTTCATTTTTGCTTAGCGTTTGCGTGGCGTTTATTTTCCAACACGTGTGCGGGAACAAAAATTGCCACAGATAACTTATACCTATACTTAGTCCAAATTGGTTGGGACAATTGGGCACGGACGGTGTGTGCAAGAAACCAAAAAAAAACATTCACCTCCGAATAGAGAGGACTGTCTATTCGGAAGTGAATGTTTTTTTTTAATCTCGGCAATGCGCCTTTACAGCGTTATTATTTTTTGAATATTTAAATAATGTTTATAAATAGAATATCATCAAAAACCATGATTATAACAATATAAAAAATGTTTATGAACAAATTAACATTTATTTGTGATCTAAACTCAAAAATATTTGAATTATCTAATTTTCATATTTGGCTTTATTATCGGCTTCATATCTTTGCTTCTCCTTCAACCTGGCGAATGCAAAGCGCGAAAAAAAAAAGAAAATTTAAATCATAGCTTCCTAATAATTCATGACAAAAATATTGTTCGTTATTTTATTTTTATCCGACGAAAAAAAAAGAGGGGGTTCTCAATTCGACACGTGTGTTTTTTTTTATTTCTTCAAAAGTGTATTGAAAAACGTCGTTTGATACACGTGGACATTTGTTATTGCAGTTCTCGGCTCAAAAACAACCTCGCCTACAGCTCGGGTGTTAATTCCGCCTCGAATGCAATAACAAACATTCTCCACTTGTATCAAAATGTACTATTTCATATCCGACTGAGAGTTCCAGAAATTAGCACGTTCAAACAAATAAACAAACTCTTCAGCATTATTATCACTTAGTATAGAAGGTAGATTAAATTCTGCACAAAGAAGTCACATAAGCACAAAGTTAATCTAGGACCAGCAGGCTAACATGACACTCACGCGTCGAAAAGATTTGTTTATTTTTGTCACTTTTGTCGTTTCCCGCCAGAGCGTTGCCATACAAAATACTCGCTTCACTCTGTCAAACGTGATATTTTCACGACAAACCCTAACATGGCATACAGGTTACCTCGAATTTTGACAATTCAAAATGAGAAAATCGCCAGTTCTTCTGTCATCTAGACTTTATTTTTGATGAGGATGAGAGGCAAAAAATATCAATCAATCTGCCTAGCCTTTTCCCAATTATGTTGGGCTCGGCTTCCAGTCTAAACGGATGCAGCTGAATACCAGTATTTTACATGGAGCGACTGGCTATCTGATCTCCAGAACCCATTAACTGGGTAATCGATACCCCTTGGTAAGACTGGTTGTCAGAATTCGGGCTTCTGACGATCCGTAACGACTGTCCAAGATCCACGAATGACAGCCGGGACCAACGGCTTAACGTGCTTTGGCAAGCGTAGCTTAACCTGATGGATCGACCCGTGCGGCTGTTATTACTTAGCCACGAGCTCCATAATAGGCAAAAAATATATTACAAGGAAAAGAAAATCTCCAAAAAGAACATAACAGTTTCAAAAAGCGGAGACGAGCGATTGACCAATGCTGGTTGGAGATGTGCCAGCTTCTCCATCATTGTGTTCAGTTCTTCACAGTACACATCTGAAGTAATGCTCACCCCGTTTAGTAAGAAGCTGTGATGAATCACACCGGCGCTAGACCACCAAACAGTGACCATCACTTTTCTAGGGGTGTTTTCGTTTAGGGCATTGTTTAGGTGCTGAATCAAGATCCAACCAACTAGCTGAGCGCTTGCGGTCATCAAACAGAATCCATTTTTTATCGCAGGTAACAATGCTATTCAAAATTCCTTCATTTGTGTGTCTGTTGAGCAGTGCAAGGCACGTCTCGACGTGTACTTCGCGCTGGCGATCATTGAGTTCGTGGGGCACCCATTTGTCAAGCTTTTTTACCTTGCCAATTTGACGCTAATGGACCAATATTATTTTGACGCTAACGTCGAAAGCTGCTGCTAATTCAGCCGTAGATTGTGTATCATCAGCTTCCACAATCGCCTTTAATTCGTCATTGTCGACCAAAGTCTTCGGACGACCGCGAGGTTCATTTTTCAGGTCGAAATTTCCAGAACGGAAGCGAGCAAACCAATAACAAGTGGTGCGTTGGTTTGTAGTGTTAGCTCCGTAAACGTCGTTGATGTTGCGTGCCGCTTGTGCCGCGTTGCTGCCACGACGGCAACGGCAATTTCATAGGTAAAGACCTATTATTAGTGTGATACTCGTATATATTTCGGAAGGCGGAGGACAGGGTGTTGTGGCGCAGCCTGGGGGAGGCCAGCAGTGGACTGCGACAGGCTGATTAATTGATCCTACGAGAATGTTGTTTATTAAAGAATCTTTTATAGGCAAAATAAAGTAACGAACTTGTGGTATTACCACAAGTTTCTTCGTCAGTTAATTTTCAAACATTTGACGTACCACGGTTACATATCAAGCTATAATTTCCAGTTTACACTGACCTCCCGTTATAAGGAAATCCTATACAATGCGAGATCAGCTTATACTGGAAATATATAGCTTGATCTGTAGTCGTGCGTACGGTCAGAAACAGAAGTCGGTTAACACTGCTAATTTTTGACATCATCTAAATTAACACAAAATGATTCGACAAACTGCTTTGTTTTCGTTTAACTGTTAGGAGTGAATGTTCTTAAAATTTTAAATACTTCTGTTCCGTTTTGAATTAAATTTTTCGCTTAGTAAATTAAGATTAAAAAACTGCAAGTGTTGACTGTACCTACAACCAATATTTTACTAAATATTCTGACTTATGGGACCTTTGGGGCAGTCGATATTTTTCTTTTCACACAGTATTTCTAATGCTTGAATAAAGATTCCGGTTATACATTTTCACTAGAATTTATTTCGCAGATTTGCTTATTTTCCTGGGCTACTAATTAATTTAAATCAAAAAAACATTTTTGTTCTTTCATTCCGAAGATAGAACTGCCTTTTAACTGACCTCAAAAAAGGAGGAGGTTCTCAGTTCGTCGGAATCTTTTTTAAATGTATTTTCTCCGATTACCCACTCGAAGACGGCTGGACCGATTTGGAAAATTCTTTTTTTGTTTGAAAGAGTAGGTGGTCCTGTAGTGCTATTCTGTAAAGATCTCACCGTGAAAACATTAGTGAAGTGATCTTAAAGTGAGCTGTCAATAATGCCAACCCCTAGCACACCAGGGATGACGGCTCACTTCACACTCACTTCGCCTAAGTTATCACGGTGAGATGTTTACAGAATAGCACTACTGGCCCCATATATTTTGTGAACTTTGCTTGGGTAGTTTTTGAGTTAGATTCAATGATACGTATTTTTCCCACTTAGTCTATGTGGATGATGTTACAGATGGTAGTGGTATTTGAATTTGTGTGGGGTAGGTACCACAACTAAAAAGTGAAAAACAAAAATAGCGGTGCAAACATTTGGTGCTCAAAAAGGGGGTTATCTGGAAAGTTTTACGGGAGTTTTGAAAATTGGTGAAATTATTGAGTTCGACGTGCTCTCTTCGAATTTTTACTTTGCCAGCTCGTCTCTTTGCCACTCGCGCCGCCATATTAGAAAACCGGCCAAGTGTGTGTCGGACTTCGCAGAATGAAGGGTTCCGTAGTTGGGATGAATTTATCCCAAGAACAAACTTAACACTGTAATTGAAAAACATGGTCTCCCATACATTCCAACTGCAAATTTAAGTTGGTTGACTATTAGTCGTAAAAAACACCTGGGACCAACGGCTTACAGAGCTTTCCGAGGCACAGTAGGTGTCTCGGTATGTAAAGATGGTCACCCATCCACGGACCAACCGCGGCAAGCGTAGCTTAACCTGATCGATCGACCCGTGCGGGTGTTATATTCTAACTTAGCCACAAGCCCCAAGGTTTATGGCGCTACGAGTATTGCACAACATAAATCAATATTGATACTACACACATCAAAAGTGTCTAGGGATCAACATATATTTTTGCAATAACTTTTCTCCTGATTGATATTAATTAAAATTTTCTTTAAGGATTCATCAAATAAAGTGTTTTCGTTTGTCACAGTAACGATAAACCAAGTCACCTTTGCATTAATAAAGAAATTTGCCATTTTCCTAATAAAGGGATTTTTGACATTTGAACCACTAACATTAAAGTTCGAAAAAAAGACTGAAATAACAGTTTTCTTTAAAATTTTATTGGGTAACTTAAACAATTAATAATCCGTGTTTCTACCGCGAACACTAACAACACAAGAACATCGGTTTGGCATACTCAAAATGAGTTCATCCAAATCACGCTGTGGAATGGCCGCCCATGTTCGTTGCAACAACAAAAAAAGGTCTTCTTGCGACTGGATACCCTCCATATTCGGCAGAGCTCTTCTCTGTAGCATATCCCATGCATGCTCAATCGGGTTCAAGTCTGGCGACTGAGCAGGCCAGGGCAGGACATTGATGTTAGCTGCGGCGAGAGTCTGTCTTACAACTCTTGCGGTGTGCGGTCGTGCATTATCATGCATTAACTGAAATAAGGGACCGATTTGCACTTGTAGAGGAACGATGACGTCTGATACAATCGTCTCAGCATAAATTTGAGCGTTGAGGTTGCCTCTGATCCAAATCAACTCAGTTCTTCCGCCGATCCAAATACCCGCCCATACCATGATGGTTCCACCACTATAAGGATGGACTTCCTGGCAGGATTTTAATCGCTGTTGGCGTCCAGGGGTTCTCCAGTGTCGTATACGTCTTGTATCCGGTCTCATACCAAAACGAGACTCATCAGAAAAGCACACGAAACGCCATTGTTCTTCTGCCCAATTTCTGTGTTCAAGAGCCCATTGATATCGAATCCTACGATTGTGCATTGCTATAGGTGGTACCCGTAGCGGTCTTCGGGAATGAAGGTTCACTTCATGCAAGCGGTTTCTGACTGTTTGGTCGCTAATTAAGTTCCCTGAAGAGTGATGAAGCCTCACGGCTAACATCATGGCGGTTATAGTTGGAGCTCTTCGAGTTAAGATTTGAATGTATCGGTCTTGTCTCCGTGTGGTGCAGCGATACCGTCCTCCATGGCGCTCAGCCACGGTACCAGTGCTTCGGTAACGTGTCCAAAGTCGACTGATAACACTCTGACTTGTATTCAGAGCTAAAGCCACAGTACGTTGCCGGGAACCAGCTTCTATCATTCCCACGGCTCTGAGCATTTCTTCCCTGCTTAAATGACGTCGCCGCTCCATAATAACGTTGGTTTTAATCAGTAGTAGGGAAACAGTAGCACTAATAATGTCTTCAATGCGTTGTATGTTTTTATAGGGAAAATATTGACAGCTGATTTTCATCTTTTACTCGAATTTGATTCACAGTTCCTGATTCAAATTATGAAATGCACCAAAAAGGATCCATATAAATTTATAAAATCATAAATTTATTACAAAGCCACATCTCAATCTCAAGAAATCCGCATAAAAATGCTTGATCCCTAGACACTTTTGATGTGTGTATTATAGCAATAATTAAGCGATTCGAGTCGTCCGGTATCTTACAGACAGGTATTGAATAAGCGGAGTGTGGGAAGATACTGCGTCTGCGCAGTTCCAACCAAAACACACCAATATGGCAATGCGCAGGAAGGAGTCGCACCCCGCTAACGATCGTCGCCGCTCTGTTATCAACACCACTCAGATCATCTGATAAGATTGACATAAATTTAGCATATTTAATACACGAATAGATGTTAATTTGCAAAGAAAATCTGATACAGATCTCTAGTCTCGTAAATATTTAAATGGACTGTTAGCCAGTATCAGATTTCTTTTGGTAATTATTTTAATATGAAAGATAAAATTCATGTAATCAACTAATTAAAATAATTGCCTAAGACAAGTCTACTTAGTTCCTTTGTTTATTAATTACACGACAGCGACGGAGAGAAGTCTCAGATTGACCCCAGATTATGTAAGGATGTTCTAAGTTCGAGCTTTTAAAAGTTGGGACCGTACAACAGCCAGACTGTTTTTCTAGATCCCAATCAAATTTTAAATGAATAAATAGCGTGTAAAGTAGCACACAACTCAGTACTACATGGGCATGGACCGATTCGGATGCTCAACACAAAAAAACAATCTCCAGGTTGAATTAAATTACTTTGGCCTTGGCAGCTTACCTTATGACATTTACATTTAAACATATTTGAGACAAATAATACTAGAATGAGATACTTTAAGACTGCGTATTATATAATATTAATACAAATGTAAGATCATCAAAATACGAGATAACTGATCAATTTAAGGCCCTGTTTCCAGATATTTGTAAGTCATGTGATCTATTAGTAACCACAACACTGTTAAACTTGCACCTATTGACGCTTTGTTTGTATATAAAACATTTATATAAGAATTATTTTACTACACAGAAATCCTGTGACTTTCCCGTGGGTCTGTCTATAAATAGCCTGAAACTACAAAATACTAGTGATCCTATAATCTTTTATATTAAATTAATTATATTATTTCATGACTAGTTACTTCATAATTTGCTATCGTATCTTCTCGCATACCTACTACCTACTCAATCACGACTATTATGCTAACGAGAGTAATAAAATTATTAACTCACAAATACATAATATGGAGACATTTGCTGGACTGTGAAGAATTAAGATACAATATCAAATCACAGTAATTTCGTACACCTAGCTGACGGCCTTCAAGTCTCGAGTATAGTGTTTCAACCTGCAAGCATACTTTGTAGTGACAGTAGGTACACCAGGTCTCTCTCACCTTGTGGTCGCGGAGCCCGCTGACGTTACCCACTGATAAACGCTGGACTCTAATAAACTAGCCCAATTAACAAACCGGCTCTACTACTTTTTGTGCATTTTTCCGTCGTTCAACTAATACGTTGATATTGTCAGACATTTTGTTTTTTTTTTATGTTACCGTCTGACCTTGTCTTACTAACAACTACCTTAGCGTTAGGTCAATGTGCTATGAATTATGTAATTATGTAGCTGTGTAGAACTCCTATAATACCTTACTAGCTGACCCGACAGACGTTGTCCTGTCTTAGCTATGAATATTCTAATGTAAACGCGCGAAGTTCTTGAAGGCGCAAGCTGAGAACATTTTGAATTGTGTAGGAAAACTTAACTTATATTTTAGGAATTGAACTACGACTTTTTGCTCAAAAGTAAAATACCGGAATAAATTTAAAGTAAAAAGTCAAAAATATGAAAAAGATTAGTTGGAGCCAATTAATTTGAAAAAAAAAAATTGTTTTGAGTATGAATGTCGATGGTAATAAGAGTAGGAGAAGATCAAAGAAACGATGGATGGACTGTGTGAAAGATGATATGACTAGAAAGGGAGTGACTACCGAGATGACGACTAATAGAGAAGTATGGAAGAAAGGGACATGGTGCGCTGATCCCAAATAAATTGGGTTAATGGGTTGTTACTTGTATCAAATCTCCATATATTTAGTACAGTTGTGTTAGTAAATTGACTCTGTCAATAAACTGTGTAGAAGTTTCTTTCATGTAAACCTTGTCCTGACAATTACAAATCATTCGGCAATTGATTTTTATTTCTTTATTGATTTTAATTTAAGAGATTTAAGTTGTTACGTAATATTTAATATCTTTGTTATTTTAGAACACTACAGAGTTGACGCGCCAGACGTCCTGTTAAAATTTCAATAAAATCAAACGGCAGGAAAACAAAACAACTGATTATAAAATTAATTTAAATTTGTAATTCTAAATAGAATGAAAGATTCCCGACACGTTGCCCTGCCCAAACATGTATGAGAAAATGAATTTTCTTCATTTTTTTTTTCGTCAATTTTCCAATGTTTTTAATAGTTATTCTGCTATTCGGGACGAAGACAATTACAATAAATCAAAAACCATGAATATCGGTACAGCCGTTTTCGAATTATAAGTGTCGAACAAACCCGACTTTGTTTTCTATATTAAGATTTGTTTTATAATAAGTAATAAGTATGTTACTGTTTTATACACTGCTTTTCAAGATTTCATTTTTTTTTCCTATTTATTGCGATAAAATTAGCTATGCTAACCCAGCCTCAGCTATCCTAGCTTACGAGTTTTACCCACCTACCCAGGATCAGCTACCCTAACTTAGCTACCCATCTACCCAGCCTCAGCTACCCCAAATTAGCTACCCACCTACCCAGCCTCAGTTACCCTAACTTAGCTACCCACCTACCCAGGATCAGCTACTCTAACTTAGCTACCCATCTACCCAGCCTCGGCTACCCAAACTTAGGCTGAGATTCTAGATGAGTGGTGACGATTGCCAGAAGTTCACATGTCCGCAGGCCGTTTGCCCTGAATTATTGTGTGATCGATAAATTGGTTGTGGAAAGAACGTGGCCAACTAACGTTTTCTATCTTATAGTCCACGGACTTAATAACAGTTCAGGATATTTGCCCTAACAACTAAAATTTGTATGCGATTGCAGGATGGTTAGGCATCCCACTGATCATACTGATATGCTTGGTGGCTGCGTTCAGTGGCAAGCGGCTGGGCGACTGCTGGTCCATCCTGGAGGCACGGGACCCCGAGATGAGGTCACGCAAGAGGAACCCCTACGCCATCATCGTCGAGCAGGCGCTCGGCAAGGGGTGGAGGTATGTACGGGAACTTATTTGATTGATTGTTATCTAGATGGACATGGCGCTGGGTAAGGGATCTACGTTAAACATGAGACGGAAAATTAGACATTAAGCAGTTATCTATACATCCCATAGATAGGCTGTGTTTAAACACCACGTATTCGACACTAACAAAGAAAGCGATTCTCATTCTGTGTATTCTAATGACATGGATATTGCAGAAGCGCCTGGCATATCGGTAATGTGACAGGCAACTGCTGCTTAGCCTTTTCCCAACTATGTTGGGGTCGGCTTCCAGTCTAACCGGATGCAGCTGAATACCATTATTTTACATGGAGCGACTGCCTATCTGACCTCTACAACCCATTAACTGGGTAATATGATACCCCTTGGTAAGACTGATTGTCAGACTTTCGAGCTTCTGACGACCCGTAACGACTGTCAAAGATCCACGAATGACAGCCGGGACCAACGGCTTAACGTGCTTTCCGAGGCACGGAGGAGTCTCGGTATGTAAAGATGGTCACCCATCCACGGACCAACCCCGGCAAGCGTAGCTTAACCTGATGGATCGATCCGTGCGGCTGTTATTACTTTAGCCACGAGCTCCTCTCCTCTAGGTAATGTGACAGGCAACTAACTAACTTCAATTTGCGGACTAACTGATCGACTTCTTGACAGATCAATGCTTGAATTTGAGTTTCATGCTATTAAAGCCTTCCCTACCATTCTCAGCGTGGTGGTATCGATGGCTATGATCGTGACTCTGTTCGGCGCCTCCGTGGTGTACCTCCTGCTGGCGGCGCAAATCATCGAGGCGGTGCTCCTGTCCCTGGTTCCCGCGCTCACCATCTGCACCTGGTACCTCATCGTCGTCGGCGCCATGACACCGCTGATGTTCTTCGGAACGCCTAAGGATTTCCAGTAAGTAATGTTAAAAAAGACCATTTCAGACACCAATCTACATGGTTTTCACATGATCTGACAAAGATTATGTCTGGACTTTAAAAGAGATTGTGACCTCTGAGTTTGTTTCGGCCTTTCTTCTCAGAGAAGTCAGATAGGAAACGCTGACTTTATGTAGTTTAAAAAAAATATATATGATTGAGGCGTAAAAGTGTTTGTACAAATCTACTTACAGAAATAAAATAATTTATCAAAACAGGCTAAGTTTAGATGAGAGTACAAAGAGAAAGATTCGCTAGGCAACCTAAACGGACCTACTTTTACTACACCTTCGAAGGTAGTACGTGGACTTACTAAGCGGCTAATGGTTGGACTACAATGGAGCACTATAATAATACCTTCCTAATTCTCAGTGAATACAATAATTTGAAAGGATATCATAATTATGTCGTTCCATGAACTTTGTACTCATCCTGATTATTCACTTTACTCCGTCAACGTGTTGGCACCTGTCTTTACCTTACATTAAAACTTTTAGTCTGATGGGTCTCCTTGCGTTCGGCTCGGCGCTCGTCGCCTGCATCCTATACTTTATCGAGATGATGAACGAGGCGTCGCCGTTTACCTACCGCTACGGCATCCACGGCTTCATGGACTTCTTCCTGGCCACCGGCACCATCATGTTCGCCTTCGGAGGAGCCTCCACCTTCCCCACCATCCAGAACGATATGTCGGACAAGTCCAAATTCGGAAAGAGTCTGCAATATGGATTTTTAGGTAAGTTTTCATTGACATATTGTCCCACATCTATCAATTTCAATTATAAACAGTTATATTGGACTAACCAAAATAACTGTTTATTATGGCAAAGTTACTTAATGTTGAAAAATAAGGAATACAATGAATTATGTTCTGCTTCTTTATAAAGGAAAATTTGATAAATTACATTTTAGCAACCCGCACTGGGCTCGCGTGGTTTTACGCCCCACTCCCTCTCACTAAGAGGAGGCCTGTGTCCCAGCAGTGGGAACAATAAAGGCTGATTATACTAGTCCAGAGTTTGGCAGTACTTGAGCTGAATAAAATTCGCAAGAAATGAATTTATTTGACTTGATTTAATGTACATTTGTGCCACCTTTAGCTGTCCTGGTCCTGTACCTGATGGTGGGTATCGGCGGCTACGCAGTGTTCGGTGAGCGCGTGCTGCCAAACGTGGCTATGTCTATGGCTGCCACCCCTCTGACCTTGGCGGCTAACGTGCTCATGGCTATCCACCTGCTTTCCGCCTTCATCATCATCATCAACCCTGTTTGCCAAGAGGTTGAGGAGCTCTACAGTGTTCCAAGAGGTAAGTTGATACAACAACATAATTCGTGATCCATTTCTGAATAGAATTCGAAAGGAATAAGAATAGAGTTCTTATTTTTTGTGTAAACGAATGTTGGTAAATACCATCTGATGTTTAGCGGTAACCTTTGCTAATTTGCTTATGAGGGGAAAGTAACCAAAATTTGATTTGATTTTACATGAAATTGATAATAGAGAGAAGTTAACTAGAAAACATGAAAAACCCACTGAAACCAAAAACTAAACAGATACCGCAGCTAAACTATAAAATAAAAACATTATAATAATTAAATGTTGATTTGAAAACTCTTGTAATATGTCTTTGTTTGAAAACTAAATCCTAACTATAATAGTATAGTTAAGTTATAATAATAATATTAAAAATGCGAAAGTAAGTTTTTCTGTTTATTTGTTATATTTTCACTCATAAACCAATGAACCTATTATCCTGAAGTTTTGCATATACGTTGCCAGGTGTACATAAACAGACACAGGGTACCTTTCATCCCGAAAAAAAGTACTGTTCCCGAGGAAAACAACAAAAACGTTCTTATGATAATAGATGGCGCCACGTGTCTTTCGAATCATGATTGAATTATATTATTACAAGCAGAGTACGACCCGAATCGATTGTCAAATTCTAAATTAATGCGAGCAAAGCCGCGGGCAATAGGTACATTTTATTTGACAGATTTTTGACTGGTGTAGTACAACTAGCGCCATAGTACTACATTTCGGTAAATTTTTGTGCTGAGAACTTGCTGAGAAACAACATAGCCAACTAGCCAATTCCTCGTTCATTTTTGAAAGTTCGTGATGGAGATTTTAGATCTTCCTTGCTTCGGAAAGCACGTTGAGCCGTTGAGCCCGGTTGTCATTTATAGATCTTTGACAGTCGTTACGGCGGCGTGGACAGAAGCCCGAAAGTCTGAGAGCCAGTCTTTCCAAGAGGTATCGTATTACCCAGTAACTGGGTTGTGGAGGTCAGATAGGCGGTCGCTCCATGTAAAATGCTGATATTCCACTGCATCTGGTTAGACTATAAGCCTAATCCAAGATAGTTGGGAAAAGGCTAGGCAGATGATGATGATTCCCCTGAAATTAGTTAGGAGAGCCTATGAGTAAAGTATTCGTCACACCCACGTTTCAACTGGATTCAAACTATTCTGCTTAGCTGTAGAATTAGAATGGTTTTAGTGAGTACTTTCAGATATTTATCTCTGGTTTTTCACAGATTCCACGGGCTGGCGCATGGCGGTGCGCGTGTCCATCATGCTGGGTATCCTGTTCATCGGCGAGAGCATCCCGCGGTTCTACACGCTGCTGGCGCTCATCGGCGCCACCACCATCGCACTGCTCACCTACATCCTGCCCTCCGTCTGCTACTTGAAGCTCATCAACCAGCCCGTGCCGGAAGGACAGACCATGTGAGTACTCGCGGACAATACTTAGCGACTGATTTATTTGCAAATTGTAGATAATTAGGGATTATGATTTAATATCCTCCGTTTTTTAAAGATTTGCTGTGAAAAAAATACCATTGAAGCCCAATGAGAAAACAACAAGATATTTAGTTAGAAGCGATGTTTGGTCTCAAATAAACCACGTCATAAAGGCGGGAAATTTTAGAAGTGTATGGTAGTCTGAAAAACCGGCCAAGTGCGAGTCGGACTCGCGCACGAAGGGTTCCGTACCTATAAAAACGGCAAAAAATCACGTTTGTTGTATGGATGGGCCCTCCTTAAATATTTGTTTTATTTTAATTTGTTTGTTTTGTTTGGTTTATTTTTTCTTTTATTAACTAAATCTAAATGATCTAAATTCTCTGTTTGCATGGAACATTTATTCCATTCTGTATCTGGAGAAGGGCGTTGTTAGCTGCGCTATAGTTTATACTTTTGCAGCTATCATCGTTTTACTTGTTGTACTGTCTTTTGTTATTGTTCCGAAATAAATTATTAATTATTTATTTTTAAAGTGAATATATAACTAAGTATTCTGTGAATGTTTCAAGCGTCTACCTGTTGCCGTTATCAATATCGAGCAAAACGAGCAAAAAAATCACGGTTGTTGTATGGAAACCCCCTTAAATATTTATTTTATTCTGTTTCTTAGTATTTTTGTTATACTTAGCGGCAACAAAAATACGTCATCTGTGAAAATTTCAACTGTCTAACTATCATGGTTCATGAGATACAGCCTGGTGACAGACGGACAGACAGACGCACGGACAGTGGAGTCTTTGTAAAAGGGTCCCGTTTTACCATTGGGTACAGAACCCTAAAAAAGGGGCTCGTGGCTAAGTAATAAAAGCCGCACGGGTCGATCGATCACGTTAAGCTACGCTTGCCGCGGTCGTTCCGTAGATGGGTGACCATTTTTACAACCAAAACCCCTCCGTGCCACGGCAAGCACGTTAAGCCGTTAGTCCCGGCTGTCATTCGTGGATCTTTGACAGTCGTTACGGGTCGGCAGAAGCCCGAAAGTCTGACAGCCAGTCTTACCAAGAGGTTTCGTGTTCCCAGTAACTCGGTTGCAGTCGCTCCATGTAAAATATATAATAGATATTCAGCTGCATCCGGTTAGACTGGAAGCCGACCCCAACATGATTGGGAAAAGGCTAGTCAGATTGAGTCTTAGAAGCACGAATTGGGTGAATTTTAAACACATTCTAAACATTTTTACTGGATTACATAATGCAGACAGAATGATGCAGACTGATTTTATAAATGATTCCTTTTAAAAGCTATTTGGCTGCGTCGTTTATGACACCAACAGATGACTTCGCTCTGGCTTACTTTTTGCACCGATCAACTGTCAATCAATCTACTAAATCGAGAAAACCGTTCTAACATCTGTTATCAATATGTTTGTTGTTCCCAGTGAGGCGCCCGGCTGGAGGAAGATGGTGTGCTACGAGGTGGTGGCCCTGGGCGTCGTGGGCTGCATCGCGGCCTCCATCAGCGCCATCGGAGCCATCTTCAGCACCTCCATGGCCGTGCCCTGCTACTTGTGATACAACACAACACTCACTCAGCTCTGAGGCCCGCATTAACAAACTATTCTCTACGTCAATCTCGTCAAGAGTTAAATTGTCTCATAATTATTTGGGTTCGTTATAACGTCTTCTATTTATGTCAACATTTTTAAAGACTTCTTGAAGATATTAGAGACTAGAGTGGCTTATTAATGCTGGCCCTAGAGTAGCGTACTCAGCTGGTGGGATTGTGCCAACTCACAACGGTCTTTACCCATATTGTAGAGCATGTGATGATCACCAACGAACTTGTGTGATCCGACCAAAAGTGTAACGTAAAACCTCTTATAATTTAGTAAAAATAATATTGGAATCTACTAACTCGATTATGAGCATATAAGGTAAATAGAAATCAAACATAGATGATAATAATTAACCATGTTGATAGATATAGGCTTCAATCATACAGATTGTCAGTTAGATTAAATGTGTTTAATACTGATAAGCCATACTTATACCAAGGAATTGGTTTAAACGCATTTGCTCAAAAATGCACATCTTCTACTTACTTTTTTGTACGCCAATTAACGTTTTCGCTTAAGTCAAGTTTTTGTTTTATGTAAGTAGTATATTTCATTCACTGTTTTGCTTATAAGAATATTTCTGTTAAATACAAATGAAGCAATCATTTCATCGAATCACATTCCTGTGCGTACGTAGAGCCGCACGCATTCGTACCGATACGCATTTAGTGACACTGCGGATCATTCAATTGAGCAAAAGAGTACTTATGTTACAGATGTGCTCGTAAGTGTTCTACACAAACGTCCACAGAGAAGAAACCCCAGATTACTATAACCTATATTATTTTAGTTAACTGTACCTCTCAGAACTCTGGGTCACCTTGCTACGCTTCAGGATGCAGTAATCGTCATAGTCCAAATAAACGGTTTAAGTTAAGTTTAACAAGTAGTTTTATTTGTTAGTTAATAGTCCGGGCGGCTGCCGCACGATTACTTACCCCATCGAGTTACTGGAAAATACCACCTTCCAAGAAAAGTAGACCTAAAATAGGTAGGAAAACGTTTGGTCTGCCGGGGCTCAGCTTGGAGGATCCGTGGCAGTGAGATGTTATGCTACCGACTTTGGACCATCATTTTACCTCATATGGTTACTGAACGAAACCTTTTCGTTGGTTTTAGCGTCTATTAATGAGTCTAAAAAACTATGTCGGCCGAGCGTGGTGTGGGTTTCGCAGTCCAACCATTTTTAAGGGCACATCGGGTGGTCTATTTTATTTCATCGAGTTACTTGGTGAAACCAAGTTCTGCTAGTAGCTAAAATGATGCCCTTTAAAAATTAATTGGTCTGCCAGTCCGCAACCTGGCACTTTTTGCAGTCCAACCAAATTTATACGGGGTGGAATTGTTTAACCGCACCTGGAGGGAAAGTACTCTAAATACTGGAGATAGCAAATTTTACTCAAAGGAAACATTCCTTTTTTTTAAAAAAGAAACAAATCTGCATTCAAAGATTTCCGAAAATTCGCTTGCCACACTCAGGAATCGAACTGGCTAAAATCCGAAAAAATAACACCCTGTGCTTTTATGGCATCAATCGATATGGTTAACCATAAAGATATAATCTCTCTAACAAACATGATAAATTAAATGAACGGAAAACCATGAAATCTAAACTTTATATTCAATGGGACAAGATAAAGCACTTTTACTCAAAGGTCCAACAGATTACTTAGGTAACCTAATCAACTTACAATTAACAATTATCTTAGACATCAATTATTTAATAAAATGACGACCACTACCCATGTTAATAACCATTTCAATACCTGGATTGGTAAAAACGGCACAACCAGATGGCCTGTACAATCGACAGTAAAAATTAACAAAAATAAAATAACAATCGGAAAATTTAACAAAGTCAGGTTGGAATTTTTTAACCTCATCTGGAGGGAAAGTACTTTAAATACTGGAGATAGCAAATTTTACATTCCTTTATTTTTAAAAAGAAATAAATCTTGTTGGAGGGTTTCGCAGTCCAATCATTTTTAAGCGCCACATTGAAGGGTCTATTGTACCTCATCGAGTTACAGGGTAAAACCAAGTTGGGCTGGACCAATTTTTATGGTTTTTGTGCTTTTGGATTTGTCTTCGTCTGGACTAGGATAATAAGTATTAAAATATAGGAAAATTCGCAAAAAAATATATGAAGAAAAAAAAAAAAAAAAAAAGAAAAGAAAAACGTTTATTTGGACACACTTCGTGAAACACAAAAACAAAAGAAAAAAAAATTAAAATAATGTTAAAGAAAATTAATTTTCTCATAACTAAAATTTGGACAGAGTAACGTCTGTCGAGTCAGCTAGTACAATATAAAAAGACAAATTCCAAAAAATATATCACAAAAAACAGGTTACCATTTATCTAATCTTTATCCGAGGAGCTATCTGTATTCTTGTCTGAAGAACTATCTTCAACAACTATATCCTCCACACGCAGTGGTGTAGGATCAGATAAGTTAATAAGACCAAGGAGTTTCCATATTTTTTTGTGCCAATAATTTAATGCAGAGGATTGCGGTTGGTTGTTAAAAACAATAAATTGCAGCCGAAACGGTTCGAAGGCGATCCTACAGCACTGCGTGTGGAGGATATAGTTGTCTTAGTTGTTGAAGATAGTTCTTTAGACGAGAATACAGATAGCTCCTCTGATGAAGATTAGATAAATGGTAACCTGTTTCGGTATTTTTATGATATTTTTTTTTGAAATTTGTCTTTTTACATTGTACTAGCTGACCCGACAGACGTTACCCTGTCCAAATTTCATGTATAAGAAAATAAAAATCATAAAAATTGGTCCAGCCGTTTTTGAGTTATAAATGATGTAACTAACACGACTTTTTTTATATATATATCGATTTTTATTGTTTTATTCATTACCTATTTTAGTTTAAGTTTATATTTTTTTTTAGGACTCTATTAATAGACACTAAAACCAACGAAAAGGTTTCGTTCAGTAACCACATGAGGTAAAATGATGGTCCAAAGTGGGTAGCATAACTTCTCACTGCCACGGATCCTTCAAGCTGAGCCCCGGCAGTCCAAACTTTTTCCTACCTATTTTATGTCTACTTCTCGTGGAATGTGGTATTTTCCAGTAACTCGAAGGGGTAAGTAAACGTGCGGCGGCCGCCCGGACCATAATGTCCCAAGGTTAGAGAGCGTTATTATATTACTGAATAATTATACTGTAGGTATCATTGTTATCTCAGTTTGTTTGTTAACTACAACACGTAATTGTTTACGTCCGAGCGAGATATATTACGCATTATTATGAAGTAAAATGATGATTTTCTTTCAGCATGTAATAATAACAACAGTTTTCGTGGCTTCACTTCCAAGAAAATTTAATATTCAGTTATTATTTGTCAGAATAGCTGTATTATTTGGAATAAAGGAATTGTTTACACGACTTACCTGGGAATTCAGAATAAACCTAGGAATTGAAATACTAGGAATATAGGTATTACATGAATGAACACTGTGCTAGGTAGGTACTGTCAGCACTAAAGGAGTGCTGATGGTAGAGCAATATTATGTGGGGAATAATAAATAAAATTACTAAAAAATGTCTTTGACATACCACGTGGTCCCGGATTTTTGAGAGACATACGAGTCGGTACGAAGGACCAAAACCAACTGGCAGAGGCCCCTATAGACAATTTCAAATGATGAAGAGGCACCAACTGACGATTATCCCTGCATGCACTATGCAAGTGCACCCAAAGGTAACCCCCAGTTCGTACTAGACTGGTGCAGAACATGGAAACCAAACATAATGGGCTATGAGTTTGGGATTGGGTAACTTGAACTATGGATGAACTATGTATGACCCCTGCCTGACCAATGTTTTATATACAATACAAAGATAAAATAGCAGGGGACGACTTGCACACTCAATAATGGACCGCCGAAAATGGTCGCTAGCACACACTAGACAAGGGGGCAACATGTCTTAAGGTGCTTATGAGGGGTGGAGTAAATTATTAAATTTTATTTTTATCATTAAAAATTATTTCTCGTCTAGTTAACGAAGAGTACTTGCATAGACACGACCTTGTATCCAGGATAACAAGCGTTTATCAAGCGTGATGTCTGCGTCGAATTATAAACTTAGTCAATATTGATACTTGATACAGTTACTAATTCAGTGCAATTTAAAAAGTGCTCGAGAATTTGCGACTGACAGATTTTTCCAATGATTTTTCCGTTTGGTGGAAACTGGTGGAAACTGGCAGTTACTGGACCTGTCACATTTAATTCGGCAAAGATAAACGATGGAACCTTTTTGCACGTTGTCTTAAATAGAATGTGTTTTATTATAAACCTGGAACTATTGACTGGTTTAAGCTTCTTTCCGAAGCTTCAGTATTTTTTTATGCCTATTAGGTATATTATTAATTTATTATCGATGAAATTCCCTTTCTATCATTTCCCCAATAATTGGCCTTTTCGAGAATTAGGTAGTACCTAGTTCATAGAGTTAAGCATTTATAGAGTTAGCCATTTTGAGAATTGGTCATTCTGCACCTAAATAGACCAGTGCCTAGCTAATTATGTGATATCGCGTATACAGAGATACATATTATTATACACTGCGACCCCCAGCAGGGTGTCGTCATACTGATAACACGCTTATCTCCCGTGGACGACACATTGTCAAAGACATCTGTGTCACTTGCCACCGGGATGTGGGTATCATATACGACGCTACTTAAGATAATAGGCTAAAGTAATTGTAAAATATCAACCGGTGGATTTATTTGGTAAGACTATTCTTTTTTGAGTACTACAAAAAGCTATAAGTACCTCTATGCCATAGATATAAGTTTTATATTTCTATACTCTATGCAATCGACAGGCGATAATGTACGCAACTAATCTAAGATCTAATCCAATCGATATGAGCAAAGCGTAATTAGACGAGTTCAAAAGTTCCGTCCAAAAATTAAGGTAATCATCGTCATATTTAGATAGACAGGGTGTTTGGAAGCTGGGTGATGATTGACCCCTCTTGAGACCATTAATGCCCGGTTTCTGAGGTTTTATCCGGAGTTTATCTATTCGATAGTGATTATTGGTTCGATATCGTGTTTGTGAACACATCGATATCCACTCGCGCGACCATTGCATGAAAGTGAGCCCGAATGAAAATCCAGGATTGTCCGAGTGCACGAAATTGAGCCTCAACGAACAATGACAGCGCGCGCGTTCCGGCTCTTACTTTTTTATTTTTTGTAATTTTGTGTGCGGACCCACCCCTTGCGTTCTAGGTTCTTTGGAAAGGTGGTTATGGAAGAATTTACCTTAAAAAATCGAGTGAATTACTATCGAGTGTATTTTATTTTGTTTGGGTAGCGTACCTACAGCTATTGATAGCGTACCTACAGCTATCGATAGCGTACCTACAGCTATCGATAGCGTACCTACAGCTATCGATAGCGTACCTACAGCTATCGATAGCGTACCTACAGCTATCGATAGCGTACCTACAGCTATCGATAGCGTACCTACAGCTACCGATAGCGTACCTACAGCTATCGATAGCGTACCTACAGCTATCGATAGCGTACCTACAGCTATCGATAGCGTACCTACAGCTATCGATAGCGTACCTACAGCTATCGATAGCGTACCTACAGCTATCGATAGCGTACCTACAGCTATCGATAGCGTACCTACAGCTATCGATAGCGTACCTACAGCTATCGATAGCGTACCTACAGCTATCGATAGCGTACCTACAGCTATCGATAGCGTACCTACAGCTATCGATAGCGTACCTACAGCTATCGATAGAGTACCTACAGCTATCAATACAAAAGTAACAGTGAAGTTGTTCACGACAAGCCACTTACAAGCCTCCACAGTTGGGAATAGAGTATTGTTGTACAGGTTTTGCAATTGATTAACTATTAATTGAACATAAAAATAACTGAGTAAAGCACTAAATTAACAATTACATTACCTACTACGCATGCACTGCGCATGTATTCATTAATAGAGACAATGCAGATAAAACAGTACTGATGGACGCTAAGCTGCTTGCAAACAAATCAATTAAGGGGTGTTCTTTCCTTACAATTCGGTTAAATGCTTTAACTGAGCGAATCATATATAAATTACTGTGATAGATTGTGCGAGTATATATCTGAGGACCTCAAAAATCGAGCATAAGGACGAATTCGCTTAAACAGATAATTTTGTCGAATCAATAGCTATTGAGAGTTTAAACTCAGTTTAAGAATTCTCCAGAAACCGCGCATTAGAGCTTTCTGAGCCAAATATGTCTTGGAGGAAGTTTGTGTTATTATTTTTTCCTCAGTTAAAGTAGGTATGTTATTTTTTACTAAAAGTTTAAAACATACTTCGTCAAAGACATGTTGGCTCAAAAAGGTTGCACCCACCTTCGAAACACCCTGTATGTACTGTGTGTACTGTGTAAAATTATATTATGTAATTAAGCAGCATTAAGTGTCAACATCCCCAAATGATCAGAATAATGGAGATTGTATAACTAAGACGGTTTGTGATAATGGCACCACTTTTGAGTGCAGTTGTACTGACAACCCAAGTTGCACGTGCAACGTGCAGAAGATTCACTAGGACCACTTCATAAATAAAAAGCCACCATCTTGTCACGCGTCTTGCGACAGCGACTGCGGAGAAAACAAATGAAAGAAAATCTTTAGAGCATGCCACGACTTCACGCGACGAACGGAAATATGTCGCACATCGCGTTGCTCGAGGCAGGCGGTTAAATGTTGTGACAATCATTACATTTATCTTCGTTTGACTCCACATGTTCAGATTGGTTAGTGAGACTTCTGTCGTGTCTGTTGTGTGGTGAAGTCGAAGATATTGATTAGCTGAGCGCGCGTCGCCCCGCACTCCCGTACCACGCGCTGACCTGCGCGTACGCCTCCGACTCCCCTACACGCTGATTTAGGTAAGCTTATTATTACTAAACGTTACAAGAAATATTTAACGATTTTTTCAATTAAAAATGGTGAGAATATCACTCTTTCAATTTCTTTTTTTATCAATGTCTAATATAACACATTTCATCAGTAAAAGATTGCTCTTCTTATTCTACCGCCGCCGGGGAGGCTGGGGACTTTGCCAGAGCCTGCTTATAAATAAATACTTTTTCTTTCTTATTTGATCAATCACCTCCACTTTCCCCAAGCTTTAGAATCCTCCGTACCATGCATTCGTGCTAGCTAACCTTAATAATTACCTTCTACTTAAAGCGATTCCACATAAAGCGACAGCGAAAGCCTATCTGCTTCACGCATAAAATGAATCACATTTGCAGACTACGAGGTTCAGTAGTACCCCAAGCTAATGATGATGATGATGATGATTCCAGGAAACTAGTAGAAGAATGGTGGTGTGCAGCGTGTTCCGAGTGACGTCACGTGTGACCCGCAGCGGCCTGGCCACGCACTGCTGCGGCCGCGCGCTCTACAGCACACAACATACAGGTAACTATTACCCTCCCAATAACTAATAGTGGTATATGTATTCTGGCTGCAAATACGGTAATAGCTGAGGTCCAGCAGGCTACCAGTTAGCTTTCAAAGAACTAATATCCAATTTAATCCGCTGAGCTGTTTAACGTTATGCAAAGCGTTCATTTTGTTTAATACTAAGCACTTATACTACGTGTCGTTTTGCATCCTCGTAAAATTTAAGGGTGTAGTATAGACCAACAACCGAACAACTTTTTCCATAGCACCAACATCGTAATCGCGAAAAAATAATCAACCGTCCCATACATTTGCGTCGAGTACCTAGGTATTGAAGTTTTCTATGGGACAGTTGAAATTTTTTTCGCGATTACGATGTTGGTCCCATGGAGAAAATTGTTCGGTTTGATGTTCTCTAGCACACCCTGAAATTCGACGAAGATGCAAAACGACACGTTGTATATACCGTATAAATATTCTGGATCCTCTATCAAGAGTTCATTTAGTTTAGAAGTGTAGGTATCTATCTGGTGATAAGGATGCTGTTAATTTATCAACAAATTGTTTGAAATATTGCTTAATGCTATTGACCTTCACTAAGCCGACGTTCGCACGGACGGACGTAAAGATATCGCGGTGATTTTTTTTCGCGCACTGGATTTTCAACGCTCTGCTTAGCGCCGAGAGTTGAAAATCTAACAGTGTGTTTTTTTGACGCGCTGGATTGCACTCTGTTGTAGTTAGGTTGGATTCTCGAAGCTTGGCTCAACACCGAGAGTTGAAAATCCAGTGCGCGATAAAATCCCACCGCGATATTTTTACGTCCGTGCGAACGTCGGCTTAGTGTCAATGGACCAAGGGGTCTTGAGACAATTGTACTTTTTATGATAACTTTCATATAGGTGTCTTTATTAAAAATTAAAAAGTATGTCCAGGGATGACTGACGATTATGGGATGTCGCTGATATCTAGTACAGGAACCTTTTTCTTTTACTTATCAACACACGTCTAATTTCTCAGGGATTTAAGACGACGACATCATTTTACTAACTGATTGTCCGCTCATTCAAAAAGTTCCAATAAATAGTTAATTAGCATCTGTTATCAGCTGAGTCGAGAAGATTACGCAACATCGCCTTGGCACTATCTCACCCTATTCTGTCTCTTATAAATACGCGGCACGTTGCGAAACTATTATTGAACAGAGCCTTATCGCTAAATAAGGTATTCATACACGAAATCTCCTAAGGGGTCATTGTACTCATCATTATGAACAACTTTTACTATGGGACCAAACCAGCAATCGTGAGAAAAAATGTGCTGTTCCCTGCATTGATGTTCGCATAAATCGTCAAAATGTAGGGAACAGCAGATTTTTTTTTCGCGATTTCATGTTTGGTACCATAGTAAAAGTTGTTCATAATGATGAGTACAATGACCCCTTCAGAGAGACCTTATAATTTATTACCACTACTCACTGTCTTATGTAATACGCTAACAGTTTTAACACAATACTTAAAAGTACCTATGATCGATATTTATTTGATAATTAGTCAAATAAGATAGATGTAAGCTTCAAGCGCCCTGCGAATTTACATACTTTGTTTTAATTAATGTTGTCAAATGATAAGCGAATGTCCGATTTGTGTTTTACAACTAAGTGATTAGGGAAGGCTGTGCTGATGACAACGTAGTGATACAAGACGCCCAGTTTCTTAATCACATGTTTATTGACGACATCACTAAAATGTTCGGGTAGATTATAGGCATCTAGAATTCTAACAATGAAACCTAGCATTGAAGTTCTTACTGATCGCTCATGACGCGTATTGAGAGTTCCAGCTTCTAGGATGATGATTACTCTTAAAAAACGTATGAAAGTTTACTAAAGGAAATCTAAATTATTTTTATTTGGTATAAATATTTTCTTGGATTGTTTGGTTAAATAACCGTATTTCCAAACATTAGTAAAAGTTAGTTGCAACTGGAATACGTATTATCAATGTTATCTACCTAATGTCAAACCGAGTAGGTATTTACAGCTACACCGTGTTAATCACGCTGTTTTTCGAGATAAATATCGTGTTAAAAAAAAATTAACGTACCTAAGAATGGATATTATTCAGGAATTTACGTACCTACAGCTCTCACTTTAGTGCTCTTGGTATTTAGTTAATACTTGCTGAATTCAGATGTACCTAGGTGTCGTTAAGTTCGTACTGCACTTGGCGTGTATATAACGACGCAAAAAAGCAGAAACGTAGTAACCCACTAAATGCAAAATGTTCACCAGAGCCGAAAAACTTTTGAGGTTTCAGAAAAAAATTCATATCTCCTTTATTATCAAACCTACAAGTGCCATTCTTTTAACGTACATTTATTTTCTGATCCCATATCAAGACGAACAGGTACTGAAAATGACTAGATGTTACTTTTGATCTATATTTCTGTGGGTACAACGCAATAGCACTATTTTTTTTGTAACGTAAATGGATAAATGTACTCCAAATCACGTGTTTTGAAGAATAAAAGGAGGAATAACTACCGGGGTCTAACATTTTCAAAACGTTGAATTGGTGTAAATGCAAAATGATAAAAAAAAAACAATTTTTTATGCTATTTACAGCAAATGTTTAAGTGGTCCCTCAAAAAAATAGGGTTAATTTAAACGTTGTACAAAATTTTCTGTTGGTCGTAGAGCCACGGGAGTCGGACTACTTATTCGTCGCAGAATTTTTTTCTGATTCCGAATCTGCAATAATTTTTTTTTGACATAGGTGCGGGTTACTACGTTTCCACTTTTTGCGTCGAAATGTACAGTCGACCGCATGTCAGAGGTAACAGTTTGACTTTGAGCTGGTTTAGCATAATATAGAGTTTCAATAGAATGCGAGGTCAGATCAGATTACACTGGTTTTGGTACCACAGACGTGCGGTGGACTGTAGGTACCCCGGTCTATAAGTCCATTATCTAATGAATAAAATGATTGGAAAAAAATGATGAATGAATGAATGGTGAATGAGGTTTAATTGAAATAATTGAAAACCCGAAAAGGGTTAAATGTTATTATTAATGTTGTTAAGTAGGTACCTAATTAAACAAATCAATAATTATGATTTGTTTTGCTTCCAGGGCGGTTTTACACAAAAAAGCACGAGTGGGTGTCAGTCAGTGACAACGTAGGCACCGTGGGCATCTCCAGCTATGCACAGGTTCGTACCTCATCACCAGCATCACCTAATCAAAATTCCAACCAAAACGATATTTAGGATCATAAGCTCTCCTAATGGACAACATGCTATTACTACTATTACTACTACTACTATTTTTGACCTATATGTGTTACCAAATAGCAATAACCTTGGCTGTTAACTTCTACTGACACTCCTCTTAAATGCTGTTAGATTGGAAATAGAACCCATGGCTGAACGCTGACCCCCAAAATACAGGTCCAAGTTTGGGGGTTAGGATTTGATTTGTTACAATACATTAGTGTGCTATTATTATAACTTGATTGCAACATGTATTTCCTAGTGGCAAATAATTTTTTTTTTTTTTACTATGTATGGGACTAGCTCAGTTCGCACATAAATCTCGTTGCTGTTGAGGATCGGAACACAATATACATGGTATAAAACAAAGCGCGTTTTTGTGTGTGGCTAGTAATAAAATACAATAATAATAAACAAACAAATAATATTATATATGTCGGAACGTCAGGATTTACTCAGTTAGATTTAGACAGACATGTGGGCAGAAGATGGGTTTCGTGCAATGAAAACACACTGGGTGCGATACACGGTGTTTAACACAATCTAACACAATCACTAAGCACAACGAATCGAATACAGTTCCGTGGCGTAGTAACCCCGATGTTGCTCCGATGCAATCCGACACTAGACTGTTCTGCTCGACATGAGGTTAGAACATCACGACTCTGTAGAAGCGCGCTGTAGGCGTGGGCACCTCACGTGATGTCGCCTGTGGCGCGCCTGCGATTCGTTACGCGTCGTAGGGACGCGTATAATAATAAACAAGTTAAATAAAAGCTTTTAAAAATTAGGCAGAACTCCACGTACATCCTCCTATTGCGTCATCAGAAGATTTTAACTAAAATAGTGATTTATTGATGAAAGTTTGTGCAATATAAAAAGATAAATACTTACAGCCTTACTAATAAAGATTTACACATAATGTATACCGGAGTTATAGCGCTTTTTAAAAGGAACAAAAGCTTTATAACTTCGGTATACGTCGTGTGTAAATATTTATTAGTAAGGCTGTTACTCACTAACTTACCAACTTTTAAATGACAGGCTCCACATTTGAGCACGAAGCTGCGGAAGAAAACGGATGCAGCCAATAATTTTATTATCAATATTACTAATGAATCTGCAGCTAGCATTTATTTATTTTAAATGAGCTCGTGGCTAAGTAATAACAGCCGCACGGGTCGATCCATCAGGTTAAGCTACGCTTGCCGCTAACTGAGTCGTGGAGGTCAGATAGGCAGTCGCTCCATGTAAAATACTGGTATTCAACTGCATCCGGTTAGACTGGAAGCCGACCCCAACATAGTTGGGAAAAGGCTAGGCAGATTGAGCACGGCCGAAACCAATTACACTATATAAACATAATATATAATTTTTAACACAGTCATGCATTCTTATCACAAAAATTCAAACATTCTGACAGAATCATTTTCCATTCAGTCACAAACACATCAAGATCTGTGTTTGAGTTCAGGAGAGCATTAACAGCGGCTAATGTCCGAGGAATAAGTGACTTGGAGCGTGCAACAGTACGACAAGTTGCAACAGCCAGTAAGCGGTGTTTTCTGATACGACAATAATTGTCTGGGACAAATAGATTGCAGATTTCACTATGCCGATCAGGAACATTAATAATCCCCTAAGAATTTTAAATATTACAGTCGTCTGATCGCGCGACCGTCTTACTTCAAGAGACTTGAAACTAAAGCAACCCAACAGGAATTTAGTGGGATACAAGAGAGGATAATACCCGTACAAGTGCTTGTAAAGGTATCTAAGGAAAGCTTTCTGAATTTTTACTGCTTCTCAAAAGGATTCCATACGCACATACTAGACTCGAAATTTGCTACGGACCAATGTCTCATAAACGAGCTTGATAACGTGAGGGTTGTGGAAGTCGCGCGTTATGTAAAGGATAGTATTAAAGTATTTTTGGTATCAATCATTGTAAGAATTGGTGTGATTGGTGTGCCAGGTCGTCATTGTCGTTCAAATAACGGTCTCAACCTGATGAGTCCAGGAGTACTCCTAACAGTCGTAATGGCGAATATTTGCATAATTACACAGTTCATGGCTGATTAGGGCGAAGGCTAGGACTTTCGGGAGCTATCTTATCTTCAGCTAAATACAAATCAAAATTCTTTAATCACGACGTCCATAGATAGGGCCATGGGCTGGTTCAAGCGTCAAGAAGTAACCTTTTTACGTCTCTGCCTATCAAAATTTCGTTTCGTTTGAGTCACTCATAAGTGCCTTAATATTTTAACATTTTTCTTTCAAGTAATCACATAAATTATCGCACTGCCGGTCACGTGACGTTAGTTCGGCTGAGCTTACTAGATGGCGTTGAATGCTTACCAAGGCAAACTGGCAGATTTACTGGCGTGAACAGACAACACAATTAGCAACACACATATGAGAAGACTGAAGAGAGGGGACACAATTACCCTTGAATCGGGCCATCATTAGTATTTTAGTGGGAGTCGGAAGTAGGATTCTACGGGTTTGGCAGCAAAAGTCATAGGGGGCGAATGCTTGTCATCTTTCTTGAGAAGGAGGGGCTTCTCTTGATGAATTCCTTCTATAAGAAACCGGCCCAAAGTGGCGTTGGGGCTTTATCACGTCCACTTTATGGGGCAAAGCCCCAACATTATGACTAAAAATGAGATAGACTTCATCATATTGGATAAAAAGCATAGATATATTCAAGGATGTTTCGGTGATCAATAGGTTCAACGCCAGGCAGTGATCACATACTTATCCGAGGCTCTCTTAATATTAACTTCAAGCTCGGGCTCTGCCCAAACATACTCCAAACTATGTTAGGATCTGAAGCGATCCAGTCAGAGATAGAGAACCGATTTGCAGCCGTGGAAACCACAGATGACGTTGAACAAATGGTGGAAATCCGCAAGGAGGAAGGTACGCAATTTTGCAAATATGCGGTATACGGGCAAGAAGTCAAAACTTTTGGAAGATTCTCTGAAGCTTATGACGGAAATCGCGTGAAAACCCACCTTTCACTTCGTCAGAAACACGGGAACTCAAAAAAAAAAAATTAGAACACTGATACGACGTGACCTCAGACGCTCCAATATACGATCTATAGAGAAAGAGATTGAGGGGTCGAAAGTGTTCGTCCAGTCACTTGGGAGGAGCCACTAGACAAGTGGCTCCTCCCAAGTGACTGGACGAACACTTTCGACCCCTCAATCTCAACTTAGACAAAGTTGACCAAATCCAGTGGGGGATGTCGTCCTTTCGGAATTCGAAAACTTCTACGGCCAATTGTACGCATCGCATGCATCTCGACCCGATCCCGAAAATGAGAATTCCAGAGCCACCTTAACCCGCCATTTCATGGAAGACCTGCAAGAAGTCAGCCAAGACGAAAGCCAAACGAAGGCGGGGGAAATACTAGGGTAGCCCGTGAAATTCTTACGTTATATGCAATTTGAAAGTCAATTTGAAAGTTCGTCGGACGACTACACTATGGTATTAGGTTGTATGTTGATTAAAGTATCATTCGCGACCGTAACAAATATGTATTTACAGAATTATAATCATTGCAATAAAATCAGTAATACAACTCCTTAAGTTAATATAAACCTTAAACGTCAAGATTTCATGAAATAGTCATTTAATAGGATTACTTAGTCCTAAAAGAGTTGTATTAATAACTTTAATGATTAAAATTCTGTGAATACATACTTGTTACGGTCGCGAATCGTATTTTGATCAACATACACTTAATACTGACTTGCAAATTGCATTAAAAGGAAGAAAATTTGAATTTAGCGGATTATCCAGGCGCTTTTGCCTTAAACAGCTTAAAATCGGAAAGGGCCCGGATGAGGACGGGATTACCACCGAGCTCCTGAAAGCCGGATGAAGTCCTATCTTGAAAGAGCTTCGGGAGCTCTTCAACTCTGTCCTATTTTCTGGAAGAACTCCAGAAGTCTGGCGAAGGAGCGTGGTCGTTGGGTCTTATCACCCTTTTTAATGAAAAGGAAATCTTCTATCTTCTTCTTCTTCTTGAAAAAAATAATTACAGATCCATTTCGCTCCTACCACGTGTATAAGTTGTTTTCAAGAGTCGTCAAAATCTAGCACGAAGACTCTACGAGTTTCAGCCACCGGAGCAGGCCGGGTTTCGAGGAGGATACAGCACCAAAGACCACATCCTCCAATGCGGCGGCAAATTATACAGAAGTGCGAAGAGTTTATCGGCCCCTATGTCTTGCGTTTGTGGACTATGAGGCTTTTGACTCTATCGAAACCTGGTGTGTTTTGGAGTCTCAGCAGCGATGCCAAGTCGACTGGAGATACAGATGCTGGGATGTCTTTATGTCAAACGCGACAATGACCGTTCAAACTCAGGACCAGCGAACTGAACATATCCCACTGCGCCGCGGGGTGAGACAAGGGGATGTAATTTCTCCAAAATTGCTCTATAACGCATTGGAGGTTGTGTTTAAGACGCTGAACTGGGAAGGACGCGGCATTATCATCAACGGCGAGTACATTACCTACATTACTCATAATAGAAAGTATTACTCACACTTGAAATTTGCAGATGACATCGTCATACTGGCTGAATCGCTGAATGACTTGCAGCAGATGCTGAACGGCTTAGTTCATTCTTCTGTACGCATTGGTCTCCGGATGAACTTGGACAATACCCAGGTTATGTTCAATGAATAATGTCACTCCGGGACCGTCCGTTGTCATTGGCGGTGCTCTCGACAATGTTCGAAAATACAAACACACCAGGTTTTTTACCTCGGGTAAACTCTGACCGAGTGAGAGATGTCGCGACGCCCCGCAAGGGGCGTGGCGTGCGGAACCGGGGCATACGCCCCCTTGCCGCGGAGGCTATACTGCGGCCCGTAACAACGGGCCTCTCATTTTATCTGCCACTGGCAATGGTATGTTTGGACGTGCTGCATTAACACGCCCGTGTTAACAGTAGTCTGTATATGTATCCGTAAACTCCGGGTAAACTCTACAGTTTGGTGAACAGCTTTATGAGGGAGGTTAACAGAGGAATTCAGCTGGGCTAGGCAGCGTTTAGGAAGCTTCGTCGAGTCTTCTCGTCACGTATTCCGCTGAGCCTAAAGACTAAATTCATGAGATTCCGTTTATCCACGCCAAAAATTCTATCCTAAACTGGATTTGCGGAAACGTATGACCGAGAATCCTTCCAGTTCCGACGCGGTCTAACCTCGGTCACGCGATCGTTCCCGCGAGTACGCGATCGTCGCGTTCATAATTATGTCACTCATTGGTTCGGAAAACTGGAAGGCACCCTCAGCATGTGCGACGACGCGTTCGGGTTCGCCAAAAAAAAGTGAAAGCGACTTTCGCGCGGCGATCGCTTTGGTAAGGACACGGGATTGAGCATTTAGGCTGATAGCTGCCAATCGGAAACATTATGGGATTTTCTTGAAAGTGAGCATTTTCATTTATTTTCGTTTCATTGAAGACCTGCTTCATTGACTAACATGTTTTATTAAATAGGCCAGGGATTATCATTTATGATTTGGTACAAAAGAAGGAATTAATAAAACTGAAATACGTAGAACGTTTTGATACGTACCACTCTACACCGGTTATATCTGTGCTACAAAGGTCAGTCCACTCAACAGCTGCGCAAGATTCGCGGGTGCCTTGTCGCCGCGGTCTGTCACTACGTTACAATTCAGCAGTTTAGGTACTCATAATATGTTATCAATAAGTACCGTCCATTAAATTATACTCGTGTGCCTCATATTTACCTATAGTATGTAATAATGAACAAATAATAAATTCATTCGATGGTTATTATTGGTCTTTACGAACGCACTAGCGCAACGAGTTATTAGAGAACAATTCCTGTGTGTGTTTTTACTACGGTACAATATAATTAGCAGACCAAATGTAGAATGCTAGATGGTGCTATGCCACCATTTCAGTGGTCACACATAATGGGATAGAAATTAAATTAAATTTATGTAAATACAAGAATTGTAGTACAGAAGAGCTCGTGGCTCAGTAATAACAGCCGCACGGGTCGATCCATCAGGTAAAGCTACGCTTGCCGGGTTTGGTCCGTGGATGGATGACCATCTTTACATTCCGAGACTCCTCCGTGCCTCGGAAAGCACGTTAAGGCATTGGTCCCGGCTGCCATTCGTGGATCTTTGACAGTCGTTACGGGTCGTCAGTAGCCCGAAAGTCTGACAACCAGTCTTACCAAGGGGTATCGTATTACCAGTAATTGGGTTGTGGAGGTCAGATAGGCAGTCGCTCCACGTAAAATACTGGTATTCAGCTGCATTCGGTTAGACTGGAAGCCGACCCCAACATAGTTGGGAAAAGGCTAGGCAGATATGACAAGAATTGTAGTACAGACGCCAGCAGGTCAAGCCACTTTTCCCAATCAACCTTGAACCTTTAGCGATAAAGATGAAAATCTATAAAAGAAATTTGACAGATTGTAGTAGCTTGATGTGCTGGCGTCTGTACACTACAGATGATAGTGTTTTTACTGTTTTTATAACAATTCGCTGAAACTAGCATGCAAAATTATTCACTACAGAATAAATGAAGCTAATAAAATTGGTAATTACTTAACAACTAATATACAATTAACCCGTCGCGCACTAATTAGCAGACACAATTGAAATTCTATTGTTATCTGTACACATGGTGTGCAATCGACATTTTAAGAGTTAATAAATATACTATAGTCTGTTCGTGTAGGTAGGTTAAAGGCCTACCTATATACAAATGTATTCTGTGGGTAAACGTAGGTATTCAGAGTTCAAGATCAAAACCAACATCAATCTGGTCAGGGTTTGGTTAGGTTGCCAGTGATCTAAAAGAAATGTCGGTCACACACAATATACTATGAGATAAGACAAAAAAGCTATCCTCTTTTCTTCTTTCAAATATAAGGCCCTAAATGAAGTGTTTACAACTGAAAACTTATTAAGATCTTTTCATATACGCTCTATAATGACAAATTAATAATGATGTTGTACTGAACTTCATATTACTGACCAGCTGGTCAATAATGTGGTTCCCAAGAAAGTTAAAAAAAAAACAAGTACCTATGTAAATCGTTTTGCTTTTTATTACTTACCTCGCAGAAAGTGTGAAACGTAGAGTATTCTCCTCGGTGATAAAGGTGTCTTCACCTTGGGCGAGCTTGAATCCCTCGCTGCACTCAGGATTGTAGACTTAACTCCCTTGCTTCGCTTTGGAGTTAACTCTGAACTCACTCGCAACGCTCGGGAGTACTAGAATTTGGAATAGATTCCTTCGATGCGCTTCAGATTTAATTCCATCCATACTCCCATACATCCATTCATTCATTCACTCACACATCTAAACATCCACACACCTGCACTTACAAAAACTTTGCTCACATGACTCTCCAACACATTGTTTTTCTTGCTTGTTAGTTTTGTTTATATTTTTATTGTATTAAATTAGTCCCTAAGACCATTAGGTTTGAAACATAATTGTACTTGTTGGCTTAATTTTTATTTTTATAAATATCTGAGAGGATTGGCGCTGTATGCTGAGATACAGGTTTACACCTAGTTCGGCTGCAGATGCTCATGATGTATTGTTTTATAATAGCCTGCTAGTTATCTTTGTATTTTTATTTGTAACAAACTTATTAGTCTAAATAAATAATTTATTTATTTTATTATATTTATTATATCTCAATAATTAATTTATTTATTTTATTATATAGCGCCCGTGACATAAGACACTGCTTTATCCCTTTCTTGAATATTCTACTATTACTCCATATTAACTTGATTTGATCTCCAGGACGCGCTGGGCGAGGTGGTATTCGTGCAGCTGCCGGAGGTGGGCAAGCACATCGCGGCCGGTGACGAGTGCGGGGCACTCGAGAGCGTGAAGGCAGCGAGTGAAGTCTATAGCCCGGTCTCCGGCACGGTGAGCACCTTTCAGTGATTATTTTATCATAATTTAGCCGAAAGGCGTTCAAGCATCGTCACGGCAGGTTATTTATGGGTCATGTGCTTTCCACATCCAGTGGTTTTCCGCCGCTTATTTTCATATCTTGGTTTATATTTATTTCTTTATTTTCTGGCTATTCGCTCATTGCTCGACTCGGTATTGATGGTCAATTGTCGACGGTGATAATTTGTATATGTACGAGTCCATACTGCATTCAGGACAATTTGGCCTACCTGGAAAGGGTTGTGAAAACCATGTTTGTCCAACAAAGCACAACAGCTACCATGAGACTCGACAATAGATATGCTTGAATAGGGTTTGGAATATTAGGCTACTTAAGTATTGAATGCGTTGCTGAGTCAATCAATCATTAGGTACTTACTTCTTTTCTTTTTCTTGTGATTAGTAACTAACCTGGTGTCGAGAGTTTTTATGCCGCCCATGGGCCTCTGATTTGGCTTCACATGCCGTCGAGAAATATCTCTCAGGCATGCTCTCCGGCTCTCCAGTTTCCTCATGATGCTGTTCTTTTTAGCAAGTTTTAATTATACAATTAAAACTTGTTAAAAAAAACGGTGAAGGAAAACATCATGAGGAAACGAAAATGCCTGAGAGATATTTCTCGACGGCATGTGAAGCCAAGTCAAAGGCCGATGCGCGGCATAAAAACACTCGACACACATGAATCCAAAAAGCCAGAGGTCCGTGCCTTGGGTTCGAACTCAACCATACTGATGAATGTATATAGCTCAACGATTTTGATTTTTTTTAGTCAATTACTATACTCTATGAGTTCGGGTAACGATACCAAGTTCTTCTAAATGTTCACTGATACATTTTATGCAGAAAATATCATAATACATATAAATTTTATCATTATACAAATTTCAGGTGACAGATACGAACAAAGACGTAGAATCTAAGCCAGCATTGATAAACAAGTCGTGTTACGAGCAGGGCTGGTTGTTCCGGGTGAAGCTGGCGAAGCCCGAGGAGCTGCAGCAGTTGATGGACCAGGCCGCCTATGACAAGTTCCTGGAAGAGCACTGACCCTCGTTATAGGAGCGTATTTATATTGTTGTTGTATTCCGTTGTTACCGATGAGTTTCATAGTCATGAGAAACAAAAGTTGATAAACAGTTGCTAAGCATTGTTTCACGCATCGTGACATGCTGCTGGATACAATATTGGCCAGCATTTGTTTCCCATGACTGCGGGGCTAAAGCAGATCTGATCCGTTACTCTACTAGATGTAAGATAATTATGCTCTTATACAAAGATGTTTTGTCCTGGAGTCGACTGAATCCAATTCAGGTTATTGTGGTTGCTGGTGATTTCCAGACCTGAAACGCTCTCTACCTCTGGTGGTTATTGTTTTCAATAGTTTTAACATATGCTGTGAAAATCCTACTGAAGCGCTCTATTTTGATGTTCTGTGTTGTGCATGTGGGTAACGTTATCTTGTAATTTATTGTGATAATTAAAGATTTGCTTTTGCTCGTTTTTCGTTTTGTTTACTGAGAACATCTAATATTGTATAATGTTATGTAGCAGAAAGTTTTAGGGTGGGTTGCACCGGGTGGTTTTAGGGTGGTTTTAGGTGGGTTGACAGTAAGATTAACAATGTCCATAGAATTTAATTACGTGCAGGTGCTTCGTCATGTTAAATGTAAAAGTTAAAGTTAAAAGGTGTCAAGTGACAAGATGTCTTATTTCCCCAGAATGCACGTGGGTCTCTCGCTAGAAGAGCTTCCCATAATATGTCACGGAGTAAAGACATACCTAAGTACTTTATTTAGTGACACCATATTTCTATAGGTTACAACTGCAAAGCAGATATCCATAGTCAATGATACAAACCGTTACTATAGCCCTTAACCGCCCAAATTTGAGCTGTTAATGTTATCGTTATTTGTGACGTCATCGTCATTTTAACTAATGCTAAAAGTGCAACCCTTTCGTTTAACCGGAGATTTGATTAACGGTTTGATTAGATTGGTGCTCCGAGTTGCTTGTTACTTTGAGGTGGCCCAGCGATTATCCCCCTAAGGAAAACTGAGCGCGATCTAAATTTCTGAAACCGGGTATAGCAGACATTTTATCACCATCATCATCATCATCTAAGGCTTTACAGGCACGGGTGGGCCTTAGCCTCAAGTATATTTTTCAATCTTGACCTATTTCCGGCTTTTTTTCTCCAATACATCACTCCGACAGTTCTTATATCCTGGTCTACGCCATCCAACCACCAGAGCTTGCGCGACCCTCGACTTCTCTGGCCATCCGGTTTACTATTCAATAAACGTTTGCGTGGTGTGGTCTCGTCCATTGTTGCAATATGTCCTGCCCATCGAAGACGTCCTATTTTGATGGTTTTAATTAGGTAAATTTTGCATCTCATAGAGATCATGGTTGCATTGTTCGTTTTCTAGCACTGGATCGAATATGCCGTATGTTAGTATTGGTCTTAGTAAGGAGTAAGGAGGAGAAGTTTAAAGCTTCTTGAGAGTAAGTATTTTGAACGAAAATATCTTAGCAGGCTGAAATAGAATTTCTTGGCCACCATTATTCTCCTGCTTAATTCAAAAGATATTGTTTTTGTCTGTCACTAAGGAGCCCAGATACACGAATTCGCTGACACAGGCAGAGGTGTTATCGTCAATGGTAAAATCGGACGGTAGCTTTGGGTTTTGGGTTTATAAATTAGTATATGATATCACCTGAAGAGTTAAGTTAACGTCTAACCAACGATTAAAAATCAAGTTCCTCAGGATTTCATATAACAATGAGAATTCTGAAAGGGATAAAATAAGAAAAGAGTCATTTATGAGGAAGTGGAAAGTGAAAAAAGTAATGTGGCACTGGTGACTGAAAAATTGTGTGGAAATCGGTTGTCATGGTATGTGATGCGGGTGGATGAGGAAAATGTCGTGAGGAAAGTTTTGAGTATGAATGTCGATGACTGTAAGAAAAACGAAGCGATGAATGGACTTTGTGAAAGTTGATAGTCATATGTATGGCTAGAAAGGGAGTGACTACTGAGATGATGAATAATAGAGAAGTATGGAAAAATAAGACATGCTGCGCCGACCCCCAACAAATTGAGATGAGGGCAAGAGAATTAGGACTTAAACGAATTTTATAACAGTTTGCATGATGTACGAGTAGGTACCTAATGTAACGGTAACTATTGCCTCCATCGGAATATAAAACCATCATTATATTAAAAGTTATATTAAAACGTACATATACATAACAAATAGAAGTTGCTCTTCTAACTGGGTGTAGATTCACTTGAGAGCCGCGGCTCCGGATATAATTTCGATGAGTTCTCTGGTGATGACGGCCTGCCGCGTCCGGTTGAACAGCAGCGTCAGCTTGCGGATCATCTCCGCGGCGTTCTTGCTGGCGTTGTCCATGGCAGCCATGCGCGACGACTGCTCCGACGCCGCGCACTCCTTCAGCGCGTAGTACAGCAGCGCCGCCAGCGTCCACTCCGTGTAGCTCTCCAGCATGTCCTCGTCCACGTCATCGAATGCTGTCATGTTTGGCGCGTTCTGCGGATTATATCTTTATATAGCACTACACTGGTACAATTATCTTTTGGCGATTGAATGATATTGACAGGGGTGCGCTGTTGCTAAACATTTGAGCAATTGTTTTGTGAAATGTATTGAAAAAGCAAGATGGCGACGTTAGTCACTAATTTTGGTCAGACTCCGAAATAAACTTGCAGCGCCATTATGTACTTAAAGTGAGATAAAAACAAGTCAATCGAACGTTAACGTCTACGAGTTACAATAATTCCCAATGTACTACTACCTAATAAAACGACAAACGCGGAGGTTTCAAATTAAAAAAAAAACAAGATTTTGATTTCTACTTAGCGTATTTGTTACAACTTCTGAAAGTCTACGGTCATTCATTTCTCTTTTTTAGGGTTCCGTGGTGAACAAGGAACCCTAAACCCTTTCGCCATGTCTGTCTGTCTGTCTGACTATCTCTCGGCGGCTTAGTTCAAAGACTCTTATATACTAGAAAGCTGTAATTTGACATGGGTATACATATAGCATTCCGACAAAAATCCTGAAAAAAGTAATTTTGTAGGGTACACTTTGAACCCTTGCACGAAAAGTGGGGAAAGTATTTTTTTTCAATTCAGGAATCTGTTTGCATAAAATTATGTAGTAGCTTTAAAATGCTAAAATGGTTGTTATTGGATATGTGAAAAAAATCACGACAGAAGTACCTATGTACCTAAGTACCTACAAGTATACTTATATAACGAAGTCAAAAGGAAAACTATCACAGCTAAGTAGGCTTTACAAGTTAACGAGTACTTAATACGTGACCAACTTACATTAATTTGCAGTTGGAATGTATGGAAGAACATGTTTTTTAACTATCTCAATACAGGTAAATTTGTTCTTGGGATAAATTCTTCGCAACTATCGAACCCTTCATCGTGCGTGGTCCGACACGCACTTGGCTGGTTTTTTGTACTTATACCATTGATTTATTATCACAATTTTATTTCAAAACTAGCTAACCCAACAGACGTTGTCCTGTCCAAAATTCAATAGGTACCTAATTCATACAAAATTCCCATAGAATATGCACTTTCAGTTTTCCCTAATTTTCCAGGCAACTTTTCGAATTTTTCTCTCCATATAACCTTCCTCGGATTTTAACAAATATTTCAAAAAAAAATTGCCGAATTGGTCCAGCCGTTCTCGAGTTTTGCGCATAGCAACACATTTAGCCATTCATTGTTATATTTATGGATAGATTCATTTTACATCCATAAATTGTCAGTAAACATGTTATTAACCTATTTTAGTAAACAATGCAGGTTTGACAAATAGTGGACGAACGGGCAATCCCCCCCGCAATGACATTCACGAGAGATGTTCGAGCTGCCCTACTCTGCAGCGACGCGACACGCTTATTCACAAAATATACTTCCGTGACAACATTTTATATATATATTTTTTTTATTGCAAATATCTATATTGCAATATATATTTTGAGTTTTGAATTGTAATTGTATTTTATTTTATAATTTTATAAGTTTTTTTAAAAGTTAATTACGTTGTTGTGTTATGGTGAATGAATGAGGAGCTCGTGGCTAGGTAGTACCTAACAGCCGCACGGGTCGATCCATCAGGTTAAGCTACGCTTGCTGGGGTTGGTCAGTGGATGGGTGACCATCTTTACATACCGAGACTCTTTCGTTCCTCGGAAAGCACGTTAAGCCGTTGGTCCCAGCTGTTATTCGTGGATCTTTGACATTCGTTACGGGTCGTCAGAAGCCCGAAAGTCTGACAACCAGTCTTACCAAGGGGTATCGTATTACCCAGTTACTGGGTTGTGGAGGATAGATAGGCAGTCGCTCCATGTAAAATACTGGTATTCAGCTGCATCCGGTTAGACTTGAAGCCGACCCCAACATAGTTGGGAAAAGGCGGCAGATTGATTTGAGTTATGGTGAATGCTGTGTATATCTATAATAGGCATATATCCAGTACTTTTATTATCATATTACTCTGTTTTTTTTTGTTGTATGTACAGCTGTTGGTGTACCTAATAAATAAAATGTATGGAGCAGCTGTATTTTTATAGAAGACAAAATGCAATGTTCATAGCAAGCCCTGAGATCATTCCTCAGGTGCAATAGTGCAGGCAAGCTTAACGCATTGTCAGCTGAATGCAGCTCACCTCAACCCTGGTCTTGTTGAAGATAGGGACGACCGAGAGCTCGTACTTGACGGGCGTGTGGTACTTGTTGTAGTAGATCTCGCCGATGTCGAACTCGTACCCCGCCTGCGTGATGACGGCCGCCATCAGCGACGCGTCCGCGAACTGCGGCGCCAGCCGCCCCACCTGCATCGTCACACACACTAGTTTTAGAACAACGCATCGAATAAGGTATTTGGTATAGGTATAGAAAAAAGTATCAATTTCCACTACACTGCTAATATTCCTTTTTATTGTCTAATTAATAACTTTTTTAACAGAGCAGTGGTGGCCCAGTGGGAACGGCCCTGACTTACATGTCATAGCTCGTGGGTTCGAACCCTGACAGGCGCTTTACTTCGTGTAAATTATTTCATCACCACAGCTCTCAAAACGGTGAAGGAAAACATCGTGAGGAAACTGGCATGACCTAGAACCAAAATTTCGCAGACATGGGACATCCCCAACCCGCACTGGGCCTGCGTGGTGAATTACGTCCCACTCCCTCTCATAGAGAGGAGGCCACTGTCCCAGCAGTGGGAACTTTATAGGCTGGTTATGTATGTCATGTAATAACTTTTTAACCTTTTTGCATACCTAGCAGAGTAAGTACCTAGCGTAACTGAATTGACTACTTATTCGGTACACTCAGAATCTATTATTGTTTAGTAGTAGCAAGTATCTACTAAATAACTTGTTCGTTTCTCTACCTACATGACATAAGCGCGGTCAACAGCACGACCTAATCATCATACAGTCGTCCGACGAGAGCCCGAACTGCTTACGTAGTTCGCCGAACTTCGTATGCAGCTCGGGCTTCGTCGGACGACTGTATGATGTATAGACTGTGTTGATACTATGTAAAGTGGCTGTCAATGTTAAATTGTTATTATAGTTCGACTTGCAGTAGAAGATCATACAATGAACAATATTTTGGTTTAAAAACTAAAACCCGACTACTGAAAAATCGAGCTCTAAAAAGCATGAAACAAGAAAATATTCTCATCTGAAATTAGAAAAAGACTAACTAATTAAAAATCCGGTGTCCCACGTCATGTTAGGGCCATAAATCGAACAGATTACGTGTGACTCCGGATTTTTAATTTATCTGTCTTTTTTAATTTCAGATGAGAATATTTTCTTGTTTCATACTTTTTAGAGCTTGATTTTTCAGTATGTACTTGGGTTGTAGTTTTTAAACTTACTTTTTATTTTTACCGTGGTCGTAATTCTTTACTGACATCAATAACCGGACTACTGAATACAAAAATATACATTAATACTAGTAGTCCATTTTATACGACTACCTAGCTGATCCGACGTATGTTGTCTTGTCTTGTCCAAACAAAAATCCCATATAAAAATCCGGGCAACTATTAAAATTTTTCTTTCCCTGAAAGCCTTATTCGACTCTTACGAAAATTAAAAAAAAAAAACAAACCGGTCAAGCCGTTCTCAAGTGATGCGCTTACCAACGCTTAAAATGCTGTATTTTTATTTCTTATTTAAGTATATAGGAAAATAAGATGTGCATAATTCCAGCATCCTCATAGGTGATAGAATAATTCTACCTATGCTAATATTTAAAGCATAATAGCTGCAATCAAAGTACCAAGTCTTAATTTAGCTGCCGCAAAAACTTCATCAGTATGAGTCGTTTAGTGTGTGTTAGCTGGAGTGACGTCACCCCAGCTTCCTCAATCAGAACAGACAAAACAGTGAGGTTAGAGTTTTGGACTAAAAACAGAAAATTAAAGCATAATAGCTGCCATTGGCAGCAAAATTTTCAAATCCCTGGTCAAAATACTCTATGAGTTATTAAACCTATAAACATGTGCAAGCTGGAGTGACGGCACCCCAGCTGCTCATGACATATCTTCCGAACGAAAGAACATATGGTAATGTTTTACAGCTCAAAAATTAAGTCATAATAGCTGCCTTAGGCAGCAAAATTTTCAAATCTCTAGGTCTCGTAGTTTCTACGTAATAAACAAAAAATTATTTCCGCGCCAAAAAAATCAAATTACTGCCTCGGAGCAGGTAAGGAGCGGCGTTGCCGTTCCATGCGCTACTTTATCAGTTTGTTGTAGTTTGAACTAGATTGTGGACTGGGAGCCGACTAGGCCGACTACACACTTTAATATTGTACTATGTACGGACCGGGCGGTAGGTACAAACTTGGCGGATGGGGCCTAGGGGCAAAAATTAAGATTTTTCCGTCACGACCCTTGTCTAATATTAAAAGAAAGTAGCTTAAAATAAGGTCTAAATTCGCTTGACACCTCAGAAAGTGTCTAGATCATTATGCAACTTCTTTCTAGGGTGTCAAGCTAATTTCGACCTTATTGACATTCTACAACCCCTTTGTTTTTTTGCTCCAGGATACTCGGTAAATGAGCTGATGAGGAGCTCGTGGCTAAGTAATAACAGCCGCACGGGTCGATCCATCAGGTTAAGCTACGCTTGCCGGGGTAGTCCGTGGATGGGTGACCATACTGACCATCTTTACATCTCGAGACTCCTCCGTGCCTCGGAAAGCACGTTAAGCCGTTGGTCCCAGCTGTCATTCGTGGATCTTTGACAGTCGTTACGGGTCGTCAGAAGTCCGAAAGTCTGACAACCAGTCTTACCAAGAGGTATCGTATTACCCAGTTAATAGGTTGTGGAGGTCAGATAGGCAGTCGCTCCATGTAAAATACTGATATTCAGCTGCATCCAGTTAGACTGGAAGCTGACCCCAACATAGTTGGGAAAAGGCTAGGAAGATTGATACTCGGTAAATGATGTGGAAGCGGAATTTAACAAAAAACATGAATGTCAATAAGGTCTAAATTTACTTGACACCTCAGAAAGTGTCTAGACCATTACGCACATCATTTCTAAGGTCTCAAGCTAATTTCAACCTTATTGACATTTTATTCCCCAACCTAGTTGGAAAAAGGCTAGGCAGATTGATTGATTGACATTTTACAACCCCTTTGTTTTTTTGCTCCAGGATACTCGGTAAATGACCTGGAAGCTAAATTTAACAAAAAAAAACATGAATGACAATAAGGTCTAAATTCGCTTGACACCTCAGAAAGTGTCTAGATCATTATGCACATCATTTCTAGGGTGTCAAGCAAATTTCGACCTTAATGACATTCTACAACCCCTTTGCTTTTTTGCTCCAGGATACTGGGTAAACGATGTGGAAGCTGAATTTAACAAAAAAAAAAACATGAACTTCAATAAGGTCTAAATTCGCTTGACACCATAGAAAGTGTCTAGATCATTATGCACATAATTTCTAGGATATTAAGCTAATTTCTACCTTATGGACATTTTACAACCCCATTGTTTTTTTGCTCCAGGGTAATAACTTCGGTAATACTGTGACTACGTTATACAGGGTGTAAGTGTAAACAGTGGCCATATTTTAAGGAGTCATTGTACTCATAATTATTAACAACTTTTATTAGGGGACTGAAATCGTGAAAAAAAAATCTGCTGTTCCCTACATTTTGACGAATTATGTGAACATAAATGTACTGAACACCTGATTTTTTTTCGCGATTTTAGGTTTGGTCCCATAGTAAAAGTTGTTCATAACGATGAGTACAATGACCCCTTAAAATATTGCCCCTGTTTACACTTACATATTGCAACTGTATTTGTTAAGGTCGCGAATCATAATTTGATCAAGATACAACCTAACAGTGACCTGTAAATTGCAAAAAACGTAATAAAGTTTGAATTTCGCGGGCTACCTTTGCGCCCGAACTACACACGACAAGTCACAAAAAAAAAAACAATAATACTAGTTTTCTCATCGTCTAAAATTGATAAGTATTTAATAATACATTATTAGTTCCACTACAGTTCAGTCGGCTCTCAGTGTATATCTTCAATATTCAAAATTAAAATTATTTTGAGCGCAAACTATAGTGACTTTTATTACAATTCCTGCTAAGTACAAACTTGATTGCAATAATGTGGCGCACGGAACGGCAATGCCGCTCCTTACCTGCTCCGAGGCAATAATTAGATTTTTTGGCGCGGAAACAATTTTTTGTTTATTACGTAGAAACTACGCGACCAGATTTGAAAATTTTGCTGCCTAAGGCAGCTATTATGCCTTAATTTTTGAGCTGTAAAACATTATCATATGTTCTTTCGTTCGGAAGATATGTCATGAGCAGCTGGGGTGCCGTCACTCCAGCTTGCACATGTTTATAGGTTTAATAACTCATAGAAAATTTTGACCAGAGATTTAAAAATTTTGCTGCCAATGGCAGCTATTATGCTTTAATTTTCTGACTTTAGTCCAAAACTCACTTGTTTGCCTGTTCTGAATGAGGAAGCTGGGGTGACGTCACTCCAGCTAACATTGACTAAACGACTCATATTGACGAAGTTTTTGCGGCAGCTAAATTAAGACTGGGTACTTTGATTGCAGCTATTATGCTATAATATTTAACCAAAATACTTAGGATATTTCACGTTTTTATACTTATTGCCTAATTGGGATACATTTTCAAAAATTCTTACTTAGTGCTCCCCATTACAAAAGCCTTACCTTCATTATAAAAGAATCTCTTGTGCTTTTTATGCTTCTAGATCCAGCGGTTTAGGCTATGCGAAGTGTGCGTTGTCTGGCAGTTAATGAATGAATGAATGGATGAATAAATTTAGTTGTTGTTGTTTATTTTATCAAATGGAACTAAATCTGAAATAGTGAAAAAAAAAAGCCAGCTGTTTCATACAAATTGGCAGATATGAAGTCAGTGTCAGTTTTTTTGTATGAAATAGCTGTTTTTTTGACCGTTTACGATTTGTTTCCATTTAAAAAAAATTGTTCAGTTTCATGAGTCTAAATGCACCTTAGTTAGACCATAGGTCAGTACCTATGGTCTAAGGTGCATTTAGACTCGTGAAACTGAACAATTTTTCATCAATCCTTTACAGTTAAAGGATTGATGCAACAAAAATTGAGGGAGACAAACTATGGTTGTTAGGGTAGCAAAGAGAGACTTTGTTAGAGCAACCAGAACTTTAGTAGATACTGGTTACTATGGCAGAATAGTTAATTTGGCAAAATAAAGTTGTTGAATTAATAACATAATAATGTTACTACAAAAAAGTAACAGCTTTACTGTCATTAATTTCTCATTCATTAGTTCCACTAACAACATTAAATTACTGTAGTACCAAGGCATACTGTTGTTAAAAATGTTGTTGCACTGCTATCTTACTACGTGGCAATAAAAATATTGCCTTACAGACTATTCTCTATGACCCTGTTAAAGTTTTGTTGTCGTCCCAACAATATTTTTTTCTCAGTGATGATACGCACATCTTTGACGCTCACGAGCATGCTGGGCGCGTAGATGCGGCGCAGGATAGTCCGCGACTTGTCCCCGATGCATACTAGCTTGTGGTGGGTGCCCTCGGCTGAGCGCTCGGTGAATTCCTTCTTGATGCGCCGCGCCACGCCGCTGTGTACGCCTCCGCAAAGACCTGGGGTGCTACAGATGTTATGCAAGCTCCTCTGTTTCAGAATACGATAGGAATATCATCAAGTACCTATAACAAGTTTCACATGAATGGAAGCTGTGTAGCTTCTTGTTAAGTATGGGCCTCCTGCCCGCGACTTCACCCGCGTGGTTGTCGGAAAATATCCCACGGGAACGTACTACCAGAATTAAAAGTACCATATGTGTTAGTTAATCCAAGGTAAACAATGTATTAATTCCGTAATACATTGTTTTCATATAACTCAATTGGTTTACGCGGCGCACGCCAATAAAGCTCCCAGTTGGCATTTTTTCCGAGATCTTCAACAAAATCAATCTGCCTAGCCTTTTCCCAACTATGTTGGGGTCGGCTTCCAGTCTAACCGGATGCAGCTGAATACCAGTATTTTACATGGAGCGACTGCCTATCTGACCTCCACAACCCATTAACTGGGTAATACGATACCCCTTGGTAAGACTGATTGTCAGACTTTGGGGCTTCTGACGACCCGTAACGACTGTCAAAGATCCACGAATGACAGCCGGGACCAACGTCTTAACGTGCTTTCCGAGGCACGGAGGAATCTCGGTATGTAAAGATGGTCACCCATCCACGGACCAACCCCGGCAAGCGTAGCTTAACCTGATGGATCGACCCGTGCGGCTGTTATTACTTAGCCACGAGCTCCTCCGAGATCTTCAACAATCATCGTCATATTTCAGCCAATTTACACAAAACTGTAATGAATTATACACTTACACCTTCCTCATGAATCATTCCGTCCATTAGTGCGTTAAATGCGTTCGGAAGTTTTTGAGTTTATCGCGTTCAGACAGACAGACAGATGCGGCGGGGGGACTCTATTACCGAATAAATTTTGGCCGAGTGGACCGATTATAATATAATAATAATAATAATAATAATAATAATTAGCCCCCTAAACAACCACACGTCCTGATTGACCATCTAATCACGTGGGGGGCGGACACACGAATGAGAAATTACTGGCGTGGCTAACGTGGCTCTGGAAACCCACTCAAAATGGAGACTCGTTCGAAAAGAAAACGTTTAGGACCGCTGCCCGGGGGCGATCGCCGGGGCGCACCTGGAGCTGACGCTGGGTGTCTCAGCATGCGAACCGTCAGCGGTGAGGAGTTGAACAGGCGGGCTCCCACCGACAAAGATACTACAGCCGAAGACATTGACGATGGTGATAGACTGACAAACAGGACAGACACCCCTGTAGAACCATATAGTCCAAGTACAGTTTCGTACGCACCTTCAGGAACATCTTCACCATCTATACCATCTTCACCCATGCCATCGTCACCCCCCATAACTAGTGTTAATACAGTTTTACCCACTCCGACCTTGAATGTTGCGCGGGAGGTATCTACCTTCTTACCCGCGTCCACCAAGGCTGGAAAAACAAGAGTTCGCATGAGATGGAGCAAAGAAGTTAACCTATTCATCATGCGAACTTATCTACACATCACTAAATTAGAGACCGACATGACTACCTACAGACAACAACTGCATGAACGTTTTTCACGTCAATATCCTGAGATTACCGTTTCAGAACAACGTATTTCAGATCAACGAAGAACTATAGTTAGGAATAAACTCTTGTCGCAAGTCGAATTAGATCAATTAAAAGAAGAAGTACGCACACAATTACAAGAAGAATCAGAAAACTATGCAGACACTAACACTGTCATAACACAATACACAAACGAAAATATTCTGCAAGAACAACCACAATCGCTCACTAGTTTACATCCTAATAGTCAATCTCTAACATACAACCAATCGCAAGCTTACACGCAAACAGCTCATACATCGACACAGACACAAACTGAATCCTTAATTTTAACACTCGAAAATGATATTGAGACTTTAGTTGTCGCCGATCAAAACCTAACCACAGATACGTATATCCAAGAAATAAATGACAAATTTAGAACGACAATAACACAATACTCAGGTATGGATCCAGCAGTCCGACCAAAACTACCTAAACTTAAATACACACCTAACCTATTTCGTTTAGTTAATTTATTTAATGAAAATATTCTCATACAATTTATATCTGAAGGCACACAACTTACACACATACATTTACTTATATATTGCACAGCGGTAGTTATATCTGAAGAACTCAACTTTAAAATCACGGATCACACAGGAACCACAAGAACTAGTCGTATTGTCAAACCGGCATGGCAACAAAGACTAGAAAAAGACATTGAAAAATTAAGAGCGGACTGTGGTAGACTCACACAATATATCAATGGCATCAGATCAAATAAAGTAGTTAGGAGAGTTGAAATTATTTTCAAAAATTATTCGAATCACACTAGACACGAAAGTAATAATAGAAAACCTGAGGAGTATTTAGATACATTAAAACAGAAACTAGCTCTTAAAGTTCATAGGCTTAGGAGATATATGAAGGCACAACAGCGCAAAAATGATAATGCAACATTTGCAATGAATGAAAAAGTATTTTACAGGAACATACAAAAAACACACACCGACACAACAATAGAAACCATCACAGACGCACCATCAAAAGAACAGCTAGAAACATTCTGGTCCAGCATATGGGAAGAACAAGTGCAACACAATGACAAAGCAACCTGGATTACAAAAGAAGAAACAAAATGGAGATCTATAGATGAGATGGAATTTAAAGAGATAACAGAGACTGATATTACAAATATAACAGCTAGGTTACATAACTGGAAGTCACCGGGTATAGACAAAATACAAAATTTTTGGTACAAAAAACTAACAATACTTCACAAGTCTATAGCAAAAAATTTGACAGCTATTATATTAGGACAACAGAACATACCCGAATTCATTGCAACGGGAATAACATACATGCTACCTAAAACTACATACACAACACAACCTTCCCAATATAGACCAATAACATGCCTACCTACTATTTACAAAATATTAACATCAGCAATCACAACAAGAATCAACTCACACATTGAACATCACAATATAATTGCTGAGGAACAGAAGGGATGCAGACGGGGCCACATGGGATGTAAAGAACAGTTAATCATAGACTCCACTATTCATAAACATGCAACCACAAAAAATAGAAACCTTCATTGTACCTATATAGATTACCAAAAAGCGTTCGATAGTATACCACACTCCTGGTTGATACAAATTTTAGAGATCTACAAAATTAATTCAAAAATAATAGATTTTTTGCGTATCATAATGCCACATTGGAAAACAACGCTACAGCTAAATAACCGCCACACTTCTCTTATAACACGAAAGATATTTATTAGGAAGGGTATCTATCAGGGAGATTCCCTAAGCCCTCTGTGGTTTTGCCTCGCTCTTAACCCCTTATCTCACTTGTTGCGCCACTGTCAGGCCGGATACAACCTTAAACATAATACTGAAGAAACAGTTATCTCACACCTCATCTATATGGATGACATTAAGTTATACGCAAAAACCGAAAAAGAAATGAAAAAGCTTATAGAAGTCACGACAGAATTTAGCCAAGATATAAATATGAAATTTGGGTTGGATAAGTGCAAGACGTTACATATCATAAAAGGTAAAATCAAACCTGGCAGCTATACAGTTAACGACACCGACACAATTGCAGCAATGGAACCAACAGATCTATACAAATATTTAGGATACAAACAACTTAAGGGACTCGACCACACAGCAATTAAACAAACACTAAATACAGAATATCGAAGGAGAATTAACGCAGTTTGCAAAACACAATTATCAGGAAAGCATCTTATTAAAGCCTTGAATACTTTTGCCATACCAATATTGACATATTCATTTGGAGTAATAAAGTGGTCAAAGACTGACATCGAACAGTTAGAGAGGACCACGCGCACAATACTCTCAAAACACAACAACCTGCACCCTAAATCTGCGATCGAGCGACTCACAATCAAAAGACAGAATGGAGGGAGAGGCCTAATCGACATCCATCACCTTTGGCAGAAACAAATTACTAGGCTAAAAACATTCTTCTATTCTAAATCTCGCACTAGTGACATACACAAAGCTATTTCTCAAAATGATTTTAACTACACCCCACTTAACTTAAATGAACAAAATACACATGACACAAATAACACTGACCCACAGAACCAAAAAATTGAAAACTGGAAGAAGAAAGTCCTTCACGGTAGACACCCCCATGATTTAGAACAAACTCATATTAACATAGTGGCATCTAATAAGTGGCTTAAAATAGGAAACCTGTTTCCTGAAACAGAAGGCTTCATCATAGCTATACAAGATCAAATCATCAACACCAAAAACTACAGGAAATTTATCATTCAAGACCCTACCACAACAAACGATAAATGCCGCAGATGCCACATTCAATCAGAAACCATACAACACATAACTGGAGCATGTACAACACTCACACAGACAGACTACACTCACAGACACAACCAGGTTGCAAACATTATTCATCAAAAACTAGCACTCAAACACAGTCTTGTACAAAACTCTAATACCCCTTACTACAAGTACACACCACAAACTATCCTAGAAAATGATACACACAAAATGTACTACGATCGCGCCATACTTACAGATAAGACAATCCACTATAATAGACCAGACATAACCCTACAGGATAAAATAAGAAAAATAACTTACCTTATAGACATTGCAGTTCCTAATACCCATAACCTACAAAAAACCATATCTGAAAAAATAAGTAAATATGCTGAACTTAAAGAAGAAGTCACAAGAATCTGGAGACAAGAAAAAGTTTACGTTATCCCGATAGTTCTCTCCACGACAGGCGTCATCCCCAACCATCTTCTCCGTAGCCTGAAATTAATAGATTTAGAAGAATCCGTTTATATCAACCTTCAGAAAGCAGCCATCTTAAACACCTGTAGAATAGTTAGGAAATTCATGCAGTTAGAGGAAGAAAACACACCCTCATCTTAAATACACACCACACGCTGCATTTACTTGGCTTTGGCCCGTAAATGTAGCTAAAACCAGCCTACGAGCTGAGAAAAAGAACACACTCGTAAATAATAATTAATATTCAGAAAGATATAGATGCCATTTACGAGTGGGGAGTTGCCAATAAAATGGCATTCAATTCCTCTAAATGCTATGTCATGACTTTTGGCCGGGTGCGGCATCCAATTCATTATGAATATAAAATAAATGGCACTGTTGTTACAAGATCGAACACTGTAAAAGACTTGGGTGTCGTATTCGACCAGAAGTTGACATTCCATGACCACATTTCAACGATTGCTAAGGAGTCATTTAAACGACTAGGGTTTGTTCTTAGAAACGCACGAGAATTTCAAAATGCGCATGTTGTACAGCTGTTATACAGTACGCTTGTCAGAAGCAAGTTGGAGGCGAGCTCTTGTGTCTGGAACCCGCACGAGGCTAGTTATGCACTTTTATTAGAGAAGGTTCAAAAAGCATTTCTGAGATTTCTCTATAAATTCCGTTACGGATTTTATCCATTTTTATATCCAACAAAATTTCTCGTAGGATCTCTAGGATTTCATATGTTACAAACTAGGAGAGCCTATGATCAGTTGTACATCATGCTTAAAATATGTCGTGGGATAACAGATACTCCTGATCTCCATAATGAGCTGATTCACCTTTACGTTCCAAGCAGCTATCTCCGTGGTAGAAAACACCGTCTGCTAGCCGTGCCCACAACTCGAACAGTGGCCCGCGCCTCATCCCCTGTTCCTCGCGCCCTGACTGCGCTTAATAACGTCATGGAAGCCAACCCGAACTGTGACCTATTTGCAGATGATCTCAAAACTGTTTTGTGCGCTTGTCTTCACTTTTGTGAGAGCACATAAATTTAAAACTTGTGTTTTGTTTATAATATCTTTGTTCTATTTTTTTTTTTTGTTGTCTTTTTTATGATTATGTTATATTTACTGTATGTGTTAATGTAATTGGTCCACAAACCGTATTAACATAAATAAATAAATAAATAAATAATGAATAAAGACTAATTATTACTTACATTTCTAATCCCTTAAAGCTCTTAAAAAGAGGTAGGTACACAAAGATTTTAATATTAATTGTGTATTTTAGACTCAACTCCTATTTTTCAAAAACTTTGAATAACATAATTCTTCATTTCCTACCAAAAGCATAAATTTGAATGTTCATATCCTAACTTAAGAAATGCTGGGCCATGTGCCATATAAATCCTTCCCCAGGAAATTTCATTGAAGGCCGTTCAGTGGTTTAGGCATGAAAAGGTAACAGACAGACAGACAGAGTTACTTTCGAATTTTTAATATTACTAGCTTTTGCCCGCGGTTTCACCAGCGTGGATGTTGGAAAATATCCCATGGGAACGTTCATGTGGAAAACATAAGGCCGTCCGATATAACTGTGCAAACTCAAATCGCTACGATATATCGTTGCCGTGTATGGTGGGCTTAAAGCTCCCAGTCAGCACGATTTTTTCAGACATCTTCAACAATCATCGTCATATATTTCAGCCAATTTACCCAACCTTAATCAATTGGCTATGTAAAGTAAAAGTTAACCTATGCCGATTCCAAAACCATTTCGAGATTTTAGGTTTCTAAACCTTATTTCTCTATTTCTAGTTCACAAAAATACTTAAAATCACTAGACCATTATTTGACCTCTAAATGACGTCAATACTTTGCTGAATCGGAACCTTTCAGTGCCTCTTGTAATAAAATTATAACAATTCCTACCAACTGAACTGAAAGAGGCCGCCACCACCGTCAATGCGTCGACACAATCGAATGACATGCGTCGACACAATCGAAGACATTTCAACAGGACGGCCGTAGTTCCAATTTTCGCCTTTTCACGGATAAGTTGGTACAATGTAAGTTGTTTTGTACATGTCAAGTGTCAATGTAAACGTCAAGTTTACTTTTATTTTTCAAATTAGAGGTGGGAAATACTAGAAAAGTAATGATACTAGATGTCACAGTGGCTGTAATTATAAAATATCTGTGACAAAATACTAGGAAAAAATATAGTCAATTTAGTATCTGGACTTTTCAAAACACAACACAACAACTTCCATATCACATCTTCCACCGTTCGTTCACCACACTGTGGTACGGCGTAATATTTTGGAGCAATTCTACGGATAGGGCATTGGCCAAAAAGCAAAAAAAAAGTGGCTTCGTGCAGTAGCATGATCCAAACCAGTAACAGTTGCAAGCCTTTTTAACCGACTTCAAAAAGGAGGAGGTTATCAATTCGTCGGGACCTTTTTTTTTTTTTTTTTTTTTTTTTTTTTTTATGTATGTTCCCCGATTACTCGAAGATGGCTGGACCGATTTGGATTATTTTTTTTTTGTTTGAAAGGGTATACTTCCCAGGTGGTCCCATGATCATCAAGTCCGGATCTGATGATGGGATCCTGGAGAAATAGAGAAAACTCTTCCAATTTTATAGGCACACTTGAAGCGATTTGGATAGTTTTTGGAAGAGTACTTTCTTGGAGTGGTCCCATTTCAATTTGGTGAAGACCTGATGAAGAACTTCTGCGATAGGCAACGGAACTCCTCAATAAATGATAGCAAATGGACTGGGATTGCTGAAATCTCATGTCTGTTTGTTGTTCACACCAGTTCATAACATAACATCACGCCAGTACGCTGTGAAGGGGTAAGCACATGTGAACTACTAAAAAGTGAAAAATAAAAACTTTTTTACAAAAAAATACAACCGACTTCCAAAAACAACACTACAAAGTGAAAAATAACTTTAATTTCGGAAGTCGGTGGCAAAAACGAAAATACATATAATCAGACACCGACTTCCGAAATTAAAGTTATTTTTCACTTTGTAGTGTTGTTTTTGGAAGTCGGTTGTATTTTTTTGTAAAAAAGTTTTTATTTTATTTATTTTAAAATTATTAACACTTCCGTCCCTATATATGAAAGTCATTATTGTGGTCACCGTCTCAGGCAGTAAAGTTTTGGTTTCTTAAGAAAGCGGTGAACGGTCATACAATAATAGCTCTCCATATAAATACAAAGCAATTTTGAAACCTGACTGTCAAGTACTGGTGATGTGGTGAAGATTTAAACGGTTATTTTAATATGACCAAAACGGTTTGTCAGGAAACCAAAGCTTTACTACAAGGTGCTGCGGTGGAGTTTCTTGCTCATTCTTCTCCACACGAAACTACCTTTTGGAAGGGGCGACTAGAGTCTACTATTTTCTTGTTGATTTTTGACGTTCAAAAGTGCCCTTTATGTGCTTATTTGAAATAAACGATTTGTCTTTTACTTCGAAGGCTTTTTTGGTGCTTGAATGGCGCTAACAGTGGGGCGTTGTTGGTTAACATTTCTTGTTTTGTGAAATATACCTATAGAGGCGTTAATTACGATTTTGGCCAAGCACCAAAAGATCTGTGAGCAGCTTTATTCAGGTATTTGTGAAAACACACAGTGAAGTGACAGCCATTTCAATAGGTAGGTAGGTAGGTTTCAGAGATATTTCAATAGGTATGGGTAGTACTACTTAGTCTGTGATATGGGTAGATATTACTAACATAGATTATACAGTTGTTGCAGTTATTGTACAGTTGTGTGCGTCGGTCTGTAGGTACAGCGAGCTGGCTGCCTCTAGACACAGTTTTTTGGTAACGAGAATCTGCCCGCCTTTTTTTATACGTCTATGTATGGACCAGTTTGTGCGAGAACTCGACTAACTTGCCCATTTGGACATTGATCCTGGAGTTTATGAATAACAATGACAAACACAACATTGCTGAAATCCGAGGAGCTAACGCTCTAATGTAACTAATAGTGTTGATTTAAAATAAAGTTCGTAAAAAAGCTACAAAACAACAATATTAATTGACATTGTGTTGTTTCAGGTCATCTCGCGACTCCTATGTGGACAAAATAAATATGCTGCTCAAATGCAAACCCAAATGCTTGCGGTAAATAAAAAAGCAGTTCTGTGTTGCTCATTCGGAATTTGAAAAAAAAAAAAAAAAAGATTACCCTGTATTGGATAAATTATGACTATAATATAAATGTTTTGCATTAAAACAAAACAGTTATTATGTTATGAAAAACACAATAACACATTGAAGAAAGCATCTCAATTATTGCCTTATATACTATAAATAGTTAAGATATACGTACTTACATTCCCTTTTAGTTACCTGTGTTCTTTCAACATGTAAGAAATGTCGCGGTGACTATGGTCTCAGCGAGCTTGAGTTGTCACTGTCAAGTGTCATTCATAGAAGTCTTCAAAATTCAACAGCAAGCGCCTTACTCGTGTTATTGTGTTTTTCATAACATAATAACTGTTTTGTTTTAATGCAAAACATTTCTATTATGTTTCTTTCAAAACACAATAACACATTGAAGACCTGTTTGATATCTGCTGGTGAAAGAATACCTGAAGGATGTAGACGCTATGTGAATTATATATATATATATGGAATGAACGAATACTACGGTCTATATGTATTCATTACATGTTCAAATAAATAATTACAAGTTTTCCATCTATTTATCCTAGAAACTGCAAAAATGAACAAATTCCATAAAATGTTATTAGAAACGTTCAACTGTCATGCTATGTATGAGACACAATTAAATCACTATATTATTGTTACCAACCTTTATGAGGTTGGTCGACAGTTGAATCAAATCTATTTAAGTACCTTATTTAAGGTGAACATGAATTATCAAGCTTTAATGATAATCCAAAATCAATAAGATCTAAAACTGAATTAAAATCATAATCTCATTACTAAAGGATAATTGAATCACTCATATACTTAATTAACACAAGTTAGGTAATGTTGGATATGAGTACTTGGAAGTTATGAGATCAATCAACAAATATTTCTGAATCTCATAATTTTATAAAGATGTGGAAAAACAAAATCAATGTCATTCATGACACAGTTAAAATTCCATTGAAACTAAAATATATTTAGGACCCTTCTTTACACTAAGTACTTTGGTCAACAGATTAGTCTAAGTAGTAGACACATGTAAATGATCTAAGAAGGAATTCTAGTATAAGTCTCTTCATTTATCAATTAAAATGTCTTGAAATGTGAATCATGTACCTCTACACAAATATATTTAATAAATATTATAAATATTTTCATAGGGAATTAATAATTATCATAATGATAAACCCTATTCTCTCACAGAGAGGTGACCTTTGTCCCAAAAGTGGGAATCTTATAGGCTGGTCATTCTTAATTATCTTGAGAGGTAACCATCTCCTTTACTACTTTACAAAAGTAATAATTCTGTAAGCCTAGTGGCTCTTCCAGTTTAATTTCATTTGATGAACTATTCTCCAGTCAGCCTCCCGAAGGCTACCACAGACTACTTTATGTACCTCCAGAAGGCTTTTCGTAACTTAGTCTGTTTAAAAATATTTCAAGCAAGCTTAGCCACACACGTTATTGTAAATCAAAATCAACAACGATTATGGTAGATTTTAAGTAAACTTCTTGATTGAACCACACCTTGGTCGCACTGTTATTCAACATTTAAAAGCTGTGACTTACAATATTAGAGTATGTAAAACTCTTCTGGCAGCCTCATCATTCTGGAATTAATTTCATTTCATGACTTTCTGGGTAGTGGTTTAGCTAAGGATAATGCTTTTGAAACAATGGACACAAAACTGTTTAAATCTAACATCAGTTGGTTGGTACCATAATTATGTGCTTTATGCGTAAATATAAATAAATTGGGATCAGATTATTTAGGACTAATGCCATGCACTCTACACTATGACATTCACCTCTGAATAGGAGCTTTATAAGTAATTACTGTAGATTATCTCCAATTACACTTTAGCAAGGTTCTTGTCTACCAAGCCTTGCAACCTGATTGCCCCCCTCCCCCCCAACTTTCCAGGGTAGGAGTTGCAGCTTATCAGGTCTAAGACGATCTTACATAGATCTTATACTGGTACTGACTCTCCGAGGCCTCGTCTCCAAATACGGGAGCCAGTCACATTGGGTTCAGTATGGGGCGATTTCTACATAGTACGTCCCCGTCCCATTTCCGAGTTCACATGACTGAGCACTCTCTCTTAAGTCGGGCGAGAAAAACCCATGCTAGTTGATGCTGTCACCTCTGACTGAAAGCATCGCAGAAGCTTGCCAAGCCATCATTTGAGTCCCATATGACGTACTGTCGCACAAACGGCCGACTTATCTGACGTGAAAACGTCGACGCCGGGGACGCCCCACTTTGTAACATGGCCTCCGAGGCCTGGGGCCTGGAGCAACAGGAGCCACTTCTGCTGGTCTGTTCCTAGATAAGCGGTCGGCTAACCCGTTGTTACACTTTTAACCTCCCCGGGAGGTAAACCGCTAACAGAGTGTTCAGCTAATCTGCTAACTTCCATCTTGCAAATTAGGTTCAGAAACGCTAGGGGACGTATCCCTCGCTCATCTTAAATGTGCGACAAATGGTCTGTTGTCGGATTGAACTCTGAATCTAATATGTGCACTCTGAAGACTGGCTTTTTGGCAATACTGCATATATGGCAAACATCTCTCGCAAGTTCAAGTACAATTTTTTCTGGTTTGGTCAAGTTCCTGACTAGAGTAGGATATAATAGAATATTCTTTATTATGTACACCTTACCACTAGGGTCACAATGGGCAGTCCCATCACTAAAAGCGATATTTTAAAGACATCCTTTGGACTCCCTTTGCATGAATATATTAGCCCGTTCATGTAGGCTCCTTACCCTTGCTCCACGGAAAGTGTGGACAGGAAGTGGGTTACTCTACCCCTGTGTAAGTGAACTGAGCTGTGGTCTATCAGTAGCCTCTGGCCACCACATTAACTCTATGCAAACCAGCGGGGCAACCTTTTTCCATTTGTCCTGGTCTGCCCTTCTCAAATATTTGTCTGGCAACAAGCATTCCCAATACAGGGATAACAACATTTTTGTGTTAATGAACTATGAACTTGTTTCAGGGAACAAAGTGTTGATATTATTATCTTCCTTTCAACCTTGCCTGCAGGCCGGGCCTTGTGATTGGTAGCAGTGCTCAAAAGAAGGCCTACATATTGTTGTTGTATTGTTGTTGTTGTTGTTCCTGATTGAGGTTTAGAATTGACTTAGGAAATTCACTCGTCACCCAAGCTTTGTTAGGACCCAGAGTCTCCGAGACAGAAATCAAAAATGCATCTTTTCCTAGTGGACCAGTAGGAAATTATCTAAACTAAATAAACAAGAATGCAGATACCACACGCTCTCAAATTCTCTGTCATTCAGTTGCCCACCGCTTCACATAACCAGGGCACTGAAAAAATGTCAAAAGGGTGTTCTGTCAACTCGTGTGAACAATTTCCCTTCATTAACATATCATTGCTTCCGTCTTATTTTTTAGTAATAACAGAGTGTAAACAATAGGCTATTTGATTATGATCATAATCTTAGATTTCTGCATAGACTATTATGGATTTAATTTGTATTAATTATTTTAACTAGTAGCTTTATTACTTAATATATATAGCTCAAAGTAGAATTGTATTGAATGTTAATATTTTCAGTATTTCATTTCCTGTTATGATCTTCAGGAACAGAAACAGGTTTGCAGACTTTCATTCCCAAGCTTTTACATGGTTCCTTAGGCAGCCTGAATCTTGTCAAAATTATGAATCTTGGCCTAGTTATTGTTGCTATGATCCGATTTATCATGTTTTTAAAATAATCCAAGAACTATTCCTGCTCTAAATAATATCTTGTCAGTTTTAAATTGTTTGGTGGCTGTATTTGTTCCATTTCTAATTTTGATAGAGCACTTATGATCCTGCTCATAATTATAAGATTTCCATAATTATTACAAATATAGAAAAAATATACAGTATACCATTATAAATTATATTTTTTTATTTTTTTATTTAGCACTGCTTATACCTTATATAGTTAAGTACCTATAAAACTTGATGTAAACTTTAATTAGTAGTATTTTAATGTTCTAATTGCAGATTAGAGTTCATAAGAGGTGCTGAACCTCTTTAATTAATTAATTTATTTATATATAGGTACTCCAACAACTTATGCATTAATAATATATTACAAAAGAACTTTATTTTATTAGTGTGGTGACTTTGTCACTTAAAAAGTACACAGCTTAACCAGAAATGGTAAATATATACAAACAATTATTTTAAAGTGATTTAAAAAACTAACTTATCTTTTGTTACAATGAAAGTAACAATTGCATACCACCTGCAAGCATAAACAATAAAATTGTAATTTAAATACACTTCTCGATGGGAGTGTTTGGACTTCCGAAAGGGAAAGTAGGATACAGTTGTAGTGGGTAGGTTGCTGCCCAAATAACAAGTCCCTGTAGACCTTACTTTAGCAGCTAGCTCTGCCTGCTCTAGACCTACATTAGAAATCCCAGCCAAAACTCCCTCCGCGGGGGCTAAATAGTAGGATTTAGTTTTGTTGAGTGGCATAAGTACTCATTTACTTCTAATGCACTGTGTGAAACACATGGGGTGAGTGAGCATAAATGTAAGGTTTTCTTATAACGGATTATAACTTTTCATGGTTGAATGTCAAAAACTGCTTGAGTAGCTTTAGCTCCTCTAGACATTCTGCATTTGCTTTAGGAATTACTACCTAATTATCATAATTTGCACTGAAATCTTTAAGTTGTAATATTTCTGTCTATTTAGTTAAACACAACCGGGTTGTTTAGAAAACAACAATGCGCTTCTAATGTAAATAATAGCAAGAAGCAGGTTAGAAGTTTATTGATAATGTGTCTGAGTAAGGTCAGTGGGTCGTCTTAGTAAGGTTTGGTGATATAATGTGGAAATTGTGTCATGTTAGCAGAAACTTAACACTTACTTGGCTACTCTTAGTACTCATTCGGTTGTAGGTAAGTGCATAGAGTAGGTCGGTCTTACAGGAAATCATTTCGATCTTATTACCCTGGTTTTAGCCGGTGGGAAGAGCGTTCTTCCCCATTACAGCACTTAGGAGAATCGAAATACAAACGGTTGCTCTCCAAAGGCACTGGCGACCATGTATATATTTTGAGGTATCGATCTCCACTTCGGCACTTCGCTGACTCACGATCAGCGTAACACTATATATCACTTACCACAAGCACTATTCTTATTCACTTTTAATAAAGTTTTAACTGAAACTTTACTCATTTTCGATTAAAATTATCGAGCGAAAATATTTTACGTATACATTGGCGGCAAAAATTTAGACGCTATGAATGACACTTGACAGTGACAACTCAAGCTCGCTGAGACCATAGTCACCGCGACATTTCTTACATGTTGAAAGAACACAGGTAACTAAAAGGGAATGTAAGTACGTATATCTTAACTATTTATAGTATATAAGGCAATAATTGAGATGCTTTCTTCAATGTGTTATTGTGTTTTGAAAGAAACATAATAACTACACTAGCGGTTAAAAAAAAACTTTAATATTTTGGAAAACATATTTACAGTAAAATTTATGCTAGGACATAAAATAAAACGATTTATTTTGAACACTTTTTATTATTTTTTTGTAAATTAGTTAAACCACACGCAATCAACTCTACATGATCTAGATAACCAACATGTTTGTGGCTGACTGCTGAATGAGGTTTATTAATTCGAAACTCAAGAACCCTCGCTCCTTATAATTCATTATATATAAATAAAAAAATAACAAAAAATAAATATGATTATGTGCACCCTTAAACTTGCCACAATTTTTGTTTGCATAACATCTTTTGTTGGCTTATTCGAGGCATAAATACTTAGACATGATCTTCACAACAAAACAGAAGCGACGCGACGCCTCCCAGGCTTATGTATTCAACATTTACTTCCTCGCAACATCTCCTTCTTAACCGACTTCAAAAAAAGGAGGCGGTTCTCAATTCGGTTGTATTTTTTTTTAAATGTTTGTTACCTCAGAACTCCGTCATTTATAAACCGATTTGTAAAATTATTTTTTTATTTGAAAGGATATACTTCGAAATTGGTCCATTTTATCAAAATCCAGTTCTGATGCTGGAATCCATGAGGAATTGAGGGAACTCATCAAAAATTATAGGCCATATGTATATATGGCATTTTGGTATTTTCATCAACAAATCAAGCATTTGCATTCAGAAAGTAGCATCTGGTGAAGTGGAACTGATGAAGAAGAACATAGTTGGACATGGGAACTTCTCAACGATACTAAATATTTCACGGGTGGCGATAAGATATCTCGATTAAGACAGTTAAGCGACTATGACGAAGCTTTAAGGCTAGGTTGTTCGGGCCTGTAGGCCTTTGAAACGCTACCTCCGCCTCCCCCAAATGTAGCGCGACGTGTTTATTTACGACGCGCCGCCGACGATTTCGCGGAAAATCTATGCTACAGTGTAAAATATTTGCAGTTGATCAACTTAGTTAGTTTTTCTTAGGTCGATTTTTTTTTCCTTAGGTTTACATTTTATGGTGTCTACGGTGGAGTGAACTAAGATTATTACATAAAATGTCGTTTTGTTTTCACATTATCAGATAACTATACCAACACGATTCGATAACAATAGGTACAATTATTATCAGCCCCATGATATTGGTGAATATCGATGACCATCGCGACACGACAAACAACCACACTACTAAGTCGGCGACAGTTTGAAAAAGTTTGCTGAATTGAAAGAATGCCCGCTACTCCCGCACTGTCTTCGCCGGTAGATATCGTGCCGATATCGGTATCGGTGTGTGTGGAAATCGGTTATCATGGTATGGGCATGTGATGCGAAGAAATGCAGAAAATGTCGTCTGGAATGTTTTGATTATGAATCTGGATGACTATACGAGTAAGGGAATACCAAAGAAACGATAAATGATCTGTGTGAAAGATGATGTGGCTAGAAAGGGAATGACTATCGAGATGACGACTAATAGAGAAGTTTAGTATGGAAGATAAAAACAAGTTGCATCGACCCCAAAAAAAAATGGGATAAGGGCAGGAGAATGCTGATAATCGGTATCGGTCGTTGTCTACGACGATATAAGTGACATTAAAACACAATGTAAAAGCGAATTATTCCATTACTTCATTGGGCTGAGTAGGAAACGAATATAGCAGATAGTTACAGATTGAACCTTTAAACGGCTATTTTAGTACACTTTCATCTAACCAAATAGCTTAACGATTCGACGACTGCTTTGCAAACCCGTGATTAAAAGTTTGATTCTCAACTGTTATATTTTTTTCGATTCTTTATTTCGATTCTTTTTTTTATATTTTGTTATATACCTACTGTTATTTGATAGTTCGCATGACGTACACAGAAAACATGAAGTTTAGGCCTCTTATACCATCTATATTTATAATAAAAATAAATATTAATGGTTAGCTGACAGTTAATGAGAAATCCCGTGTGTAGGTACAATCTACTGTTATATTTTTTAGCGATAGCCGGGTTCGTCAGAAATAATCTGTAAGAATCACTCAGTGTATTCGTGTTATGCCATTAGGTATTAGGCGTTTGTTTATTTATCCTCTAAAAACGAAAAACTTCGCAAGCAGTGGGAAATTGCTACTGAAGGCTGTGTGTTTCGACCTCAGGACAAGCTGCTTCGTCGTCGGTCGCTTGCTCCCGCGTCACCAGTCCTAACTCTCTGTGTATTTTGGCTGCTGAGAGAGACCACAACTACAAACGTACTGTAAAGGAAAGTTTTATAAAATGTGGCTGTTGTTTTAGTATATTGTGTATCTAACTTGCATCCCCTATAACCCCTTTAGTGACTGAATAAAAAAATTTTTTTTTTAGAATGGGCTAAAAATGGTCGTACTGTTTTGCTTATGCTGCAAACATATTCTTTTGTTTTTCATGTTGACCACTGTTCATGAAGATCAGTAATTATTGAAAACTACATAATGAAGGAACAATTGCCGTACTTTATTATCAAGGGATGTACCTACTGCTACAGCTATAATTTATCGAATCTACTATTCTAAGACATCAAAATTAATTTAGTGTATTGTCTAACCGGCCCCGCTCATGTGGGATTGCCGTCCCATAGGACTATTTACTTAAACAAAAGTGCAAGTATCAATATGTTAAAAGTTACAAACCAACAATAGGATACGTCATCGACGAACTTGCTTTGAACATGGGCACTGAGTGATACGGTTACCGCCTAACCATGGCTACGTTCACAAGGCGCTATTTTTCGAATGTATAGAACTCGATATTTTATCATGTGACTTTTTGTACTCAAAACTGATCATGGGGTGTCGTTTTTATGGTTTTCGAGGGAGCCAAAGCCGGTAGTGAAGTCAAAATGAAAATTCAAGATGGCGGATGTGAAAATTTTGTGTTTGTGTTTTAAATCATACGTTATAAGGAACTTCATTCCTGACGGTGGTCCCCGACCGCACATTTTTATTTTTTTCTAATTTTCACTGTTGTTGCCAGAGTAAAAGTTGATTATTATTAGTACCCAACCGACAACCGGACACATTGTATTTATATTATGTGTAATTTATGTAGGATATGGTAGTAGACTAGTAGTGAAGACAGTTCGATGGAGAGTGAAAATACTAATGTGGATGAATCTGATGAAAAATCTTAGAAAAATGTGTTTTAAAACTTCTTCATAAAGGACCACGATAAAAAATTATAAACTACTCGCGCTTGACTATAATTTTATCGATAATAATTTGCAATGTGTCTTAACACTATCGTAAGATGACAATTAAACGTCATCATACCACATATAAATAATCACATTTTCGAAAACGATATTATGAATTAAAACTATAATATAATTACGAGATATTTTTTCTGAGCTGTCGCAATTTCATATCTAATGTGTTCGTCTTTTGTTTGAATTTTTTTGAACAACAGCAGGGAGAGCGAATTTTTAAAAATTTTGACACAGGTCCAACCTCGATGACGTCCCGCAGGACTCTGATCGCGAGCGGATTTAGCCAAATTTACTAATTTTGAGTTTATTTAAAAAAAATCTATTAAACTCAAAAATCCAACCGTTAAATTCCCTCCGAAATACGATTACCTCATGATACATGCAATTTTCATATAATTTTATGCTGTTATTTGGAAATGAAACGGAAAATGGTTTTGAAATCGACCATGTTTCGGATTTTTTTTTCATCGAGGAAATTACAACTTATCGTGTTTTGAACCGTTAATTTCCCTCAAGAAAGGATGTATCTATGGCATATATTTTTTTCAGGACCTTAATACAATAATTTGACCATTTAAAATTGATTCTAAAACAGGTAAAATTCGGATAACCCCCCGTTAAATAAATGGTTCATGAAAATGGTACCATCGAACCGATCGGATGAAGAAGCCGGAAGGTAGGCACCGGAACTCAGTAATAAAACAATGATTCTAGCCGTGTTTGGGCTTATTGAAATTGTCATGAGGTGCACTCTGGCTCTATATGATTTTAATGGTAATTTTAAGCCGCTTCAAATAGCGCTACTTGAGTTGTATGTTATGTGTGGCCTTGATTGGCAGAAGTCAGATTTTGTAGCCTCGTCATCTCCGTCAACATAAAACTATGCCTTCCAAACTTTTGACACGGCTTAGCGCGACGTTATTTTCCTTTTCGCAAAGTTTTTATTTGAGATGGTCGCATTACATAAATATCTTCAAGTTCTGATGAGTGGCTTTTGAGTTAGCTTCAATAATTTAATACGTATTTTTCCCACATAGTCTATGTGAATGATGCTCTAATTTATTTTGCAGAGTGGTATTCGAATTTGTGTGGGGTAGGCAACGCTAAAAAGTGAAAAATAAAATCTTTTTACAAAAAAAAAACAACCGACTCCCAAAAAAAAAAAACACTACAAAGTGAAAAATAAGTTTAATTTCGGAAGTCGGTGGTAAAAAAAGAAACTAAAAAAAACCAAAGACACCGACTTCCGAAATTAAAGTTATTTTTCACTTTGTAGTGTTTTTTTTGGGAGTCGGTTGTTTTTTTTTTTTTTTTTTGTAAAAAGATTTTATTTAGGTTTCCTTTACTAACACAATAATTTGTGTCGGCTATTTGTTGTGGTGTTGTTACATGACGTTATGAAGCATTTAGCACAAGTCTTTCATGGATTCATAATCAACAACAATAATTTCAAAGGAATTAACGAACGGAGGTAAATATAAAAGTCGTAATTATCGGTCAAATTTGACAGTTTGACTTTGGTTTGACTTTACTGAATTTTCTGCATGGAATTGGTATGTACTCTTTTAATTTTAGTTTTAAATAAGTGTTGAACGTGGCAAAGATCTTTTAAGAAGCTATTCAGTGGCATGTGACGTCAGCACGAACATCATCATCTTCCTGCCCTTATCCCATTACTTGGGGTCGGCGCAACACGTTTTCTTCTTCCATTCTCCCCTGTCAACCGTCACGCTATCATTCACTCCCTTCTCTTTCATATCATTCCTCACACAATCCATCCATCTTTTCTTTGGCCTTCCTCTGCCTCTCCATCCATCAACATGTATATTCATCACTCTTTTAGTCACATGCGTTTCGTCTCTCCTCATTACATGCCCATACCAAGACAAACGATTTCCTTTCAACTTTTCTGTCACTGGCGCCACTTTCAAACTTCCTCTTATATACTCATTTCTCACTTTATCCATTCTCGTCACTCCTCACATCCATCTCAACATTCTCATCTCCGCTGCATGCAATTTTTTTTCATCCGTCTTCTTCGCTGCCCAGCATTAATCCATAAAGTACGACAGGCCTTATCACGGACTTGTAAATTTTCCCCTTCAACTTGAGGGGCATCCGTGGGTCGCAAGTTGTTCCTGTAACCTGTCGTCGGCACGTCAGCACGAACAAAATTTTGATAAAATATAAAAAATTTTTATCAAAATTTAAGTAGTGTGTATTACTAACATCAATGCTAACATCATATGGACGAAATGTCTGTAATGTATTTTTTTTTTTTTTAAATAACTAAATATATAAATTAAAAATATAAAAAAATACCTGAAAAAAACCATAGCATATCCAATTATACGCTGATCTCTCCGTGCATTGGTGAAAACCCATTGAAAACCATATGAAAATCCGTTCGGTACTTTTTGACTTTATAGCATTCAAACATACGCGGTGGGGAGACTTTGTTTAGTTAAAATTTATTATGCCACTCACGGTATATTATCAAACAACTTTTGACCGAGTGTCCAGTATATAGGCCCATGGTTAGTGTATATACTCCTGGCTAGTATATATGCCCCTGGCTGGAGGCTTAGAGGTCGCTTAAGGCATCCACAGGAAAGTCCGGTTAACTAGTCGAGACTTCTCATGGTCACACTACGAGACGCCATTTCCAAAAAAAAAAAATATATACCGAGTGTCCACTCGTTCAAAAGTTAATTTTAAAACAACATTGAGAACGGCACCCTAATTGCGTAACACATTATCAATCGGAGTTGGTTTCATTTTGATAGTTCAACAACATTAATTTACGTTGTCGAGCAGACAAATTTTTCGAACATATGAAGCAATGGATTATCAATTTGTTTCAAAATGAAACCAACTCCAATTGATAATGTGTTACGCAATTAGGTGCAGGTCTTCTCGCGATAGGTATTCCTTTTTTTCCTGGTAAACAGGTACCTACTTGTTTCCCGACGACGTTTCGACCGCCTTGCAGCGATCGTGGTCACGGGAGGACCAAAAGTTAATTGTTGTAATAATTTCGTCGTAAAAACGTCGAATGAATAAAGACTAAATGTTACCTCAAGTCAACATACGAACTATGACTACATTTCCAATCCTTTAATTCTCTTAAAAAGAGGTAGGTACGCATGGCTACAGATCAAGCTATAAATTTCCAGTTTAAGCTAATCTCGCATTGTATAGAATTTCATTACAATGAGAGGTCAGTGTAAACTGGAAATGTATAGCTTGATGTGTAGCCGTGTGTACACGAACATTTTATTATTATTTGTGAATTTTAAAATCAACCCCTATTTTACCCCCTTGGGGATGATTTTTCAAAAAACTTTTTTACAAAAAAATACAACCGACTTCCAAAAACAACACTACAAAGTGAAAAATAATTTTAATTTCGGATGTCGGTGTCTGATTAAATGTATTTTCGTTTTTGCCACCGACTTCCGAAATTAAAGTTATTTTTCACTTTGTAGTGTTGTTTTTGGAAGTCGGTTGTATTTTTTTGTAAAACAGTTTTTATTTTTCACTTTTTAGTGGTTCACATGTGCTTACCCCTTCACAGCGTACTGGCGTGATGTTATGTTATGAACTGGTGTGAACAACAAACAGACATGAGATTTCAGCAATCCCAGTCCATTTGCTATCATTTATTGAGGAGTTCCGTTGCCTATCTCAGAAGTTCTTCATCAGGTCTTCACCAAATTGAAATGGGACCACTCCAAGAAAGTACTCTTCCAAAAACTATCCAAAGCGCTTCAAGTGTGCCTATAAAATTGGAAGAGTTTTCTCTATTTCTCCAGGATCCCATCATTAGATCCTGACTTGATGATCATGGGACCACCTGGGAAGTATACCCTTTCAAACAAAAAAAAAATAATCCAAATCGGTCCAGCCATCTTCGAGTAATCGGGGAACATACCCGACGAATTGATAACCTCCTCCTTTTTGAAGTCGGTTAAAAACGCTGAACCGCATATTTCTTTATTTCCTACTAAAATAATAAACTTGAATTTTCATAAATATCACTAACTTAAAAAATGCTGGGTTTCCCATAGAAACTCTAATCCCCTAAGTATATCACCCCCTGTAGGATTATTTTTTAAGACAAAAAATAGCCTAAATCCTTCCCCAAGATGCTATCTATAGCCTTGCCAAATTTTATCGAAATCCGTGCAGTTTTGTAAATTTTAAAATGAACCCCTATATTATCCCCTTAGGGGATGATTTTTCAAAATGCTGAACCGCATATTTCTTTATTTCCTACCAAAATCATAAACTTGAATTTTCATAAATATCGAATGCTTGGTTTCCCATATAAACTTTCTTCCACTATATCACCCCCTGCAGGGTTATTTTTGAGAAAAAAAAGTAGCTTATGTCCTTCCCCAGGATGTCATCTATAACCTTGCCAAATTTTATCGAAATCCGTACCGTCGTTTAGGCGTGAAAAGGTAACAGACAGACAGACAGAGTTACTTTCGAATTTATAATAATATATTAGTATGGATAGTATGGATATAGCATAGATTATTAGTGATTTGTCACCATCATCAGGGAGTCCACCCGGACCGGTCATTTAGTGTTAAGTTAAATAGGATGAAATGAAATTGTCATTATTATTATATATTATTTAATTAAATTATTATTTTAAAATGTCTTTGACATATCTCGGGACCCTGGGCTCACGGACCTTTGGAAGGTGTACGAGGGGCCGAAGCTAACTCGCAAAGGCCCCTTAGACAATTTTAAATTATGGGGAGGCACCAACCGACGTTTATCTCTGTATGCACTATGCAAGTGCACCCAAGGACAACCCTCGGTTGGTGCAGGACTATTGCAGAACATGGAAACAAAACATATTGGGCTATGGGTTTGGGTGGCTGTGGACTGGTTACCTAGAACTATGGAAACACTATGGCCCCTGCCTGACTAATGTTTTGTATACAATACACAGATAAAATGGCAGGGGATGACTTGCACACTCAATAATGGGCCCCCGAAAACGGTCGCTAGCACTTAGTGTCGTAGCGGCAAGGGGGCAACATGTCCTGAGCTGCTTGTGAGGAGTGGAGAGGTATCCCACGGCTATCAGGACCATCCCGGAAGTACGGTAAGATCCCTACCAGCATCTTACTGGAATACTTCCTTCCTCCGAGCACGTTTGCTCTTGCGAATCTCCACTCATGCCGGCCAATAAAGGCAAGAAAGAGGTGAGAGCTCTGTTCCTCGGCAGTGTTCACTCCAGCCAGCCAATAAAAGCAAGCGAGAGGTGAGGAACAAGACATCTCCCGGGAGATAGGGTCCTTGGGGTCGCTACTGCCTAACAGCTCGCCACATGCTGCCCTGCTAGTTTCTGTATCTCTCTTGGTCTGACTCCTCATCCTAGATCTGTTCCGGCAAAGTAAACTCTACCGGCACAGACCTACAGTTTGGAGCGCGTAAGCCCCACCACGACGTCAACGTAGAGATTCGGCGGTGGGGTAATTAAATTATTATTATTATAATTATATCAATCAATTATTAATTATTACTAACACTAGTTTGTAAGATCGCTATTGTACTAACAAATATGGATGTAATCGTGTGATGTGCGATGAATCTGAAATAAATTATTATTTATTTATAATTATTTATTAGTATGAATGATATAGGACTAGTTTATTAATAAATTAGATAATTATTCTCCGAAACGATTATCTTGTTGTTGTGTTATATTACAAATAACTGAAACCTTTTGTAGCAGACTGCATGATTTGATTTGATTTCCCAAATATATTTAAGACCACCTATATTTCAGAATCGTCTTGTAGTAACACCTCATCTTTCGTCATATCTGTGGCCCATTCACCTTATCAGGAGTAGGTATAAGTATAACGTGTATTGCAGGAGAAGTTTTCAGCACGTGTAGTGCGCATGAGTGGCGGCCAGCGGGCGGCTGCACGTGCGTGCGGCGCCGCCGCCGCCGCCGGGGCGGCGCGGGCGCTCAGCGCCTATCGTTCGCAGGGGCCAAAGATGACGCGAGCAGGAGTTTACAGATAAACAGATAATGCTCAGTCACTCCCCCATAATGACTGCTGATGAATGATCTTACTAAGCGTATAATGTAGGCAATAAGTTCTGCCCATTGGAATGTCTAGTTGAAGTTTGATTGATATCACATAAAATTATTGGTTCCTTAAAAAAAGCTGCTGTTTATCCTCTTAACTTCATAATAAATAAACATTCAACGCATTCTTCTATGCTTTGTACGTGTTAGACGAACACACAAGACAGTGCAGTGTGCGGAGAACTGCTACGGCGCGGCGCCTGCGCTTGCGATAAATCAAATTAAATTGATATAGGTAAGTAACAACTGCTCAAGAATATCAATTCAAAAAGATTGATATACCTATTTATTTGTTTTGGTCGCGAGTTGATACCCGTGGAATAACTAAGCCGGGTATTGCGTTCTAACACTCCTAACTTCAATGACATATGACGGCAGACCATTGATGAAAACTTGAACTTTATTGCAACAGACCACTTGATGACTTGGCCCAAACATTATAAACAAGTAATCAACGCGCCATTTTAATGACTAGCATTTATAATAGGTACGCTCCGGTTTCCGGCCAACCAGAGTGGCACACATGTCTAACGGGTATGCAATAACAACACTGAGAGCGGAAAATTTTATATTTTATTGGTAACTGTAGGTATTTCAAAGACTAAAGGATCTGAAAGGATTCTCCAATTATTTCCCGTTGGTCTCTCAGGAGGGGTTAGGCAAGGCAAAGCTCTGGGTCATGTGTGGGGAGGGTGGGGACTAGTGGGGAGTCACCATGAATTGTTTCCCGGAAGGTAATGAAGCGACAGCTGTTTTTATAAATATACGCGCTGTTTTTAAGCATCAACATTTGAGAATTGCGTAGCGTTGCGTTGCGTATAGCTGTACAAGAATTGCGTAGGTATAGAACTATAGCTATACAAGCATCTTCTGGCGCGTGGCTGAAATCGCAAGTAACGCCACCATTTTGTTTTTTCAAATAAAACTCACAAACCAAACCCCCCGTTCGTATCCATATTATAGAAAATTCATTAACACAAGGAATATTTCCAGAGAATTTAAAGCATTCTATAGTTAAACCATTATTGAAAAAAGGTGATCCAAAAGAACCAAATAACTATCGCCCACTTGTTCCCGTGTTATCCAAAATCTTTGAAAAGATATTCTACAACCGATTAATAAGTTTCTTAGATAAGCATAATATTCTAAAATAGGAACAAAACGGTTTTCAGTATAATCAAACCAACATCTTTAGCAGCATTTTTACCCTTAATAAAAGTTTACAGAATATCTAGACGAAAAAATTCCAGTTGTATTAGTGTTGTTACGTTGTTACGATATGAGCAAGGCATTTGTTTTTGTGGATTATAACATCCTACTAAAAAAATGTGAAAAATATGGTATCCGCGGTGTCGCTATAGATTGGATAAAAACTTTTCTAACAGGCCGACAGCAATTTGTTGAAGTTACTCATTTAAATATAAACCTTGAATCCACTCTCTACAGATCCTCATCTAAAATAAATAAATATGGCGTACCACAAGGGAGCGTTTTGGGTCCCTTACTATTCGTACTGTACATTAATGATTTACCCGATTCAATTAAGTATGATAATGTCCTATTCGCTGATGATATTTCTGTTATAGTGCCTAATAATAGCACTAAAAGTTCAAGTCATGAAAGTAAAATTCACGAAGCCGTACAGTCAATAATCAAATGGCTTGAATCTAATAACCTACGTGTAAATATATCTAAAATCAAATTAATTAAAGTTTGTGCACGGCATACAAAAGCAAACTCCCCGATAGTAATATTATCATTGAAATAAAAGATAAAAACACTAGAAAAATTTTGTAATTGGAAACAACACATCAACAACGTATGCAATAAACTCAAAACTAAATAGATTTGTGTACGCATTACTTCGTATTGTGTCAGATGAAAAAACAGCCCGTATAGCATATAGTGGATTTATTGAATTAATATTAAGATACGGACTTATAATGTGGGGAAATTCAACAGATAATGATAGTTTATTGTACAAAAGAAATGTGTAAGAGCTATATTGCGGTGTCGGTCCACTTGAATCTTGTAGGCCTTTATTCAAAAAGCTGAACTAATTCACTATGACCGGTTGTTTGAGGTATCAGTTTTTGTAAGGAAGCATAGTAAATTCTTTTGATTCAAAGGTGACAATTATACCAAACAGAGACCAAGGGATGCAACAAAAATTTTGATTCCATTTTGTAGTATATAAAATCAAAATCAAATCAAAATTTTATTAAATCAGACAACAACGATCCATAGTGTTAGTAATATCTTATAGCTAGTTATAATAAGAATATTATTATTAGAGGTAATGTTGAAATTTGTGTTTGAAGCATTAACAAAGCGTGTGTATAGCGTTAACTAAAAATAATGTTTATCACAATTATCTATAGAGAACTCCCATTTAAATATATTATTTTAGAATAAAACTGCGCAGATGGTTAATAGAAAATTATTTTTATATACTACAAGATCTGCAACATAGAGAAAAACATTATTTTAAGGTAAATATTATAGGTAAATAAAAATTGTTATGTTAATGTTGTTTTGTAATTTATATTACATCATATTTTATAGTTTTGTGATGCCATCATTTTCCTGCCCTTATCCCAATCTATTTGGGGTCGGCGCAACATGCCCTTTTTTCCGTACTTCTCTATTATTCGTCATCTCGGTAGTCGGCAGTTTTGTGATGTGTGTCTTGTAATTTATATAAATACATAGTTGTAAATCTTAAGTACTAAAAATAAATAAGTACATAAGTAGGTACATAATATTAATGTTAAAGTAATTTGTATGCCCTAAACGGGCAAAATATGGGTTGTGCATAATCGACCAATTCTTTACATCTGGTAAAACCAGTATTTTCTGCAAATAAAATATTCTTATTCTTATAAGTTGTTTATCAACAGCGCCCCTCTATCAATGTCGTTCAAGCGCCAAGAGATCCTTGTAGCACTGTAGTTTAATTACGCACATAATGTAGCGAAGGTAGTTGCGCATGGTCGTCGCGTCGGTCGATGCGCCGTGATCGCGATAACCCCGCTAGAGCCGAACCGTGCGTATCTTGGAGATGCGCGGGCGCACGCCGCGCGCCTCGCGTCTCGCCGTATCACTCAACTTGTTTTTTCTTATACTCCAATTTGGGTGGTATTGACATTTATAAAAATATGACGCTGTTAGATTGTGTTATCATTGAACAATCTGGGAGGGGATGGTCAATAGCCGTTTGTACAATACATTGAAATGTTGTTAGCTACCAGTTTTGCGACAAAATAACTTATACGTACAATGAACAGCTATATTGAGGTGCAATTCAAGTTGCATGTTTGAAACAAAGTAAATAAAACGCAGCGGGGCATTGGTCTAAAATTAAAAAAAGGTTATTTATAATCAAGACTCTTGACCGACTTTTTAGGCTAATAATGTATGTAGGTCGTCCCAGATGCAGCTTTCTAGGAAGCAACACAACAATGTAAAGCGACGCGACCTTCGAGTACAACAACAGAAAGCGTCACCACTGACGCAATAACTTCACAACTTCCGAAAAAGAGAAATTAATATTTTTGCAATGCCATACTTAAAACTATAATTACCCAGAAATCTCCTAATAACAAAGTAGCGATGACCTTTGGCAATCCAGATAATCTTTCCATCATAGTCGACAATTTATCTTAAAAACAGCAACAATATTGTATTTGTATCATGTATTGTATCAGATTGTATTTGTATCACTCACCCTGTGTAACAACTGCTCATACCTCTATCAGAAGTCATGGCAATGTAGATCCTCTTGAGTTTCTTCTCCTTTTCTTTGTCCTCGGGCTTCAGCTCAGGCGCAGGCGCGGCCGCAGCTTCAGCTGGCTTCTCCTTCTCATCGCCCTTCTTAACGTCCACCGCTCCTTTCACGAGGTGGGACGTCTCGTAGAACTTGCGCGGACCATACCCGAACGGCCGGGCCGCTTGCAACTCGCGCTCCGCTTTTGTAAACCTAGTTATTGAGCACCTACTCTTAGTATGTATTTTCATTGGCGGGCTATGTCTACTGTTAAGAGGGTCTAACTCTCTCTTTACGAAATCAACAACAGAACAACACAACATAGACGAGCCATCATATATATTTTACTAAAAATATGATAGCTCGTCTTTGTTGATTGCTGTATGTTGTTGCTAGCGTCCTTAGACTTTGCTTCGTTTGGTACTTAGTTGCATTAGTGATCACAATTTAGGAAGTGCTACTCCACAACTTGGCATATACTATTTATTCACAAGTCGATTCAAGGTTTTCTCGTTTATTCCAAAGGGGACCTACTTGCTGGCTGATACCATCTTCATGGTTTTGGTGATCTTCTGAATGTTCTTGATCGACTTGAGGCGTATCTGTACCTGCTTCAAAATCACCATTATGAGGATTCAATCGATACAGATTAGGGTTAGAAACTGTTACTTATTTACAATAATTATTCATTAAGAACTTAGTGTCAGGCTCTAAAATAATGACATCTTATGTCAATTTCGCCATAGATCCATATGTACATATAGATAACTGTTCCAAGACCGCACCGTTGAAACCGTTTCAGTCAGCCAGACTCCTTGGACGATCTTGCCTTATTGATTCAATATATTATTTTATTATTCGTCGTTAATTTAAAACGAAGTGGTTGTGTGAAACAGGTTTAGTGAGGGTGCCTTGTTAAACCACAAATATTAGGTCTTTACCTATGTAATTGCCGTTCTGCAGTACTGGCCATTTCAAATCAAAATAATTTTTGTTTGGCTAAGAATTCTAATTTCAAATTAATTTTATTTTAAAAACATGGATTTTTTTTCCAAAAGTAGTCATTTGTTTATTGATTAGTGTTACATTTTCATCGCATTTCAATCTTTTTCGTCATCATGGATACGTTAAAAAATCGAGTAATTATGGAATATTAGTTCCGTCGTGGCAGCAACGCGGCACAAGCGGCACGCAACATCAACGACGTTTACGGAGCTAACACTACAAACCAACGCACCACTTGTTATTGGTTTGCTCGCTTCCGTTCTGGAAATTTCGACCTGAAAAATGAACCTCGCGGTCGTCCGAAGACTTTGGTCGACAATGACGAATTAAAGGCGATTGTGGAAGCTGATGATACACAATCTACGGCTGAATTAGCAGCAGCTTTCGACGTTAGCGTCAAAACAATATTGGTCCATTTGCGTCAAAATGGCAAGGTAAAAAAGCTTGACAAATGGGTGCCCCACGAACTCAATGATCGCCATCGCGAAGTACGCGTCGAGACGTGCCTTGCACTGCTCAACAGACACACAAATGAAGGAATTTTGAACCGCATTGTTACCTGCGATGAAAAATGGATTCTGTTTGATAACCGCAAGCGCTCAGCAAGTTGGTTGTTGGTTGGATCCTGGTTCAGCACCTAAACAATGCCCTAAACGAAAACTTACCCCTAGAAAAGTGATGGTCACTGTTTGGTGGTCTAGCGCCGGTGTGATTCATCACAGCTTCTTACCAAACGGGGTGAGCATTACTTCAGATGTGTACTGTGAAGAACTGAACACAATGATGGAGAAGCTGGCACATCTCCAACCAGCATTGGTCAATCGCTCGTCTCCGCTGCTCCTGCACGACAACGCGCGACCTCATACTGCACAGCAGACGGTCTCCAAGTTGCAAGAACTGGGGTTGGAAGCTCTCCGTCATCCGCCCTACTCACCAGACCTTGCGCCTACAGACTACTACTTTTTCCAGAATTTGGATAACTTCGTGGCGGGAAAAAAATTCAATACCCGAGAGGCAGTACAAAATGCCTTTGAAGAATTTGTTGCCTCCCGTCCAGCTGATTTCTTTAAGAAGGGCATCAATAAACTGCCACTGCGTTGGCAAAGATGCATTGATTGCATGGGTGATTACTTCGATTAATACAAATAAAAAATGCATGAAAAAAATTCGTTTAAATTTTTTCATACAAAACGGCAATTTCATAAGTAAAGACCTATTATATCTTGAGCACTATAAACACTTTTTAAGGTTAAGAAGCGATATTTTATTTTATTTCGTTAACAATGTCGAAGTATTTCTGTAGCCTTGCGGAAAGGGAAGTACAGTGCACTTCCTTTCGCAATATTCTGCATGCCTTGGAGTGCGCAAAACGAAGGCATTTTATATATAACTCGTTTGTAGAATTAACTTTAGCTAATAACAATCAAACCTGTGCTGAGAGAGCTCCGATCCTGTTCAGGCTGTCCAGTAACATATGAGGTAAGATCTTTTTTTGAATGAGTTAGTCAAGTTTCTGTCAGGAAAGACCATCGTGTGCTGGTGGTAAAAACAAGTTTCATTGGTTGATCAAGTTATATTGTAGCAGCATGGAGAACGGATACTCAATACTCAATATACAAATATGAGTGTTCATGAAACGATAATTGTACTAGGTAATGCAGGCACAGTTTATCTGAACTTCCTGTATAAGGCACAGGTTTGGTTTTCATTCAGAGATCCTGCTGATATAATATGAAATCATTTACTCACACTCAGTTTCTGAAGGGCTGGTATCAATACAAATAAAAAAGTCGGCAGGTGTCGTGGGACTCCCGGTTGGAACGAAGTTTCTTTCGCTGTATATTACGTACTAGCTTTTGCTCGCGGCTTCGCTTGCGTTAGTTTAGAGTTTGACAATCAATTCGGGTTGTACTCTGCTTGTAATAATATAATTCAATCATGATTCGAAAGGCACGTGGCGCCATGTATTAACATAAGAACGTTATTGTTGTTTTCCTCCGGAATAGTACTTTTTTTCGGGATGAAAGGTCCATTCTGTATACCTGACAACGTATATCCAAAATTTCAGGATGCGGTTCAGTGGTTTAGGCGTGAAAAGGTAACAAACAAACAAACTTACTTTCGCATTTATAATATTAGTTAGTTTTTGCCAGCGGCTTTGCCCGCGTGTATGTCGGAAATTATCCCACGGGAACCTTATACCGGGATGAAAAGTATCCTATATCTTAGTCCAGGTTATAAACTATCTGTATGCCAAATTTCATTTAAATTCGTTCAGCCGTTTTTGCGTGATTGAGTAACAAACATCCAAACATACAAACTTTCACATTTATACGAGGGGGGATCAAAAAGTAGTGAGAACGACATACTCCTTGGTAAGAAAAAAAATAAATACTGGCAGGCATAGCTCAGATACATATTTGTAATATTAATAAAGAAAAAAATCTTCGATTCTCTTTTGTTTTTTTCTGAATGTAGTCATTTGTTTGCTTCGTGTCGGAACGTGTTCTCGAAAATGGAGAAAAACGAAGTGCGAGCCGTTATTAAATACCTCTGTTTAAAAAAGTTAACGACGCAAGAGATTCATTGCGATTTGGAGGCAACATTAGGAGAGTCTGCTGCGCCTTATTCCACTGTCGCAAGGTGGGTTTCTCAATTTCCAGTAGGGAGAACGAGCACGGAAGACGAACATCGTTGCGGCCGTCCATCGACGTCAGTCACCCAAGAAAATGTTGCGAAAGTCAAGGAAATTGTATTGAGCGATCGAAGAGTTACCATCCGATACTTAATTCAAGAAACGGGCATTTCATATGGAAGATGGGAAGTATTCAATCCATATTGAAACAATCTTTGAATATGAGAAAAGTCTCCGCAAGATGGGTGCCGAGAATGTTAACCGACAGTCAGAAACAAAATCGACTTGACATTTCGAAGATATTGTTGGACAAGTTTCAAGAAGATTCTGAAAACTTTTTGTCTCGTTTCGTAACAATGGACGAAACATGGGTCCATCATTTTGATCCCGAGACAAAACAGCAATCTTCGCAATGGAAACGGCCATTATCACCGACCCCGAAGAAGTTTCGTGCCGTGGCATCGGCTGGCAAGGTTATGGCCTCAATATTTTGGGACTCAGAAGGGATATTGTTGATTGATTACCTGGAGCGTGGAACCACTATTACAGGCCAATATTATGCAGCTTTAATTCCTAAGTTGAGGAATGCCATCTAAGAGAAAAGGAGAGGGAAACTTCGAAGGGGCGTGCTGTTTCATCACGACAACGCACCCGCGCACAGGTCGGCAGTTGTGATGGCTGCCATTCAGCAAGCTGGCTTTGAATTGGTTGACCACCCCCCTTATTCACCAGATCTGGCGCCTAGCGATTTTTATCTGTTCCCCAAATTGAAAGAATACTTAAGAGGAAACAGGTACGAAGACGATAACGAGGTGATGGATGCCGTGGAGAGCTTTTTGCAGGACCAAGACAAAACTTTTTTTTTGAAAAGGATTGAAGTCTTGGAAAAGCGCTGGACTCGGTGTGTAGACAGACTCGGAGACTATGTAGAAAAATAAATTATTAAGTTATCAATAGTCATTATAATCTATCTCATTCGCACTACTATTTGATCCCCCCTCGTAATATTAGTAGGATTAATACAGAGCCGCCCACATAGATGGGTCTGTATCAAAAAAAAAAAAACTTAATACGCTTGAAACTTGAGACCTTGAAACTGAATTTTCGGGCATAACGCTTTTTCATTGCGTGACGATTTTTATTGACATGTATAGTCTATATCTGGGATTTATCAACTCCTACCGCAAGCCACGATAAAGAACTTCGTTCCAATAGAACAAAATAAAAGTAAAGTTTTCGTAGTTCGTATGTGGCGATGTAAATGCCGCCACATCATCACTCCCCTCTGGAGGCCGGAGGTCGATAGTGGGCTGAGTCGTGTATCTTGCGATGCTTGCCAGTGCCAGTTGAGGTTCCAGTGAATCGGAACCGGGTGCCGCATAGTTCACGGTGAGTCGGAACTGTCTGCGGTGATACCCCAGTGAGTCGGGGTGGCGCTGCGTTATGCTCCAATGAGTCGGAGTGTACAGCGCTGGGTTGAGGTTGAGGCTGAAGGTGATGACCAGGTATGCGCGTCCGCTGCATGCTGGTGGCCAGTATACCCGTTGAAGCCGTGGATGCTGGCGGGCTGTGTGACTCGCCGCTCGAAAGCTTGAGAAAGTGATGCTGATGACGTCACGCTGAAGGAGTTGCACAAAGGCTGCGCTTACGTTCATGCTCGGGGTCACCAGTTTAGAGGCATGAGGAACAGGGTGTAAAGTTCACTCATGGACCACCTTGGATTTACATTTTGACCTCACTATCGACTTTAGCACCCTCGAATACCATGAAAACGACATATACAATGAAAACAATTTTAAAATTTCCGCAGCCGTCATCTTGGATTTTCATTTTGACCAAATTCGAAAGAAAACAGTAGCTTTGAGGCGGCATAAAGTGTATGAAGTATGAACGCTTATTCGCGTGACAATGTCTACCATACAACTCCTACAGCAAGCTGCGTTAAAGGACTTCATTCCAAAAAATACTATTCTAACATATTTTATAGTTATACGTTTTATCAGATAGGTACAATTTGCTACAGATTAAATTCATGGTGCGGTCAGCAACAGAAGTCGGTTAACACTGTTACTTTTTGAGATCATCTAAATTAACACAAAATGATTCGTTAAACTGCTTTTTTTTCGTTTAACTGTTAAGAGTTATTAATGTTCTTAAAATTTTAAGTACTTCTGTTCCAATTTGAATTAAATATTTCGCTTAGTAATTAAGATTAAAAAAATGCAATTGTTAATCAACTTTTGTTGCTGACTGTACCTATTCCATGGGTTTCGAAAACCGGGGGTTAATCTTTAGCCGGAAGGGGGTGGGGCTTCAGTGAAACATCTCAGTCATAATAAATCACCGTTGTATCAGCCACACTGTTATCTCGCTAGTTCCTGTCACTTGGATTTATTCAAGTTAAACTTCTAGATGAAGGTCATAACCTTTCGAAAACTAAGACGTTATCACCCTTACGAGTATCTACGTTGGGAATTTACGTCAAAAATATAAACAGATATAAAGTAATAAGTAACAAGTCATTCCTATTTTTGTATCGTTCATTATTTTTGTATCGTTCACTATTTTTGTATCGTTCACTATTATTGTATCGTTCACTATTTTTGTATCGTTCACTATTTTTGTATCGTTCACTATTTTTGTATCGTTAATTATTTTTGTTCTTTGCTTGTGGATCCTTAACCAGTTTACTCTACTTACTAATCAGGACGTATTTGTTTTCGAAAATTGCTTATGCATGTTAAAAGTTACAAAGATAACTTATCTAGAGCCAGTGCCTCTGACCTCAACAGGGGCGCAAATTACCTATTTCAATAGCTTTGCACTTTATCGATGAACATCCCACGCGGACTCTTGCCTAAGCAAAATCAATCGTTCAGTGCACACCTTCCCCTCTCCTCCTAACACGATTATGCGCCTTTCCACAGTATAACTGTAACATTAAAAACACATAGTCTATGTCCCTACACTTAATTTAAAATACCTACCTTAAGATCGTTGTCTTGTCGCCGTTTTTTCCTCAAACAATAATGTTTTTGCTCGCATAACTGCTACGGCAACATACGTATCGTATAAACTGCCGGCAAAAACAAAAACAACATGATTGACATCCAATAAATAATAACGCGAGCAATGGCGACGTAGTGCGAAGTGCGGTGAAGTACGGCGAAGTGCTGCGAACTTGTGAGACAAGGCCGACCTTCATGTGACGGGTGTAGAGCAATAAATTGTAAAGGTTGTAAATAATAAAAAAAAGTCCCAAACGCAACACTGCGGACGTATTGCAAAGACACACTGTTTATCTAACACAATGAGCTGGCAAACAGACTGTGCTCTAGTAGGTTGGATGTGGTATGCAACTATATAAACACGCCTCGCACCTTCAGTTTCGTATCAGACATTAATATATTTCCCTGTCCGCGAAGAAAATCATAGGTATACAATACGTGACCCCGCGGCCAAAATGACGAACTTATATGCAAATTTTCATCCCTATTCTATCCCTATTCCATCCCTATACCTACCATCCCTATCACATCCTTATCCTATCCCTATCCCAATCCTATCCCATCCCTATCCCATCCCTATTCCATCCCTATCCCATCCCTATGCCATCTCTATCCCATATTATTTTTATGGATAAATAAATAAGATAGATAAATAAATAAAAAATAAATGGTATTATAGGGGATGAAGAATTAAAATCCTTCCTGCTTTAAATATACAATGCTCATTTTTGCTATCATTATAATAAATTTATGTGCATTTCATGCTTCTAGATCCAGCAGTTTAGGCTGTATTGTCTGTCAATGAATGTAAGAGTGAATTTAAGATTTTTATTAAGTGGGGTATTAGGTAGAAAATTATTGCGTTAATTTTTATTAGTTATCATTAAAATACCACATCCAATGTGCTGGCGCTGGGTCAATGGTGCTTGTCGTGACGTCACGCACGCCACATAAAAGCTGCGTGCGCGCCTCTCGCGTTTGTTTACACGTACAGCGTTAGCGCCGCCTCCAGTGCTGTCCCGGTCCCTCAAAGCATAATGATGAGCATACGGTCAGACAACACCGAGGAGGTGAAGCTCTCCTCATCACCCCCCGACAAGGTTAGTGCGGAAAAGTCATAAGATTTTGAAAAAATCTAAATATTTTTCATAGGTTTTCGAAAGCATCTAATTTAATTTTTTTTTGGAAAATTATAGTTTCATGTGTTTGTCTCCGAGAAGTAGTCCTAGTAGCAAAATGTTTACTCAATTGAATGCAAGCTTGCGAAATGGAACTGTCATTTAATTAATTAAATTCTAGCTGTTTGTTTATTTGTGTTGTAATCAGTCGACTGTTAACGGAACAGAGGCTTTGGCTCAGCGAAATAATTTATGTTCGGTAACACGGGCTTACTTTGATACTACGGGATTACTTTGATAACAACTTTCGTCTTATTAAAACATCTATAGGAATAGATTTTTGGAGGCATCAAAAGTTTTTTTTTAATCTAAAAATGCCCAACAGTAATTAAATGAAACCGAATAAAATTAGTTTTTCATAAGTCGAAAGTTGTTATGAAAGTAAACCCGTAGTATCAAAGTTCCCCATTTGACGTAAATGTTCGGCCACTTGCCAATGTTCCAAGTACAAGCATTTGGTCTCTACATAGGTCCCTAATGGCGAATTTGTGTTAGTTTAAATATTAACAGTATTTATGTTATTGCAACTTGTTTATTTAAATTATAGACGAAGACTTCATTTTGATTATTTATGCGCTAGATTGAATAATATAGATGTTACTGTAATTATAATGGATCAGTAATAGAATTAATGCTTCTTACCTATAAATAAACATGAATGACTCAGAATGGCTCGGATTTCTACGTCCAGGGCTAGATTTCAACACCTACTTACGTTTCGTAAATCTTTCAAAGGAAATACTTGCTTCGTGTAAAGTTCAAAGCTCAATCGTCATGGGTAGGTATTTTTTTCTTGGCCACATCAAGATAATTAGAATCAACAGTCTGTTTCGAAAGTATCTGATGAAAGTGCCAGCAAACTCTGTTCGGGTTAAGTTCTTACTTAAGTAATAACTCACTAAAGTAACATAGGAATTCGTAACATAGGTTTCAACGTTATATCTCACCAATTTTTCCAACAATTATTTTTTGAATAATACTATTAAATTGTACTTGAAACATTGTCAAAGGAAAAACATCTATAAAGTGAATTAATATTAAAATTTAGGGTAAATTTAGGGTATAGGGTAATATTCAAATAAACAAACCAAAGCACTCTATTTGTACGTGGCACTTCAAATTGACATTCACAGAAAAATTTCAATTTGATACTTTTGGAACAAAAAATTCCTTCTTCATTTATTTTACTCTTTCCTTTTGACTGTTTTGGGTCCATTTACTTGCCACCGGGGTCGCGGGTAGTTCGGAAGAGATACCGTGGCCCTGGCACGAGCAACTGAAGGAACACGGGTGGGTTTTAGTCAGTAAAAGTCTGACACGCCCTGCCGCTCCGTCCACAAAAAAAAAAAAGGGCCCATTTACTTTTTCGTTGTTTGAGCTTGTCTACTTAAATATTACATAAGTACATGATTATCTTTTCATTTACCACCCCCTCGATTCTTTAACGCTAGATTGTGGATACAAGATAAACTCCGATTCTTCCCTGTCTCTCATTTTTAACGAATCATCTGCTTAGCCTTTTCCCAACTATGTTGGGGTCGGCTTCCAGTCTAACCGGATGCAGCTGAATACCAGTATTTTACATGGAGCGACTGCCTATCTGACCTCCACAACCCAGTTACTGGGTAATACGATACCCCTTGGTATGACTGGTTGTCAGACTTTCGGGCTTCTGACGACCCGTAACGACTGTCAAAGATCCACGAATGACAGCCGGGACCAACGGCTTAACGTGCTTTCCGAGGCACGGAGGAGTCTCGGTATGTAAAGAATGGTCACCCATCCACTGACCAACCCCGGCAAGCGTAGCTTAACCTGATGGATCGACCCGTGCGGCTGTTATTACTTAGCCACGAGCTCCTCTCATTTTTAACGAATACAGCACATAATTATATATATCAACCTGTATTGTCCCACTGCTGGGCAAAAGTCTCCCTGATAGCTTTCCACTCTTCCCTGTGTGTTGCCTTCTCCGGCCTATCCCCCATAAATGCCTGCAAGTTATCACGCCACGTTTCCTCGTCCTCCCTCGACTACGACGGCCGTCTTCTGGGCCCCCATTGTATCCAACATACATGATGGCCCGCCATATCTCACTTCAGCCAAGCTGACTAGCCTAGCCCACATAGTTGATTCCAGTTTTGGAGCGTATTGTGGTATTACGTATTCGATACGCAACACTCCATAGCCCTTTGGCAAACCTTGAGTTTGGACTTTTGAGACTCCTTCAGGGACCAAACTTGAGCACCTTAGGTTAGGATGTTCAGAATGTACTTACCTACATGTCGATGAGTTTGCGCTTTAGTTATAAAGGTAGGTCACCCTTCATTAGCGACTTCATGGACCAATAAGTAGCACTTCCAGGCGTTATTTACCGCCATGGGATCTGGAGGCAAAAGTCTTCGCGCACGTGTGGGAGTGGCGCGAGGAGGCGAAACGCCGGGGCGTAACTCCGCTACCGCGAGAAATCACGGTACAGCGGACAGAGCTCCGGCGGGATCTCATGGCGACACGGAGAGTGCGATTGTCGCAACCCAGCGCTGGGCACGCCATAATTGCGGCGATAAGTCCCCTCTTTGTGGAGTGGTTGGAGAGGCGCCACGGCGTCCTCACCTTCCGCCTGACGCAGGTCCTCACCGGACACGGTTGTTTCGGGAGGTTCCTGTTTCGGATAAGGCGGGAGGAAACGCCCGTGTGTCACCATTGTGTGGATGGCCCGGAGGACACGGTGGAGCATACAGTGGAGGTCTGCCCGGCTTGGGCGGAGCACCGCCGTGTTCTCACGGAGGCGATCGGCGGCGGCGATCTCTCGCGTCCAAACCTGGTCCAGGCCATGGTGCGGAGCGAGAGTGCATGGGAGGCCGCCACCTCCTTTTGCGAAGCAGTAATGCTCGCGAAGGAGGAAGCGGAACGCGTGAGGGAGAGGCAACAGCCGCGCCCTCGCGCCCCTAGCCGCCGTAGGAGACGCCCTGGGCGGCGGGAATCGATCGCTAATTCCCGGCCACCGTAAGCGCGGGCTTGCGGACGACGAGTAATGGGCAGCTCGCCGACCGGTAGGGACTAGGCCCGGGTCGGCGGCGCGTTGTATTCCACACGCGCCTCAAAGAGATGTCAGCAGTGACGGGGTCCAATAGGGCCGATGCCGCCGGGGTCGCGGGTAGTTCGAAAGAGATACCGTGGCCCTGGCACGGGCAACTGAAGGAACATGGGTGGGTTTTAGTCAGTAAAAGTCTGACATGCCCTCCCGAAAAAAAAAAAAAGGTGTTCTTTGTCTTGCTAATACTTATCACAGTAGATTATAAATTGATCGACTACGATACCCGATAAGGAAGGTAATTTTTTTGTAATATCCACAAGCAGCTAAGATGAAACTAGCAAAAAATTAATTGAATTTCAATAAACTTGTCATACAAGAGTTGAATTGAATTGAATAGAAATAAAATAAAATAGAATTGCGTTTTGTCACTTGATTTAAATGAGTAATCATAAACATGAACGTATAGCTATACCTGATTTACAAGATTTACAGGTTAGTAGAAGCTATAAAATTATTAAGATTGTATTTTTATATCAACATCAGAACAGCGTCTTCTCATAAGCGGAAGGAAATGAGCTTATTTCAAATGAATCACGTCAAATAAAAATTCTAACAGTTGAAAGCAAGAATAAAATGTAGATAGGGTAGGTACTCTAATAACGAAAGTAGGTAGTTAAGCTGTCAACATGTTTGCTATTATAGTCGATCTTGACGTTTATGCTACGCCCCTGGAACCCTCTGCCAGAAAATTATTTTTACCACATTTTTCAAGTAAATTAGCATCTTTTGAGGTACCCTTGTTATGCCATGCATACATTTATTTAATTTTTTTAACTATTGTTGTATTGTAATTTTATTCTAGGTGCATCGTCTTCATATATAAAAACATTATATAATTAATGTACTTACACAAAATATAATTTTTTTTTGCAAATTTTGTCGTTCAAAAGTGCCTTTTATGTGCCTGTTTGAAATAAATGTTGACATTGAGTTTGTATGGAAAACAACACTAAAAAGAAAAACAAACAATTTGATTCACAATCAACTCCCCCTGCTTGAATTAGTGACAAGTTCGCTGTAGTAGTATATTATAATACTAACCTTTGCCCGCGGCTTCGTCCGCGTGAATATCGAAAAAATCCCACAGGAACGTAGTACCGAGAAATCCTTCCTTATTCCTTGTCTACATTATAAAGGGAAACTCTGTGCAAAATTTCAGCTTTCTATTAGGTTGGGGAAAAAGTCTTTTCGTATTATTATAGTATGTATGAACTTAAAATAAAATCTCTTTGGCTATACTATTTGTATCTGGCTGGTTTTGGTGTCATTGAAAGTTTAAATTTTAAAGAACAAAATTCCAAATTCAAATTAGGAAAATGTGTGATTTTTATTTGTTTTTCGTACTGTCAAGATGAGTGAATCTAATGAAGAAATTCGATACATTTTAAAATTTTACTACAAAAAAGGTAAAAAAGCAACGCAAGCCGCGAAAAAAATTTGCGATGTTTATGGACCCAGTGTAGTGTCTGTGAGAGTAGCATAAATTTGGTTTAAGCGTTTTCAATCCTGAAATTTTGATGTCAAAGATGCACGTCGCTCTGGTCTCCCTATTACGGATAAAATGGATGCCATTTTTGAAAAAGTGGAGCAAGATCGATATCAGTAGTTACGACGTAGCTGAAGAACTGGGAATTGACCACAAAACAGTTTTGGCGCATTTGAAAAAAAACTGGGTACACAAAAAAGCTCGATATTTGGGTACCTCACGAGCTCACTGAAAGAAACCTAATGAACCGTGTACTCATTTCTAATTCTTTATTACGACGTAATGAAACCGAACCATTTTTGAAGAAGCTGATAACTGGTGATGAAAAGTGGATCACGTACGACAAGAACGTGCTAAAAAGGTCGTGGTCAAAGGCCGGTCAGGCTTCACAGACTGTAGCGAAACCCGGGTTAACTCGCAACAAGGTGATGCTGTGTGTGTGGTGGGATTGGAAGGGCAATATTCATTATGAGCTGTTACCACCAGGCAGGACCATTGATTCTGAACTCTACTGCGAACAACTGATGAGATTAAAGCAAGAAGTTGAGAGAAAGCGGCCGGAATTAATCAACAGAAGGGGTGTGGTTTTTCATCATGATAACGCTAGACCTAGTTCCTAGTTCCTAGTTAGAAGGTATGGTTTCCGCACTTAGTCCTTCATGTGGACCATTGTGCGTGGGCCATAACGGCCTTCAGGGGGAGTGGGGGGTTATTCCAACCAGCCCACCTCATTCCAGAAGTCGATCAAGTCTCCAAGTCTGTTCAAAACATCTGCGAAAGATCTGGGTGTTCCAAGAGTTTTAGTTCTAATCTGGGTGACGCCTGTGCAATCAAAGAGCACATGCGTTACGGTTTCCTCAGCCTCCAGGCAGGCCCTGCACAGAGGACTGTCCGTTATTCCCATTGTGTGGAAGTGTTTGTTTAGTGAGCAGTGTCCTGTGATAGTTCCCGTCACCAGGCGCAAACTATGCCTGTCCAGGCGTAACAGACGTCTGGTTAGCTTGCCATCTATAGATGGCATGGCCTCCCTAGACTGCCTGCATCCTGGTGTCGAGGACCACCAACTCTCCGCCTGTGTATGAGTGGACTCCTGTAGCCACCTGCGTAACTGGTTGAAGGGGATGGGTACAATTGGTTCAGGTCCACAGACTGACGTGCTAGATGCTCTCCTAGCTAAATCGTCAGCTGCGTCATTACCCAGTGATCCGCTGTGTCCTTTTATCCATTGCAGTGTCACAGTATTGCGGTTTGATACCGCTATACGCTCCAGTGCAATGTGACATTCTAGTGTAAGTCTCGAGGAGATGTGTTTTCTCTGTAAGGATTGGAGTACGGAGGCACTGTCGGAGAGTATACGTATACGAGTATCCGTAACTCTCCTTGCCTCTATGGCGTAAGCCGCTTGTATAATGCCCACACACTCTGCCTGGTAGACAGTGTTGAACATTCCCAGCGGGCTGGATATGTTAATGTTGAGGTCGTATGAGAAGACTCCGACTCCGGTTCCGGAGTCGGTCTTAGATCCGTCGGTGTATACTCTCAGCTCTTGCGGGCCTGAGTAGTCACACCGTTCTTCTGTGAGTATTATGTTATAGTTCTTTTGAAAGTAGTGTTGTTTCGGTGCTCTATCGCATGGTGACGCCATCATTGGTTGTCGTTTGATCGCATCCTCCTTTATGCGTGTATGCTTGATTCTAGAATCATTACTCAAGGTTCCTGCTATATGGAGCCTAAAGGCAGCCAGGGCTGCCTCCTCTCGCACGATAAGGTGCAGTGGCGGCAATCCCAGCATTACCTGTAGTGTGGCCGTGGGTGCCGTTCTTATGCAACTAGTGATCGCTACGCATGCGAACCGCTGCAGCTTTTCTAACGATAAACGAAGGATAACGCTAGACCTCATACATTTTTAGCCACTCAGCAAAAATTAAGAGAGTTTGGCTGGGAGGTGTTAATGCATCCGCCGTATACTCCTGACCTTGCACCTTCAGATTTCCACCTGTTTCGGTCTCTTCAGAATTCTTTAGGCAGTGTCAGGTTAACATCACGAGAGGACTGCCAAAACCACTTGTCGCGGTATTTTGATCAGAAGTCCCAAAATTTCTATAGCAATGGGATCATGTCCGTACCTAAAAGATGGCAAAAAGTTATCGAACAAAATGGTACCTACATACTTTAGATAAATGTTAATAATGTATATTAAAAAATGTTTTGAATTTTCTTAAAAAATGCGAAGAAACTTTTTCCCCAACCTATTAGGTTCAAGGGTTTAGGCTGGGCGTTGATGAGTCAGTCAGTCAAAGAAAAGAAAGAAAAGTATTTTATTTGGGACACGCCAGTATTTTAGTCAGGACTTCTCTTTTTATTTACGAGTTTAAAGAAGACTAAGTTCCCTGTTAATGTTTTTGTGAGTTAGTCGTTGGAGTGCCATAATAAATAAATAAATAGTCTTGTCCCATAACTAAGTTACGCCCATGTCTAGCTGTTTTTTACATAACTCTAATGAAGCCAAGGCAAGGTTCAGAAACACGTTCCGACGACTGGTTTCAAACAATTTGAAGTAGTTTGACCACCAGATAATTATCTAATGTAGGCTAACAATTACCCGCTTTAAATTGCTCAGTAATTTCTAATGATATCGATTAATTACTGATTAGCCACATGATATCATAACACCGCTTATGTTTAGATTTATGCAACGGTTATGTTGCAGTTAAAGTTACATCATTGTGTTTGAAAACATAAGCACAATAACAACATATTGGTCTATTTGCGTCGATATCTGTTGATCACATCTATGATATCTACGGTGGTTACAACAACAACTCTATTATGTTGTTTGTCTATAGCTGGAGAGTATCACGGTGTTATTGCTCTTTGGTCTGATAACTTTATCGTCATCATATCTGTAACAATAGGAGCTAGCTCTTTTACTATAAGTTACCAAACTTGCTGTATAATTCTTCATCATCAGTGCCTTCCTGTAATTTCTAGTCAGCTCAGAGTTCCAAATCAATATTATTGAATTTGTTCCATGTGTTAATCAATCAGCTATATCGTGAGGCATAAACTTGATGTGATCCTGTTTATACAACGTGTCGTTTTGCTTCTTCGTCAAATTTGAGGTTGTGACGCATAACATCGAACCGAACAACTTTCTCCATGAGACCAACATCATATTCGCGAAAAAATTTTCAACTGTCCCATAGAAAACTTCAATACCTACTCGACGCAAATGTATGGGATGACTGATTATTTTCGCGATTACGATGTTGGTGCCATGGAGAAAGTGGTTCGGTTTGATGGTCTATACCACATCCTTAAATTAGACGAGGATGCAAAACGACACGTTGTATGGGGTGGCCAATTCGGAAAAATATCACTTTAAATTAAGGTCATTTTTAATTGAAACGAAAATTACCAGATCAGATGATTTTCCTGCCCTTGTCTCATGCTACTTAAGGTTGGCGCACGTATTTGGCGCCAAGTCAAAATGGAGGCCAAAAAAAGTTGTACCTATACATTCGAGTTGGCCAGCCTGTACTTTCCCAGCATTATGTCCCTACCTGTTAGTAGGCTTGTCGTCAGGGAGACTACTTACACCTTTCTTTTACCATGAGAGCAGTCGTATCAAATGTTTCAATTGACACAACAATCTAGTTGGCTTTGTGCAAATTACTTTTATTCATGCTTCTATGTTCTTATTAAACGATAAATTCCTTAAATTCATTTTGAAGTGCCTACTTATTTACCTGCAAGCACCAGGTAAGGTAAGGCGGAGAAGCGCAGCTGTTGTCAAGTGTTCTGGCACAAACAACATGGAGGAATGGTGAAGATCCGAGTAGGTACAATAGTTAAAGAGATAGAAAGAGACAGCTTGGCGTACCAAGCTGTGTAAGTTTATCGCACTAATCGCACGTTAATCGAATTTAACGTGATCCGTAATTAATCACCTGAGTGTAATCTGTGTTTTCATAATTATTTGTAAAACGTGACCTACCACGCAAAATTGTTTTTAAACTACTATGTATTGTCATTAAATATTACATAAGCATTTTAGTTACGAAGTGAACTCGTAGTTCGCGATAATTTTATCAATTTTCTACATTTTGGCAAAACACTGTCGTCACAAGTCGTCCATTAAACGTCGGGTTATCTCCTAACGATTAATTTTTATACTTATTATTTTAACCAATATCAATAATAATAATATGGAACTTGATAAGACACCTTGTTATGATTTTTTTATATACACAATTAAATTATAATTAAAACAAATATATTTTCTTTTTCTTGTAACAATTTTATGGCGCGTTTTATTATTTGCTTTGCTGGATAATTAAAACCAAGCATTAAAAATAAGTTAATTATTAATGTATGGTGATAGAAAAACGTGGCTCTAGTGAATTTATAAGACAGAATGACTTGCATTTTATGTGCATAATAAAACTGTAGTTCAAAACAAACTTTTACCTCTGACGTGTTAATACACACATCAAAAGTGTCTAGGGATCAACATATATTTTTGCAATAACTTTTCTCCTGATTGATATTAATTAAAATTTTCTTTAAGGATTCATCAAATAAAGTGTTTTCGTTTGTCACAGTAACGATAAACCAAGTCACCTTTGCATTAATAAAGAAATTTGCCATTTTCCTAATAAAGGGATTTTTGACATTTGAACCAATAACATTAAAGTTCGAAAAAAAGACTGAAATAACAGTTTTCTTTAAAATTTTATTGGGTAACTTAAACAATTAATAATCCGTGTTTCTACCGCGAACACTAACAACACAAGAACATCGGTTTGGCATACTCAAAATGAGTTCATCCAAATCACGCTGTGGAATGGCCGCCCATGTTCGTTGCAACAACAAAAAAAGGTCTTCTTGCGACTGGATACCCTCCATATTCGGCAGAGCTCTTCTCTGTAGCATATCCCATGCATGCTCAATCGGGTTCAAGTCTGGCGACTGAGCAGGCCAGGGCAGGACATTGATGTTAGCTGCGGCGAGAGTCTGTCTTACAACTCTTGCGGTGTGCGGTCGTGCATTATCATGCATTAACTGAAATAAGGGACCGATTTGCACTTGTAGAGGAACGATGACGTCTGATACAATCGTCTCAGCATAAATTTGAGCGTTGAGGTTGCCTCTGATCCAAATCAACTCAGTTCTTCCGCCGATCCAAATACCCGCCCATACCATGATGGTTCCACCACTATAAGGATGGACTTCCTGGCAGGATTTTAATCGCTGTTGGCGTCCAGGGGTTCTCCAGTGTCGTATACGTCTTGTATCCGGTCTCATACCAAAACGAGACTCATCAGAAAAGCACACGAAACGCCATTGTTCTTCTGCCCAATTTCTGTGTTCAAGAGCCCATTGATATCGAATCCTACGATTGTGCATTGCTATAGGTGGTACCCGTAGCGGTCTTCGGGAATGAAGGTTCACTTCATGCAAGCGGTTTCTGACTGTTTGGTCGCTAATTAAGTTCCCTGAAGAGTGATGAAGCCTCACGGCTAACATCATGGCGGTTATAGTTGGAGCTCTTCGAGTTAAGATTTGAATGTATCGGTCTTGTCTCCGTGTGGTGCAGCGATACCGTCCTCCATGGCGCTCAGCCACGGTACCAGTGCTTCGGTAACGTGTCCAAAGTCGACTGATAACACTCTGACTTGTATTCAGAGCTAAAGCCACAGTACGTTGCCGGGAACCAGCTTCTATCATTCCCACGGCTCTGAGCATTTCTTCCCTGCTTAAATGACGTCGCCGCTCCATAATAACGTTGGTTTTAATCAGTAGTAGGGAAACAGTAGCACTAATAATGTCTTCAATGCGTTGTATGTTTTTATAGGGAAAATATTGACAGCTGATTTTCATCTTTTACTCGAATTTGATTCACAGTTCCTGATTCAAATTATGAAATGCACCAAAAAGGATCCATATAAATTTATAAAATCATAAATTTATTACAAAGCCACATCTCAATCTCAAGAAATCCGCATAAAAATGCTTGATCCCTAGACACTTTTGATGTGTGTAGTATTCAGTGGGTGTCTGCACATATCTCGGATTGTCGATATGATGTCATGCGTGGTGCACACATGCAGCCTCTGATGTGTTGTTTGTCCCCCGAGCGTGTCGTACCGCGTACGGCGCGGACGTGACGCGCACCGCCCGCCGCCCCGGGGTTATCGCGCTAATTCCACGCAACCTGGATGTGGCTAAATGGGCCGCCGGTTATCGAGCCCGGTGGACCTCTGTGTGGCGCAAGCGTGATAGTTCTATTTCTAATGCTTTAGTGTTTGTCCTCTGACAATTACCTATATCTAGCTACGGAATTTCTCAGATAGAAAAACACTGAACTTCTATTGGATCTGCCAGGTTTGTTGAACTGGATTTAGAACATGACGTACTCATTTATAATAAGACGCATTGTTCCGTGGAGACTACCCGCTCATACGGTTTCGGTGTGAATCGGGTCCGTGAGATTTTAAATATTTTTTTATTATTAACGTTGTTCCATCACTATTAAGTAATTTTTTTACTATTACTTAATAGTGATGGAACAACGTTAATAATAAAAAAATATTTTCCCGGTATAGAACCCATACCACGCACAATATTAGGCAAAATTACTCACGGATGAACCGTGTGAGGGGCTACAATACCTTCCTAGTACCAGTACCTAGTATTATCAGTCCGAGAATTTAGAAAAGTATTCTGATTAGATTTTGAACGTTTGTCTTCCTAGAAATTACTCTAAGATCTAGAAATTAAATCTAGAATATATTCAGCATTCAGCTGCTCAATCTATTCCAACACTGCAACATTATAATTTTATCTTCCAGCCAAAACTGATGGAGGGTGGCAACTACATCCGCGAGGGTCGCGACTCCAGCAAGTCCACTTGGCTGCTATTCTCCCCGGCCACTCCCGACGGGGCTGGTGCCCTCGCCAAGTTCTTGAGCGTCTTCTCCTCGCACGGAGTCAACCTCATGCACATCGAGTCCCGCTCTTCAGCCAGAAGACCTGGCTATGAGTTCATGGTGGAATGTGAACACGGAGCTGGTGACTTCGGAGCGGCTCTCGTTGAGCTGAAGGATAATGTCGGCTACTTGAATATCATTTCTAGAAATTATAAGGATAACAGATGTAAGTTTTAAATATGAATGTGGGCTTAATATTTTTTTCTAGGAATCATACCTACATAAACTCACGATTTCTTCCCAAGGGGTAGGCAGAAACCACAGAACGCCACCTGCTACGATCTTTACATAATCTTTTTGCCTCGTTTACGTTCATACATACAATAGGAATAAGTCTGTGAACAAATCTTAATCGCCTTGAACTATAACAAAAGCCACTTACATTTAGTTATTTCATTTCAGATGCGGTGCCCTGGTTCCCTCGTCGTATACGCGACTTGGACAGGTTCGCGAACCAGATCCTGTCATACGGAGCGGAGCTAGACTCGGACCACCCCGGATTCACTGATCCCGAGTACCGAGCCCGGCGCAAGTACTTCGCAGACATCGCCTACAACTACAAGTACGGACAGCCTCTGCCTCACGTGGACTACACCAAGGACGAGATCGCCACCTGGGGAACCGTCTTCAAGAAGCTGACGGATCTGTACCCCACACACGCCTGCAAGGAACACAACCACGTCTTCCCGCTGCTCATTGAGAATTGTGCTTACAGGGAAGATAATATTCCGCAGTTGGAGGATGTGTCTAACTTCCTTAAAGGTGAGCAGACTGATCTTATAATGCTTATGACCGTTTTACTCTTGATCAAAGAAATGCAAACCGAATAAAGAATTTCTAAGAAATCATTAAAACTATAAAGTACTCCTACAAAATTACAACTCTTCCACTCCAGACTGCACGGGCTTCACCCTCCGACCAGTAGCTGGTCTCCTGTCGTCGCGCGACTTCCTGGCCGGACTGGCGTTCCGCGTGTTCCATAGCACGCAGTACATCCGGCACCACTCGCGGCCGCTGTACACGCCGGAGCCCGACGTGTGCCACGAGCTGCTGGGCCACGCTCCACTGTTCGCCGACCCCGCCTTCGCGCAGTTCTCGCAGGAGATCGGACTCGCCTCCCTCGGAGCGCCTGATGATTATATTGAGAAACTCGCTACTGTGAGTACGATTAAATTAACATTTTACGAAATTGGTGCACGCAATTTGGGCTTCGGCTTTCCACCCTCTGACACTTTTCTTCACTGGAAATTTAAAATAGCACATAAACTAGGAAACTATTAATTGCGAATTGTATTTTTGTTTTTTTTATCACAATGGCAAGAGCAATTCTGAGCAAGTTCTAAGTATCCTCATCTCTGTTCTAGTGCTTCTGGTTCACGGTAGAGTTTGGTTTGTGCCGGCAAGAAGGCAAACTGAAAGCGTTCGGTGCTGGTCTCCTGTCCTCATTCGGAGAGCTGCAGTACTGCCTCTCAGACAAGCCTGAGCTGCGGGAGTTCGATCCTGACACCACCGGCGACACCAAGTACCCTATCACGGAGTACCAGCCCGTCTACTTTGTTGCCACCAGCTTTGAGGATGCCAAAGACAGGATGATGTGAGTTACCATCTTAACTTCATACTTTTGGATTAATAATTTTTGTCAGAACGGTCAAAATAGTTTATCAGTTTGTGATCATCGGTTAACACGGCATTAGAGTCTATCTGGGTTTTAAATATCAAAGTCATCGGATTGTTGAGCCATTGCGCTGGGCAGTCCTGCTGGTAATATCATTTTGCTAGCAGATAAGCAGTACCACCTACTGATTAACACCGGGCAAGTTAACGTCAACCAACCTGATTTTAAACGAAAATCATGAAAGTTTAAAACTTAGCTCATAACCTTTTCTCATGCAATTGTATAAATATTCTCTATTGATAAATTACAGAAAATTCGCGCAGAAGATCCCCCGTGACTTCGGTGTCCGGTACAACCCTTACACGCAAAGTGTCGACATCCTGGACTCACCGCGCCAGATGAAAGACCTGCTACGTGAGGTGCACCAGGAGATGAACCTGCTCCTCAACGCCATGGACAAGTTATAGACAGGACTAGGGTTGGGGAGATCCACATCACATAGAACAAAAGTATAGCGAGTATAGGATACTGCAGTCTAAGGCCCCATTCACGACCTCGGGTGATGCGACTTGCGACGCGACTTGCATTGCGTCCGACGCTTCGCAAATCGCCTCGTGTTGACTCGTGGCATGCTGTAATCAACTTCTTTCATTTGTTTTCTCTGCAGTCGCTGTCGCAAGACGCGTGTCGCTTAAGCGTGTAGCTCGTGGCCAAGGGGTTACTGGGCTGTTCTTGCTCTTAGCAATGTGAGTTCTAATCTTAACAGAAGTGGAGCTCCGTGCCTTCTACTTGTGCTAAAGATCTCACATACCTCCAAGTATAGGAGGGTGTGGGTCCTGAACGATGGCCACTCGAGATTCTACAAGGTTATACGGATTTGTGGCTTGGCTGGACCAACACCCACATTCTAAAGGATTCTGATATTCCAATAAGTAGACATGTAAATGATAAATGATGATGATTCTGGTCAGGAGTTCATTGTCACGTAAACAATAAAGTATTTTTTTGTAATTCAATTCAGAGTTTAAAAGAGTGTTTGCTAATGTTATTTTAATTTAAAGAATAAGTGAAGTTTATATAAATAATTTCTTTGTTAAGTTATATATAACTTATAAGCCTGGTTTTAGTTTTCATATTAAACGCATGTTAAATACTGAATATGAATATTATGTTATAGATGACATTTATTTATTAAGATTGCGCCTATAGATGTATTTACTATAAGACAATCCAAGACATATCTAGATACATAATCATAAACAAGTTGTATAGAACTACAATTTAATGTTGCTTATGTTCTATTCTCTGTTAAGTTTATCGAAAGTTAGGATAATTTAATATTATTTGAAATAAATAAATTGATGATTAATTATGACTCTTCATCATCCTAGTTCATCATTTCGTGTTTATGACTCAGCGACGAGCTCGTGGCTAAGTAATAACAGTCGCACGGGTCGATCCATCAGGTTAAGCTACGCTTGCCGTGGTTGGTCCGTGGATGGGTGACCATCTTTACATACTGAAACTCCTCCATGCCTCGGAAAGTACGTTAAGTCATTACGGGTCGTCAGAAGTCCGGAAGTCTGACAACCAGTCTTACCAAGGGGTATTGTATTATTACCCAGTAACTGGGTTGTGGAGGTCAGATAGGCAGTGGCTCCATGTAAAATACTGGTATTCAGCTGCATCCGGTTATACTGGAAGCTGACCCCAACATAGTTGGGAAAAGGCTAGCAGATTGATTGACTCAGTGAAAAGCGGGGTAGATATATACCTACTCAGTTATTCTTGCATACTTAAGTCGTATGGGGTTGCTGACAGTTATTTTATTACCTTAAGCCCGGACTCCACCAAAGCGGCGACGAGACGAAAGGAGAGATGTGTTGTACACAACCAATAGAATTTCGTTATTCACACATCTCTTCTCCACTCAGCTTTAGTGCAGACCACTGAGCGGAGATGTAACATATTTGTATGGCACGATCGAAGCGGAGATGCGAGCTGTGCCTTGCTAGCTGGCGACGGCGCGCAGCGGAGACTCCAAGAGATGTGAGCGGCGTACAGTCAGCGGCGCCGCTAGTTCCCCCCGCGTCGCACAACCCGGCCAGCTCAGTTCCGCTCTAGCCAGCACACATCTCCGCACTGCTTCTGTAGATACACCGTAACAGAAAAACATCTTTTCTCGTCTCCACTTCGGACTATTGCGCACATCTCCGCTTTGGTGGAGTACGGGCCTAAGGGTGTGTTTCCACTGTCGTGGAGCTGGACGGAGCGGAGTGGAGACGTGCAGGAATCGACCCTATCATAATGGTTGAAATCCTCATCGCGTCTCTTGCCTCGTCTGTAATTGGACGATTCCTGCCAGGGACCGTACAACCCCGGTTAAGAGATAAGTTTTTCGAAGGGGTAAGCCGTTTATGAGGTTTTACCTTTATCATGTGTAACTCCTTGAATGGGTTGTAGCCTTGAAACCCAGTAAAAGGGTTATCCCTTCAATATGGATAACCCACTGAATGGGTTCTATACTTGAAACTCAGTGAAAGGGTTACCCCTTCATTAAGATAACCTATATAATATAAGGGTTTTAACCATATTAGCAATTTGCAACGTATGCCCATCATCGGGAGATCATATTACATTGCTCCGAGTCGGAATGTTACGCTGTTATCGTTTTAAAGAGAGTTGAAGCTACCCACATCGTTTTTTTAGGGTTGCACCTACAGGGTTACACACAAGGGTTTTTGTTTAAATGCTTAGAAATACCCTATCGAAATACCTTTCAATGGATAACCAAAATGGTCCTTTAAAGCCATTCGAAAGGGTTACCCACATCGTATGGGTTTTTGATTAACTGCTTAGAAAAACCCTTTCAATGGGTAACCAAAATGGTCCCTGATTCCTGCACGTCTCCACTCTGCTCCGGCCAGCTCCGCGTCAGTGTAAACGCACCCTAATATACTATTATTGAAATAAAGCTTTCCACTTGTTAGTTATAGCTTTTTGAAAAGTAATACTCATCATATAAGTAGGTACTTCCTATGACTCTAAAGGAACTTTTAAGAATTAAAACAGCAATTAACCAACATAATATATTTAAAAATTTGTACAGAATAAGCTTAAGTACCTAGTACTTGTAGCAACTACTTAGTTACAATAAAATGACAAGATGACGCACTACATGTCACTTAACATCTACATCATAAGTTAATATACCCTATACTGTATGGAAACACACGACCGAGCGGTGTGCGCGGATGCCGTAACATAGGTCCCATCGCAAACCGCAAGTCCCATGTGTTTTCACACCTTATTTACAATAATTAAGTACACAAGTTTTTTATTTACAATACTGAACAAAATCTAATAATATCCTCGGTAGAGCTACAACAATGTAATTGACTGACAATACAAGAACTAGAATTGCTGAGAAACCTTATACAACTACTTTTTACAATACAAGTAGAAATAAAATTTTAAAAGGATGCCATAACATTGTAGTACAGTTGTCAGCTGTAGGTAACAGTTTAGATTTGAAACATGTTCATGAAGACTCAGTGCTCACACACCTACTGTATAGGTATTACTCGTGTTAGCCAATAGCCAGTCTATAGTTATCTAACAATTGTTGTTGTACCTGTTACAAATACTTGCACTGTTAACAGTTGTTGTTGTACAGAGGACAGCACATCAAGCTACCACAATCTGTCAAATTTCTTTGATAGATTTTCAACTTTACAACAAAGAAATAAGGTTCATATTCCGGTAGTTCCCGTTGTCCCCGTACGCAGTGTCCCCGTCCTACGGGGACAGCGGTACTTCAATTAAATATTTAAAAATACTTCCCGTTGTCCCTGTACACTGTCCCCGTTAATATAGTTGAATAAAATAAGTAAAAATTATTGCCCACAGTCCCCGTTTTTTTCTTTTTTGTGTAGTACGAGTATTATGTGTGAGTCGGCATCTTTTACCCATCAAACAAAGTTTTTTATTTGGTATTTAATCAAATTATTTATTTCACCAAACAATCTTTAGACAATAAACATTTGGTCTTTTTGGTCAAATGATTTGTTATGACAAAAAATATATAGGTTAGGTTAGGTTAAAACTGTGACCTTCTACGCACGAGCCGAGCGAGCGAAGCGAGAGGTGCCGCGGCAGCGGCCGGCGAGTGCCAGAAACGACTAGATTTTACAGAAAAAAAAATGTGGAAAAAAAGAGATTATTTGTAACAGGCTATCAAGAACCGAACTAGTTAGTTAGAGGACAACGACTCGTGAAAAGTTTGCTTCCCGTTGTCCCCGTTAGCCGAATGTACGTTATGGGGACAGCGGGAAATACATTTAATCACGTCCCGCTGTCCCCGTGAAGGGGATATGGCATACGGGGACAACGGGAATAAACCTCATATTCAATTGGGAAAATTTGACAGATTCGGGTAGCTTGATGTGCTGGCCTCTGTACCTGTTACAAATACTTGCACTGTTAACAGTTGTTGTTGTACACACAGCTACATATCAAGCTAAATATTTCCAGTATAAGCTGATCTCGCATGCATAGGATTCCCGTATAATGAGAGGCCAGCTTAAACTGGAAATGTATAGCTTGATATGTAGCCGTGTGTACCTATTACAAATACTTTCACCATTAACAGTTGTTGTTGTACATATTACAAATAATTGCACTAATAACAGTTGTTGTTGTACCTGTTACAAATACTTGCATTATTAAAATAAATTGATCATTCATGTTTAACATGTTGATCATGATATTTATGTAATTCATGTAGCATGCGGTACACTCTAGTTGCTGAAAATTATCCTGGGTTTGACTTGTACGCAGCGCCACTCAATAGCTTAGAGAAACGTCCACACAACAGTTGCGACTTTTCTCTCGCTTACATTTAGGCCTACAAACGAAATGCTGAAGTAAGTAGTAGTAATAGTAGAGCAATAAAATGTAAGTACCAATTATTGAATAAACATACCTGTACAGTGTACACTCTCCTAAGTTCTATTGCTTTTCTCACATTTAAATTCTACGGCTTATAATTACAATTTGGCACTATACTATAGTATTCTAAAGATGTATAAAATTGCATAGATAATGTAAAGTGTTTATATTTAGTACAATAATAAGAAATGTAAACAAACCGAGAACAGTTACGAAAGAGAACGTATCACAGTTACTAGAAATAAATAAATAAATATAGCTTTTTACAATAAATATTAAATGTCCGCATAGAGATTCATAAGTTATGGTTTTGTTAAAATTACAATGTTAAACACTAGTAATAATGCGTGTTACTATCAGCTATTACAAATAGATGATGTCTCCTAAATCAGTGTCATAAGAGAGATTTCAAGTTTCATGAGGAATTACAAGTCTCGATATTTTTTTTACAATTCATAATAACTGCATTTACAAAAAAACGGGCCAAGTGCTGTTGGACCACGCACAATGAAGGGTTCCGTAGGTAAGATGAATTTATCTTAAGAACAAACTTCACATTGTAGTTGAAAAACATATTTTCCCATACATTCCAACTGCAAATGTAAGTTGGTCCACTATTACTCGTGAACTTGTAAAGCCTGTGATAGTTTTCCTTTTAACTTCGATAGACATAGATAATACTACTGACATGATTTTTTTTTACAGCTGCCAGGGGGGACTAACAAAAATTAGCACTTTAAAGCTTAATATTACCTACGCAAATGGAATCCCTGAATTGAAAAATGATTTTAACAGCCCCGCAATAGTTTTGAATGGCCTATCCTACGATACCCCACACCGTGAGATAGACGAAAAAAAAATATAATCCCCATTTTTCGTGCAAGGGATACCCTACCCCTACAATTATTTTTTCAAGAGTTTAATTTACGACTTTGTCAGCGTAATTAATATGTATACCCATACCAAATAACAGATTTCTAGTACTGAGAGTCTCTGAGCTAAGCAACGGACAGACAGACAGTCAGACATGGTGAAACTATAACGGTTTGTTGACTACGGAACCCTAAAAAATAGTTCAGCGGGAGGACCTAAACTTGCTACAAGTGAACGTTACAGAAAACGTTACGTAACACATTAGTTGAGATAAGAAAAACAAGTTGTATGGCAAACGGGGCAAATATTGTACATTCACGAATGTTACAGTACGAGTACATGGCAATAACTAGCAATATATTAGATTTCTAAGATCGCTAACGATGTAATAAGATATGGCGAGTCTGTACAGGGTGCGCGAACCGCGCGGGTGCTCTCAAAACGCGATGGCGTGTGTTTCCAGCGCTCACACTTCGCTCTGCATGCAATGGATTGACGAATCTTCAGACAGCTCATCCATTGAGGAATCCGTGAAAGATGTTCCATCTGGAAAATACAAATAAACGACATTACTATCTGTAGTCATTTGTAGATGACGAGTGGATTACCTATTAGATGCGGAAGATGGAGTCTTCAGCGATAAATAACTTTAAGAAAATCATCATCGTAGTTTTTGTTTACTTCCTTGTAGTATCTTTCCTAATTTTAGGCTAACCAAGTTTCAGATATTTATGTGTAATTTTATGAGTTGGCTCGATATCACGTCATAATGTTTCAGTTATCAACTTACTGACGCAATTGTTATTGGTTTTATCTATAAATATGAACGAGACGCCAAACCGTGCACATAGGCGTAACAATAATAGCTTTTACAATAATGGGCAGTAAAAAAGAAGTGTGGCTGGCTTAACTATTGTAAGAACTACGGAAATAATTGGATTGCAGTCTAGACGATAAACAGATAATGTTACCTATTGTAACATTACATTTTGCTGAATGAGCTTCACACCCGGCGTGAAGTGCTTGTTTAATAATTGACATGCTTTTACATTTACATTATCATGAAGAAAATGGTTTTGTATCTAGAAATCATAACAAGAGAGCACGAAGTTTGCTCTTCGCGCTCCTGCTATGATTTCTGTTATGATGCAGGTTTAAAATCTGTTCCAAAAATGTCTGATGTAAGTGTAAACAAACCCGGTTTATGTTAAACTCTTACCACGATTTCTCACTAAAGGGAATTAGTAACACATGCGTCTTATTTAGAAGGTTCAAATATCTCACTAAAAACATCTGATGATTAAAAATTCGTTATTTGGTTATCCTAACAAATCACACTATCACGCTAATATTATCAAGGCGAAAGTTTGTGAGTGTGTGTTTGTATGTTTGTCGTCACGCTCAAACGGCTGGACCAATTTTGATAAAATTTGGTATGGAGCTAGCTGACACTGGATTAACACATAGGCTACTTTTTATCCCGGTCTACGCGGATAAAACCGCAGGGCGCAGCTAGTTTATTATAAATGTGAAAGTAAGTTACGCTTTCACGCTAAAACGGCTGAACGGATTTGGATGAAATTTGGCACATGGGTAAACCTGGAAAAGGACATACAGGCTACTTTCAGCTAGTAAGTAATATAATCATCAAAGCACTCAATTTGTAAGTGACACAAAAATATGGCATCCACAGATAGGTACGTTTTTTGATCCAAGATAGATGTTAAGAACTCAAGTACCTATATTCTAGCAAATAAATATCATTCATTCATTTACATTTTCATCAGATATTTTTGGAACCGAGCATAGTGTTATCCTTACCTATCGGTACAAAAGGTGGTTTGTTCTGGAAGGAGTAGGTGAGGTGCAGGTTGATCGGACGGCCAAACCCCGCCGGGTCCGCATCACGGGACACCACTGGTAACACAAGACATGGTAAACACGTGGAGACAACAGCAGCTAAATGTTCGCAGAGCACACTTCGCTAGGCAATACGAGTACAACTTGAGAACTTCGCCAATGTAGCTTATACAAGCAGTGCTGATAATTTTGTAAGTATTCCTGTAGGAAATGTGCGCTTCTAATTAGATCAACAAACTCATCATTGCTAACATTAGTGAAGCTTATGGGGCGGACCTCAGAACCAAGAACTGCTCTACTCTACAACAATTTAATTACTCTTGGGCAGATCAGAGTAGAAACACATCTTCCCCACCACATAACCTCGCCGCGGTATACTAACATTGGCTCTGCTTGCCCTTGCCGGTGTGCTGATGTTTCTTTTGCCTGGCGCGGCTGTTCTGGAACCACACCTGCGTCACCCGCTTGCTGAGGCCGGTGACCTGCGCGATGCGCTCCAGGTCCTGGCCGTCGGGGTTGGAGTCCAGTTGGAAGTTCGCCTGCAGCACCTGCAGCTGCTCCTCCGTGAAGGTCGTGCGCACTCGCTTCGCCTTGCTCTTGTGGTAACCTTCTGAGTCGCACCCGTCTGTGGTTCAGATCGTTTTTGCACATATTGGATTTGTTAGTCTACTTACTAAAAGAGGGCTGTTTATATGGAATTTTCGTTTTAAAAAGAACGTTTAAATTGGAATGTTGTGATCATTATCAACGGTACTTAAATTTTTGTTTGGGATTACACAAGACTAACTGTATTGACTCAAAATCAACTCACCATCAGACGAAATGGAACCTCCATCTAGCGTTTCAAGATAATGTGGCTTGCAGAGCACCCGGTCCTCGTGGAGTGCGAACTGCTCGCCAGTGGATAGCTGGCGGCCGCAGGCGTCGCAGGCGAAGCAGGCCAGGTGGTAGACCTGCTCACGCGCCTTGCGTACCCAGTCCGACGACGAGATGCCGCGGCAGCACTTCGAGCACTTGGCGCCGAAACTCCTGCGCAAACAGACACGTCACGCAGGCGGAAAAACACACACGCAACGCTGGCGGACATACAGACATGTAACACAGGTCGAAAAGATGGTGATCGCTGGCCCATACGACACAAGTAAAAGGATGACACCGACAATGGACACCACTGTCGTGCACCTATGATATATGGAGACAGAACAATTACTACATAAAATAAGATACAAGATTACAAGCTCCCAATGGGGAGCGGACATGCGTGAAGATCAAAAGGACCGTAATTTATCGTTCGCCAGCTATTATCCTCGCGAATATTAATATTGGAAATTACTGACAGTTTATTATTCGTTAAAAAAGAATACAACAATAATTACTAGAATATTTTAGTGACCTTTTAGATGGGGAATTTTAATTAACATCTCCAATTAAAAATGAAGAGGATCAAAGATGGTTCCGGTGCTGAAGAAAATGTGATCTTAAAAAGCTTTGTTGATTTGGCAAAAAGATGAAAGTTTCTAAACTTTACAGACAATAAAAGAATGTTAAATGCTTGGAGATAGAAAGCTTTCTAGTCTATGAGTTTAGTATAAAGTGTAGCAGAGCGTGCAGCGCCTAGACAAATATAGATGCGAGTTGTGTTTAGTTTTTTGCCAAGTTCATCAAACGATAGTGTCTGTTTGAAACCTAAAAAACAGCGATTATCTCTGCAAAATGTTTGTAATCGTCGGTCAAGCCTCAAAGGTGATCCTAAACGGTATATTTTTTTAAGCCAATTGGTACAAGTTAGCGGGACCTTGTCGGTGTCATTGAAGAATCAACAATTATAATAATTTCGCAAAGCACACACAGCTCTTAACACAAAAAGCGTTCGCGTAGCAAATGTAATGTTCTCGCTCGTCGGCGAGCGCCACGAGCAGCGCCTGGATGCGCCGGCGCCGTGTGTGCATGCTATTCAAAAATAAATGAATGAGAGATTACGTGAGCGTGGCTAAAGGCCACCGCGCATGCGCACTACCCCACTACTATTGTAATATTAAAGTTCCTGCAATTTTTATTGCTAACGACCATGTCGACGATATAGGGGCGAGTCTATACCTCGGCAAGCGTTCTCGAGCCTAAGCGCCTGTAGAACAGGCGTGAGCTAGCTGCAGCCGGCCCTGTGTGGTCGAAGCACTACACTGGCGAGGTTCAAGTGAGGTCTTATTTATGCCCAATATAGTTTATGGGTCATTATAGTTTGTACTGTAATAATTGTTTGTGTAGTAATCTCGTTGGTATGTTTTACGACCGGTCTGACATTAAAGCGCTGTGCCGGGGACCGGGGATCCGAGGCGCAAGTCGTGATGTTCTAGCGTGCAAGGTGCGCACCACCTTGCTTTATTTCTAAGTGACATTTACTACCAATTTCATTTAAAGTTTAAATACTTATTAACGTAGCTACTAGCTACCGCTTTTTACTGTAGAAACTTGTGGATGTAGGTTTCATTTACTCTCAACTTATAAGTAGCTACCTACAGCATTTTTGGGAAAAAGTCTATTTTTGTCGAATGTATTTCAGAAACACGAATACCAAGCCAATATTATAGGTTCTACTCTTGATAGAAACATTCTCGTTTTGTGTGTTTGCTGATAGCTGATTGGGCAACAGCAAACATTAACAATCAGATCCGCCTTCACCGAGTTAGTTACACACATAACTTACTCCATAACTATCAAATGTTGAAAGGAATTTATAATAAAGAGGCATAAAGTTGGTTTTGTTACTAACTAGTAAGACCAGAACAACTACTAGTTGTGAAAGCCAGTCTAGGTAAATACTAAATACCATCCAAAACTTTCATGGCCTATGAGAAATATTTACTGTACGGACGTCACTGGACGGCCATAGCTTACATTGGTGAAATGGAACATACTCTTACTTAATATTCCTATATCTAAGGCTTTAGATGGAATTAGACCAGGGATGCAAACGATAGATACTCCCTACATTTTGAAGAGTTTGATGTAGATCAATGTACTGAACTGCAGATTTTTTTTCGCGATTTCAGGTTTGGTCCCATAGTAAAAGATGTTCATAATAATGAGTACAGTGACCCCTTAAGAGGATATTGGTCAATAACCAATAACCTGTATAGTGCCATGCGCAGGATAGCAAGCTGTTTGAGTAAAATAAAGTACTTACTTAAAAGTTAAAGTTTCACAAACAAACTGTGTAGCAGAGAGTTATAGCTAAGTCTAGAATAGGGGGCTAAGCGAAAATGAGTGTCCTTTGACTAACAATGGTCAAGTCTAAGTTGGTATGATAAATACTGCATAATTCGTGTCCAACAGCTGTATAAGATGTGACTCCCAGAACAGAAAAAAAAAACAAAACGTCCTCTTTATGGAAGTCGCAACTGTTATCAGAGCGAGTGGCGAGCGTCAGCCGCGGCTCCTGGCTCCCGAGCCCCTCATTACGATTTGCGAGCCCTTCATATTTAATTAATTAAATAAACGCATGCAACACACCATTAACACGCTATCATATCACTTAACGCGAACATTAAAACGGTCTTGTTTGTTTTTTTATACATTTGGTGCTTGGAGCCCGCGCCCGCGCCGCCTCAGCCGGCTCCCGCGGCTGCTCCCGATGAATTCATTACTCCTAATGTGGTAGTGAAGCTGTCACTTATCAGACTCGCATTTAAAACGCTTTATTTCATATCAAACCTTGTCTGCAAGGAAACAGTGCATTTTATGTTACAGCTTATATTTTATAACCAGAATTAGAAATCGTTGTTATGATCTAGAATCTAGACAATCATAAAATTAGAATATATTGATCCGATTTTTTAATAGTCAACTTTTATTGTAATGTATATAGCCATCAGAAAATAATTCAAAAGCATTTACGACTGGCTTTGAGACAGAACACCTCTCTTGCAAATATTAATATTTTAAGTGTCAAGATCTATGATAGCAGATTAAATGCAAGCATATTAATTAAAACGTTTAGATTATTTTTAATTACAACTATTACAATTGAGTATTTTAATTATTGTCTTAACAAAGTTTTTCAATTCTTTTTTATTGTCTAGCTAGGTATTATAATATGTAAAGGTTTCATCGTCGCTTGGTCCTCAGAGCTGGTATAGAGAAGTCATTTGGATCATCAATGTGCGCTTTGGTCTTCTTTTTACCCGACTAAGGCAAAGCCAAAAGGAAGCGTTATGATTTTAGCAGTCTATGCATGTAAGTAAGTATGTATGTATGTATTTACGTGTGTTCCACCGTAGCACTTAAACTACCTAACCGATTTTGATGAATGAGATATCAATAGATTTGTAATTACGATCCGGGTGATAAAAGTTATATAAATTCTCCCTTAATTTAATATGGTGGACTTTACACGTAAATTTAATACCTCGAAAAAAAATAGATAATCATGACATGTTTGGTATCAAAAGAGAGTTTTATTTCCGTAGTCGGGTTACAGTATTAAAACTTGATTTTTACGGATTGCTCATTTCTGTACATTTTCGGCAACCTTTGGTTTGCATATTAAATATTAACGCACTTATTCATAACAAACTAAAAAGCTCTATAAACCGCTTTTAGTTATAAGAAGTGTTTTGACTTCTTTTTATAAACTCAAATCATAATTTGAAAGAAATTGACAAACACTTCTACAATTAAAATAGGTTTATAGAGCATCATCTTCCTGCCCTTATCCCATATTACTTGGGGTCGGCGCAACATGTTTTTTTCTTCCATTCTGCCCTGTCAACCGTCACGCTATCATTCACTCCCTTCTCTATTTACAAGACTACCCAAAGGAGTACAATGTTTTCAGGGTTGCTGTATGTTTGTATGTGAGTTTCTTTATTCCACCATAACTTTCAAATGCCTGAACAGATTTGGATGTATGGGATATCGTTAAAATCCTTAGATTATCCCGAGTGACACTGGCTACATTTTTTTTTGGAAAAATTCAATATGGCGGAAGTATGGCACCATTTTGAAAAGTGAAAAAAAAATTCTTCTTCAATTATTATTACAATATGGGTATCAAATTGAAGGCCTTGAACAGCACATTCTTAAAAATAAAACATAATTTATTGGCATGAAAGACATCAACCAAGTTTTATACATTTTTTGTCCCAATTTAAAGTGAAGCGAAAGCCAAACAAAAATTGTGCTATATTCTATTAGAATTTGTTAGACTGAGCATTTCTTATTATGGAACCGAAACTGTCAAACCATTTCCCTTGGTTTTATTTGAATACAAAAATCTGTCTTTTTTCGATTAAATGAAATGGTTTTAAGCCACTTTTTCGTTTTTTTATGTTTTTTAGGTGTAAAATAAATTATAGAAATATATTGTTGTGCATACATATCCTATCATCATATCCACACATCCAAAAAAATACCTCACAAACAATAATAAGTATTTTGCAATCCCGCCAGTCAGAGCCAGACATATTATGTACCTACACATTGCTATAGATAAATTATTATCAGGACGAGGGGTTTGACGCAGAATGTGCACTTCGCGAGATCCGGCTATCATCACAATCACCGTTATAAAACTGGACCTGGCAACATATAACACGCGTACGCTCCGGACCGACGAGATGATCACAGAACTCGAGGAAGAATTGAGCAGGTTACGATAGAGTTATCTGAAGTTCGAAGATAGGAGGAGGACTCGATAATCCTCGAATTCGGGAACTTGCTCTATTTCCGGGATAGAGGGAGATCAGATAAGAATACATAGGCATAGAGGGTGCCATGGTGGTGTCGGGCTTCTTGTCCATAATGTCCCTTGTGAGCAGCATGGTGAAGATTGAAAGTGTGTCGACCAGGGTGGCGTACCTTATACTCAGAATATCTGCAAGATATTTGTTGAAGGTCATACAGGTTTACGCGAAACTGGGCAAACGAGACGATGATGACGTCGCAACCACCAGGGTCACCTACTGGCAAGTTCTATGGAGAAGGAACTCCTTCCTCAAAAAACGTGACTTAACGTGAGAATGTGACAGAAATTGGATCTGGCAGAGCCCTGGTGGTGCAATGAAAAATGAGATTGACTTCATTATGTCGACGAAGAAGCAAGTATATCAACGTGGTGTGAACCAGATACATCATTATACTTATACGAACACAACTAAAATACGCTTCGTGCATCGTATTGGTCCAAAGCGCATGCATTGTGCGATCGAATCGTGAGCCGTGCTATGCGATTATCGCCTTTGAATACATGCAAAACAAACATTTAATCTTTGGCTGAAAATGTTAATCAGGCTTTAGTAAGACTGCGAATGTCTACATTGTCACTAAAATGTGTAAAATAAAAATAAATAATTAAAAAAATTAAAAAAACACGCCTGCCCTGCCAAAAAACGAACTAAAAAGTAAAAAACATGTTGTATTCTCTGACTAAACAGATAAATAAAATTGTCATTGCAGTCGGGGGACCATTCTGTGGAATACTTTTTAATCTAAGAGGTCCCCCGACTGCTATGACAATTTCATTTATCTGTTTAGTCAGAGAATACAACTAGTTTTTTACATTTAGTTCGTTTTTTGGCAGTCGTGTTTTTTTAATTATTTAATTTTGATATTATCATACCTCACACAATCCATCCATCTTTTCTTTGGCCTTCCTCTGCCTCTCCATCCATCAACATGATATTCATCACTCTTTTAGTCACATGCGCTTCGTCTCTCCTCATTACATGCCCATACCAAGACAAACGATTTCCTTTCAACTTTTCTGTCACTGGCGCCACTTTCAAACTTCGTCTTATATACTCATTTCTCACTTTATCCATTCTCGTCACTCCACATATCCAATAAAAATTGTATCCAAAAAAAATTGCATGCAGCGGAGATGAGAATGTTGAGAACATTCTCATCTCCGCTGCATGCAATTTTTTTTCATCCGTCTTCTTCACTGCCCAGCATTCCGATCCATAAAGTACGACAGGCCTTATCATGGACTTGTAAATTTTCCTTTTAACTTGAGGGGCATCCGTGGGTCGCAAGTTGTTCCTGTAACCTGTCGCCATTTCATCCATCCTGAGTTGATCTGGTGCGTTATGTCTCGGTCTACTTCGATATCCCCTTGGACAAGCGACCCGAGGTACCGAAAGTCGGAGCAGATCGGTAAGGGCGTTCCGGCAAGAGATATGGGCACAAGACCGGTGAGATCGCCAAAATCACAAAACAAATATTCTGTTTTGGTCCGACTTATTCTCAGGCCAACGGTCTCCAGTCTTTTCCACCACACCTCCAATCTGCTCTGGACCTCTTAGCCAGTCTCGGCAACCAGCACAATGCCATCGGCGAACAGCATACACCAGAGCCTCTTCTTGGATATCCGAAGAAAGAGCATCCATTATCAGCACGAAGAGGTAAGGGCTGTAGGTTTGTGGAGCGTTTTAGTTTATTATTTAAGTAAGTATAGTCAATTGTAAGCCCCAGTGCTTATTGATATGCATGTAACACCTAGTTAAGATTTTATAAACTTATACGAAAAGCTACCTGGGTTTATTATTTGAGAATTTATTGAAGGGCTCCTCAGCGACTCCAATCTAATTACTTTATAATTTACAGGTGAGCAATCAAATGATCGCGAGACATGAATGGCGCACTTCGCAGCCGTATTATTAGGTAATAACTGAAGGTATAAAACGAACTCCATTACCATATAAAAATATATTAGTTGCATTAAGAACGGGTGCACACAGGCGCGACGCGGTGTCGCGACGTTGAGCACACGGCCGCGCGGACGCTATCGATAACACAGCTGTACACAAAGTGCAAAATCGCGTGTTACACGTATATTAATTCAGTCAGTCCCGTCTCTTATCGGCGCTATCCACACCAATATTCCAAAAGCACGATTTGCATTTCAAAACGTAGCGTCTCCGGACAGAAGCACCGTTTCACCAGCGCTATCACCGCTTATTAACATTTTGTCTTCGGCGGAATCAATTAACTGCGGCCCTCGCATAATAATTAACTAAGTGACAGGTTAACAAGTTTTAACACTCGGCGATAATGAAGATGTCGCGTACCTGGGCCAGATAAGCGCGTTCACTATTCATGTGGATCGGGGGGCCTGAGCCATGCGCCGTTATCTGATTTACAGTGTAAACCGTTCGGTATTTCTGTTTAATAAACGGATGACCAAATCCGTGTGTCCCGAGGGCGTTTGACAAAATCGGGTGCGTGAGGTGCGCGGGCGCCGCGCGGTGCGCCTGCGGTCCGCCCGCGGCTCGCTCATAAATCCTCGCTCGTTGATTGCTTTCCGCGCGCGCGCCGTTCCCCTGCCATCCTCACATTTTAATATCCATTCAGCATTGCGTCCTTCCGTCCTCCTCTGTCCTCCTCCATGCATCCGACGCATGATTTAACTTATTTGTTTTAGAAACAACACCACGCGAGATATATCGCGGCATTATTCCACAGTTTGTTTTAACAATTTGGAGTCACTGTTCCCGCCGCGGGCGACACACTGAGCGATGGCCGCGCAGCAGTACAATGCGCCACTAATAACGTAACCTTCATGAATATCGACGACTGATTTGTTACTATAACTTTTTTAATTACTTTGCTTTTATAAGAGTTAATGGCACATAAATTTTTCTGTGATCACAAACACGATCGATGAGTACCTACGTAGGAGGCGCAACGATTACTTTTCTATGAGTCGCCGACGGGTAGGATCGCGACTCTCTTCTTAGAAATATGTCAGATGATTTTAATTTTTGAAGAAGTTCAAGAACATTATTGTCGCAAGTTAACTTAATGTAAATAAAAAATAACTGAGAGAGAATAATAATTGTAAATCGAGTAACAACCGCGATTGCCTCCGATGTTAAGGTCTGTTCGCATTAGCGCGCCTCGCCTGCGCCCGCGCTGCTCTAGTGTAGCCGGGATTGATGATAATTACGGTCATATTTTGCGGCTAGTGAGCTAAACCCATCATAAAATTGAATGAGTCGTGGTAATAAGAATGCAGTTGACAGAGTATGATTTACAGTCAAAACCCGTTATTATCTAATGAATTCTACGGTCTATCGGTATTGGAAATTTATGCATTTCATAACTGATTATAAATTATTCTCACACCAATATCCTTTTATTTTAAAACAATTTTAATTCAAGGTAGAATAAAGAAAATGTCTACTAGGTAGATACTTAATTTGTTTGCCTTGGATAAATATGCCTGCCAAACTACTAATGTGAACAGTCCTTAAAATTCAAATGTAGGAAAGTGAACATGTTATAATAACGTATGCAGAACATTCAATCAGCCAGGCAATCGTGTTTAGAACATTCAATCAGCCAGGCAATCGTGTTTAAGAGCGAAACTAGACTATCAATATATTCGAATTATGATAAGGACAGGCCGAATCGAGCTGGCATTGTTTATTCTCAATGGATCGATCTAAGGCAGGGCTTATTTATGCGGCTAGAGATTAATTAAAGCCAGGAGTGGACATGGTGCATTTACATAAGACACGGCGCGCGCATTTGCGGCGGCGTCGCGTGGGTGGAACATCGCGTGCGCCCGCGCCTCGCCGCTGATGTGTGACTCGCGGATATGAAATTGAGATCATTATGTGTGCCCAATACTATGGTGACATTGTTGCTGCTGATAACATCGACGCTGAACCCAAAAACCTGAGGTAGGTCTTCCTGAGATATTAAAAATTATATTATCAACTCTAACGAGATTAATATGGCTTTCTGGTTGGAGATATCTATAAATATTTTGTTAATTAAATTAGCAATAAAACAGTATCAGTTCGTAAAATTATTCCGGGAATATAGTTCAGAAAGGATATTTAGATGTCAAAGTCGCAACAGGGTCTCAAAAGTACAAAGAGAATCAAATAATTGTTCTTTGTTTATTAATGTGATCAGCTGTGCGGGTGCATTTCTACGACACTCAACATCCTAGTCAAAACAAAAGCTGTGTCGAAAGCGCGAGTGTGTGAGTTGGCCGCGTCGTCTGCGCCTGCGCCCGCCGCTACCAGACAAAAAGACGCGCTAAATAAACAATAAACAGATGATACATCAAGGAAAGCAATCACCGTGCTTGCCGCCGGCGAGCGCCGATTTACGCTGGCAACACCGCTCGTTATGCGCGCCACAACACACAAATATTATTTAAACTGTGACACGGCTCACATTTTAACGAGCACCCGAATGTTTCGTCTTTTTTTACTTTTGCAACATTATTCGCTCGGCTACGGGCTAATGGGAAACTTAAATTGGTTATTTGCTCTATATTTTATATTTTATTGGTATACCTACAGGCATCATTGTTGACTCTGGCACAAGCCTGCTTTACGGTGATATTACCTTAAAATTATCATTAACTGGAGTGAATGATAGCGCGACGGTTGACAGGAGAGAATAGAAGAAGAAAACGTGCTGCGCCGACCCCAAGTAATATGGGATAAGGCCTTTGAGTTATCATTAAATAACAAGAACTATGATCACATGCCCAAATATCTTTTCTTTGGTATTGTTCGTCGAATCGTTGAGCTCCTTAAGTTCTGAGTTGAGCTGCACGATTACTGACAAATGCGTGCACTGACTGGAAAGGTCCACTCAATCTGTGTGGTTCTTTCCTCAAAAGACTATTTTAGACACCAATCTACATGATCTGACCAAGATTATGTCTGGACATTGACCTCTGAGTTTGTTTCGGCCTTTCTTCTCAGACTAGTCTGATAGACCTTATCTAGTTTTTAAAAATTTGATTGTCGTGTAAAAGTGTATGTACAAACCTTCTTACAGAAATAAATCATTTATTTATCATCTGCACATAATTATCTCACCTTTAGTAGGTATTTCTCAATTCTCTGTTTATTTAGCACACGACACAACCTCAGTTCTGGTCTGGTTTGGTACGCAGATAGCTATCAATCAAACACACAAAGAATCCAATCATACCAGTACGTGTGCTGATAATTACACAATATCATTGACTGGCGGCGTCTCTGCTCGGTGCCTAATGTCAAGGCTCTCTGCACACTCTCCGGCGCAGACGCACGCCACTTCACAGGAACCAACAGAATGTCCACTTGCTAAATGCAGTGCAAATACGAACGCCACACGGGATAGTTCCTTCAGTACCAGTTATCGTTACCAATTTTTGTTAATCATCATCATTTCCGTAGCCTTTTCCAACTATGTTGGGGTCGGCTTCCAGTCTAACCAGATGCAGCTGAATACCTGTATTTTACAAGGAGCGACTGCTTATATGTAACCTTCAAAACACAGTTACTGGTTACCAATTTTGGTATAACTCATAAGCAAGTTTTGTAAATAGGCTACTTAATCCTTTGTCTTGACAATTCAAAATCTGTAATTCATTTATTTGAAATAAATGCTTTGAGTTTGAGTTCGAGGAGTTTTGGGAAAGTGGTGTTTGTGACATGGATTTCTATGAACAAGGTATCGTATTATTGCTAAATTGTATTATTACTTTTGTTTGATTAAAAATTTAAAGAGAGGGGCTCGTGGCTAAGTAATAATAGCCGAACGGGTCGATTGCCGCGGTTGGTCCGTGGCTGGGTGACCAATTTTAAATATCGAGATCCCTCCGTGCCTCCAAAAGCACGTTAAGCCGTTGGTCCCGGCTGTCATTCGTGGATCTTTGACAGTCGTTACGGGCCGTCAGAAGACCGAAAGTCTCTCAACCAGTCTTACCGGGGGTACCGTATTACCTAGTAACTGGGTTGTGGAGGTCTGATAGGCAGTCGCTCCATGTAAAATACTGGTATTCAGCTGCATCCGGTTAGACTGGAAGCCGACCCAACATAGTTGTTGTAAAAATTTGCTTACGAACGAAAGTCCCCAAGCCGCTTCGGCGGATATTACGTGCTATGGCCTCACGAAATTTTTACAATATATTTTTTACATTCAAGTTAACGCTACAATTAATTTCAATCATTCTTACTTACTTCAAAACAAACATTAGTTTCATCTACTCAAGTCTACGTCTCTAGGTGCTACACACCCTCTACGACGGCGTAGGCTCACACGTAGCACGCGCTACGAAACGTGCGTTTTAACTTTCTTTTCAGGTAGAATTTTGCTTGTTATTTGAATTTTGTTAGAATGGTACTTCTGTTTGCCGCCATCTGGTGTGACTGTGACGTGTGACGTGTGACCTCATGTCACCGTGTGATAATGGCCAAGTATCGCTTCAAGCGGCTACACGAAGATAAATTAGACCATTTTGCAATTGTTCAGTGTTGCTACATAGTACAAATAAATAAATATTATCAGTCAACTTTAGATTATACAGAGTGTTCAGTAAAGTGCACTATACAGAGTGGCGATTAGGTTAGAAACCACTTATTCAGTACACTCATTCAGTAGTTTTTGCGCTCTAGCATGGTGCGGGTGACACATGTCAGTATGGCATGACTAGGTCAGTGACAATATGCACAATTCAATTTTATCGATAACGATTCTTACAGCAAAAATCTCGTTCTCCTAAAAATTTTAAAAATGTCTTTGATATATCATATTATTATGAAATTTATTTTAAAATATTATGTATTAAATACAAAACATAAAAAAATCACATTCAAAGCACTACCGGTATTTATTTTTAACAAAATTTTTTTCATTGTATTATTTTTTCGGCTAATTTAACTCTATAGATGTCTAACAACAAAAATTTTAAAATACATACAGTGAACTTCTTTTTCTATAAAAGATATCGACTATCGATAAAAACCCATAATAGCAATACCTACAACTCCTCACTAAACATGTCTATGGCGTTACGTTAAACGCCTATCACTTTGCTTCATTTTTCTTTAAATTTGATTTTATTTGTAGATAATAACATTTTGGCAGGTTGATTTATTTAATTTACTACAGTTATTATTGAATCCGTATTTAACGATTATGATATTTGTAAATCGCGATATCGTTCAAGAATGAAAAGGAACAGTTCGTCAAATGTCACCCGCACCATGCTAGAGCGCAAAAACTACTGAATGAGTGTACTGAATAAGTGGTTTCTAACCTAATCGCCACTCTGTATAGTGCACTTTACTGAACACTCTGTATAATCTAAAGTTGACTGATAATATTTATTTATTTGTACTATGTAGCAACACTGAAAAATTGCAAAATGGTCTAATTTATCTTCGTGTAGCCGCTTGAAGCGATACTTGGCCATTACTAACGTACTTCTGCGAACGGTAGACCTCGCAAGCACAAACTTTTTTAGCAATAATTAATATATCACTAAAGTTATTTAGAGCGGGATGTTTACCATATTTTTTTTTTTTTTAAGTTACCACGGTTAGCCAAAAAAATCATGGCAAGTAGCAAGACGAATAGACGATAATTAAACAGAAATAAACTAACCTACAAGTAACAATCTACTATCTGTTAAACACGAGACGATACATTTTGAAGATACCACACCTAAAAAAACGTCATTTCACGATGTCCGAATAGCCACTACTCACTGAATAAATTCATAAATGGAACAGAATTTGTATGAAATTATCTGCCAAGTAAGTTAATAGGAACTTACTCGTAGGTGGTGTAAATCACACAAAATCAAAATGTTTGACGGGGCCTGGGGGCCTTTTTTTTTTTTTTTTTTTTCGGGGGACACCTTCAAAAGGCGCCCGGGCTTTGGGGAAAAGACCGGGGAGTGTGGGATTTTTACCTCACTAAAACCACCCCGGTGGTCATCATCCCCCTCTGTGCAACGCCTGTTACGGCACACCTTTGGGGAGACTGTAAAGGGATCTCCCCGAAACCTGGCTATGCAAATGAGCAAGGCAGCACGTGACCACTGTGCGCTGTCTTCCCTGAGGTCACTCAGTGGACGGACAGAGTCCCCACTCTGAGCGCCCGTGACCCCAAATTCCCGCCAGCCTTAAAGGATGCAGGTGGGGTTTCGGCGTGTTAGGCATCGAGGCGGTTGCCTCCCCGACGCCTTCTCCTCCGAGCGGGATCAGCCCTCTCACGATCCCGCTCGGCAACCTCCTTCTGAACCATCACGGTCTCACAGAAAGAGGCCATTTCCCTCCAGTTCGCCGACTCCGCCAGCATTGCCCCAACTACTGCTGGCAGAGATAAATCTCGCCCGATCCTGATGACTAGGACTCGTCTTTCAGAAGCCCACGCAGGGCATTCCTCGAGCGTGTGCTGTGCGGAAACAAAATCGATCGCGAACGCGATCTAGCGGTGTGCAGTAGCGCCATCTAGTGACCTTATCGTAAAACTAACATTAATGTGGTTTAAAAGCCTCGTTTTATAGAATTCTGATAATTATTTTCAGAATTCTAGGTTTGTGATGAGAAGGTAGTCCTAGGTGCTCCATCAATCCCTACAGAGTAGTTAAAGGCCCGATTCCACTGGTAGAAATCTAAAAGTGAGTAATTTACTGCTTTATGCGGAGCTATTCTGTTGTAAAATACGACCTGTGGAGGAGTAGCAACAAACTGACAGACGAAAGTAAATTTTGCCAGACTTGAAGCGGAGACGTTTCGCTCGCTCGGTCAACGCCTGGCTGCGTTGATATTTTTCGTTGGTTATTAAAAAAAAAAGCGGCCAACTGCGAGTCGGACACGCCCATGAAGGGTTCCATAGCAGCAAGTAACATAATATAAAAGTTCTTGTAGTTCGTTGTAACTTTGATCGATGTTTTAATAATAGACCAATTTATGACGTATTAAAAAAAAAACTACTTGCTAGATCTCGTTCAAACCAATTTTCGGTGGAAGTTTACATGGTAATGTACATCATGTATATTTTTTTTAGTTTTATCATTCTCTTATTTTAGAAGTTACAGGGGGGACACATTTTACCACTTTGGAAGTGTCTCTCGCGCAAACTATTCAGTTTAGAAAAAATATATTTTAGATATCCATAGATACCACACACGTATGGGTAGGATGAAAAAAAATGTTGAGTTTCAGTTCTGGGGAGCCCCCAAAATTTATTGTTTTTTTTTTTTCTATTTTCGTGTGAAAATCTTAATGCGGTTCACAGAATACATCTACTTACCAAGATTCAACAGTATAGTCCTTATAGTTTCGAAAAAAAGTGGCTGTGACATACGGACGGACAGACAGACATGACGAATCCATAAGGGTTCCGTTTTTTGCCATTTGTCTACGGAACCCTAAAAAAAGCTGATCCATACATTTTGACCGCGAAGGTATTGCACTTTTGTAGGAAACAGCTGACTTTTTTTAATAGCCGACGAAAACGTTGATCTCTGATCCAGAATCATGTACTGAATACGTGGTTTGAGTTAATGTGATAACCTAATCGCCACTCTGTCTACTTATAGGAAAATATACAAGTGTTTTTCCGTTTACAGACACTTCATAAAATATACGTGTTTTTCCGTTTACAGACACTTCATAAAATATACAAGTGTTTTTCCGTTTACAGACACTTCATAAAATATACAAGTGTTTTTCCGTTTACAGACACTTCATAAAATATATGTGTTTTTCCGTTTACAGACACTTCATAAAATATACAAGTGTTTTTCCGTTTACAGACACTTCATAAAATATACAAGTGTTTTTCCGTTTACAGACACTTCATAAAATATACAAGTGTTTTTCCGTTTACAGACACTTCATAAAATATACAAGTGTTTTTCCGTTTACAGACACTTCATAAAATATACAAGTGTTTTTCCGTTTACAGACACTTCATAAAATCAAATGACGTAATAATGTTACTGCAGACCAGTAACACAGGTATTCCTAGTACAGGCTCCAGTCTCCATAACATCAATGTATTTTTGTATACACAAATCATGTATTTTGTATTAAGTTTCATTATGTGGTGGAGAAAATAAACGTTTATTATTATTATTATTATTAATGTGTATGGTAAGAGAGCCTGGACGTACGCCTTTCCTAACTTCTAAATAAGCTGCCAAAGGATATTGTCAAAAAATTGTAAGACAAAAATAGTCAACAAATAAAAAATATCTTAAAAGCCTACTTTACCGTGGGGGAGTTTGGCATGGAGGAGGTCTGCGTGTAGGTTTTTAGCCTTTAAATATAAGTGAGCTAACTCTAAAATAAGTTAATAGTGCACATAATCTTATTTTTAACCGACTTCAAAAAGGAGGAGGTTCTCAATTCGTCGGAACCTTTTTTTATTTTTTTTTTATGTATGTTCCCCGATTACTCGAAGATGGCTGAACCGATTTGGATTTTTTTTGTTTTATTCGAGAGGGTATACATCACAGTTAGTCCCATATAAAATTGATTAACTTTGTTTGGGTAGTTTTTGAGTTAGCTTCAATAATACGTATTTTTTCCCCAGTTTTATATGGATGATGTTCTAGTTTGTTTTGCAGATAGTTGTATTAGAATTTGTGTGGGGTAGGTACACAACTAAAAAGTGAAAAATAAAAACTTTTCTACAAAAAAAAAACAACCGACTTCCAAAAACAACACTACAAAGTGAAAAATAACTTTAATTTCGGAAGTCGGTGTCTAGTTAAATGTATTTTCGTTTTTTGCCACCGACTTCCGAAATTAAAGTTATTTTTCAAACTATTTATTTCATAAAAACTTGTCATGGACCTTATCGTTACAATAGCGCTTAATCGTGGATATAAAAACTTTTTTACAAAAAAATACAACCGACTTCCAAAAACAACACTACAAAGTAAAAAATAACTTTAATTTCGGAAGTCGGTGTCTAGTTAAATGTATTTTCGTTTTTTGCCACCGACTTCCGAAATTAAAGTTATTTTTCAAACTATTTATTTCATAAAAACTTGTCATGGACCTTATCGTTACAATAGCGCTTAATCGTGGATATAAAAACTTTTTTACAAAAAAATACAACCGACTTCCAAAAACAACACTACAAAGTGAAAAATAACTTTAATTTCGGAAGTCGGTGTCTAGTTAAATGTATTTTCGTTTTTTGCCACCGACTTCCGAAATTAAAGTTATTTTTCACTTTGTAGTGTTGTTTTTGGAAGTCGGTTGTATTTTTTTGTAAAAAAGTTTTTATATCCACGATTAAGCGCTATTGTAACGATAAGGTCCATGACAAGTTTTTATGAAATAAATAGTTTTATATTATTTTTTTTAAGGCACTGTTACACACACACACACACACCACTATTTTATAGTTAATGGTAATTTGAAAAAAATAAAAAACATAAGACCTTCTTTATATTTAGTTCAGTTAGTATGCAAATTTTCATGATCTAATTTGAAGTGTTTGAAGTTGTCGTCAAACATAGTACTTAACATTAATCCTCAACATTACCATATACTTATTTATTTCAAAATTAATGCTGTAGTATTTTCGACATAACGGCTCTTAACTAGGGGCTGGATGGCTTGCCCAGTATGTCATGGGAATGAAACATATAAATGTGTGAAATATGGTTTTCTTATACAGGGTGGAAATGTAGTTGGGAAAGTAGGTACCTACTTAGCCTGCATTGTCTTGGAGTAAAATAATTATTGGTTTTCTTCTGGCCTAGGAAAATAAGAACAGTTAAAGGAAAATCTGCAAAAAAAATCCCAGAGAAGATTTTTCGCTGAAATTATGTTAACTATGATGGTTTCCTATCATAGTAATCAACATATCCAGTAGGTACTGTGAAAAGTGTGAGTGTTAGTAAGCTGTGAAGAAAAAGCTGTGAAGAAATAATTTGCCGTCAATGGTCCCGGAAACCATTTTTTAACCGTTGAAAAAAGGTTCTTAATTCGACACGTATTTATGATACTGGATGACATTTTTTACCGTTTTGAAAAAAATAGGGTATATTAGGTGAACGGAGTAGAAGCGTATGGCATACCTAGTTTTTTTTTTTTTTTTTTAATAGCTTAGTCAGAAAAAATATATCTAAGTATCAATAAATACTACAAATTCGATGTAAACTTTTCATTTTAGAACAATAAAAACATAAATTTTGAAAAAAAATAATAAATCCTTTAAAAATATCGAAATTCAAATCATATGCAACCCTGCGTTATGATTTGAATTTTGGTTTAAAAAAAAAAACTAGATATGCCATGGGCTTCTACTCCGTTCACCGAATATACCCTATTTTTTTCAAGACGGTTAAAAATGTCATCCAGTATATTTTTTTTTTTATGTATGACCATGAATAACTTTTTACAGAATCAGCCGATTTGAATTTTTTAAATTTTATTCGAGAGAGTAAACCTCAAAGTTGGTCCCATATAAAATTTATTATTAACTTTGCTTGGGTGGTATTTGAGTTAGCTTCAATAATACGTATTTTTTCCTCACTTTTATGTGGATGATGTTCTTGTTTCTGTTGCAGGTATTACAATGTGTCTACGGTAGGTACCGCAACTAAAAAGTTAAAAATACATTTTTTTTTTACAAAAAAATACAACTTACTTCCAAAAACAACACTACAAAATGAAAAATAACTTTAATTTTGAAAGTCGGTGGCAAAAAACGTAAAATTCATATAACCAGACCAGTCAATGGGGAAGGCAACTGTCAAAATGGCGCCGTCGTAGCAAGTTCCCAAAATTAATACACAAGGCGTGACACCTCACGCGTGCAACGCGTCATTTAAGCAAAAATAAAATAACACCACCGTTTTATTTTATTTTTGCTTAAATGACGCGTTGTTGTATTCTTAAATACTCCCAAATTGGAGTCCACCATATCCCAAGACTCTAAAATCAGAAGATTGTGGATTATAGCTATTCGTAAAGACATAAAAGAAATTAAACAGAGTTCGAAACATTTTGAAGAAAGTGATTACGAGGCAATATTTAAGGTTTTAAATTCCGACTCGTTCCATGCCAAATACTTGATTAAAAATATTGAAATAACCGAAAATAAAGAAATAGTGAAATAAAACCAAACTCATGAATGAACGAAATGTCAAATTTATTGTAAGCCGACCTAGCTATGATCACACCGTCTAATTGTAACCTTCTCCATTTAAGCTACGGCAAGTTTATTTATTTTACGAGGTCTAAGTATCACAGAATTAGAGGAGCTCGTGGCTAAGTAATAACAGCCGCACGGGTCGATCCATCAGGTTAAGCTACGCTTGCCGGGGTTGTCCGTGGATGGGTGACCATCTTTACATATCGAGACTCCTCCGTGCCTCGGAAAGCACGATAAGCCGTTGCCGTTGGTCCCGGCTGTCATTTGTGGATCTTTGACAGTCGTTACGGGTCGTCAGAAGCCCGAAAGTCTGACAGCCTGACAACCAAGAGGTATCATATTACCCAGTTAATGGGTTGTGGAGGTCAGATAGGCAGTCGCTCCATGTAAAATACCGGTATTCAGCTGCATCCGGTTAGACTGGAAGCCGACCCCAACATAGTTGGGAAAAGGCTAGGCAGATTGAAGTATCACAGAATTGCACTTTGACAGATTAGGTGTACGAGTATTGAAGCATGGCGACGCGACGCATTATCATCGCGTTAGCGACGCATGTAGCAATTTGGCGTTTATTTTGAGTCTTATGTATATTATTTTTTTTTTTTTTTGTTTAAATAAATTATGAAATTTTACTTTCTTATGAAGCTTAAGCTTATTCTGGTGTTTAATTTTAAGTAATAATGTTAATGTATTAAGGAGAAATTTACAGTTAATTCTGAGCGTTTTTAATAGTTTTATGATTTTTTATGGGATTTTTTTTATATATTCCATAAATATTTCAAAATTCTGAAGCCACTATGAATTAAACCAATAATTAAGAAATATTATTATATGTTTTTTATATCATTTGCTTATGTACAGTAGTCAATCCAGGAGCTCGAAAAATTGCAATCGCGCATTCTATGAAAAGCTTGCTTCGGAATTTTGACTTTATATACCTACATATATTATAGACTCCACCACTCAATAACTCAAAGTTGTCGAAGTCTTTCAGTTTCTCAGAATAAGAACGCCAAAGTTGGCCAATTTACGCAAAAATTACGGTCAAAATATAATTTGCCTCTTAAATTCTGCACAAAAAAGCCCCACATAAGATTCAATTAGGATCAATAGTTCTCCACATCAATCAATCTGCCTAGCTTTTTCCCAACTACGTTGGGTTCGGCTTCCAGTCTAACCGGATGCAGCTGAATACCATTATTTTACATGGAGCGAATGCCTATCTGACCTCCACAACCTATTAACTGGGTAATACGATACCCCTTGGTAAGACTGGTTGTTAGACTTTCGGGCTTCTGACGACCCGTAACGACAGTCAAAGATCCACGAATGACAACCGGGACCAACGGCTTAACGTGCTTTCCGAGGCACGGAGGAGTCTCGGTATGTAAAGATGGCCACCCATCCACGGACCGACCCTGGCAAGAGTAGCTTAACCTGATGGATCGACCCGTGCGGCTGTTATTGCTTAGCCACGAGCTCCAATAGTTCTCCACATAATGAGGCTAAAAAAAATTCGATGGAAGCAGGTACTCCTGTCTAAGACTGTGCGTAGTGTAGTGTAGTGTAGTGTGGTGTCTGCTGTATTTAGTGTTTGCTAATAAAGTTATGTTCTTATGCTCAAGAAAGCCGTTTAGTATAAACAGTCACAATTTTTGGTACGTCAGTCATAATGCCCTACGACTTATGTTGAATTCTATACTCTTTCCAACAATTTTACTTTTGACATAAGCACGCCTATGAAGTGGTTTCTTTATTGACAGGCAACCATAGATGAAAAAATGCATTACTTCATGGACGTTATGAAGTTCCTTATTTATTGACAGGACACGATAGACGACCACGAATAATGACTCCATAGAACGTCTAGTAGTGCACCGTAGAGTTGAGGGCATTAGGCCATGCGGAAGGTCACCGATGAAGTGGTTGGAGACCCTGTTAATGAACGCACCATACTGTCAACTAACAGAACCAGATGGAGAGAGATCTACTTCATCATGACCACGACCGCTCTGTCAATCAGAGCGAAGTGAAGAAGAAGAACCATAGACGAAAAAATGCAATATTTCATGGACGCTACATTAAAATAAATGCTTGGAAAGAATTTAATAAAGCAACACATAAGAACCTGAAATAGACGATACTGAACTGACATTACTATGGAGATGAAACAGTTTGAAAGATGAGTTGAAGTCCAGAACGTGGAAGATGAACAGGAAAACGACCTACAAGTCATAAAATGCTGTCATAATTCAAAATCTATGCGTTAGGCCTACGATATCAAGCAAAGCAAACCACACCTATTACCCATCGCCAGCATCTGAAAGGTGGCGGGGAAATAAAAGCATCATTATCTCTATCAACTTTTCGCTGCAGTTTAACTCAAGAAATTTTGCTAATACGTAAATCTTGTTCATCATCATTTTGTGCGAAATTCGGATTTTGTGCGGGTTCGGAGTAAACTCGTAAAACGAATGCTTTACGAAACAATAGCAAAAAACTAATTTTCGGGGCTGCATGGTATACCCCTTTGCCTAAAGCTTCAGTGAATTCAGCTTTAGGCAAAGCAATGCAGCTCCAAAAAGTTCAGTGAATTCAGTCATGTTTAAGGAACACCTTTAAGAAAGAAATATGGGGAATTGTTGAAAAGCTACATTCGTAAGTTCTTTCGACTATTCTTGGGTGGTTGCTAGCTAACCGCAGACCACCCCAACTCCTGAGCGTGATGCGACCTATAGTTGACAACAAACGCGGCACCGCCTGCGCTCGCGTCACCATGCGCGCTCCAGACGTCCCGATTAAAATATATGGTTCCACGTCGCACCCAGTTATCACAATCAAAATAAATGACAAATGAAAACCACAGTGTTGCAAGTCACGACCCGCTCGCTGTATTTTTTCATCGCTGGCAACATTCCCCGTCGCCGCTTTGTTGTTCCACACTCGTCCGACGGATTTTCAATAAAACCACTCTTAGGGACATTGGCCTCTTTTTTTCTATTTTGACTTGTGAGAATAAGTTCTCACGCACCTGTTACCCTTTCCATTTCTAACTCATGAGTATATTACTCGTTATTGTTCTGTGACTGACACGGCTGTCTTGTCAAATTGAATAAAACTGTCCTGTTCCGGAGATCGCTTTATATTCTAATAATTTCAAATAGATTTAAAGGCGCGTTTCGGTCAGCGAGTCATTTCAGTAGACACGAATTGGTTTTACGTCAACAATAACTATGAATTTTCGTCGTTCCTTTTGTGTTTATAGTTGCCGCAAACAAATTAAAAATAAACGAGAGAGAGAGAGATATCGATTCCGTGTGTCGATAGCTGATGTGTGTGCTGGATGATGGCGGCGAGGGCGCATGCGTGGTGATGCGAGGTGGTGCGTCATCGTGCGCCCGCGCCGCACAGCGCGGGTCACAGGTCGCCTGCACACCGGACCGCCTACCCTGCGCGCATTCCTCCATGCGTGCCGACGGCAACCCGTCCGACTGAGGGAGGCCTCGCCGCACCACCACGCCGCCCAGCCACGAGCCACCACCGCACTCGGGCGCGCAGGCCTCGCCGCGACTGACTCGGATAATGATGACTTCGTATATTTCTAATACGTCGAAGGTTAATTGGACGTAGGCAGTGTATTGTAAAAGAATTAACTCGCGGCCCGACTAAACGATTCTTAGTGTACCTATACACGAGGTTTCTTCCTCTCTTTCATAAACAATTTTGTGGAAATCATTTTATCATTTTCATTTCATGGTGAAATCAATTCCGCACTGAACGACACAAAAAATGTTAAATGGCTCAATTATAAGTAAGATGAGAGAGTGGCCGCGGCCAGCGTTGAGTCTGTGCCGAGTTGATGACTGGTGAACTGATAATTGTCTTGAGCGACCTATTGGCGGAATATTATAAACATCAGAACGAATGGGAAGGACTGCGGCGAAATCGTCTGTGCATTACATGGATGATCAAACAAAATACCCGGATTGTTCACGATCGTCAACGTACCTATAGGATACCTACCTCTAAATATTATAAAACTAAGTCACTTTTTTTGTCAGTCTGTGTGGCCGCGTTGTTCTTCTAAAATACGCAACGGATTTTGATCCTGTTCCCACCATCATTTACATCATTTATTCCGGAAGTTTATATTAATAAAAACAATGTATTTTAAAAGAATGAGATATTCTACTGAAAAGCTATACGAAATTAATGATCTACTTTCAGTTAGGACATTTTATATCATGTCCACTGTCCTAAAAAAAACATAATACTCTTTCATATGATCCAAAAGTAATGTCGAAATGGCGAAATGAGTTGATTGCACAAGTACGAGTACCACCGACTAAAACGACATTAACGGCTATACATCGATCTGCTCAACTGTATAATAGGGTAAACAAAAAAATATGCTAATATATCCCAACCAACTACATGAATGTAAAAAACATTATTACAGGCATTTTCTGCTTAATAGGAGGCGTCATTCACCAACAAAATGTTACCAACTATGGTCAGAAATAAACATTTTTGTATTTGTATTATTTTGTATTTGTTCTAAATATAATTCATGTATATTAAACATAAACGTAACGTACTGAAATTTGCCGTTTTGTCAAATCGTGAAAAATACGCATTTTTTTGTACTTACATGGCGTGCGCTGAATAAATGGTAAGATATACATAAAATTAAGGTTCTATAATCTACATGATCGTACATCTTAAAATGTTTAATAGAAAAGTCCTTGATAGCATATGCCTATCTTCTGAGGATTATCCACAATAACCATTCTCATTCTTTTAAAATTACATAAAAAAAATATTGTTATTTCCGAAGATATTTTGACCGGTATATTATTAATCCTTATCCGATAAAATTTGTTATTTATATTGAGCATTTCATTAAGATTAAAATATGCCTTGACATCATATCATATAAATCAATACTTTCAAAGATATCACAGAATTAATATTTACGCGCAGCAAAATAATTATGATTGACGGCGCGGTCCTCGAACCCTTCCTCGGCTATTACGATCATCTACTATTACATACGAGTACGTCTTTGATGACAAACTAATCCGTGGTGCTGGCGGCTCAAGCTAAAAACATTAATAATTAATTATTTGGACGACCAAACTCCACTAATGGAGAAGGACTCATCATTTATTTTCATTTATCCAGTTCAACATTATAAGTAGTCGGCAGTGAACGAGAATAAAATTTTATTTGCGTTCACTGGTAGTGGGACCATAAACAATATACCATTCTTGTTTTTTTAATTATAGTAAGGCCCGTTTACACGGTGATGATCAGTGCGATATATTACTGTATAATTTTGAAAAAGAAGTAGGTAGTCCAAAATTTGCTTGCACAAATACAAGTATAGTATAGTACCTTTAATTTGAAGGTTTTTTTTTAAGGCCTTTAATTATTATTTTTTGGTCATAACATAAGAGTAGATCGAGCCTGTGCAAAGCCGGAGCGGGTCGCTAGATAATAATTTGCACAACATTCAACATACTTTTTGACTAATAATAGACTAGATAGAAGGACCAGAAAACTTGCGTTTTCTTTGACAATATCAAAATGGAAATTTCTGCGATCTGAATATCAATATACCTAGCCTTTTCCCAACTATGTTGGGAACTTGTGGTCGGCTTCCAGTCTAACCGGATGCAGCTGAATACCAGTGTTTTACGTGGAGCGACTGCCTATCTGACCTCCACAACCCAATTACTGGGTCATACGATACCCCTTGGTAAGACTGGACCCGTAACGTCTGTCAAAGATCCACGAATGACAGTCGGGACCAACGGCTTAACGTGCTTTCCGAGGTACGGAGGAGTCTCGGTATGTAAAAATGGACACCTATCCCCGGAACAGCCCCGGCAAGCGTCGACCCGTATGGCTATTAATACTTAGCCACGAGCTCCTCTTAAACAATATCTTTTGTAGAATATTTCAACGTGCCTGGCTAAACAACTAATAACTTCAACCCCGATGTACTGTGAACCTATTTTATAAAAGGCGCCTAACATAATACAACAGTTATAATACCTTGCAACTATACTCCATTTACAATAAGATTAGACATTTAAACAAACCTTTTTACACTCCGTTCTACCGATTTTGACTTTTATTCCGTAGGCTTAAGGATGGCATTAAAGGCAAAAAAGTGGTTACAATATCAACTGTTTACTGCAGCTGCAATTTGTCATGTCACCAACGCAATAGAAGTCAAAATCGGTTGAACAGACTGTAAAAAAGGCCTATTGTAAATGGAGTAGGAGTATAGGTATAGGTATTATTCTGGCAATTAGTTTCAGGACAAAAATCTAGTCAATAATAGCCAAGCTTTTCCAAGAAGAAGTTTTCACATAAAAGTTTAAATGTAAGAGGCTCAAAGTGAAGGACAAAATAGTTAACGTGAGAACTTAGATGATGTGAGCTTGAAGTGAACACAATCCTTAGCATCGGATGGAACCAGCACCCTAATTGCGTAACACATTATGAATCGGAGTTGGTTTCATTTTGACAGTTCAACAACATTCATTGCGATATTTACGTTGTCGAGCAAACAAATTTTTCGAACATATGAAGCAATGGATTAGCAATTTGTTTCAAAATGAAACCAACTCCGATTGATAATGTGCGCAATTAGGGTGCTGGTTCGGATCGGCTGGACTTTTAATAATCAGAAGGGGATTTTTGTCAAGGGGAAATCTTACGGGTTCACGTAACCGCGACACCTCGACACCGCGACATGCTATGCATAGTTTTACGTTCGTGTTCACTTGTGTCGGCTGTTCCCATGACTGCCGATTTCTTTTTTTTTTTTCATATATTTTGCAGTGATACTTTTCCAAAGTAAAAACATAATGTTATGTCTCAAATAAACAAAATCAATCTGCCTAGCCTTTTCCCAACTATGTTGGAGTCGGCTTCCAGTCTAACCGGATGCAGCCGAATACCAGTATTTTATATGGAGCGACTGCCTATCTAACCTCCACAACCCAATTACTGGGTAATACGATACCCCTTGGTAAGACTGGTTGTCAGACTTTCGGGCTTCTGACGACCCGTAACGACTGTCAAAGATCCACGAATGACAGCCGGGACCAACGGCTTAACGTGCTTTCCGAGGCACGGAGGAGTCTCGGTATGTAAAGATGGTCACCCATCTACGGACCAACCCCGGCAAGCGTAGCTTAACCTGATGGATCGACCCGTACGGCCTTTATTAATTAGCCACGAGCTCCTGTCATGTCTCAAATAAACAATGCGTAAATTAATAATACTACCTCAAAGTGATCAGTACAAGTAGGTGCGTCTCGACGAAGCCAGTTTCTCTTCACAAACATAAACAGAGACAGCTTTATACCTACTCTGTTTAATTTAAACCAAATGAAATTGTATAAAAAGCAGCAAACAGGTTAATTAAAACCAATATCATTAACATGTAGGCCGGCCCGGGCGGCACTATAAACGTCGGCCGAACCTGGGACCTTTATTGAAATGAGGAGAAAAGACATATGTGTCCCTAGACCACACACTACGCAGGTTATGGTCTCCTCTCCATCACTGGGGAGGAACTCCCGCTGCGAGGATACTAATAGACACAAGGTGTGTCATGCAGCAGGCGGTATGTTCTGTAAAAAAATGTCGTGGAAACTTAGAGTGAGCTTGACATGAGCTGTCATTTCACGTGATCCTAGGAATTGACACTATTGCCACTTCACCTCATCATCATTCTCCTGCCCTTATCCCAATCTATTTGGGGTCGGCGCAACATGTCCTTTTTGCCATACTTCTCTATTATTCGTCATCTCGTTAGTCACCCCCTTTCTAGCCATGTCATCTTTCACACAATCCATCCATCGTTTCTTTGGTCTTCCCCTACTCTTATAGCCATCGACATTCATACTCAAAACTTTCCTCACGACATTTTCCTCACTCCTCCGCATCACATGCCCATACCATGACAGCTGATTTCCGCACAACTTTTCAGGACTATTGCCACTTCACCTAATAAGTTGAAAACTTCGGTGATGTTTTTATAGAATAGGTACACAGTATTGCTTCACTGGTTAGGGTTCCGTACAAAAAAGGTAAAAAGGAACCCTAATGGTGCGACTCAGTCTGTCTGTCTGTCTGTCTGTCCGTCTGTCACAGCTGGATAACTCAAGAACTACTAATGCTATCAACTTGAAATTTGGAACAGTTTTAGATGACGTTTGCCCAACTATTTTGCAAATAAGAAAGAAATAAAATTTTCTTTTATTTTGCAACAGGGACTGAAAGGGGGTCTTCAAAATTCGAAGTGGGGCTACTAGGGCATGTGGGGTACCTTAAGAAAGAACGCTGTTTGCATTCTCAAACATTTTTTTAAATTTTATTTAGGCAGCATAGTTTTCGACTTTAGATGAAAAATAAAAAAAAAAAAAAAAACTGAAATTATTCTATGTGAAAGAAGTTAATGTAAAGATTACAAGAAAAATAAAACGATGTCTCTAACTAGCACACTTTTTCAGAAATTATCAAAAATTTCATAAATGATGGGACGGAAGCCTCGTTGCTCGAGTCCGACTTGCTCTGGACCGGTTTATTGTGTTTTGTTTCTGCAGAACCAGAACATAAGTTTAAGTACAAGTAAAGTTACACCTTAGCCGATATCTTCATACATTTTTGTTATATAAAACTTTACCCTCCTTACTTAAGTCATGGCTGCGTGAAAGTGGTTGCGCAGCTTAGTTCTAATAATTGTGGATGGAGCGACATGATAAACCAAAAAAATCAAAAAAGCAAAATCTCAAAATTCTAACAAATCAGTGTAGGTACCAGTAACTGGGTTATGGAGGTCAGAATGGCAGTCGCTCCATGTAAAATACTGGTATTCAGCTGCATCAGGTTAGAGTGGAAGCGATGATGACTTAATGACAGTAAATATCATCCCTAATCGTCGTTTTATTTATAGCACTAATCTGCGAAACAGGCAGTCTGTACCGCCTGCAGTGTTCTATAGTGTCACGTTTTTATAACGCAAAGGTGACACTTCCTTCACCATGATAACTAACTGAATATTATTTAGATAAAGGGCCTGTTGCACCACCTACGATGAAGTTCCTATTAACTTACTTGGCAGATAATTTCATACAAAATCTGTTCCATTTTTGAATTTATTTGGTGAGTAGTGGCTATTTGGACATCGTAAAATAGGCCCTAAGCCGACGTTCGCACGGACGTAAAGATATCGCGGCGATTTTTTTTCACGCACTGGATTTTCAGCGCTCTGCTTAACGCCGAGAGTTGAAAATCCAGTGCGCGATAAAATCCCGCGGCGATATTTTTACGTCCGTGCGAACGTCAGCTAACAGTAATTAATTGATCTTTAGTTACACTGAACGATGGCGTCGCGTCGGAGGGACACAAGTGTTATTTCGGTATTGTACGTGAAAAAATTAATCCATTTCCTTGGTTTAACTAAAAAAATCATCGGATTTACACGATTGTTCATTCTTTTTCTTCTTTCCATTATTAAACAATTAAGACTAAGAGTTGGTCCGATCAATCTTGTATAAGTAGACACGAGTTGAAATACATTTCATTTTGAATATTTCTCAGTTTGACTTGCTCTATGTAAAATATTGGTAGGTATGACTAGTAGGTACTGGTATTCAGCTGAGTCCGGTTAGACTGAAAGCTGACCCCAACATAGTCGATAAAAGGCGCAGATGATGAATACCAAATTAGATACAGCTGAATTTCAGTATTACACACGATGTGACTGTTTCTCCTCCTTGACGAATCGTATCTTTTGGATGCGGGATCTTACAAATTCTTTAAGGTTTTGCATCGGGAAATGAGAAATGACGTAAGTTTATTACACATGTCTAAACTGTTACAGTGTGTATTGGGTGCGGCCGGCAGCGGCGCGCGCCACAACATCAAATATCACATCTACTTCCCATTTGTCTTCTATGATACAATGTCCAATCGTTTCTCGTTTATTAAGACTTTTATTAACATATTTATTATTGGCTGATAATAAAAACGTTGATTTATAGTTTCGTGTCTTTATAAAGATTTCGTTGAACTGGTGGAAAGCATATTCAATTCAAATACAAAGTATTTATGGGCGGATTGATTTTTAAATCATTTAATAATCCATAAATCTTTGATTTATATTTATTAGGAAACTGTAAATGTCTGATTTTACGAGGATGTTCACCACATTGACAGGCTTTGTGCTATGTACCATCGCCTGATGACACGACGTCACGGGGTTTCACTACTTGAAGTAATACAGGATTAAGTATCTATAATACAAAGATCTCGTCGCCTCGTAGTCAACATTGATTATGCACTTATTGTCATAATAACACACAAATGCAACAAACCTTGACTTTTAACCAAATATAGAGTATTAAGATTCGCTAAGCCACCAGCCACCTTGTGACACTCACTTGGCATAGTCCTGCTTGCAGTAGACCTGGCGGTCGCGCAGAAAGCAGGAGGGGTGGCGGTCCAGCTGCACGGCGCACACGCAGCAGCGCAGGCAGGCCGTGTGCCACGCGCCGCCGCCCACTTCCAGCAGGAAGCGGTCCGCGATCGCCTCGCCACACGCGCAGCAGGTGCGGTGCTCCGTCTGAAACACATACGTTAGTACATGAGACAGTGTAAACAACAAAATAAGGTTTTAAGCCTACCCTTGGAAGGCAAAAAAATTCAACAAAATCACTCTTATCCATAATGATAATAATGATCCGTATCCGTCCCGCAGGACAGCATGTGGTGAGCTGTTGGGCAGCAGCGGCCCCACATATCCTATCTCCCGGAAGAAGTCTTGTTCCTCATCTCTGGCTTCCCTGTATTGACCAGCCGGAGTGAACGACGATGAAGAGAGCTCCCACCTCTTTCTTGGCTTTATTGGACGGCTTAAGTGGGGATTCGCAAGAGCAAACGTGCTCGGAGTAAGGAAGTATTCCAGTAAGATGCTGGTAGGGATCTTGACCGTACTTCCAGGATTGTCCTGATAGCCGTGTTATACCTCTCCACTCCTCGAGCACCTCAGGATATGTTGCTGCTTTGGCACAACGTCACTAATTGCTAGCGACAGTTTTCGGGGCCTCAATATTGAGTGTGCAAGTCACCCCCTGCCATTTTATCGATGTATTGTATATATTAAACATTGGTCAGGCAGGGGCTATAGTAATTTCTAGATAACTAGTCCATTGTATCCACCCAAACCAGAATGACTTAGTCCAAGAATTATTTTTGTATCCATATCCTGCAATAGTCCTATACCAACCGGGGGTTGTCCTTGGGTGCACTTGCCCAGTCCATACAGAGATTATCATCGCGGTTAGTGCCTCATTCCATTAAAAACGTCGAACGGGCCTCTGCGAGTTGGCTTCGGCCACTCCAAAGGTCTGGGACCCCAAGGTCCCGAGAAATATCAAAGATGTAAAAAAATATAAATGCGAAAGTAACTTTGTAGATAGATAGATAGATAGATAGATAAAACATTTATTTGTTGTTGATTTGTTTGTTTGTTGTTGTTGTTTGTTGTATGTTTTTTTTTTTGTTATTTTTTTATTTATTTTTTTTTTTTATTATTATTTTTTTTGTATCTGTCTGTTACGTTTTGACATCGTAATGGCTGAAAGGATTTCTATGAAATGTGGGTAGGTACTAGGTACCCAGGTAGATCATGACCTGGGTTACAACATAGGATACTTTTATACCGGTAGTACGATCCCGAGGGATTTCCGTCCTCCACGCGGAAAAATCCGCGGGTAAAATGTAGTGTCAATTATTTAAACCAGTTTCATTACCATGATTCAACTAAAAGACTTCCACTGGACGAGATAAGCTCTATCCCAGATATCGCCAATATGACTACTGCAACCTTCATCAGATCATGGCATCGGTTTCCTCGCAGTGGGTCTATTTAACCACTGCAGGATATAAGGCCTACCCCAGGCATCGTCACTATGACAACTGCAACCTTCATCGGATCATGGCATCAGTTCTCCTAGCAATAGGTCTATTTAACTTTAATATATCGATAGCAGTGCAATGCACGGTCGAGTACGGACGTGTTTGCGCTGCTCAAAACGAATATTATTTTCACGTATTGCGCGGCTTTAGCCGCTGCCCGGTTTACGTCGCTATGAGTTCACAACCGCTTATAGCCAGCGAGGTCTTGGCATTTATCAAACATGCCATCGACTACATGGACGAAGTCAGCATCTTGCAGATCTGCAAGTCCAATTTCAAGGAGGAGGAAATCAGCAGTGCCAAACTGCTGCTGTTCCAATCGCTCGGCAAAGTCGAGTAGATGCAGTCCCGCCGGAGGGATGGTGGCCTGAAGTGTGTGCAGGACATCATCACATTGATGAAGAGCACCGACCCGGACGACGTGCCTGCTTTTGTGGCTAAGGAGCTACGCAAGTTGCCCCCAGTCTTGTTTGATCACGTCGACGTCACCAGGTTGCTGAAGGACATTACAACTCTCAAGGCGAGCCTGGCCGAGGTACAGTCCAAGTTGGAGGTGTCGAGTAACACCATTGGTGAGCTACGTGCCGAAGTAGAGTTGTTACGCAATGCTGTGAAGGTAATTAGGTCGCCTGATGCCCCCAACGTGAACACAAGTCGCGGAGCGGGAAACGCTAGCATCGGCAGTTTTGAGTCGGCGAGCTCCACTGCGTCACCCGCTGCTGATATTGCACGCGTTGCAACATGCGCCGCCGCCGTCGCTGAATCGATGCCGGTCGAGGTAGTGACTCATGTAGGTACGTCGACCCCTAAACATGCCTATTCTGCTATCGTCGCAACGCACAAACCTGTGGCGCAGACCAAGAAGGGGGATAAGAAGAGCTGCTGTGAACCTGCAGATAGGGGCTCGAAACAGCTAGGCCCAGCTACGGGCACGTGTGACAAGGATGGCTTCGTGAAAGTGGAGAGGAAGAAGAGGAAGAAGCCTCCTAGTCGGAACCAGTGCGGCACCGCGCTGGCAGGACCCAATATGCTGCGTCCGGCAATACCTACGACGCAGCTCTATGTGTCCCTATTACATTACACCACGAAGGTTGAGGAGATCGTGGAGTATGTTCGAGCGAAGACCAGCTGGATCTTAAGGGCCGAGAAATTGGCGTCGCGCCACAACACGAATTTCACGTCGTTCGTGGTGCGAGTTCCGACTCAATATATTGAGACCGTCCTCAAGGAAGAGTTTTGCCCGAAGGGTGTCGTGTATCGGCGATTCCGCGTAAGGTTACGTGACACCACGCAGCGCAATACGACGCCGTCACTTCGTGTACAATAGTTTTATTAATATTTTCTGGTTCTATTAAATATGTATGATAGTCTGTAAGGTATTTATGTTATGGGTCATTGTTACCCGAAATAAATGATATATTATTATTATGTCGTTTATTTATTTTATTTCTTATCTATTTACATTTTTAAATATTTCTTAAAAAAAGGATATAAAAAAACATTTAAAAATATAAAAAAATAGAGGTCCGCCGGTGTCGGGAGCAGGGTCCAAGCTACCGGTGGTTAGGGCTGCAGAGACAGGAACCTTCTCACAATGCGAGCCGTATCAAGGAGTACTGCCTTCTGAATCAGGCCCTTGATCCAACCGCCTAATGATAGCCTCGAGAGATGTTGTTTGAGGCTTTCGGCCATCAGGCCATTGGCCGTTACGACAATCGGCACAATGACAGCCGAGCTCACATTCCACATATCAACAACCTCGTGAGCTAAGTCGAGATATTTTATTTGTTTCTCTTTCTCAGCTTTCACGAGGTTCTCGTCATGTGGAATGGTAACATCGACTATCATTGCGTGGCGCACTAACCGATCTATCACTACTATATCAGGCTTATTGGCGACAATAGTCCTATCAGTAATGATAGACCGATCCCAGTACAAAGTGACATGGTCATTTTCGAGAACTGGGTCGGGCACATACTTGTAGTATGGTACCTCAGAATCGACTACTTTATATTTCAAAGCAAGTTGCTGGTGGATAATCCTAGCTACTTGGTTATGCCTGTGCAAGTACTCGCCGTTAGCCAGACGAGAACAACCGGAGATAATATGTCTGATGGACTCACCCGGACGGTGGCATGCCCCACACACGTCAACCGTCCCGTCCTTCATAATATGTTTCCGATAGTTATTCGTCAAGATAACTTCGTCCATAATTGCACAGACGAAACCTTCAGTTTCCCCGAAAAGGTCACCGAAACGTAGCCAGGATACGGACGCTAAGAAATCTACACCGGGCTCATGAAGAGCCCGTGGAGCTCCTTGCTTTGCCATACCTTCTTGCGGTCATCGGTAGTAAGCAGGTTTGCACCAGTTCTCTTTAGCCATGGACATTTATTATTATTATTTCCTTTATTCCATTTATATACATATATTTCACATTTTTAAATATTTTTTTATAAAAACATGAAATAAAAAAAAAAAACATTTAAAAATATAAAACATAGTAGCTCACCGGTATCGGGAACAGGGTCCAAGCTACCGGCGGTCAGGGCTCCAGAGAGAGGAACCTCCTAACAATGCGTGCCGTGTCCAGAAGTACCGCTCTCTGAATCAGGCCCTTAATCCAGCTGCCCAACGAGAGCCTCCTTAGATGTTGGTCGAGGCTCTTGGCGATTAAGCCATTGGCTGATACGACTATCGGCACAATGATCGCTGAGTCCACATCCCACATGTCGACAACCTCGCGAGCCAAGTCAAGATACTTGATTTGTTTATCTTTCTCGGCTTTCACGAGGTTCCCGTCATGTGGGACTGTTATGTCAATAATCATTGTGCGCCGCTCTGTTCGATCCACCACCACTATATCAGGCTTATTGGCAACAATAGTCCTGTCAGTGATGATGGATCGATCCCAGTACAATGTGATATTTCCATTTTCGAGAACTGGGTCGGGCACATACCTATAGTACGGCACTTCCGATTCCGCAAGGTTGTATTTCAGTGCAAGTTGCTGATGGATAATCCTGGCTACAAGGTTGTGTCTATGCAAGTACTCTTCGTTAGCAAGACGAGAACACCCGGAGATAATGTGTCGGATTGATTCTCCCGGACGGTGGCATGCCCGACAGATCTCAACCGTGCCGTCTTTCACAATATATTTCCGGTAGTTGTTCGTCATCATAACTTCGTCCATAATTGCACAGACAAAACCTTCGGTTTCCCCAAAGAGGTCACCGGAACGCAGCCAGGCTACGGACGCTAACAAATCTACGTCGGGTCCTTGTAGGGCCCGGAAAAAGAAAGAAATAAAGAAAAATATTTTATTTGGGACACGCACAGGAAATACAGTTAAAAAAGAGCATATAAAAGTAACAAAATAAACATTAAAAAGCAAAAAAAGAAAAAAAAGAAATCAGAATAAAAAAAAAAGAGACCTGTGCGAGGCCAAAAAGGCTCCCATCTCAGCATAAAGCTGCGATATTTAAAAAATAAATTCCGCAACGCTGGTATCCTGATAGGGCCTGTGTGATGCCACGGGCATACCCACGGATATCAATTAAAAATAGCAAGGGGAATAAAATCAAATAAAATAAAATACAAATACTAGAATACTTGAAAAGAAAAAAACAAAAACCGTCAATAAGGTGTAAAGATCGACTCACGCTTGACGCCCGTCAAAAGCGTCCGTGAAGCTCCTTACTCTGCCATACCTCCCTGCGATCGTTAGTGTCAAGCACTACAGGTTTGCGCCAGTTCTCTTTAGCCAAGGAGAGCGGAGTGAGGCCCTTGTCCACCGCGACCACATCTCGATGCATCCCCACATCGGCTTCTAGGAAATATTCCCTGAGACTGTATATCTCGCGGTTGTGGAGAGTCTTAGCGTTTAAAAAGCCTCGGCCTCCACACTTTCGCGGGATATACGACTGTATAATACTGTGACTGACTGACTGTGGCGACTGTGTAATGAGACTTCATTACCGATGACCGTGGGTGATGCATTCGATATGCAGTCAACAGCGTACGGACCCTTCGATCCAGGGCGTCGAGTTCCGTCTGAGTCCATTTGAGTACGCCGAAAGAGTACATCAAAACCGGCATGACCCAACCGTTGAAGGCACGCACCTTGTTTCCGCCTGATAGAAGACTATTAAATACTTTCTTCAGGCGGCCAAAGAAGCGCTCCTTCAACGATTGCTTCATGTCAGTAACATTGATGCCCAACGCTTCCGACATACCCAAATACTTATAGGTTTCGGGTGCGGAGAGGGCTCTAAGGTTTATGGAATCCGAGAGTTGGGTTCCCACGGATTCCACAATCTCTCCTCGCTTTACATGCATGACCGCACATTTGTCCACACCAAATTCCATCCTGATGGCGCTACTGAATGTTTCAGTTACTTTCAGTAGCTCCATCAGTTGCAAATTGTTGGGGGCAAAGAGTTTTAGGTCATCCATGTAGAGGAGGTGGGATATAACCTGACCACCTCTCCGCAGCCGATATCCTAGACCTGAATCCTCCAGCAGTGTGCTTAGAGGATTCAAGGCTAAGCAGAACCAAAGCGGACTCAAACTATCGCCCTGAAATATGCCTCGCTCGATCCTTATCGGCTCGCTGTTCCTCTGGATATTTCGACATCCTGGATAGCGAAGGACCGTCCTCCATTGCCCCATACACGACATCAGGAAGGTGCGCAGAGTTGCATCTACTTTATACAACTCCATTTAACTTTCAACTTTTATTATTATTATTATTATATTATTAACCACTGCAGGATATAACGCCAACCCCAGGCATCGTCACTATGACTACTGCAAACTTCATCAGGTCATGGCTTCGGTTCACCTCGCAGTGGGTATATGTAACCACACAGATACTTTTTAAATTGACAATGAGTCTGGTAGTTAGTGAAAACGTTGAAGCTAGTTGTTGCTCCTATGAAAGCGAAGATTCCTGTGGAGAAAGATGTTCAAGAAACTCCCTGTTGACAACACTATCTCAACTTCTTCCAGCAACAGATTTTTTCAGCCTTCAACAGTCTGCTCATGCGTGGGTGTCACCGAGGAGAAGATAGAGATGTAAGTATCGAAGACCTATGCTTGGCGATGTAAAGTGTAGGGTCAGTTCATCGAACAATCCATCTGCCTAATAGCCTTGACAAGCACGTGTTGTGAAAACATCACCATGTTTACATATTGCTTGCAAACAACAACACACAATCAATATAATTACATTGCCTAACGCTCATAAACGTCCCTCCGCGGATTTAACAAGTACACAATAGTCGTGACAGTAATAACAATGCTACACTTACTGCCACCCCGCATCGCTACAGAAATAATTGAATGTTTAAAAATCGAGTTAGGTGGTGACATGTGTGCTGGTGGGGGCGTGGCGGACTGTAATCGAATGCTGCTGCAATAGCGCGCCCCTGTGTGGCCCTGCGCTGCCGTGGCACTGTGGCACCGCTCAGCACAAGCACGGGGCGAGCTCTAATCAGAACGTAAATTAGTTTAGTTCGGGTATTGCAACGTTGCATCATGAAACATGTGTGTTGCGAGAAAACACAGACCCAACTCACTCCTTCTTCCCATGGCAGAAACTACAGAAGTTTCGACATGTTCAAACCTAAATATAGATTTTATGTTATGGGCCGACTTACAATACAGGGTAAGGTTGCGTTAAAAGTACCAGCGCCTAACTCGTACTACAGCAATGTATGATCTCCTGTTTATAAAAGCTGACATTTCTAATGATGCAAAAATGTACAATTTAGTCCCGTTATTTAACTAAAACAAGTGCCAGTTTACAGTACGACACAACTTAGATGTAGCATCGGTAAAATTTGTAAAACCGATCACGATCCGAACTGAGTGTGCCTTCAAAATAACCAATCTTTGTTACTGCTTTAAGCGAAAATGTTCTTTATGCAAACGTAATTCAAATTCATTTATTCACATTTAAATAGAGCAACTACAATCGGTGTTTTCACATGTTACATTATTTGGTCATTTAATCTATTTAGCCTTGGTGGCATGCAAAAACCGGCTAAGTGAGTGTCGGGACACGCGCAGTAATAGGGTTCCGTAGTGCACGTCGCCGCGCCGCCCGTCGTTATTCGAGCGTAAATATTATTAATTTAGAAATCATTATTAACCCGTCGCGCGCCAATTAGCAGACACAATTGAAATTCTATTGTTATCTGTACACATGGTGTACAATCGACATTTTAAGAGTTAACAAGAATGTTATGATTTTATTTTTGTATATTTTTACATGGTTCATAAACTTATATTTACTACCTGTTTTACACAACTAACAACGTTATATAAGTAATCTTTAATGGAATTTGTACAAAATTTTTACTTTTCCAAGTACATTTTATAAGTTGGTTAACTATTACTCGTAAACTTGAAAAGCCTACTTAGCTGTGATAGTTTCCCTTTTAACTTCGTTATAATATATACCGGTTGGCCCATCTAGTGTTTTAAATTTGAAGTACCATTACTTTGATTTTGAAAGGTACAATGACATTCATTTTTTGACAGGAAGTTAGTTTTATGTTTGACATTTGCAAAATGGGACGCTATACGCTCGAAGAAAATTGGAAAATATTAAACACTTACTTCCAAAGTAGTGAGTCTTTAACGCAAACTATAAGAAATTTACGTACCGTGCCATGCTGAATAAATTGAAGAGAACATGGACGACATTTGATTTCAAGAAGACGAGGCCACATGTCACACAGCCAACGTAACCATCGATCTTTTGCGCCGCACTATTTTTGAAAATCGAATAATCAGCCGAAATGCTGATATCAATTGGCCGCCTCGGAGCTGTGATTTGAGCCCTTTGGATTATTTTATGTGGGGAACCATTAAGGATGAATGTTACGCAAACCATCCAAAGACAATTGAAGCGTTGAAACATGAAATCGAAGTTGCCATTGAAGAGATTCAAGCCGAAACAATCGAAAATGTGCTAAAATATTGGGTTGATCGGATGGGGTACTGCCGAGCCAGTCATAATTATGAATGATATTGTGCTCCATTCAAAGTTTAACCTTTCCAATAAAACTATTATACACTTCTGGACACATCTATTGGCCCACCTTAGAGTTTAGGTTTCGATGGCCCCTGTCGAAATATGATTGCTAGATTGAACAAAAACTGTTGATGCAGTTTTAAACCTGATACATTTTACCATCTTTTTCGATCGTATTGTTTTAAATTTGAATTCAGAATACCATACGACATGGAGCTACGCCTAACAAGTCGGATATGCGCCTTGTTAAAGGCAATTGATTTTTTAATAAAAAACATGTTTTATCAAATAAAGGTTTAATTTAATAACGCGTGTTGCCTCCATGGGCATCTACCACAGCTCTCATACGATTAGGCATAGAGTTTATCAACCGCTCTATGAAATTTTGAGGGATCATCTCCCATTCCTCTTCTATGGCAGTTTTCAACTCCTGCATCGTCTGGGCAACTGGCTGACGAGCCCTAACACGTCTTTTTAGCTCGTCCCACATGTGCTCAATGGGGTTCATGTCTGGGCTTCTGGCTGGCCAGTCCATAACTGTGATGTTCACATCCCGAAGATATTCCCTGACGATGCCGGCCGCATGGGCTCTTGCATTATCATGCATAAAAAGGAAATTTGGGCCCACATAGTCCGCGTATGGTATCACGTGAGGTTCTAAGCACTCACGAATGTACCTTTCAGCATTTAATGTTGGCAGCCGTGGTCCTGTAACAACCTCAAGTTGAGTTTTGCCGCTCGCGGATATACCGCCGCAGACAGTCCATGAGCCACCGCCATAAGCAACCCTCTCTTCAAAGCAGCATTGTGCGAAACGCTCTCCCTTACGTCGGTAGACCTTCTTCCTTCCATCATTGCCATGTAACACAATTTTAGACTCATCAGAAAAGAGTACACGGCTCCAATCTTGCTGTGTCCAATTTAAATGACTGCGTGCGAAATGAAGGCGCGCTGTTCGGTGGGCTCGCGTTAGTTTGGGGCCATTAGCTGGCTTGTGTGGTACCATATCGCGTTCTTTTAACCTTCTCCGAACAGTTCGAGCGCTCACAGATACTCCGTGGAAGTCGCGAAGTTGGTTTTGTATCTCAATGGAGGTAAGGTGACGATTTCTCAAGCTGGTCGTCACGATGAATCGATCCTGCCTTTCAGTTGTGACCCGAGATCGTGGCCTTCCTTGGCGACGAACAAAGCCGCCAGTCTCTAGGTACCTCCGATAAACATTTCGGACCGCAGATCGACTTAAATTAAGTTGAGCACTCACGTTTCTTTGGCTGTGTCCGGCCTGAATAAGTGCCACAGCTTGGGCAGCGACTTCAGGTGAAGTATCCATAGATTATTGATAGAACCTCACCTTAATGTTAAGAATAAGTAATGTTTGTTGCAAAACCAAAGATATCAATCACTTTTTCAAGAATTAAATCCAAGTAAACCAATAAAACCAAGTTTTCTTAGTATTCGATTGTTTGATATCAACAAACAGGCTCCAAATTGTCTTTTGTTTCTTTAAATTCTGTGTTCGAAATTCAAAAAAAGACTATTGAATGAAATTGTGAATGTGCCAGGTTCAAAACTGCATAAAAACTTTTTGCTCGACCTAATATAAAATTTTAGCTAGGACCAAACGAAACTGAAAATACAAGGTGGGCCAAAAGATGTGTCCAGAAGTGTATTTTATTTTATAGCCGATTCAAATTTAAAACACTAGATGGCCCACCCTGTACTTCTACCGTGAATTTTTTCACCCATTCTAAACTAACCGTTTAGCTGGCAGTGGGGGGACACATTTGACTCTAACAAAATTAGCACTCTAAAGCTTAATATTCTTAATATTTCAGAAACGGATCCCTAAATCTAAAAAACATCCCCAATTTACGTGTACAGAAGCCACCCTAAACAATTTTTTTTTCATGATTTTATTTTACAACCTTGTCCGCGTGATAAATATGTATATCCATGCCAAATTAAAGCTTTCTAGTACTAAGTCTCTGAGCTAAGCTGCGGACGGACAGACGGACATAGCGAAACTATAAGGGTTCCTTGTTGACTACGAAACCCTAAAAAACCGGCCAAGTGCGAGTCGGACTCACACACGAAGGGTTCCGTACCATAAATAAGCGATAAGGCCGCCCATTGTATATTTTGTAGTGTTTGTGTCTTTTTTTTTGTTATGTATTTTTGTGGTGTACAATAAAGTATATATAAATAAATATAAATATAAATGTTTAACAATCGCAAAGATAACTTTGTATTTCATAATAATACTCTGAATTACAAGGTTATTTTTTGCAGTTGCAGAAAATCGCCCTTATTTGAACAAAATACCTTATGAATCGCCGTTTTTAGTATTTGTTGATGAAATACAGTATATGGTACATGATATACAGAAGTTTCAAATTCCTAATTTGTTGCATTGTTGCGATAGAGCTCGTAAAAAAATGGTCTTTATTGACAACTTTTACGGCCCCCTATTTGGTCATTTTAGAAGACAAAAAAAAAATGAAAAAACTTTATTATAAAAAAAAAACAACCGCCTTCCAAAAAAAACTGCAAAGTGAAAAATAACTTTTTTTCGGGAGTCGGTGTCTTTGGATCTGTATTTTAGTTTTTTGCCACCGACTTCCGAAATTAAAGTTATTTTTCACTTTGCAGTTGTTTTTGGAAGTCTGTTGTTTTTTTTGTAAAAAAGTGAAAAATAAATTACTTAACTTTCTTCCTTTTAACTTAGATAAGTTACAATAGCATAATGACAACTGCTCATCATCTTTTACAAAATATTGCTTTTCCCGATGCAGGGACGTTAATTGTTGAGGAGTTCTCCTAGTAAGAACCAGGAGAACTGGAGCTGATGGTGAAGTCACCATCACCGCCCCTTTAATATTTAACTTTACTTTATTTTTAACCGACTTAAAAAAAGGAGGAGGTTCTCAATTCGGATGTTTTTTTTTTTTAATGTTTGTTACCTCAGAACTCCGTCATTTATTAACCGATTTGGAAAATTCTTTTTTTATTTGAAAGGATATACTTCCAGACTGGTCCCATTTTTATCAAAATCCAGTTCTGATGATGAGATCCATGAGGAACCTCAAAAATATATAATATATTATAGGCATACATATAACGATTTTAATATTTTCATCAACAAATCAAGCATTTGCATTCAGAAAGTAGCATCTGGTGAAGTGGAACTGATGAAGAAGACCACAGCTGGCCACGAGAACTTCTGAACGATAATAAGTAATTCACGCGTGGCGATAAGATATCTCGATTAAGATAGTTAAGCGACTATGACGAAGCTTTATATAAATGGTTCTGATGAAAATGGTACCATCGAACCGATCTGATGAAGAAGGCGGAAGGTAGGCACTGGAACTCAGTAATAAAACAATGTATTCTAGCCGTGTTTGGGCTTATCGGAATTGTTATGAGGTGCACTCTGACTATAAATAATTATAATGGTAATTATATGCCGCTTCAAATTGCGCTACTTGAGTTGTATGTTATGTGTGGCCTTGATTGTCAGAAGTCAGATTTCATAGCCTCGTTATCTCCGTCAACATAAAACTACGCCTTCCAAACTTCTGACACGGCTTAGCGCGACGTATAGGTACCTACATTTGCCTTTTTGCAAAGTTTTTATTTGAGATGGTCGCATACAAATATCTTCAAGTTTTGATGAGCGGCTTTTGAGGTATCTTCAATAATTTAATACATATTTTACCCACATAGTCTATGTGAATGATGCTCTAATTTAGTTTTCAGAGTGGTATTCGAATTTGTGTGGGGTAGACAGTGTAGGCACCACAAAAAAGTGAAAAAAAAACTTTTTTACAAAAAAAAAACAACCGACTTCCAAAAACAACTGCAAAGTGAAAAATAACTTTAATTTCGGAAGTCGGTGGCAAAAAACTAAAATACAGATCCAAAGACACCGACTTCCGAAATTAAAGATATTTTTCACTTTGTAGTGTTTTTTTTTTTTGGGAGTCGATTATTTTTTTTTTATAAAAAGTTTTTATTGTTTTTTGTTGTAGCCGTAATAGAAATACACAATCTGTGAAAAATTCAACTGTTTACCTATTACGGTTCATGAACCGTAATAGGTAAACAGTTGAAATATTACTGACAGACCTGTGACAGACGGACGGACGGATGGACGGACAGCAGAGACGTAGTAAAATATTGCACGCACAATATTGAGAGACTAGCTAGACAGCCTCCGGCTTCGCCCACATGGATGTCTGATTTCATGAGTTTTAATTTTCTTGCGCGGAACCCTAATTATTTTTCTAAAATAAAAATAGCCTAGTTACTTATAACATCAGCTATTTGCCGTCAAAATCGATGAAAATTCATTTGAAAAGTTTCCATAACTTGACTTAAAGATTACTTATACCATTTTTTGAGTTAATCAAGCTACGCAGTAAAACATTAAACATTTAATTATCTCTTTTTGGTCCTTCAGGAATCGACTTTCAAAAAACCTAAAAACTTATTATTGTTTATTTTATATCAAAAGTACAAATACTGAGTTTCAAGTTAATCGGACTGCGCTTTAAAATTCTTCCATAACTTTAACATCTCTAAAACCCCTTTGTGGGGTAGTTTTGAAAAAAGCCAGCCAAGTGCATGTCGGACCACGCGCAATGAAGGGTTCCATATATGGGATGAATTTATCTCTGTAAGCTCTCGTGGGAGAGCTTACAGAGAGATTTAGTTGAAATGTCCTTACATTCCAACTGTAATTAATGTAAGTTTGTACTCACAATATTGAGAGATTTACCATGTTATTTTAAGACCACAGACTTCTTATAGGTTTTCCTGTAATCTACAGGTAAAGAACTAATTTCTGTATTTTTTTCAAAATTTTAGGCTCAGTAGTTTCGGAGATAAGGGGAATGGTCAATTTTCGTCTATTTTCTTAAATAACTTCAAAACAATTTATTTTAAAATTATAAAATATATATAATATAATATATAAGTCCTTTCATTTGATATGTCACACGTACGGTACGTGTGTCTGCAAAACTTTGCAAAAAGTTTGCAAAATGTTTTTTTTAAATTTTACATAATTGCCCCATATTCAAAATTCATTTGTTTACGTTACATGTCCGTGTTTGGGTCACCAAAATTTATATGTGTACCAAATTTCAACTTAATCGGTTCATTATTACTATTATAGATATCGTAATTTATGTAATGATAGGTTGCGGAACGTTGATTTCCCTCAAGAATTTGGAAAGTGTAGTTATGGGTCTGGGCTTAGTTGAACATAAGCATATTTTAGACAAATTGTACAAGAATATACTAGTAATTTTATGTGACGCAACTGCACAAACGAGTGAGAAAGTAAGGTACAGGCCAAAAAGTGGTAAAGTGTGTGGATGGAACAATCATGTTCGAGACGCTCACCGAGAGGCCAGGCTTACACTCAAAATGTGGGTAGTACATAATAGACCCACTTCTGGCGTAATTTATGAAGAAAAGTGTGAGGCTCTAAAAATTTTTAAGGGTCGTCATAAATGGTACCAAAGAAATAGGGAACAAATAAAAATGGATTTTATAGCCAAGCAAAGAATGACGAATAATTTCAGTAAATTTTGTAAAGCTACGGGTAAGTTAGATATTATACCAAGCCTGGGCTACCGTTGAGTTGGGGTGAATAAATGATCCAGAGGGAATCGCAAACATGTTCATGGAACATTTTAAAGTGCGGTCACCTCTTGCTCCCTCAGTGATGATGACCGGCGCTGAGTCCTGCCGTGAGGGAGTGGAATTAGTATCTTTTTTTTTGCGGCGAAGCATATTGGAACTACAATTAAAAACATGAGTAGAGGCAAATCTCCCGAACACGATAGACTCAGCATCGAGCATTTTAAGTATGCAGGTGTTCATCTGCCGAGGGTCCTGTCCTTGTTTTATTCATTGTGCATTAGTCACTCATACCTACCAGCTGAACTAATGAAAACTATAACAATACCTATAGTCAAAAACAGGACAGAAGTTGTCTCGGACAAGGGAAATTATCGACCAATCTCTCTTGCGACGACCATTGCTAAAATATTGGACAGTATGCTTGATTCGTGCTTGAAAAAACATCTGTGCTTGCACGATGCACAATTTGGGTTTCAACCAAAACTTTCAACGGAAAGTGCAATCTTAAGTCTCAAGAATACTGTCCAATATTACACTGATCGTAGAACGTATGTGCCTGTTTCCTGGATCTTTCCAGAGCCTTCGACTTTGTGTCATACGATGTGCTCTGGAGAAAGTTGGGGGACAGGGATGTGCGGAAGTTAGGAAAATCTTGCAGTATTGGTATGTCAACCAAACTAATAATGTAAAGTGGTCCAACACACTCTCAAAACCATATGGGTTGGAGTGTGGTGTGAGACAGGGGGGATTTACATCCCCCGGGCTCTTCAACCTATATATTAATGACCTCATAGTCGGGCTCAGTAGCATGCGTGTTGGTTGTCGGGTTGGTGGTGTTAATATTAATAATATCAGCTATGCGGACCACATGGTGCTGCTGGGCCCGACTGCAGGATCTATCGCGGAGATGTTAAAAGTATACGAGGACTATGCTGCTGCGCATGGGCTCGTGTACAACGTAAAAAAATGTGAGTACATGGTCTTTAAGGCCGCCGGTAAATGCACAGACTATGCACCTAATCTTACCTTAAATGGATTGAACATAAAAAGAGTGGAGACATTTAAATATCTGGGGCATATAATTACCGACGACCATAGACAAAGCAGATATTGAGAGGGAGCGTAGAGCATTGGCGGTCCGAGGTAATATGTTAGCACGTATTCAAGACCTATAACGCTATTCAAGGCCTATTGTCAGGGTCTGTACACGGGGGTTCTATGGATCAACTACACCAAAAGATCGTCTTACGCGTCCAATTTAATAATATTTTCAGAGTGCTCTTGAGACTGCCCCGTTTCTGTAGTACGTCAGAAATGTTTGCACAGAATCGAGCTGACGGATTTCATGTAATCATCCGAAAAAAAATCGCATCATTAGTAACTAGAACCCGAGGCAGTAGCAACAGCATTCTGCAAACAGTGACTGAGAGTTTCTATTCTCCAATTTTGAGGCATCTTGTGGAGATGATGGCCAATTGTATGCTGTGCAAAATGATTCAAACACAGTTCAAAATTACCTACAAATAATAACATTACTTACTAACACTAGCTATAAGATATTACTAACACTATGGATCGTTTGTTGTCCGATTTAATACAATTTTGATTTGATTTGATTATATTCGGAGCAAATTGGCTGTGACAGACGGACAGACAGACACACGAGTGATCCTATAAGTGTTCCGTTTTTTTTCCTTTTGAGGTACGGAACCCTAAAAAGAGGTAAGAATGTCGAGCATGAGGCCCATGGTTTGATTCCCGTTTCAGGCCTGGGGTAATTGCAAGAAACCCGGTCTCGAAATGTGATACGTGAGTAGCATCAATGTAGATACGTATCTTATAAAACAGGACTTAAGTTGAATACAATTTTAAAAAATTGTATTTAACGTAAGTACTTATGTTATTCAATAAATTGTATTTATTTATTTTATTTATCACAGCTATGACTTAGTTGCCTAGACCTAAAAATCATACCCTGGACAACATGACTTTGGCAGCCCTAAACCTCTCGCTTAACCCAATATACAAAAACTTTTTTACAAAAAAATACAACAGACTTCCAAAAACAACACTACAAAGTGAAAAATAACTTTAATTTCGGAAGTCGGTGTCTGATTAAATGTATTTTCGTTTTTGCCACCGACTTCCGAAATTAAAGTTATTTTTCACTTTGTAGTGTTGTTTTTGGAAGTCGGTTGTATTTTTTTGTAAAAAAGTTTTTATTTTTCACTTTTTAGTGGTTCACATGTGCTTACCCCTTCACAGCGTACTGGCGTGATGTTATGTTATGAACTGGTGTGAACAACAAACAGACATGAGATTTCAGCAATCCCAGTCCATTTGCTATCATTTATTGAGGAGTTCCGTTGCCTATCTCAAAGTTCTTCATCAGATCTTCACCAAATTGAAATGGGACCACTCCAAGAAAGTACTCTTCCAAAAACTATCCAAATCGCTTCAAGTGTGCCTATAAAATTGGAAGAGTTCTCTCTATTTCTCCAGGATCCCATCATCAGATCCTGACTTGATGATCATGGGACCACCTGGGAAGTATACCCTTTTAAACAAAAAAAAAAATAATCCAAATCGGTCCAGCCATCTTCGAGTAATCGGGGAACATACATAAAAAAAAAAAAAAAAAAAAAATAAAAAAAAAAAAAAAAAAGGTTCCGACGAATTGATAACCTCCTCCTTTTTGAAGTCGGTTAAAAAGAAAGAACTTTTTTTTGGATTATGAATCTTTGGAAAAAGGAGGAGCTCGTGGCTAAGTAATAACAGCCGCACGGGTCGATCCATCAGGTTAAGCTACGCTTGCTGGGGTTGGTCCGTGGATGGGTGACCATCTTTACGTACCGAGACTCCTCCGTGCCTCGGAAAGCACGTTAAACCGTTGGTCCGGCTGTCATTCGTTTACATTTGACAGTCGTTACGGGTCGTCAGAAACCCAAGTATGACAACCAGTCTTACCAAAGGGTATCGTATTACCCAGTTACTGGGTTGTGGAGGTCAGATAGGCAGTCGCTCCATATAAAATACTGGTATTCAGCTGCATCCGATTAGACTGGAAGCCGACCCCAACATAGTTGGGAAAAGGCTAGGCAGATTGATTGAATCTTCGGAAAAACTTGCTTGAATGTGCTACTTTATAGCAAATTTTTTGTAGAAGCCTGATGTATGTAATTAAGTGGTTTTGATACTGAGCTCAAGTGACTATAAAAGCACATCCGATGCCCTAACTGACGCGGCTTGTTCGCGCTGCTCAGTGCATGCTGTATGATGCACTATATTTCAATACTCAATACTCAATCATTTATTGCAATGCACAATGTGGTAGGTAAGGTTCTTAGGTGGTAAGTAGACATTTGTTGTAACAATGGTGGACCCTGTCGGGCACAGCAAAAGAAAAGTTTGAAGGAAGAGGACTTATAATATATATAGATGCAAAACTAACTTACTCTAAGTAAAAACTATGGTAACATAATTAATAAAATGTTACCATAGCTTTTACTTAGAATAAGTTAGTTTTATTAATTATTCATTTAATCTAAAAAAAATTTACTATTCATTTTAATATATTATTATGTTAGTTCTATGGATTTGTCAATTAAATATTCATTTATACTATAATAACATTTATTTAGTAATTTTTTTTTTTCTATAGCAATTTTTTCTCATTTCTGAGTACCTCGGGTAGTTTATTGTACATTTTTATCGACATAACCAGTGGACTAGATGAGTATTTCATGTGATCAATACACATTAGCGATTGTTTTTCGAAGCGGAGAATGTGTTTTTTGGGGGTCTAAGGGAGAACTGTTACAGTTTGCAGACAATTGTTTGAGCTCTGTAGTCCCTACCAGTATAGAGGCTGAAAGAGCATTTCTGCAGCTGGTTATTCAGCTTGAAAAATTAGAAGACGTCTGTCGCTTTATGATTTTAAAGAAGCTACTTCCAAAATTTTGAGACTAATTTTATTAGTACGTAATATTAAATTACCTACTAAATTGTTTAATTTTCAAACAAAAAAAATATTATTAAAAAATACATCAAATTTCTTATAATTTTTCTATCAATTATTTTATTATTGTGACAAGATCCACCAATCTCGCTGAGATCTCGTAAATGGCGTGATCTCGCGAGATTGATCTTTCCGATCTCACGAGATCTCGGCTTCGCGAAAATCTCACGAGATTGCATTTCTTAGTATACTAACACTTACTATTATAATAATATCCTAATTACATACCAGACTATATGTAGTTAGGTGTAAACATTCAATGGCGATGGTACAGTCGTGACGTGTTGCGACGTTATTTATCCCATTCCCGTCGCCGTCGGCTTTTACGACGCTAAGTAGGTACTTGTTCTTTGTCTAGATTGTATATGTTCCTGTATATTTTGTGAACTTGCTTAGATATAAGGAGTTTATTACCAGAGTGGCAACTCCCGTATTCTCAACAACGTTCACTATCTCATCTCAGTCTGAATCTGTCAAAAATTGTATAGTGTTTTCCTACATTTTTGACATTTAATTGTCGCTGGTAAAAGATTGCGACTACTAAGTTACCTGATGCAAGCCATCAACTGCGCTCATCACTATTTACAAAAGTGAGGATTAAATTTATAGCCGACGTCAACGGAGAGAGGTGCAATCATTTGTTTAAATAACTGTATTCCACTGTTACAACTGCTGGTCAGCCATTTGTGTTCAAACATCTTATAAAAAGTACAGACTGTTATGTGGATTTTGTCAAGCAGGTGAAATGGAGTAATTGTCAAAATATCTGCTCTCTCTCAAAATATCTCTTTTTGTCTGGCAACTGACATGGACCGACGGATTTTATTTCTGTGTAAGTTTAAGAATACATGATTGTGTTGTTTATTCTATTTGTTTGTCTAGATCTAGAATCTAGAAGATAAATAGTCAGACTGACTCTAGGCATTGGTCAGGCCATACCTAGTTCTAGGTAACCAGCCCATCTTAGCCACCCAAACACATCCTGCAACAGTCTTGCATCAACTGCGGGATGTCCTTGGCTGCAGGTGCACAGTTGTACACACAGGGATAATCGTCGGTCGGTGCTTCATTTCCTTACTTATAGAGTCTAACGGGCCTCTGCAAGTAGGTTTCGGCCCCTCGTATGCCAAAAAATGTTAGATGGATATAAAAAAATCAACATGAGTATTTCCAGAATTTGAAAGGAAAAATTCTAAAAAGAGATTAACGTCATAAAATGAGGCTGTGGTGCAAAGGCAACGACATCAATTTGCCATCATTCAATATTTAATCTTCAAATTAACCTTAACGCATTCCATGTACTTAACGGATTACATCTCCCAAACAACGCTTATTCCTACATAAACCGAAAAGGTTGAAACACTTATGGCTTATGCAATAGCTTTCATATCAAAATAAACAGCCTATTAAAATTTGTAACATAAATCTGTTCCCGCGTTAATGGCACTCGACGTTACAACAGTTGTGTATATTGACACCCCTGCGGTTATGATAGACATGAAACTGTCGCTATTGAGCGCGCACCCGGCCCCGTGGCCCGGCTCCCGGCGTGGTCGTGCAACAGCAAACAATGCGCCAACTACATCGACGTTTAGCGACGCTCCGGCTCCCCGACATCAGCATACGTCCCGCGACAACCGCACATATGTACTCGCCCCGGACTCCCTCGAGCCTTCGCGGTTCCCGCCGCTAACAATAGCTGCCACCTATCAAAATCTTCGTAACAAATTTCTTGAGGGTCCCATTGACGCCGCGTATAATAGATCCCCGGTGGCCGCATTGTCGCCGCACTGACTTCAGCTGACTGATATCCACTTTTTATGTCAGTTTTTGTGAAGGACCCAAAGCGAGCGAGCTACTCGTGTATAATGACGTTGTTTGATTGCATTTAACGCGTCATTTACGAGGGTTTGTTTGTTCTGCCTTTTACTGGAAATTATGTAAATGAGACGTTCCGTTTTGTCGCCCGGAGCCTGAGATGTGGACGTGGCTCTGTGGAGGATTAGAAGCTCGAAAAAATTGTTTCTGATGTTATAAAATGGCGCACATTTATAACCGTCATTGATACTCGAGAAAGGTTAACAAAGGGTCAACAACGGTTGCGGCAAACAAAGCGACTCATACGAACTTCATGAATTGAATAGCGTTTGACAGCATGAGAAGCGTCCCCAACGCGCTTTGTGCGATGATTTGGCGGGCGCGGAGCGGGCGTGACGCGTGACATAAGTGCACAGTCAACTTGTAGCGCTCAATTACAGAAACATATAATAACGTAACAGAGATATGATTGGCCTATACGCAGACTTCATTCCACGTTACGCAGCAAACGAAATGAAGCTGTTAGCCTAAAATCATTTCCTTTATCAGTTATAATTTGGCTAACGCGAAGGACACGCCAACCAAATCCAAATCAATAAAAGCATAAGTCGAAATACACCTAAGTTCACATTGTGGAATGCAATAAACGTATTGAGTATTGAGTATTGAGTATTGAGTAAAATAACAGTTCTCAGGTGCAATTTTGCAGTAATAAACGCCTTAATCTTAGGGTTTGAAATTTGCGAACCCTATACATAAGTTTATACAAAAACCCTATACTTACCTACTTTCGATTCGAAAAGTGTTTGTTAAAAAATACAACCGACTTCCAAAAACAAGACTACAAAGTGAAAAATAACTTTAATTTCGGAAGTCGGTGTCTAGTTAAATGTATTTTCGTTTTTTGCCACCGACTTCCGAAATTAAAGTTATTTTTCACTTTGTAGTGTTGTTTTTGGAAGTCGGTTGTATTTTTTTGTAAAAAAGTTTTTATTTTTCACTTTTTAGTTGTGTACCTACCCCACACAAATTCTAATACCACTATCTGCAAAACAAACTACTCGTAGAACATCATCCATACAAGAGTGGTGAAAAAATACGTATTATTGAAGCTAACTCAAAAACTACCGAAGCAAAGTTAATCAATTTTATATGGGACCAACTGTGATGTATACCCTCTCGAATAAAACAAAAAAAATCCAAATCGGTTCAGCCATCTACGAGTAATCGGGGAACATACATTAAAAAAAAAAAAAAGAGAACCTACTCCTTTTTGAAGTCGGTTAAAAATAATGTTGATAGCATAATTCGTAATTATTGGTTCAAGTATCATCATAATATAGTTGTACTATTATGTATTCTGTGGTATCATTTACAATAACTTTTATCAATATGAGACGATCATCTCTTTTTATGTGAATTTAACAATAATGCGAAACGTATGAACAGCAGAATACAATAGTTTACCACAATAGTGACTTTATAATCCACAAATAAAACATAATGCGGTGTTCCCGGATGACGGGCGTGACAGCGAGCAGCGTGACAGCGCTGCGAACACCCGCCTTGTCCCAAACTGTCCCGCCATTGTCCCGCTTCCGACTATTATCCAGGAATGAGAGGCCTAAAGGTGGCATCACGGCGCCTGCCTACGCCATTGTTACAGGCTTACGTTTGCAAATCCGATTTATATTTGAATATAATTGACTTTCGGCCTCGGTATCAGGTACCGAGAGCGTGTATCTTATTGTGTTCGGCTGATCTCAATGGCATTTTTATCAGCTGAACATGATAAATGTATTTGGGAGATTAAGTGTTGTGGGTGGGTGCGCTCGCCACACGCCGCATGGGCGCGCTCAGCTATTCAAACATTTTAAGATGTGTTCCGTGAGGTAGGTAACCGCTGACTTATGAGCTATAGATCCAAGTCGACTTAGGCAAGCTTTTGATGCTGAATTCGAAACTAGTCGATTAATGTCATTTTAGTTGCTGGAGCAGATAAAAGGAAACAGACACGAGATGTAAGAATTCGAAATTGTATTTGCCATTCCCCATCACAATACGCGACAAACGAGATACAAACCCGTCGTAATATTTTACATAACAGAGCTAAATCCTGACGCTTGCTACATTGAAATTCTTCCTCGTTTTATATTCAAAGAGGGAACCATTTCCGCCGCGCGGGACAAATCACGCGGAAATTGAAGGCGATTTATTCAAAATATTTGTAGCAACAACTCTTTGAAGGAGCCTGAACGTTCAATACTTTTGTTATTTGTTTTCGGTTCGCGCATCGCGAGGGATCCCGATGTCCTAAACTTTTTTCATCGATCATCGAGAGTCAAAGCTCAAAATTGTGTTCAAAAACCAACTGGCTAACAAAACATCATTGAAAATAAATTATGTGTGCACGTCAGCGATGCGAGAGGTATCTCCGAGATATCTGGTGGGCGCACAAAGCGGCGGCAAGAATGGCGCAGCGGGGGCCGCCGGCCCATAATGGAGAGAGTTTCACACCATTCACGTATCGCCCTCGAGTTTTTTCTCTGTGACGGGGGTCACATGGACCATCCGTCTTGCCAGACAGCCACCAGGGATGTACGTATGCAAATGTAAATGTGTCGTTATCCGCGCGACTATCGAAACGAGCCTTGTACCATGTATTAACGTTTTGCGAACACTTGAGTTTGTGAACCGTATACGTAGCTGAACACAGTGCCGGCTTGTGTTTGCTCTATCGCACGACGATGGCAGGTCATCGTAGACCGTACTGCAATATTTTTAAGGCCTGTAGTCGCTCCGTGCGGCGGCGGAGGCGCCGACAGCGGGGCGGGGCTGGGCGGGGCGACGCGCGCCGTTACACGCCGCCTGACGTCATGATACTCCGCCGCCGAGCGCGTGCACCCGCGTGCTGCGTGAAGCATGCACGAGTGTGCGTGCTGCGGTGTGTGCACTATGACGTCAGCAGTGCAAGCACCAACAACAAAGTCAAGCACCACTCACAAAGTGTGACAAAAGCAGCTGATGAATCGAATCTCACACTGCTTTGGTGAATGAATTTTATGCTGATGACATTTTCAAATACCTACACTCCCGAACACCTGAATCGATCCACCATGCATATTTCTGTTAAGAGGACTCTCGCTTTTTAAATAATGGTACCTAGTACAAAGAAAAAAAAGTGGTTTTGAAGCCATTTGGCCAAATTATCGTGGAATTTTTGAAGAAAACAATTAGTTTACACTGATAAAACGTTTATTTAGTTACCTCCAAGAGCATTTACGACAGCCATCATGAGGTTCGGTGCAGGATTAAATAATACCACTATGACGTGCTGTGGAATGTTCTCCCATACTTCCAAGATGACAGTTTTCAGCTTCTGCATAGTTTCTGGAGCTGGTTGGTCAGTTCGGTCGAACACTCTTCAGCTAATCCCATAAGTGCTCTATTGGATTCTTATCAAGGCTTCTTGCTGGCCATTCCATTACTGTGACACTAACGTCATGCAGATATTCTCATACAATTCTTGTAGTGTGTGCCCTTGCATTATCATGCATAAAAATGAAGTCCTGGCCCACAAACTCAGCGTATGGCATCACATGAGCCTCTAGCTAGGCAATGCCGTATGTATCTGTCGCTATGTAGTGGTAGCAACCGTGGTCCCGTCACAACCTCAAGGTCAGTTTTTCCTTTGGTGGAAATTCTGTCCCAGACTAGTGTCCATGACCTACCTCCACCTCACCTTCTTTTCAATGCAACATTTCTGAAAACGTTCTCCCGGTCTTCGGTACAGTTTCCTGCATTCATCATTACCATACAGCATAATCTTGTTTTCATCTATAAAAAGAACCTCGCTCCATTGACGTTGTGTCAATTGCAATGCAAGTTTTCGCGTGCAAACTGCAGGCGCGCCATTTTGTGAGCTCGTGTCAGTGTGGGCCCATTGGCTGGCTTTTAAGGTTTCAGGCCACGTTCTTCGAGTCTCTTTTTCACAGTGTGAGCGCAAACAGTCAGTCCATGAAAGTTTCGAAGCTGTTCTTGGACCTGTACTCAGGTCAGGTGATTACGCAGGCTGGTGGTAGTGATAAACCGATCTTGTCGTGTCGTGTGTAGTGACCCGGTTTCGTGTCCTCCTGGACGGCGCACAAAGCCGTCAGTCTCCAGGTATCGATGGTAAATTCTTTCAACGGTAGAAAGACTTACATGAAGTTGTGCACTTACGTTTCGCTGACTAAGCCCAGACCGGCTACTTCAGATGCAGTATCTATAATTTGAACGTCAGAATGGATTAAAAATAAGGAAAAACAATTTCGATGCTCTTTTTTTGCAAAACAAATAACATAACTATATTTACTTATAGATGCTTTAATCAAAGCTTGTGGCTTCTCCGATTTTCGACGATTTCTCCGATTTTTTGTGGCGACTCCGATTTTCTTCTCTTTTTCAAATTCGTGAATTCCGGAGCAATGGTGATACCGAAATGATGCCAGTATATCAGTTTCAAACTGCATAAAAACTTTTTCTCTGACCTAACTTTTTTTTAAACATTTTTGGCCTATACACAAAAATGCAAGGTGGCTCATTTTAGGAGTCCGGGAGTGTATTTGACGACAAATAACAAACAAAATACCTAATAGATAAGAAATAAAATCAATTCGCCTAACGTTTTCCCAACATGGTTGGGGTCGGCTTCCAGTTTAATCGGATGCAGCTGAATACCAGTATTTTACATGATGCGACTGCCGATCTGACCTCCACAACCCAGTAACTGGGAAGTTATACGATACCCTTGGTAAGACTGGTTGTCAGACTTTCGGGCTTCTGACGACCCGTAACGACTCTCAAAGATCCACGAATGACAGTCGGGGCCAACGGCTTAACGTGCTTTCCGAGGCACGGAGGAGTCTTGTTATGTAAAGATGGTCATCCATCCACGGACCAACCCCGCAAGCGTAGCTTAACCTAGTGGATCGACCCGTGCGGCTGTTGAGCCCCTTGAGATAAGAAATAACAAAGTTGTACAAATATACCTGAACTAATCAGTCAATCTAAATTCTAAAGACTTCACTTGCACTCGCAAAATAAGTATTTTAGTGTTTACTAAAGTACTTTAAGCTTCTTTTTTACCAAGTAACTTGACATCATCGACTTTATAAAGTCTACTAATAATAATTAGCGTACCTACACTAAGGCTTCAATCACTTATACAGGTAGGTACGGTCGGCAACAGAAGTCGGTTAACAGCTTCTACTTTTTGACATCATCTAAATTAACACAAAATGATACGATAAACTGCTTTTTTTTCGTTTAACTGTTAAGAGTTAATGTTCTTAAAATTTCAAGTACTTCTGTTCCGATTTGAATTAAATGTTTCGCTTAATAATTAAGATTAAACAACTGCAAGTGTTAATCGACTTTTGTTGCTGATTGTGCCTACTTTTAAATAAACCCAACCTAAGGTCAGCGCTCTTTGCAGAAACTTAGCAATACAAAATATTGTCAAGAAGTTTTCCACTTTTCAGTGTTTTGCAATTGTGGGAATAATTTGGTAAATAAACAATAGTCGAGTCGAACACTGTGAGATTCGTGACTCGTGAGTGAAGTGCTGGCGCGGCTGGCGCGGCTGGCGCGATGGATGGCGTGTCGTGCTAACAGCCGTCGTGGAGACGTCCTAACGCGTTAATGACTCGTGGAAAGCGCATAAAATCAACAGGCGCCAACCAGCCCGCCTGCGCCCGCCGGCTCACAGCCACCACCGACATATCTATTACACCGGCCGACGTTCCCACATACCTCAATCAGTGTTACGAAACGTCGCGGCCACGAGCCTCGCCAATGGCGGCCTATCACAACATATTAAGTAATAAACAGTCCATAAAGGCAGCGCACACGGCACACGGCGCGGGCGCACCGCGTACGGCGCTAATTACAAACAATTAGACGCCATGTTGCCGCCCCGCCGCGCCGCGCCCCGCGCGCGCTCCTCGTTATTAACCTATTTATTGCATATTGGAAACAAAAAACAGATCTTCCAAACGGCGCTCATAGTTTTTGGATGTCCGACTTAATTTCCTGCTCGTTTGTGCTGCGCGGGCGCTCGGCCCCACTAGGCTGTTCCCTGGTCGATGTGAGCTTCACGTCAAACGTTCCACTTTATTATGATCTCATCAAATTTTATTTATGCGCCGAAGTGATCGAATCGATTCGTCTTTTCTCTCAGGCGTATTAATTAGTTTTGTGTTATTATGAAAACGTCCAACTGCCCCGTTTAGTGTATGGACGAGCTTTATGTCCTTACGGCCGGATCGATCTAAATAAATTTTTCATCGATCAGTAATTTATGAGGCTTATTATAATATAATATTAATACCTACAAGCTAGAATTAAGCATGAACATTGTAAAGAAACAGAGGGGCAATTCCCGTATTTATAACAACGTTCGCAATCTCATCTCAGTCTCAATCTGTCAAAATTGTATAGAGTTTGCCTACATTTTTGACATTTGATTGTCGCTGGCTGACATTGCGACTTGAATTTGAACGTTTTTAATTACGAGAATTGGCCCTCAGATGTCCGAACAAACCTGTTTGTAATATGTTATTGAGTAAATAATTTAGTTAGTTTATTCGAATAGGCAAATATCAATGAAGGGAACTCATTGGCAAGTGTTTTTTTAAAAACAATGCTAAGCTAGTACCTATTTTAATCCTCCTGCTCATTAAAATACAATTAAAATTGATGTTTTAAGTACTTCTTTGAATCTTTAAAGTCAAAAAAAAATATAAATTTAATGTAACTATTTCATTAGAGAACATCGGTAAACAGCATACGTTTACAGTAGGTGACTTGCTGATTTCCAATATCAGCATACTACTTAGATAGCGGTGCTCACGAATTCAACGAGAAAGATTCAATGTAGAAGCGAGTATATTTTATATGAGCACATGAGCAATACTCCTACTAACAATTCCTAGGAGTCTAATAAATATTATTTGACAGTGTGTAGGGCGTCAACTATAAACACTATATCATTACTTCGCGAGTCATGACTAAATCAACAATATTTGCTCAGGAGTGGATGCAATCCTGTCACGCACCACCCCGCACGTCAGCTCAAGAGCATCGTCTCACCTCTCTTTGAACGAACAGATCCAGCATCCTACCATACCTCAGTAACAGACTAACATCAGCCACTCTCTCTAACTCACAAAGCCATGAAATTCGTTCAACGTTTTCCTCATATGACGTCACTTAACCACTAAAATGCATTACTCGATTACAACAATACAAGTTGATGGAGTAACGCCATAGTGATAAAATAGTGTTTAGAAATGGACGGCGCAATATTATTGCTACGTCACGCGTAGAGCCGCTACGAGTCTACGAGTGCTACGACAGCAACACGTCCGTTTGACGGTTTATAATCACCTATTACTTGTTTGACAGATTGAAATCATTTGCGAATATCAGCTAGCGTTGTGCGAACTTTCATAATATCTCCTTGTACAGCTGCAGAGTGTTGGTGCTGGTCAGAAGCAGCGATGCGTGGCAGCGGCGGCGGCGCGGCTGACGGGCGCGCCGGCGCAGCGCTCCGCTCGGTGCCGGCACATTATAACTGTCATATAACTCACGAGGTAATAGGAGCGGCGAGCCTTGTGCCAACTATTAAATACTATTCACATTTTACGATAATGCCCAACAAACTCTTATTGACGTATAAATTCCGAGCTTTTTTTTTTCTCCTCGGAACGACCGAAGGCGCCAGTTGTTTCTCGATATTAATAATGCTATGCTAGTTCTGTTTTTCGGGTTTAATTACGCCCAGACCGGTGATAGTCGGCGATTCGACGCCGGCTCGAATGGGTGGAAAGTAGTAAATTAAACGGTCGGCGAGCCCCTTTTAATATTCATAGCGTTATCAAACAAAATTTTAAACTAATTAAAAGTTGTTTTAATAATTCCGTGGTTATGAATAAGAGTGCCCGAGGCGACGGGTTCGATTTGTTTGCATTCTGATGCGCGACAGGAAATTGCTTACGTGATACAAGCGCCCGCGCAGCCGCCGCACTATATTACTCGTTTGTATGTCTTTACTTGTTATGGCTTGGTGCCAGGTCGATGAACTTCATTTGTTTTTCGAATCTACTCAAAATGTTTCCGTGTTCGAAAGCGGCGCGAACGATATTGTTCGCCAACCATTGAGACGAATGGCTGACTTTTTTGCTCGAAGATAATAATATACTAAAGATACCGTTCAATCTGTACACTATCAAGATTTTTAGCGTGAACTGCAAGGAATCGATCGATATGGAGTTAGTGATTCCCATGTGAAGTTTATGACAAGAATTACACAGTCATGTGCGACGGACGGCAGGTGTTACTGCTCGGGTCATCTTGATAGCGCCAGCCGCGTGCGCCCGCGCAGCGCATCGGCCACACGACACACACACGATCCAAACACTGACTGAACACTGAAACAGCACCATGAGCTCTGCGACACTGCCGCACTTCACAAGCACTGAGCAGCACTGCGCAACTCCGTGAATTATGTTAATTATAGTTTTGTGCCGCTAATTTGCGCTTTCCTGATCGTGATTGTTTTAAAAACGTATCATTCGTAAGATACATTTCTTGTATCATACCGCCAATTAAATATTATCATATTAGTAAGTATGTATCGATAGTAGCATGTACACAAGCAGTGGTCGCATTAATTATTTTAATGTAATGTTAAAACGCCGCAATCTGATAATTTATTGGTAAATTGGGGTAATGGCACGATGATTAGCCCCGGTATGGTCAGGAGTCAGTCGGTCTGTTGAGTCGTGTGGACGCAGTCGCGGCGGGGAGTCCTGTCCCGGCCAGGCCTGCACCTGCCGTCGCTTGAGTTCTGCACTGACATCACTGTTTGTAACAATAACTGTAGCCACCTTTATTACTATCATTAACACTATTGAAGCCTCGTGTATATTTTATCACACCAGCTGCGCAAGCGTATTCCTTTCGACTCAAACCAAGACCACTTCATTTAGTTATAGCTTTGAAAGGGATCGGGTCAATGTTGTTGAAACCCATATTAAAGTTGGCTAAATGGCATTTTAGTTCGCTATACCTAATTATCTGTAATCTCTTAATTAAGTTTCATGATGCCATGTCTTTCTGTCATACAATCAATCAAATAAATCAATATTATCTACCAATTTCATAATTTTTGATCAGGTATTTAACCAATTCAATTATCGTGAGACTGTTGTTGTTAAAATATTATTTTCACTTTTTTTTCTTTTCTTTCTTCTGTTTCACGACCTGTGTCCAAATAAACGTTTTTCTTTCTTACTTTTCTTTCTTTCAATTTTAATTTTGTTTTAATGTACCGTTTTACCGATGTTACCAATTTTTCAATATTAGTGCTTATAGTAAGGAGCTCGTGGCTAAGTAATAACAGCCGCACGGGTCTATCGATCAGGTTAAGCTACGCTTGCCGGGGTTGGTCCGTGGATGGGTAACCATCTTTACATACCGAGACTCCTCCGTGCCTCGGAAAGTACGTTAAGCCATTGGTCCCGGCTATCATTAGTGGATCTTTGACAGTCGTTACGGGTCGTTAGAAGCCCGAAAGTCTGACAACCAGTCTTACCAAAGAGTATCGTGTTACCCAGTAACTGGGTTGTGGAGGTCAGATAGGCAGACGCTCTATGTATAATACTGGTATACAGCTGCATCCGGTTACCTGGAAACTCACCCCAACATAGTTGGGAAAAGGCCGGCAGAATCAATACTAGGTAAGTTAAGATACTTATTTCTATAATTCATTGTCTTACGCATGTAGTATTTACCTATACTAAGTAACTGTTGTACTATATTACTTTTCTTAAGGCGCGGACTGACTACGGTTTTAAACGGCACACAACCACGTAATCTATTGTCACCATTAGCTGGCTTGAAATAAGGTTGAAAATTGAAAATAATATTTGTGTTGCCGAGATGTGACTAAGCTGCGAATGTGCATTTATTTTCCGGGTTTTTTTTACATTATTCAGAATATACACAAGGAATTAATTAATTTTATTGGGAATATCAAACTATTTTTTATACTATTCTATTCAGTTGAATTTTTTCTTTAAGCCCTGCTCATCATTCTCCTGCCCTTATCCCAATCTATTTGGGGTCGGCGCAACATGTCCTTTTTTTCCATACTTCTCTATTATTCGTCATCTCGGTAGTGACCCCCTTTCTAGCCATGTCATCTTTCACACAATCCATCCATCGTTTCTTTGGTCTTCCCCTACCCTTATAGCCATCGACATTCATACCCAAAACTTTCCTTACGACATTTTCCTCACTCCTCCGCATCACATGCCCATACCATGACAGCCGATTTCCGCACAGCTTTTCAGTCACCGGTGCCACTTTTAGACTTCCTCTTATGTACTCATTTCTTATTCTATCCATTCGTGTAACACCACACATCCCTCTTAGCATTCTCATCTCAGCTGCATGCAACTGCTTTTCATTTATCCCTTTTGTGGCCCAACATTCTGATCCATACAAGACAGCAGGTCTAACCATTGTTTTATATATCTTCCCCTTAAGTTTAAGGGGAATGCGGGAGTCGCAGATTGTCCCCGTGACCTGCCGCCATTTCATCCATCCAGTGTTAATCCTATGCTTAACCGTCCGATCTACTTCGCCATCGCTTTGCACGAGTGAACCGAGATACCGAAAGTCGGAGCAGACTGGGAGAAGCGCGCCATCAAGCGCTATGCCTCCAGAACTGGAGATACCGCCGAAATCGCAGAACATATATTCAGTTTTGGTTCTGCTGATTTTCAAGCCAACATTCTCCAGTTTCTGTTGCCATTTCTCCAATCTGCTCCGAATCTCAGGTAAATCTTCACCGACAAGAACAATGTCATCGGCAAACAGCATGCACCAGGGTGCCTCTTCCTGTAGATTCGATGTCAGAGCATCCATAATCAACAGGAAGAGGTAAGGACTTAAAGCCGACCCTTGGTGCAAGCCAACAGGCACATTGAACTCGTTGGTATTCCCTGCAGCCGACCGGACGTAGGTACGAGATTGACTGTACATAGCACGAATTAACTCTACATACTTCCCGGGCAAACCTTTCTCTTTCAAGGCCCACCACAACACATCCCGAGGTACCCTATCATACGCTTTCTCCAGATCAATGAACACCATGTGCAAGTTCTTGTGTGCACGTCTGTACTTCTCGCACAATTGGCGGAGTGCAAAAGTGGCGTCCGTTGTTCCTCGACCTGGCATAAACCCAAACTGGTTCGGGGTAATTTCACTCTCCTCTCGCAGTCTTTTCTCTATTACTTTCTCCCATACCTTCATACTATGTGACATGAGCTTTATTCCTCGATAGTTGTTGCAGTCCTGTACATCACCTTTATTCTTGAAGATGGGCACTAGCGAACTATTGCACCATTCTTGCGGGATCCCTCCTTCATGCAACAACTTATTAAAGAATAAAGTCAGCCACATACATCCATCTTCTTTTAAGCACTTCCATACTTCTACTGGTATATCATCTGGGCCCAAGGCCTTTCCATTTTTCATACTTTGAACTGCCTTTCTGACTTCATCCATGCTAATTTCCCTTACCAAACCCATATTTACTTGTACCTCTTTAAGCACACCATTCCATTCATTCTCTTCGTTCATTAGCCTTTCAAAATAAATCTTCCATCGTTCTTTTATTTCGTCATCTTTGGACAGACCCTTACCGGCGTCGTCTTTCATACATTTAATGTGAATAATATCTCTCGTTCTCCTTTCTCTTGCTTTTGTAATCCGGTAGAGCTCTTTCTGGCCTCTAGGGCTGTCCAGTGAGTCATACAACTTCTCCTGCGCCTTAGCCCTCGAAACTGCTACCGCTTTTTTTGCCTTTCTCCCTTAAGCCCTGCTCTGTCCACTGTATTTTTTGCGTCGAATACTTTCATTAGGTACGTTACGTCATACTCCACAATCCAAGAAACCAATTTTTGTGAATTGAGCTAATACTGCGCCTTAATGTGTATTGTGTTTGTATCAATGTGTGTAATCAATTGTTAGTGAACCTAATAAAATAAATAAAAATACAACAAATCATACATCACTTTTTAAAAGACATATTGCTTTAAAGCCGCTGATAGACTTGAGCATTGATTTGTGATGAGCATTCGCCGTTTTTAAATTTGTCGAACTGAACAACGAACACAGCCAAGCATAGATCCAAACATCGCTACGATTATTTGTACGATCATTCTCGTGAACGCTCTAGTAAATGCTCGTTAAAAATGTATTCTTCCCGAATATGACAGACTTGACTTGAAGATTGCTCAGCTCGGCAAAAAGTTTGAAGCAAATTTACTGTCGTTTCGCTAGAATGCTCGTTAGAACGCTCGCCAGAATGCTCTCTAAATCGCTCCTGTTAAAACGCTCGCTAAATCGCTCCATTTTAACATTCACTAGAATGCTCATTAACTCTTAAAATGTCGATTGTACACCATGTGTACAGATAACAATAGAATTTCAATTGTGTCTGCTAATTGGCGCGCGACGGGTTAACAGTCAATGCTCAAGTATATCAGCGGTATGGTCCATCGAGTCGTATAATGTATTAGACCTGTGATCGTTTAATCCGCTCACTGAAATCCAGATGAGCTAAAAACAAATACCTATTTAATAAATTTTCATTAAAAGATTAGTTGCTCTGTTTACGGAAAAAAGGTGATCAGCTGTAGGCTTTTAATTGAGAAAAAAATCACAGATCTCATGCACCACATGACCTTCAAATAGCATTGGGAATTAACTTCGGTAATATTAATAAATAAATCAAACTTCAGCGGCATCTGATAGCCTTTTCCCAGCTATGTTGGGGTCGGCTTCCAGTCTAACCGGATGCAGCTGAATACCAGTATTTTACATGGATCGCTCCATGCCTATCAGTCCTCCACAACCCAAATTAATGGATAATACGATAGGTACCCCTTGGTAAGACTGGTTGTCAGACTTTCGGGCTTCTGACGACCCCTAACGATTGTCAAAAATCCAAGAATGACAGTGGAACCAACGGCTTGACGTGCTTTCCGAGGCACGGGGGGTCTCGGTATGTAAAGGTGGTCACCTATCCACGGACCTTGTCGATCGACACGGGCGACTGTTATTATTTAGCCACGGAAAAAAACATGTAGATATATATTTTATTTATATTTATCAAAACATTTTATATTACAAAATACAAACTTTTCAATACTACTAATCAATGTGCCTAGCCTTTTCCCAGATTGTTAGGGTCGGCTTCCAGTCTAACCTGATGCAGCTGAATACCAGTATTTTATTTACATGGAGCGAATGCCTATCTGACGTCAACTATTTTCAATACTACCTATATACTAGGTAAGGCAGTATTATATCTACAGCTTTGTTGCAAGAACATGTATTATTTATTTTTTATTTTTAAACAGTTACTTATATATTAAGTAGAAAATACAGAGGTTTCATTACTACATACTTTTATAATACTACACACTAATTACATTTTTGCTGTACGGTAAACCGCACATCAGTGGTAACACCCATACAGCTCAAATTAGCACGAGACGCTCAAACCAAAATCATCATCTCCAAAATTTTTATATTTATTTTATTTTCGAAAAACAGTCGGTGGTAGGTATACCTTTCTGAACATTTAGGTACATGTAGATTTTTTTTTTAATATTCATAAATAAGACTAGATGTTGGGTACATTATGGACTCCAAAAATACATATGACCATTTTGCCATTTATCACCTAAGAAACAGGACTACCTAGTTTAGGCGACAGGGTTAAATGTTTTGTGTTGATTTATGTAGATATGCGTGTTTTTAGGGTTCCGTACCTCAAAAGGAAAAAACGGAACCCTTATAGGATCACTTCATTGTTCGTCTGTCTGTCTGTCAGTCTGTCAAGATCCTTTTTCTCAGGAACGCGTGGAGGTATCAAGTTGAAATTAATATGAAATATGTAAGTTTATGGTCTCTTGAAGTCCTAAAAAACTCAAACTTCTAAGTCAACGCAATAAAAACATACGGCCATTTATGCGACATATCGCACGCAAGTACACACCGCAACTACTACTGTTACTGTACTGTTTATACTCGCAAGTAAATCAAAACCTACAGGGTACTTCCCGTTGACCTAGAATAATGAAATTTGGCAAGAAGCAAGATCTCACAGCACAAGTAAAGAAAGAAGTCCGAAAACTGTTAATTTGTAGTTTCACACTAAAAAAATATTTTTAGGGAACCAATGTTAAATTTGTTTTTGGGATTGGATGGGACCTTTTCAACTACGGAACCCTTCATTGTGCGTGTTCCGACACGCAATTGGCCGGTTTTTGTTGTTTTGTACATTTGCTCTTGTGTAACATGAATCTTGTGTGTGAAATAATAAATATTATTCTTATTTAGAGCCATTTTCTATAATGTTTTAAAGAAATATTTGACTAATTCAATTTTACTCTTTTGTGCATTGTAGACCTCGTCAATACAAACATTTTGACACCTCATTTAATTATAATATATTGACTCAGAAATAACGAAAATATCGGCATGCCGCACTTTTCTTGAAAATAGTGCCTATACCGGACCGATCGAAATAGTACATTTTGATACAAGTGGAGAATTTTTGTTATTGTATTTGAGGCGGAATTAACACCCGAGCCGTGGGCGAGGCCTGCAATTGAACCCCAAGCCGAGCCGAGCCGAGAACTGCAATAACAAATGTCCACGTGTATCAAACGACGTTTTTCAATACACTTTTGATGAAATAAAATAAAATAACGAAAAATATTTTTGTCATGAATTATTAGGAAACTACTGTTTGAATGTTCTTTTTTTCCGTGCTTTGCTATCGCCAGGTTGAAGGAGAAGCAAATGTATAAAGCCGATAAACAGCCTAATAGGAAAAATAGAAAATTCTAATATTTTTGAGTTTAGAACAAAAATAAATGTTAATTTGTTCATAAACGTTTTTTTTATTGTATTGTATTCATGGTTTTTGATGATATTCTATTTATAATCATTATTTAAATATTCAAAAAATATTAACGCCGTAAAGACGCATATCTCTTTGCCGAGATTTAAAAAAACATTCACCTCCAAATAGAGACGGTGTGAATAGAGGCAATGAACCAATTTGGACTAAGTATAGGTTTAAGTTATCTGTGGCAATTTTTATTTCTGCACACGTGTGGGAAAATGAAAAATCGCACGCGTGTGATATATATTGCATTGTGACCCTAATCACAGGGCGATATGAATCAGTTTTCGAGGAAGTGTATGAAAAAACATTTCCAATGTTAAAAAACACTACGTTCGACCACAAATCTCCAAACAACAAGGGTCAAAAAAATGAGTTCGACTACAAAGTGACGCTTGTTTGTTACGACGGTTTCACACGGCTCGTACGTCGATAACACATTTTGTTAACACTCTGTAACCATTTAGTATTTTTTCTTAAGCAGAACATTGTAAAATGTACCTACTAATGCCTACTGAGCTGATGTTACTACGACACGCGAGGTCACTCCTACATATTGTTGTGTGAACGAATTTTGATGGCTGGCGCCATTTTTGGCGTGAAAAACAAAGGTTCTATTTATTACCATAATAGTAACTTGAAAGTTGTAGAATTACGATTCAATCCATTGTTTCTGTACCTAAATTATTGTTTTGTCGAACAAGACTACAATCGAATGACGGAATACGTTTGCCGTCGGGAAAGGAATTTTACACGTTACTCACTTCACGAAAGACATCCGTTGTCTGAAAGAAATGAATGTTATGGTTGAGATTTTACGTTTACTGAATAATCGTAAAATCTCAACCATAACATTCATTTTCGCTAGATCTGACAACTGATCCACCTCACAACAGTAACATTGTAATGCACTAACTGACGTAGCTGAACAGCGCTAAGATATGTGTCGAGTTTCTTATCGTGGAAACACAAGCGAAAAAAAAAAAAAAACCTCCTTAAAAACGAATAAAGCCTTCCATAAAAGTGTAGTTATTCCGAAGATTATCATAATTATTACAAAGCGTGAAGATGCCCACGATACTGATGGTATCGTGCGCGGGCGCAAGGAGTAAGCGTCGCCGACGACACTGCGCGTAACTTATTAATTGTGTTAGTTCCCATAATTAAGTCATCATCGGGACCGAACTCCAGACTTTTTTCTTTATTATCAACTTAATAAACTCTCTCGTTCTCTACAAATTCGAATCGAATAACTTGGTGAAGGTATTCCTTTTTTAATTGCTCATACGGGCTTTTATTTAGTGTGTGTACAATAAAATCCAGTGTTTATTGTAGCCGATCGGTTTGTTTAACGGCCCCGCCTCGCTGGCTTTACTCGTTGGCACGCCATAGTGCTATTGTACTCATGTTTGGACAGCGCTGAATAAGGAGACCAAGTCCTCAAGACTTCCAGGAATAGGAAAAGAATGATGCAGGTGCTCCAACACAATACAGTCTGCTTATAGTTATAGGTGCGAGGTGCACTTGTATTGTAACGCACTAAAAATAACACAAGACTCGTTTTTTTAATCCTTTTTTGTCTTTTTATCATAAACTAGCTTCCCCCCGCGGCATTGCCCGTATCGATAAAAAGTGGCCTAATGTCCTTCTCCAGGTTTCAAAGTATCCCAATACCAAATTTCATAAAAATTGGTTCAGCCGTTTAGCCGTGAAAGCGTAACAAACAAACATACAAAAAATCTAATATAATCTCTAGAATATTAAAATCTTTAGAATAAATTAATATATTTAAATGGAACCTATAGGTATGTATTTGTCCTAGCGAAAGGTCGGCCACGGGCGGGCGATACTCAAAGGCGAAACAATGTCACACACATTTATATAAAGTGTTATCGATACAACACAGTACCTAATAGTTTGTATGGTTACATAACCGCGGCGTTGCCTTTGTGAGGATGAGCTGAAGTAGAACAATGCGTGACGTCATAAATAGAGAAATAACGCGAATTAATACGAGTGACATGTTTGCGCAGCGATGTTTGAGCGCCGTCATTATGCGCGCTTCACTACGCTGAAAGTAATTTACACAAGTGACTCGCGCGCACTACAAACAGTCGCGCGCGCACACACACTGGCACTCCTAATTTAAATCTTATCAGCGAACACATAGGGTCCTCAGTTGATTGACGGCGGCGTGATGGGCCTCGTTGTAATATAGATGTCAGGGCACGTTCAGGCGTTAGTTTGCGTTTCACACGTGTTCTCTTACAATAACCTACATTCCTTCACCTTCTCTACTTTACTTTATGAGTAATTCAGAAACAATAAAATGCTATACCACATATCCCCGCGGTTATTAATAATCATATCGTTTATCCAATCGATCTCGATTGACGACCTAAATGCATTTATTAATATAAACTTCATAGACACAGAACATATTAGGCGGTCTTAATACCATAAAGCATTCTCTACCTTCGGTTGATACAGTTCACGTCACGTAAAAACACCGCTGGCCAGAGACAACTGTAACTTTGTAAACCTAGATCGTGTCACGTAATGAGCGCTGGCCGACGCACAAACATACACACACACGCCATTTTTACGTGACGTGAACTAATACAACGTATGGTTGTGCGGTGACACGATCTATACGTTACAGTTGTGCGATTGGCCAGCGGATTTTAAACGTGGCGCGAATTGCACTGGACAACAATGTGATATGCGTAAAAAATAATAAATATAACAAAAACATTTTCAAAAATGCCGTTGGCAATTAAGTTTTGCTTTCCCTACGACTTCTTTCAATAAAATCAATCTGCCCAGCCTTTTCCCAACTATGTTGGGGTCGGCTTCTAGTCTAGGCGGATGCAGCTGAATACCAGTATTTTATATGGAGCGGCTGTATATCTGACCTCCACAACCCAGTAACTAGGTAATACTATAAACCCTTGGTAAGAATGGTTGTCAGACTTTCAAAGAAAGTAACGACTGTCAAAGATCCACGAATGACAGCCGGGACCAATGGCTTGACGTGCTTTCCGAGGCACGGAGGAGTCTCGGTATGTAAAGATGGTCACCCATCCACGGACCAACTCCAGCAAGCGTAGCTTAACTTGATGAAACGACCCGTACGGCTGTTATTACTTAGCCACTTATTACTTAGCTACGTTAGACTTCTTTCAATAAAGTCTAACCCTAATATGGTAGAGGTACTTAACGAAGGCTTTGACATGTTCTAAGATGTTAGGTTTAGCGCAGGGATCCAGAAGGTAGGTTCTATATTCCTATTTAGAATAAGGGACTCTTCCCATCTTCGGAGACAAGAAATTCCATTAGTTATAGGTAATAATTAGGCGAATTACACATCCGAAAATAAAAAACAAAACAAATGTGACACATCATGTGTTGAGATGTCATCGGAGTGAATTAATGTTAATAGCCTCAATTTGTTTATTAGAGAAAAAATGTCTCGAAACTGGAATAGAGACGTCCGACACGGCGCGGGCGCTCATTTGAAAAACTAATCTGACCTCAGTTGCCAATAAATATAGCATTTTGTATTTATTTATTATGAAATGTTCGCTGAATATTTTAATAAATCAAACTTTACGACATACCGATACGTTATATATAACTGTATAATTATAAATAGTTACAAGTCATTAAATTCGCAAAACAAGCATAAAGATACCCAGTTAACTTAACACTAATAATCATAATGAGCGTTACGGTGCTGCGATGTAGAGCGAATCCGATACTGATCAGGTTTGACTCAGAGGATGTGCATAGCTACAGTATTTATCACATGACTTGAAGACATAATAACTTATAATTCCGCCCTCATGGTTCCTCAAATGTAACAATAATTTACATTTTAGAGGTGTAACGTAGCTGCAAAGCAACTCGCGTCGAAATCTATTAACTAACCCGAAGAGATCGGTGACTGTGCTCCGAAATCAGTTTTCTTTATTCCTAGTATACTAAGTTAGTAATGATAATAAATTATTAAAAGCAAACAAGAAGAAGAGGCAATATAAATACATGTGGACGTTAATTTAAGGTGTGCGAGCCGGCTTCGGACGGACACAAATTGATAAATTACACTAAGTTGAACATGGTTAATCCCAACGAAATGAGCACTTACGGCGGGATTACACCTCGGAGCACCCCAGCGATGACATTAGCCGGCGCGAGCGGAGCGGAGCGGGCACGGCGCGGCGCGGGCGCACGTGATGCATGGCGCGCATTGTGCTCCGCGCCGAACACATTTGTAACCACCGCAGTGATATACAACGCCTTTATGTAACTCCTATAATAAGTTTATAATGAAAAATGTTATTCTGTAACTGTTAATGCCGCCGTTATAACTCCTCTATTGGTAATGCTCTTGATAAAGTAACGCGTCCTTTTCATTTCTCGTACACGACTAATCTTTTTAAAATTCATTTCAGTAAAATAAAATATGAATATAACCTCTGTTATGAATAATTCGAGCTTTGATCCGCGCCGTGGCTTCGTCGGTAGGTGCTAACCGAATAATAGTAGGTAATATTCGAACCTTACAATAAGCGTAGCACTTAAGAACTAATAATTAAACGGATTTATAATAAGAGGTGTTTTAATTTATATCAAGAACTTTCATGATGCAAACTCTCCACGGATGTATCTAATCGAAACATCAATCACGTCAATACCGGACGACATCATCAAGAGTGTGTACACTTTCTGAACTAAAGTAAAAATACCATGCAATTTATTAATTTGATCAAAAAAGAGTATTTTATTAACTTGACGGCTGCAACCAATTACAAAATAAATTCAATGAAAGATAAGGTGGTTTTTAATTTTTCTGGAATTGGTCAGTATTAGATTTTCTTAATATTTTTCTTCCCCTTTTAGGTGTTCCATCTCTGCAACTTGTATTATGTTTTGTTGCTGAGTTTTTGTTAACCCTGCAGCAATCTCAATTCGATAGCTTTTTCTGTGGATCGCGTGTGGAGCGTGTCCTCATAAGCATAACATAATCGTAAGATTGATTGTATTGTAGTAATGTTTTCACCGTGTAGCCGTCGCGTGATCTCGGCCGGCGCGGCGCGGCGAACGCTTGTTATTGCCAGCTATTGCGACTACCGCGCCCCCTGCTCTATTAAGATATTGCAACGATTATTTTTTTTTCTCATTTCCTGCCAGATGAAATATTTTTTGTAAAAAAAAATTAATAGCTTTTACACTTCTTGTAAAAGTAATAGGTTTTTGTTTTTATTTTTTCATTTTTATAAAACAACTATAAAAGATAAAGTTTGTGTTTTAAAATAAAAAAAATTTTGGAAGTCGGTGTCTGGTTAAAATAATGTATTTTCGTTTTTTGCCACCGACTTCAGAAATTAAAGTTATTTTTTACTTTGTAGTGTTATTTTTGGAAGTCGGTTGTATTTGTTTTGTAAAAAAGTTTTTATTTTTCACTTTTTAATTGTGGTACCTACCCCACACAAATTCTAATACTTACCACTACCTGCAAAACAAACGAGAACAACATCCATATAAAAGTGGGGAAAAAATACATATTATTGAAGCTAACTCAAAAACTACCCAAGCAAAGTTAATAAATTTTATATGGGACCAACTTTGATGTATATCCTCTCGAATAAAACAAAAATTTTTCAAATTGGGCGACTCTGTAAAAAGTTATGCATGGTCATAAATAAAAAATAAAAATTTACGTGTCGAATTAAGAACCTCCTCCTTTTTTTTCGTCGGTTAAAAATAATAGGTACGACTAGAAAAATGCGTTGCAGAGTGATTGGAGTATTCCATTAGACTCGATCAGGGAGTCATATTATACTTATTACTAACAGGTATAGAATATAAAGCAGCTATAAAATTGTGTTTCTTTTGAAATCACTTTATGTTTTCGTCCAAACCGGCCATAAATAAAGCGGTGGAACGCAAGGCAAGTTCTATGTCTTCTTTATCGTTGGCCTCGCAAAGGTCTTTCAAAGTGCAGGATGGTATTACATAGAGAGACAAGAGGTGAGGTATCATTAAAATACCTACTTGAAGCTAATTTAATCTAGAATGATTACAGGTGTTAAGGAAAAAAACCGGCCAAGTGCGTGTCGGACCACGCACAATGAAAGGTTCCGTAGTTGAAAAGAATTTATCCCAAGAACAAACTTAACATTGTAGTTGAAAAACATGTTCCCATACATTGATATACTCGTACGTCACTTTCAATTCTCCAACTGCAAATTTAACCTTGTAATTTTTTATGTGATAAAATTACAAATTTACTATTTTCGTACTTTTTCCTTTTCTTGTGCTGTGAGACCTTGATTCTTGGCAAATTTCATGATTAAGTCAACGGGAAGTATCCTGTAGCTGTATTGATTTATTTGCGAGTACCAAAATATGTTGCATATATGGCCGTGTGTTTTTATAGCGTCGACTTAGAAGTTTGATTTTTTTAGAGCTCCAAGGACTGCAGACCTATATATTTGATATTAATTTCAACTTGATACCTTCACGCGTTCTTGAGAAAAAGGGTCTTGACAGACGGACAGTGAAGTGATCCTATAAGGGTTCCGTTTTTATCCATTTCAGGTATGGAACTCTAAAAATGAGCAAACTAATGGCAATCGATCGCTGAGCGCGTGCGCAAGGCGGCTGGTCACCACCGGTCGCTCGACGCTTCATCATACGAACAAAAGGGCTGTCGGTATTGTTGCCTACCGAGAACCTGGCACCTCGCACACGCGGACCCGAGGCACAAGCCCGAGGAGCCGAGCCCGCACTTTTATTGCCACTATACTAACGATTACCACTCGATTATTGCCACGTTTGTATCGGCTTTGTGCAACTCAATGATGTTCCCAATATTTGAACATTATTTAATTTCGTTTTATACCGATATTAATTTTTAGATAACACGCGTGTTGGTCATTAAATATCCTGTAAATCTATTTAGTTCTTTAATTTTAAAATATTTAGGGCGGGTCCTTCTACCCGAGTGTTGATCCTTTCAAAGTGATGAACCCGCAGGTGAAATATTTAATGTTTTCACTCAATAACGCGGACAATCAAAACATTTTTTGTATCGGAATCGTTGTGGGTCGAATGGAGAGCAACTATTAACACAACAAGAGACATCATCTCGCGTCTGTTTGATGAAATATTAATAGGGTTGAATTCCTGGCGGCCGCACCATACCGCACCGAGCCGTCGATATTAATCATCGCAGCTCATATTGTTGTATTGATAGATCAGCCACGTGCAGGCACTAACTAATGCGCCCGCGCGGAGCGGCCGAGGTGTTAAATGTTTACAAGGTGAGAGGTGCCGCCATCTGTCACTGTCCAAACAAACCACTTCGCGGACAAACAATAACATCGCCGCGCTCTGTTGTTTGTGCCTCGCAGCCTGAGCATCCTTCTCTATGATCGCAATGGAAACATTACAGTTTATGACATAAAGCTAGCTCCATGTCCTACAGAGCCCGGTATGAAGCTCGCTGACACTATCGCCAGGAAAGGCGGTAACGTATTCGCTCTAAAGATGCAGCTCTCGTGCATAAGTGGCGATAGGCTGTTAACTTATGATAAGATACTAGTATTATAATATCTCACATTTCTCACAGTCGCACATTGCAGGCTCAAAGCCGTGAGCACTTATCTTTTATCTCAGCCTGCCAGCCTGCCAGATCGATATGAATACATTAGCGGGTGTAATCCTACCAAAGTGAAGAGTTGTTAACCGACGCACCTCGAGGGCGGTCCTGCTGGCCTTCAGGTGTAAACAAAGGCCGTTTGATCTATATATCTGTTAGTTTTGTTTAGACAAATAATTTAAACAAATGCCTTGCGCGCGCGCAGACGACGCGCCGGTGTGGGCGTGCTCTAACTATTGCTTTGTTCTCTGTCCACTTCTCAGACTATTATTAGTGCAATTAATTTTAAAATAAAAACTGTCGACGAAGATTAGTAACTCTAATAGGCTTTGCCCAGCGGCTGTTTAGATCGTGAAAACGAGTGACAAAGAGAAATGGATCGATTAATCGTTAAACTTACTTCCTCTACCGGTACTGGTCCCAAATTGCTGAGATTTATAAATTCGATATTAGGTTTTATAATCTTGAGAACATATCATATTGCAAAGCATAAAGCTATGTATAATAATTATAACTAGATTATACAATGGAAGTAGGTACCTTAGCCGGATTGCTAAACAAAGTATGAATTAATTAATAAGTAGGTATGTAAAGTTATGTTGGGCACTATTTTGCACCTGTGTTCAGTCAATACTTTGTTATTCACAGGTCTGACATTGCAGTAAGCTTGGAAAGCACAAAATAAAAAGGTCATTCATTTAAGAGCCTGATCGATTTAAAGTAAATAAAAAACGTGGTAAAATAATCCACTTGGCTTCGAACCAAAAAATCAAAGAGAGTCAAATGTGTCAAGTCATCATTTCTACATACCACGAAGCAGCTGCTACTTATTTATCGTCAGGATTTAACTGTTTTATTACTCGAACGGAACATAGGCTTGCTGTCTTTGTCATGCGTTCCCTTGTTTCTCCAAATTGTCTTTTAATTAAAGAAATAAAGATCAGGTACTTATTTCATTATTGCCTGACTCGTTTGCTTTCTTGATTGATTTAAATTTATAATATATTTAAAAAAATTATAATAGGTAATATTGTTCGAAATGTTTTCAGACACATACAGCCACAACAAAATAACACTAAATAAGACAATTAATCTTTTTTTATCGATTAGAACTTGCCACAAACTAGTCGTGAATCTTCCAAGCGTTCCATCCAACAATACCTAACCCGTGAATGTTATCTGTGTATCTGCAAACACCATTCACGCGAAAACAATTACGTAACCGCTATCTAATGCAGATAAACGATCGCTCATCTTGATAGACGAAAGGCTTTGTAATGGATGCTGTGCGCCGGCGCAGGGCGTGACGCGACCCACGCCGCGATCAGCAGATAACGAAATTAGTTTAATTACTGCGACCATGCACTCTGCATTCAACAACATATATCTTTGTGCAATTAACCTTAAGTTTATACTAGTGAGCCGATTGCTCCTAAGTTAAACTGTGTAGCTGGTGTGGCCGTTCCTAAACTATTAATGGTAGGTACATAGTAATGCATGACCTACCTAACTTACTAATTATAAGAAAATTAAAATCTTAATTGATGTTTAGATGCTCCTTTTCTCAAATTTGTCATTAGGTATAAACAGACTACTCGAATGTCGAACCAGGCGGCGGCAGGTGGCAGCAAACGACAACATTAGCTGTGTGCGTTATTAAATTAAAGACACCAGCACACAATATTTTGAAAACCACAACGCTCAATCGGCGCATCATAATAAAACAAACTCTTAAAAGTATTCCAATAAAATATGGACGACAAAAAATAATATTAATATTTTACGAATCAAAGTGAGGAGTTTTGCTTTTCTTTCCAGACGATATATTTTTTACGGCGAGGTGTTTGTGACCTCTGAGAGGACAATTGATTAGTGAGGTCTGACGTGCCCCGAGTATCAACGCCTTGAGAGCCTCCATATTAAAATATACGCGTGCTTTGAGGTATGCGCTCCATTTAGCAAGGGTTCCGTACCTTAGTATTGTACCGTAAGTATTGTGAACTGCACAAAACTGAGACAACTGTTTTTACGCATGAGGAGTGAGGAGTGCAGCAGCATTTGTATGTCTTTGTTTAATTGCACCTTGCGTCTTCTGCTTAGCAAACTCGGTTACAGCCTCTATCGCTACTGCCTATCGCGGTTTCTTGTACTGCAGGTATAAACAATCCAATCTTAGATTGGATATTTAATTTAGAAGTTTTTTTTTGTGTCAGAGTGGCTGATGTCCGTCGCCGGATGCTGCACAATCTGCATTTAATATATATTAGAAGAGAAACTTCTAGAAGCTATATAATTCTACTTTCTACAATCGACGCAGTTTCTGGTTAATGGCGAGTGCGGCGGCGGCGCATAAAATATGTCGTTTATTTGCCGGCGCGGGCACAGGAGGGCTGCTCTAGACAGAGGTAACGTTCCCAACGCCCGAGTATTTCTCACTGCCAATTAATTATGTGATTGTCCAAGTTAAGAACGATGGAGATATTTATATGGAGTAGACAGGATTTGTTGCTTATAATTGCCTCGGTTTGATGACTATTTTAATAAAGCGGCAAAAGGAGCAAATCACTTTTTTGGTTTTTTGCTAAGATCCTCCAAGTTCGTCTTTATGGGCTGAGGAATGGATCACGTTGTTACGAAACGAGACGCAGTATTGGTTGGAAGTTAATAGTTTCTAACTGTATGGTTTCTCTGCACGTCCACGGACCCCACGTGTCAGTGGAGCAAGAATCCTCCACGTCATGGTGACACAAAGCGGCGGGCCCTTGCTCCAGCGCCTTGTTTGTTAAACAAACAGCCCCGCCTCGCCCCGCCTCGCCTCGCTTCGCCTCGACTCGCCTGTCACTACGTCTAGCGTCTCCACACATAATGCGCCTCACGGTAGCACATCCCCGCGATACCATCAGCGCCCGCGCCGCTCTCTGTTCGTTGTCTGTATCACGAACAATCTCCGCAACCGCGTTTTGTTTACACCAATTTGAATGTCACTTTCTTTTTCAGTAATTTGTGTGAATGTTAGTTTGCAACACTTTTGTACTGATGAAGGCGGCGCTTTTGTGTCAGTTTTTTGATATTGTTGATCGATTGTGTTTTTTGCTCACTAAAAACTTAATTGGATGTGTTTTGAAATTAAATAATTTCGTTGAGGTCGCTAGAATTTTAGACAGTGCTGATGATTAGCGTGTCACATTCTTCGTGAATGGACGGCACTGTGCATGTGAGGGGTGACCGGGAGAGCTCAGTGAGTCAATCTGCCCGCGGAACGCACTCGCGAACAAGACATTGGCGGCTGTGTTGAGCGCTGATACATTTGGATCATTAATATCCGCATTGAGCCGGTGGCAGCGCCGCGGGGATCCGCGCCCTCCTTAAATAACATATTAGCCTCCAAAGCGGCCGCCACCATATTTCTCTATACAACGAATAACTTTTTCGGTAAATCGGATCGTAACGAATCGCCGACGACAGTGGAGGCCGCACGATTTATCGCGTGCACCCGATTCTACAGTAATCGGATTTGATGGTCGCGGCGGGATTACCGGCCCTTGTCTCTGCATGATGCATGGCTCCCGGACACCTAGCGTTTCACAACTGTACGCAGCACACGAACAACATATTATAACGAGTTATATTTATTTTCTACAGCTTTTAACCTTTTAAGGTAAGTCCGATACTTATGAGATCAGCGTTTGTACGATATCGATCAGTATTGGAATCCATAGAGAAAACTCACCTATGTTTAATCTTGGTGTTTGAAATCTTACTGAATGGCGAAAACCGGAGTAAATAATCGAAGAGCCTGTTAAGTATGGATCACTCCGATGTCCGTCTGTCTGTCTGTCAAGACCCTTTATCTCAGGGACCCGTGGAGGTATCAAATTGAAATTAATATCAAATACGTAAGTCTATGGTTCCTTGGAATTCTAAAAAAATCAAGCTTCTAATTCAACACAATAAAAAAATGCGTCACATTTTGATACTCGCAAATAAATCAAACCCTATAGGGTACATCCCGTTGTCATGAAATTTGGCAAGAAGTAAAGGAAAAAGTCCGAGAATTGTTAATTTGTAAATTAATCACAAATTTTTTTTTTTTTTTGGGTTTACAATGTTAAGTTTGTTTTTGAGATAAATTCTTTCCAACTACGGAACCCTTCATCGTGCGTGGTCCGACACGCGCTTGGCCGTTTTTTTTTCGAGTCTTGTTTATTTCTTGTTGCCCTGATGGTTGCGATTACGTTAATAACGGATAATGCTTGTATGACTATTTCCTGGAGAATTTTACTCTACAATGACTGATAAGTTGATAACTTAATGTTAGTTATGTATTACCAAAATTACAGGGAGATCCGCACTATATTACACATTATTTATGTGAAATATGTTAGCCAATTGATACAACATTATAATTCTAACTGAGGCCGTCCTGATTAACGCCCGACAGTTCATTGATGAACTCGAGAGCACGACATCGAAAAATAATATTTATTTGGAGACTATAATTGGCCGGAGGTCGCCTACAGGGTTGCTAGCACAGACAATATGAATTTCAATTTCTGCACAAATCTTTAGAGGTAATTCCCATCATCATTCATTCATTCATTCATTTAGACAGAAAAAAATGCTATTCAATTTAAAACTATAAAAAATCATACATGGAACTATTTTGAATATTGCTCCGTAATATTTGTAAACCTACTTTGTATATTTATACATAGTTTCTTGTTTTTCTTTTTTTTAACACGCCTGTTTAAGATTTAAATGTTATCATTAAAACATTAATGTAATTTCATTGCTCTCTTTATGATATGTGGAAAAGGCCGTAATGGGTACTGTAATGTGTAACCGTTTATTTTCACAAATAAATTAAATAAAATATAAAATTATTATGAACATATTAGAAAAATGATTTCATAATTAGCAGAACGCATATAGAACGACTATACCAAGCTAATTACTATCAAATAAAATTATTATGCATTTTTATGAAAAAGTCGTCCGTTTTAGCGCGTGAATGTGGAGTTATGATTATGATGGAGGGAGAGTCCGGGGTGGCAGTAAACTAACTTAAGGCCCCTCCTCCCTAAAATACGGCAAAATTAAGTAACTTTGTGTCCATCTTTTACAGTAACTATAGCATCTTTTTATGGGAAAAATACACAGTAATTTACAATACATAAGATGTGATTTCATTTGTCCTGAAATCTATTTTAATTTATAGAAGTAATGAAAAAAAAAACTAAATCCAGATCTATTTCTGTCTATTTTTTCTAGTTTTTACCATATTACTGCTAAAATTTTCATTAAAAGTGTTCATACATTTATACCTACAGTTCTCTGCAAAATAATAAGGAACGATTTCATTACTTTTTTAGAATAGATTTTTTTGTAAATAAATAATTGCTTTATATTTTGCAAACGTGCCGTCGCGCTTCTCTTTCTTTTCTACGCAGTCCGATAGAAACCACGCTTTTTACGGAGGACAAGCCTTATACTAAAGGACACCTCTATCTATGAGATTATTTTTATTAAGTCTAGTAAGAGCTGCACCTCGCAGATGTAAAGCTAAATATAAGTGGCTCGTTGATGTCTTTTGGATGCACGACTTGGCGAGCGTTAGAAATTGAAAAAATACTTGTTTTTATTTCTGTTTTTGTAAGTACAAGTAACAAATGTTTTTGTTTTTTGTTGTTTTTGCCCTTGACCTGAAAATACTTAGGTAAATCGTAAAAGTTCAATTTAACACAAAATCTTGCGGTTGTAGTTGCAAAAATCAAGGAAAACCAATTACTTTGTATTATTCGTGGGTTTTGGAACCTTGCGATCAACAAATAAAACGTTTTTGATCAATTACTTTACCAAATAACTTTATTTTAAAACATAGTTTTATTTTATTATTTCTATTAACTAAGGTATATTTCGACAAAAAAAACTCAAAGGATCGAAGGTCCGATTTGTCCGTTAATTAAAATCATAAACTTTAGATCCCTTTACCGCAAAAATTATACCGATAAGTAAGTGCCTATAATTGATCAAACTATTAGCAGAAGCGTTTATTTTAATTTATTTACTTGCCATTAGAAGGGAAGCTAAAACCTCCATCGTCCGCCGCACCGCGTTTCATGTTCTATACTAATAAAATAATTATATTGTAAATATTTTTCAATTAGTTATAGCCAATGACTATAAAATTGGTTCTAATTAAATTAAATTGTAGATAACCTGGCATACATTGAAATACTTGTAGATAGGAGTTTCAGTAAGAATTAGTCCCTTTTAGTAGTTAGGCGGAGATGTCTACCTAGGGCAAACAATATGCTCTCTATTACTGTCTATGAATTGCAAGTTTCATTTGTTAGATGTGTTTATACCCGTATGATAATTTATTATTATCTGTGTCTATAATTCATGTACTTCTTACATATTTTTCTAATACCATATTATATTCAAATTATAACATAAATAGATCATGGATCATCATACAGGGTGAGTCTATGTAAAAACCTTCCTACTGTTACCGGGTTAAGCAATTCTTATAACATAGGTAGCGGTTATACAATTACCTATTCTTTGAAAAATCTTATTAAATAAAAAAATAATTGGTGTTGAATAGTGTTTCCGTAAGATATTTCTTCCGTAATTAATAAATGAGTAAGTGAATTGATAACTGCGCGTTCGACGGCGGGTTCTGCGGCGATTTGCTACAGCCTTTGGGCCTACGGCTACGAGCTGAAGCGCAATGATAAAAGGTATTGCTTCAAAATTAACTGCAAGTTTAATATTATACCTACTGAAAATTTTATGATACTAATTAGAAAGTATTTAGTAGATACAGGACAATTATATTACTGAAACATAGTTTACACTAATAAAATAGGTACTTACATACCTGTATTGAATAGGTTTACTAAGGTGTTTTGATATGGCGAAAATGTGACATTTTTAAAATTGTATGAATTAATTTCATGTCAGTCAATTTTATGCGATCTATACCTATAGGTATCTATTTTATTTTGTGAATTCTATTACCTACCTGTTAGGATCATTAGTATTCATTGTTATCTCTTTCCGTGGGCGTATTAATTTGTTCCTTGTGTTTTAGTAGGCAGAATATACCTACACATAATGCATACTTAGGTATTTATCTGATTATTGAAATGAAATGTGTTTTGATAATCATTTCACGATAGGAAGATTATGTAATTGTTTTGGCTCATTTATTTATTGCTAATGATTAATAGGTAGATGGTAGGTGCTTACGTACCTAGATGTCACAGAGACGTACATACCTAACTATCTAGAAGACGAGGTCACCGTTATTATCGTTGTAAAAAGTCCTTTGCAGAGGAAATAGAAATTCAAGTGGACCCAACAGAGTCCAATTAATAAGACATATATACATATATGTAGTTGCAGGTGTTTAGAACAGTGGTGAGCTCGAGGCGGCTTACCTTCATCTCCAGCTTGACAGCCAACACTTTGATCGTTATTATCTGTTACAGCTCACAAAACAACACATCAGCATGTGCACACCGTCATTGAACTGTCAGCACATGTCGCACAGCGCACGACAGCGGGTGCGCGCGCGCCCGGCCTCCGCGAGACTGGCGCAAGACGCGCGCGGCGCCGGGAGGCGGGCCGGCACGCCGCGCGCGCGCTCTCATTGGCCGCGCCGCGCCCAGCGCGCTGCAGCACCCACGCCCTGCACTACCATGACTCCCCCCTTCCCCCCCATCACCTCACTATGTAAAGGTGTTCGATGGCTCTGTGAAAAAATGCTCCCCACAGAATTAATAATAGGTACGCGTACGCTCAGTAAAATATCGCGAACCGGCTCTTTGCGTGACGTATCGGATTTCAATTACGAGTTCCTGATTGAAAACTACGGCCATCAATGTTCCCGACTTTTTATTACTTTTTAAGTGAACTTAATATTTACGGGGAATGTTGCAAATTGAACTTAATCGCTGATATACGTAGGTGAGGACCTGTGAGCCATGTGCGCGTGAGTGGCGCCGTCAGACTTGAGACAACGTTGTTAACGTTTATGGCCATGTTATGGCGGCTCCACACAAAGCACCGTCTACCTATCGAGGAAATTGTAAATTATACATGATTTATATTTTATTGAAAGAATGTTTAAACCAGTCAATCAAAACTGAACGGGTAACATTTGGATACATTCAGGAATAATAAAAATAGCTCTATCAAATATTTGTGAGGGTTCGAAATCACCAGAGTGAAAAATGTGCGCAATCAGACTGTTTTGCCTACGGAATGCAGACTCTATTGTGTTCAAACATGTTTCATGTGTTCTGGATCTTACTTTCGACTGAACGTCGCTTTTAACAAGACTTAGATGCATATTTCTACTAAATCTGCCTAGTTAGCTCAGCTTCACTTTGTCTTTTGCAACGTGAAGAGAAAATACAATTTATGTGAGTGTGTTTGTGTGAGTGTGTGGAATGACAGCTGAGAAACGATTCAATTGTCCAACAACATCATCAGCCTAGACTTTTCCCAACTATGTTGGGGTCGGCTTCCAGTCTAACCAGATGCAGCTGAATACCAGTATTTTAAATAGAGCGACTGCTTATCTGACCCAGTAACTGGTTACTGGGTAATACGATATCCCTTGGTATGACTGGTTATCAGACTTTCGGGCTTCTGTCAAAGATCCACAAATGACAGCCGGGATCAATGGTCAACAAAAAAAATTTTTTTTCACTTTTCATAATGGAGCCATACTGCCGCCATTTATTGATTTTTTTTAAAACAAATTGTAGCCATTGTCACTTGAGATGATGTAAGGATTCTAAGGGTACCCCATACATCCAAATGTTCAGGCATTTCAAAGTTATGGTGGATTAAAGAAACTCACATACATACAAACATACATCAACCCTGAAAACATTACACTCCTTTGGGCAGTCGTGTAATAAATCATTTTCAGAAAATGATGTTTGTTTCAAAAACACTGGTATAGTGGTTTATAATGTAGGTAATTAGGTAAACTAAAAGCAAAATGTATCTACTTATTATAAACTACTTATTTGTGTACCTACTTGAACATTTTGCCAACATGTTGAGTCGTCGGTGATTGACGCTTAACTGTCGAAAGGTCCATCAGTTCGTGCTCTCTGCTCGGGCTCTCTGTTCGGGCTCTCTGTTCGGGCTCTCTGTTCGGGCTCTCAGTTCGGGCGCTCTGTTCGGGCTCTCTGTTCGGGCTCTCTGTTCGGGCTCTCTGTTCGGGCTCTCAGTTCGGGCTTTCTGTTCGGGGTCTCTGTTCGGGCTCTCTGTTCGGGCTCTCAGATCGGGCTCTCTGTGCGGGCTCTCTATTCCACATTCCTTCTTTTTCTTCTCACTGTACAAGTGTAAGTAAAACTTGACTAATTGACGTAAATACGAAATTAATTATGGACATTTGTAGCAACCGTCAGTCACGAGACATCGAATTGGTAAAAATAAAACAAATAAAAGCTTGATGGATCATCCTCTACCTATCTTGTGAATCGGGAAAAATTCAAAATATTTTGATATAGGTACAGGTACCTACTAATTCTGTCTGCCAAAACTTCAATAAAATATAAAACTGTTTTGAACTGTTGTACGGAGCAACAGAAGTCGGTTAACAGTGCTACTTTTTGACATCATCTAAATTAACAGAACATGATTTGATAAACTGCTTTTTTTTCGTTCATCTGTTAAGAGTGAACTTCTTAAAATTTAAGTACTTCTATTCCGATTTCAATTAAATATTTCGCTTAGTGATTAAGATTAAAAAACTGCACGTGTTAATCGACTTTTATTGCTGACTGTACCTATCAGTTACTTACAATGCACAGAACCTACTTAAGTATTTTTTTTTAATTATCTTCTGTAGTGTAGTACTATGGGTCAAAGTTCCGCATGATCACCTCAAAGGCGATAATCGCATGCACGGCTCACGTCTCGATCGCACAATCTGCGCTCTCGATGGAATATTTTCTTAAGTGAGCATGCTTAAGTTTTGTCCATAGTACATAAAACAAATAAACTGTTCCTTTAATGTAACCAGCCCTTGAATAACTATATTTTGTGATTAAAACAACTCACCATTCGCTAAAGTCTTGATGGATTAAAGTCGATGAAGTAAGTACCCCTCCCATACCTATAAATGTAGTATTAAGTTCATATCTATTAAGTTGAGTCACTCTCAATGACAGTTGATATAGAAATCAGACCAAAGCTATTTTACTCTGATTTCTCTCCTTCAATTAAGTCAGCTCAAATTAACGCGTGTTATTAAAATTCAAATCCAATTAAAACCTGGCCCAATTTGTATAATTCGAAAATTATTTACCACTACAAATTAATGCAATTTTTATTGCGTATTTTCAAAGTAATCAACTCAGTCTATCGCAGTCCACTGCTGGACATAGCCCTCTCCCAGGCTGCGCCACAGCACTCTGACCTCCGACTTCCGCATCAAGTATCCCATAATCATCGGCCTACCTAACCCCGCTAGATCCGCTAAATCAATGTAAAACCCAGATATTATTTTATTTAACCTTAGCACGAGGACCTCAAACTCAAAGCATTTATTTCCAATAAATCAATTACAGGCACTTTTGAATTGTCAAGGAGGTCGGTCAGTCAGAAAGATGAAACTAGTTGCCCATTCCAAAGCGTAGTTGGTAGGTATCTATGGAGAAGAACGGGCAAGAAATTCCACGGACACACTTTTAAATCAAAATATAGTAATAACATATTGGTTACATAATTCATGTTGAAATTATACATGTGAGAACGATGCAGAACATTAAAAGCGTCCGTAATAAAAATATAAAAAAAAAACAATTCAAAATTTAAATTAAATTAAAACAAGCCGTGGCAGCTAAGATATGACCAGCTACCACTGACGGCACCCGTTCACGAACCTGACGCATGGATTAGCACCTTTCAGCTCAACCATTTTCAAGGGAGCTAAATATGCTGGTTCGTAGGTTTGCGCGCTGTACTGCGGAAGTCAAAGCTACGTTGTTTAGGGCATTTTGCCAATCATTTTACACGTGCAGCCTATGGGTCAAGCATACGAAAAAAGCGTACGACGCCCTGCGTGTTCTCTACAATAATGCCTTTAGGGCGCTGATGAAGCTGCCTCGCTACTGTAGTGCATCGGGTATGTTTGCGGACGCACATATAGATGGTTTTGCGGCGATTATTCGCAAGAGAGTCGTGTCCTTGATGCGCCGCGTACGAGGCAGTTCCAACAGCTACCTTCAGCTGTTCGCATGGAGGATGGATCTGGATCTGGATTGCCCAATAATGCGGTACTGGACCAGGCTGCATGTTGAGCACTCCGGTTCCAGACCTAAATTTAGATTAAGATGAAAAATTGATGACTGATGTAAAATTGTGATTTAAGTATAATGTTTTATTGGTGACTTTTTGTAATGTTTTGTTTTGTCTAATTGTAATATTTTAATTAATGTATTTGTAATGTTATTTATTTTATAATTTCACATGCATGGACAATATGGACTGGTTCCGAAATAAATTAATTTTAATTTAATTAATTAAAATGATCCAACACACGTGCTACCATCAGCGAGACATTAGAGTGAGCATGACATACTCTCAGCCGCCAGGGCACATCCAAGTCAAAGAAAGTCGTACCTAGTAAAAGGTAGCTTAATAGTAGCTACATAGTACTCACACATGTGCTATGCAATTATATAATACAAAGGAGATTGATTCTATACAATGCAAAGATAGTCTTACCTTAGTCCTCGACATTCTTGAGAATGGCTGGGATAATGACGAATTATATTAATTGCTACAAATTCATATAAGTACTTAGTTCAATAGTCTCTCTCGCTGGAGTCTCATGGAGTGTGTGCTAAGTAGATAATGTGTGGGATTAGTGCTTGTCGCGCTGCCGCCGCGCAATCAGCGCTCTTGTGCACCCAGAGACGTCCCCGCAGTTCGTGACCCTCGCCAGAATGTGCAGAAGTACTAGTTCAAAAGAAACCCACAAAAAGCTCTTCCGTAAGCAATCGATCATCATTGGCAGCCTTGTTCCACCTACTACTGAGGCCTCCTTCCTTTTGTGCTGCTTCCCTGATCAGTGAAAGTCTCAACCAGGTCTTACCCGCGATCTTCTAAATCTCATCCACCCACCCATCTGACTGTTGGTCTGCCATACTCAGCGTAAGCAATAGCCACCAGTAGAAGAAGCAAAGGATTTTTTTTTTAGGTTTCTTATTATGCCTGCATAAACGATCTTTACAGAGAAGCCGGGAGCAGCTGGATGTGGCCTAGAATCGAGTAAAATGACTTGGGATTTTAGTCATGTGTTTAGAAGAAGGCTGATGAAAATGATCACTGATTGGCTGCAGAACTATTGCGTCACGTAAAAGCAGGCCAGGCGCACTCCGCATTTTAGGTATGAAGCTATAAGTACGCGGCGGGCTCGACTTGTCGGGCTAATTCAGAGTGGGTTGCCGCGCACCAGCCGGCTCGCACGTTAGTTCGATACTCGCTCACGCGCCGCGTCGTAAAAGAAGACAACCCTAACGAGTCTGAAGGTATAAGAGCTACGCGATAGAAAGAGAGGCAACTTCTAGGTGAATATAACTGTAGGTAATGAAGCGTTCCCCACCGAGAGTGTCTTTACGTTGTCGTCGTGGTGGGGCTTGCGTGTCTCAATGATCTTGAAGCTTTGCCGGTAGAGTCACTCATGCCGGAAAGGTCCAAGTGAGAGACCAGACTAAGAGAGACACGTGGCAGGGTCCATAACATCGGACGTCTGCGAGGGGCGCACCGTTTAGGGATTTGAACAGTGTTCGTGTTGCTGGACGATGCGCAATTCATTCTCCGAGTTTTTGGTGACTGAATAGGGAGTTTGCATCGCACATCGTCCGATAATTTACGGAGCGGATCTATCGGACGGTGTGTGATGTGCGGCTCACTCGTCGAATTCTTCGCGGAGTGGGTCTTGGGTTAAGGTTTTTTGTCATGTGCCGTGCAATGACCCACGGAGCAGGTCATTGGACGTTACGCGATTTGTAATTCGTTCCTCGATATCCTCGAGGAGCAAATTCGGGATGGGGTTCTTCGTCGTGTGCCGTGCGATGGCTCACGGAGCGCGCTTATCGGACGGTACGTGATTTGTGATTCGTTCCTTGAAATCCTCGAGGAGCGAATCTGGGATGGGGTTATTTGTCAACTGCTGAGGATCAGGGCCCAATCATATAGCCTTGGGAAGAGAGGTTCACTTCTAGTACGCGTCTGCTCATCAAACATAACTGAGAAAGTGTACCAGTAGCTTTGGGGACAGGACAGGAGTCCTGAAAGTTGAGTGGTCGCCCGTGGCGACAGTGAAGCGGCGAGTTTGCTAGCCAGGTATGGCTGGCAGATTGTGGGGAGATTGGGGAGATAACCCCTTTAAAAATCGTCTACTTGGGGACCCCACCCCATAAAAAAGGCAAAGCTGAGTTCAGCAACAATTATGAAAGCGCATCAAACAAAACAATTACCCCAGGAGGGTACCTGTTGCTCCGCAGCAGGAGAATCCCTCACCGAGCAGAGCTCGGTCAGTCCCAATTCGTATTCTGGGGGGGACACTGTTCGCTTAAAATTCCCATCGAATTTTTATCCGTCGTTTAAGGGCGCATTGAGCCAGTGTAGCTCACTTACCGGTGATGAGGAAGCGCTGGGTTCTATTCCTAGCAGATCCGCGGCCCCGGAAATTAAAGAGCAGGCTACCGCCGACCTGCCCTCTGGTAATCGGAAAGAGTATGGCTCACAAGATTTGTCCAACACAGAGGCGTCAAATAATACTTCTGCAAAGAAGGCACAAAAAGTGCCAAAGAGGACTTTAACACATGCACAATTTGTGCGCCCGCCTACCCCGGTTTCCCTCGAGGTGGTGAGCGACTCCTGCGAGTCTTCTTGCTCGCAAATGTCATACGCCTCTGAAACGTCGACGAGATCATCTCGGTACCGCACGCGTAAACGTACGCAGACTTCAGGAAGCTACGAGCCGATCACGACCAGGGAAAACCCTGCTAAGCCGCTAAGCCTTAGCAAGCCACTAACTGACAGAGACGAGGATGGCGGGGACACCGAGCTTGCGAGTCCACCAATTAAGCAAGCGAAGACTCGTGCAACAGCAAAACAGAACCTGCCAAAACCAGAGATGTTAGCCAAGACGATGCAGGCCCAACCAACGGTGGAACTTAACACCTGCATCACAGACAGTCTTAGGACAATAGAGGAGGTTGCAAACGAATCACGCAACCTCAAAGGGAGCTTTGTTCACAGCCTTAAGTTGGCGGCAGTTACAGTGCAGGCTGCGGTGGCTGAGTTAGCCACGCGATCGGCCGTTGAGGTTAATGTTGAGAGGCTGGAGAATGAAAACGCTGTCTTGAAGGCTCGGCTTATCGATCTCTCAGCACAGGTCGAGAAGCTGACAGCGCAGGTCACCCTGCTTAATCGCCAGAGCGAACTTATTTCGAGCCCCATAGTGGCAGCCTCTTCGATGGAACCTAGTCAGGTCGCTGCAGTGGTCAGACCTTTTCAATCTGACGAGGCGGAGGCCATGCTTCGGCGTTCTATAGCCTTAGAAATTGGAGTCATGGTAGACGCCAAACTGGCTGCTATAGAGAGGAGGTTGCCCCCAGAGAAGCCCTTGCGTCCGCCACTCGCCGCTGACACGCGGAGCACTTCACCAACGGTTGCTCGGGCGCAACCGTTTGACGAGGCGCGCTTGGAACCTGATCCAGCAAAGAAAATGGGGAGAGGAAAGGGTAAAAGAAAAGGCAAAGGAAAAGTTGTCGCTCCGGTGGTGGAGTTGCCCTCTGTGTCTGCGGCGTCCACGGAAGCTTCGCAGGCTCTGCGGGATGCAACAATGACTGAGACGGAGGCCTGGTCTACTGTGGTGGGAAGGAAGGCTATGAAAGCAAAGCCCGCCAAGTTGGCGATGCACACTTCTGTAAAGGGTAAAAAACAGCCAGTGAAACTGCCTAGGGTTCCCGCCACGGCAGCTATTGCAGTCTCGGTAAGAGAGGGATCATCTGCCAAAATCGGTGAGATTATGTTCGCCGCAAGGCAGCGAATTCGGTTAGCCGATGTTGGCATTGACACTGTCGGCCAGAAAAGGGCTGTTGATGGTGGTGTGGTGATTACCGTCGGTGGCGCCGATTCATCTACCAAGGCGGATAGTCTCGCCAACCGAATGCGAGAGGTCCTCGCCGACTTCAACATAAAGATTTCACGCCCAACCAAAAGAGCTGAGGCGAGGATCATGGATCTCGATGATGCTGTCACACCTGAGGAAGTGGCAGCTGCTATTGCCAAAGCGGGTGGCTGTTCCCCCGAAGATGTAAAAGTGGGTGAAATCCGTCGTCCGCCCGCTTCTTTGGGACACGTATGGGTCCGTGGCCCCCTGGTGGCGATAAGGAGGCTGGCTTCCGACAAGCGTATGAGCTTAGGTTGGGCTGGAGTAAGGGTTCAGATTTTGGAGGCGCGTCGTATGATGTGCTTTCGCTGTCTCGAGCCCGGGCACGTTCGCAGTCATTGCACTAGTGCAGTTGACCGGAGTACTCGGTGCTATGCTTGTGGGGGAGATCACAAAGCGAGAGAGTGCAAGTCGCTGACCATGCGGTGTCCGCTATGTGCAGATCATGGTCTTCCAGCTGATCATAGGCTGGGGGGTAAGAAATGCGCTCCGCGCAAGAAACAGGCCTCGCTTGCCCCCGCCACAATGCAAAGGTCGGCACAGGCACCACTGGGTACGGGCCCTGCGGAGGAAATGGACACTTTGCCTTCCCAGCCTTAAAAGTACTCCAGTGCAATCTGAACCACTGCCGCAACGCGCAGAACCTTTTTCTGCAGACTATTGCGGAGTGGTCGGTTGCCTTGGCGGTAGTAGCGGAGCCCTACAGCCTTCGAGATTATCCTCGTTGGTTCCAGGACACCGCGAACTCTGTCGCTATTTATTGGGCTGGTGGAAGCGGTGGGCCACACTGCTCCCTACTAGATAGGGGGCAAGGATTTGTTGCAGTGGAATGGGGACCTCTGGCCGTAGTAGGCTGCTACGTGTCTCCCAATATTTCTCTCACCGAATTTGAGAGATATCTGGACGGGGTTGCGAACTGCATTCGATACAAATGCTCACCCCGCCCGGTGCTCGTCTTGGGTGATTTCAATGCTCACTCCAGAGCTTGGGGGAGCGCCCAGGACAGACCAAGGGGACACGCAGTACAAGACTGGGCGGTGACGCTTGACCTCCGACTTCTGAATCAGGGGTCCGTTTCCACATGCGTTCGGTGGCAGGGGGAATCAATTGTGGATCTCACATGGGCCACTCCTGCGGTTGCCCGCATGGTGTCGGAGTGGAGAGTAGCGGAGGAGATAGTTACACTTTCGGACCATCGCCACATTGTTTTTAAGGTTACACTCCGGCCTTCAGATGGCCTGACCTGTCCAAATTCTAGCCCACCAGCGCGGCGTTGGGCCCTCAAGCGGCTCAATCGAGACATGCTTGTCGCAGCTGCGAACGTTGCCGCATGGCCGGAAGATAGTGGTTCCCAGGGTAACTCGCACGATCCGGAAGAAGAGGCGGTCTGGTTCCGGGATAGGATGACGTTGATTTGCGACGCTTCCATGCCCCGGGTCAGATGCGCTCAGCGTCCTGGTGCGGTTTTCTGGTGGTCGGAAGATATCGCGCAGTTGCGTGTTGTCTGTCTGAGATCTCGACGCCAGTATCAGCGTACCAGACGTAGACGACAGCCGAGAGCTACAGAAGTGGAAATAGCCAGAGAATATAGAGTGTACCGGGAGGCGACAATGGATCTCCAACACGCTATCGCGGACGCCAGGTTAAGATCCTGGCGAGAGCTTCTCGAGGGACTAGACAGGGATCCATGGGGAAGACCTTATAAGTTGGTCATGGCAAAATTACGTCCATGGGTCCCCCCTATTACAGAAACTATGGACCCAGGTCTACTGGAGAGAGTCATAAACACGCTCTTTCCAGTAGTTAGAGACAGTCCTTCGCCTCTCTTGTCTTCTTCAGACTGGTCTGATGAGTTGGGTGTTACAGAAAGCGAGCTAGACCGAGCCGTGAGACGTTTAGGGGCTCGTAATACCGCGCCGGGCCCAGATGGTATCCCTGGTCGGGCTTGGATTTTGGCTTTGGCTGCTCTGGGGGACCGCCTAAGACGGCTGTTCAACAGCTGCCTCCGTGCGGGCGTGTTCCCCTCCGGCTGGAAGGAAGCCGGATTGGTCTTGTTGAGGAAGAAAGGCCGGGACTCAGAGTCTCCCTCTGCATACCGTCCCATTTGCCTGCTCGACGAGGTTTCCAAACTATTTGAAAGAATAGTTGCCGAAAGGCTCGTCGGGCATCTATCACGTGTTGGTCCCGACCTCGCCGATTGCCAGTATGGCTTCCGACAGCAGCGTTCTACTGTGGATGCGATCCTACGCGTCCGCTCGTTGTCGGAACAGGTGGTATCCCAGGGTGGGGTGGTGCTGGCGGTAAGTTTGGATATCGTCAACGCCTTCAACTCTCTGCCTTGGGATGCGATTAGGGCGGCACTTGTACATCACAGAGTGCCTCCTTACCTACAGTGCATCATCGGGGCCTACCTTCGCGACCGGCACATTCGCTATGTGGGTCGGGATGGTAGCGTTCATCGCAGGGAGATTACGTGTGGGGTTCCGCAGGGGTCAGTTTTAGGTCCTTTCCTGTGGAATCTCGCTTACGATGTGGTCCTGCGTGTCGACCTCCCCGTTGGTGTTAATGTAGTTTGTTACGCAGATGACACCCTAGTGTTGGCCGGCGGGAACACCTTCGAAGAGACCATCCAGCTTGCCGAGCTTGGAGTGGCAAAAGTCGTGGCGTCGATCCGCGGGCTTGGCTTAGAGATAGCGCCTCATAAAACTGAGGCGCTTTGGTTCCACAAACTACCGAGAAGCAGAGAGCCACCCAGCTCGTTGGTCAGAGTTGGAAATGCGCAAGTCCAGGTGGGTCGATACATCAAGTATCTCGGACTAATCTTGGATGGTCGGTGGGGCTTTGAAGAGCACTTCGAGCGTCTGGTTCCCCGCATTGGGAAAGCTGTGGGTGCTTTGCACAGACTATTGCCCAATCTCGGGGGACCTCGAGAAGAAGTTCGCCGCCTCTACACGGGTGTCGTGCGATCGATGGTCCTATATGGGGCACCTGTTTGGTCTAATAGGCTATCAGGCGTCCGACGCTGCAGGACTAAAATAAATAGCCTACAGCGGAAAATGGCTATTCGCATCGCACGAGGATACAGAACTGTATCCTTTGAGGCAGCAACTCTCCTGGCACGCTTCCCACCGCTGGACATCTTGGCGAATATGGACGCAAGGGTCTATAACCGAATCCGTGTCATCCGCCAAAGCGGCAATGACGTGCCAGGAATCGCTGTTGTACGGCTGAGGCGGCAGGAACGGCGACACGCGCTCGAGCGGTGGCGCGAGCGGCTGCAACAGCCGCAATATTCGCGTAAGCGCGTTGTCGAAGCCATCCTGCCGCACTTCGAAGCCTGGCTGAAAAGAGGAGAACGCATTTCCTATAGGCTCACTCAGGTGCTCACCGGGCACGGTTGCTTCGGTGAGTATCTGAACAAGATTGGGCGAGAGGCCACTGCAAATTGCCACCATTGCGGAGGTGGCTTGGATTCCGCACAGCACACGCTCGAGGAATGCCCTGCGTGGGCTTCTGAAAGACGAGTCCTAGTCAGCAGGATCGGGCGAGACTTATCTCTGCCAGCAGTAGTTGGGGCAATGCTGGCGGAGTCGGCGAACTGGAGGGAAATGGCCTCTTTCTGTGAGACCGTGATGGTTCAGAAGGAGGTTGCCGAGCGGGATCGTGAGAGGGCTGATCCCGCTCGAAGGAGAAGGCGTCGGGGAGGCAACCGCCTCGACGCCTAACACGCCGAAACCCTACCTGCATCCTTTAAGGCAGGCGGGAATTTGGGGTCACGGGCACTCAGAGTGGGGACTCTGTCCGTCCACTGAGTGACCTCAGGGAAGACGGCGCACAGTGGTCACGTGCTGCCTTGCTCATTTGCATAGTCAGGTTTCGGGGAGATCCCTTTACAGTCTCCCCAGAGATGTGCCCTAACAGGCGTTGCACAGAGGGGGTTCCGGATTGGTCTTTTGAGAGGTAACGGTGCCCCTTCCATGTGCAGATGATGACCACCGGGGTGGTTTTAGTGAGGTAAAAATCCCACACTCCCCGGTCTTTTCCCCAAAGCCCGGGCGCCTTTTGAAGGTTTCCCCCCGAAAACAAAAAAAAAAAAAAAAAAAAAAAAAAGGTAATGAAGCGTTGTGCGACCTGAATTACACTTTATTGTGTCGTAGCAAGAGTCGCTATTTATTTAAATGATTTTGCGGTGAGAATCTTCTGTACTTGTACTATTATGTATTATGTGGTAAAAGTTATATGTTGAGTGGCTGAAAGAGCAGTTTCTTGTCAACTGCATTTTGTTTGAAATACATTCAATTTTGTACAGGAACCATGACAGAAGGATTTTATTTTGAAAACTATCAGAAAAGCCACAGCTAATAATAAGTCAATATAGTACACCTTCTGCATCCATCTCCTTTACGCGATTGTGTCGCCTGCTCTGAGTCCGTCATTAAACGATTATCGAGTCGGTGACGAGTGCCGACTGTTGAGTGTGACGAATGTGACGAGTGTCCTCCGGATGCGAGTCATGTCCCCCAACGACAGATTTAATGCGTAAATGACTAAACTGAGCTCTCTTGTATCACTCACAGTTTTTAAAGTGCTTGTCAACTCATAAACAGGCAATCCTTGTGACTGAGCGGATTAGCATTAGGTACTTTAGATACTATCATGGATTTATCTTCCTATAAGTCTCTAATTGGAAAATTACAAAAGAGCCTCCTCCAACTTTGATTTGTGATATACCTACCTAAACGCCATGGAACCTTTGCCCAGCAATGGGAACATCAGTTCCACTTAATATATTTCATGAAAAAATCAAATGTATATTTTAAATATTCTCATTCGTATTATTCGTAATATTGTATTTTCTTCATACCTCAATAAGAAAATAAATAAAGGAATGGTACCGCACCTCATGTACGATTTTTGTTTAAATATTCTAACAAAAAAAAAAAACAATTAAGTTTCAACCAATTACACGTTACCAAACTCGTCTAACCAAACTTACAAAACCTATGTAACTAGGTTTTTACAATATTCAATTTCCGACAAGTGCCTCCGTGCGTGCTCCGCGTAAAGCTATTGACCCACATGCTCATATTATATCATAACCGTATCTTACATTACTGACTATTGAAAAATCAGCCCTAAGTCTGTTACAATAAACATAGGTATACTCGTATTAGATATCTTTAAATCTCACCGTCATTGGTATACATTACATATTTTTACTAATATGAATGTTTTTTAATGAACAGTCTGAAACAAAATTATTTAGTTTAGACACTAGCTTTTGCCCGCAGCTTCGCCCGCATTGTTGACGGAAAATATCCCACGGGAACGTACTACCAAGAAATCCTTCCTTATCTACATTATAAAGGAAGCCTCTGTGCAAAATTTTAGCTTTCTAGGTTCAAAGTCAATCAGTCAGTCAGGACTTTTCTTTTTATTTATATAGATAAAGGACAATGGGCACTGAACTATGAGTTTATGCGCTGAAACCCAACATAAGTTAAACAAAAGTTAAATAATTGACGAAATACTTGGATTTCAATAATTCTTAATTACTAATATTTAGAGGTCTGTAGCTCCTCACTGACTAACAATCGAGAGAAGTCGTCAAAACACGAAATATTCCCCTTGAAGAGATCTTTCCATTGGCATATAATTATGATAACGCTATTGGGGGATGCGTTCTGTCCAGCCAACCGACTCATAAAGACATTTTTTCCTAAAACGCCATTAATATATTAGGCCAAAGTTTTAAAATGTCCGGTAATTGGCTTAAAAGATGATGCTTGCAAAGCACAGAATAAATGGAAGTTAATTAATTAATTGATGAAATACCTGAATTTCAATAATAGGTAAGTACTTAATTACTCATATTTAGAGCTCTTGTAACTCCTTACGTACTAACTATCAAGAGAAGTCTTCTTATTCAGAAATATCCTCCTTGGTGAGATCTTTCCATTGGTATATATTTTAACGCTATTGGGCTTTAGGGCAGAAACGCCCAATCTCCTTTACATAATACCTACTTAACACTGAAACTCATGGATTTGTTTTGGAATGATCTTGTTGTTAAAGAACGACTAGTGTTGCAAGCTATTATTTACCAGACCCAGTGAACGTTAGTGTAACAGAATCGTAGAGAAGCGCACTGAATACCAAGTAGAAATTATCTGAATAAAATATTCTGTGAACTTGTTACGATTCCCTATTCCGCCCGGGCCTGGACCGGCAATTATCCGGCTTTCAGCGCGATATCCGGGGGCCGCTTCCGGCGACAGGCGCACTTTTAATTTGACACTTGCGTTTTTTCGCATCAACGGAAGGATCCATTCCGATGTTACTCGAATGAGGATCACTGAATATCAATATGATTGGAGCTATTATGAAGCTGAAATCTGATGTCTTTTTTTGTGAGAGGGAGAATATTTCAAATGTTTGGACCTATGTCGTACCGTTGTACGACATAGGTACATATATTCAATGATTTCTATCTGGCAAAATACAATCGTTTGAGGGGTGAGCCGTGCATGAATTTGCTAACTCTTTTGTTGAATATGACTATCCAGAAATGGCTGGAATCGAATGCGATATAAACCTATCTACATATTAGCAAGCAAAAAAACAAGGTTCTTTATTATACCAATAAGTACCTAATTATCAAAGATTTCTGGTTGGAATAATAACCAACGACCGCAAACAAAGTATCAATCTAATCAGTGACCATTATAAAAACATCTACTATTGTTATGACGTCACAACTCCCATGCGTCGCCACCACCTGCGCATAACTGCTTAGTACATCAACCGACTATAGTGGTAAAACTTGAGCTATGAAAAGGGCCCTTACTGCGACGATATATGGACGCTGTCAATGATACATTGTTACCATAGTCGTGCGGTTGACTGTTCGAGATCTTAATCTACCACGTAACCTCGGAGACCATGAAAAGCACAATGATAATAATGATACTTTTAATATTGTCACTGAACTCGCAGGTGGATGCAAATAATACGTTGTCATTGGATTCTGCATGTTGTTCTTACGGTTGAGTGGAAAATTGTTTTAATGATTTGGGTTAGTTATGTCTTAAAACTAACGCGAAATTATATTTGTTTATTTGAAAGCATAGCTTTCCCTCTTGTTAAGGGTTTACGTTATATTTTTAAAATAGTGCAAGATAACGTTTTGCACTGTTTTGAGTTTCGACTCCTAATACCCCAGCGCAACGGGAATATACCCTACGTTTCAATACAAACAAACAAAGCCTTTGCTTTTTAATTCGATGTTTAATTTAAAAGAAAGGGTCGGTTCCACTGTTTGCCGACAAGTGTTACATGCCGCGCAAACAGAACGATAGTTTGCTTCCGAGATTACTCCCTCGTTCGAACAGTCTCGTGACGTACACCAAAACAAAGATGGATTCAATTATAACCGTGGGCGTCAATATTTGCGCTTTAGTGAATGTTTCGGGAGCTCTCCTTTCCCCGGGGATAGGTCGTGACAATCAGATCGGCTACTGTGTTTTCCCGGCTTTGCATTACTCAGTTTGTAATTTACCTATGAGAAAGTGTGATAATCAACAACGCTAGTATTCGTCCCTAGATTATTTCCAAAATAAACTTTTGCTGGCTTCATTTATTAAAGAGGATAAAAATATACACTGGATAAACTTTTAATAATAAGTGCAAATTTTTCATTAGTCAGAGGGGCAATTCCCGTATAACGTTCGCAATCTCATCTCAGTCTCAATCTGCCAAAATTGCATAGCATTTACCTACATGTTTGACATTTGATTGTCGCTGGCATGAGATTGCGACTTGAATTTTAATGTTTTTAGGAATGAGAATTTGCCTTCTGATAACTCTTAATATTTCAATTTGAATTTGATAGAAAATATATCAAATTGTCATATTTATTCTTCAGATAAGAGTTATTTGCCTATTGAAAAATCAGCAATTAATTAATTAACAAACTATTAATTTGTTTATATTTTTGCTGGGCAAAGGCCTCCCCTTTTGTGCGATTTCTGGCCAAGTTGGCCCTGCAAACATGATCAAATCGTCCCACCACCTTCGTCGCGGTCTACCTCGACGGCGATTTCCTCCTTGAGGCATCCAGTGGATGACGGTTTTGTCCATCTCTCCGGATGCATTTGTGCGACGCCGACGTGGCCAGCCTACTCCCACTTCAGCCTGGCTTTTTTTTTTATAATATAATGTCCAAACTAAAATATGGCGTCGAAAAATTCGTCCGCATCGCTGTCAACTGGTAACGTACCCAAGAGACCGGCGGCATTGCCACGTTGCATGGCAATGCTTAAGGTAAAAGCCAGCCCTTGGATCACAGGAAGTGTCAACCAGCCGTTTGGAGAATTCGCTGGACAAACCATGAGCACTTCGGATCCTACAGCCCGAGGGTTTCATCGCACTGGGAACGATCTTCTAAATAACTTATGAATATTTTCAGCTGGGTGCCTCTTACACCCATGCTCTCAAGCTTGCGCAACAGGATTGGGATGAAAACTGTGTAATAAAATCATCCGACGAGCTCTTGTCACCGTGCTCTGCGATGTTCAAAAAACCACATCTTTTGGTGTTCCTCAAGGAAGCTTTTTAGGGCCCACTCTGTTTTTGATCTACATAAATTACCTTTTCAATATAATGCTAGAGCATGGCACTATCATAACTTACGCTGACGACACTGCTCTACTTTTTTCGGCTGACTCAGAAAATTAAGTCTTCAATCTTGCGCAGCACGGTTTCAATATTGTAGGTAAATGGCTTCAAAATAACTCACTAACCCTAAATGCAGAGAAGACAAATTACATTAAATTTTCGATGCATATATCGAATACCCCCTCAGAGTTGCATGCTCATTGTTGCCCAATTCCTGCAGATAGCCAGTGTAATTGTCCCAATATTAAAAAGACAGATAAAATAAAATACCTGTGTATTATAATATTTATAATAGATGAAACCCTTTCCTTCAAACAACATATGGAAGCTCTAAATAATAGAATTCGTAAGCTGATATACGTATATATACTGTTGGAGCTGCTGAAGATTGTAAGACTATCATTGCATTGTATAGACTCAATCTCCTTTGTATTATATAATTGCATAGCACATGTGTGAGTACTATGTACATACTCTAAAGCTACCATTTACTGGGTACGTCTTTGTTTGACTTGAATGTGCCCTGGCGGCTGAGAGTATGTGACGCTCACTCTAATGTCTCGTTTAATTGAAATAAATGCTTTGAGTTTGAGTTTGAGTTTGAGTATTCAAAAAGCTACGTTTTATTCCAAAAATAATTAGGCAAGTATACTGCTCTTTGTCAGTCAATTTTGACTTACTGTACAACTTCATGGGGTGGGGCGAGTAACACTTTGTTATTGCCCATTGAAATAGCTCAAAGAGCTTTTCTCAAGGTGGCTACTTGCCCTTTTCTTTTCCCCACTAACCTCCTTATAAAGCTTGTAAAGTACTAACAGTTCGACAGTTATTTCTAAAACCGCACGCAGCTCTTCCATACAGCACTGAATATACTAAAAGGAGACGGAAAGATATAGTTTGCCCTCAAAAAAGTACAAAACATGCAGCTAAATTTTATATGTACCTCGGACCGCTACTCTACAATAGGCTAAATGAAAAAGGAAACATCTACTCCTTAAATAATAGTAACTGCAATAAAATCCTTACGGAAGCTCTTCAATCTATGTCCCATGAAGATACAGAAAAGGTATTATTAGTGCTAAAGTAAATATTGTTAGTATTAATATATAATTTTATCTATTTTCTACACCTGTTTACATATGTAATAATAAGATAAGATAAGATAAATATGAGTATTTTTAATCAATTAATGTTACCTCCAATCGCCTGAAACACAGGTTTTCCTAGTTCAGGCACAAGTCATGGGTGAACTTGCAATAGATTTAAGGAAAAATGTATTTACCGTAAGTCCTTATATTTTTGAATAATTTTTTTTTTTTTTATTAATGTTCGCGTGGCTCGCTATGCGACCCGCACTTCGGCTGCAAGACAGTCCGTGGTGTCCGAGGCTGTTAACAACTTCGCCACAGTGACAGCGATGAGGAGAATACCAATCTTCGTAAGTATGACCATGTATCCGCGCACCGAATGCTGTTAAAATGGTTACCCATTCGTCAGCGCAGAGAGCTGAGGGCTCTGTCTATGTTGTTTTCTATTCTCGACAAATCCACTTCTCCTTCTTATCTGACTTCCCATATTCAATACTTATGCTCTGCCCATAGTAAAAACCTTAAGTCCTCCAATAATCGTCTTCTACGATGTCCTTCTCACCGCTCTGGATTCATTCACTCTTCTTTCTTTGTCCAGGCGGTCTTTCTTTGGAACGCGCTCCCTCTGAACATCAGGATGGCAACCAATCGGTTGTCTTTTAAAGTAATGACACGTGAGTATATACGTAAGAAGTTGGCAGAAGCATCCCTGCGCTGATTTGCTGATTTCATTTTCTCCTCTACTGATCGTTGTTTCTCCTATAACGATCGTTATTTCTCCATACAAAGTTTATTCCGTTTATATATTTATGTATTTATGTAATTATATAATATCTATGTATTTATTCTTATATTTTATAGTTATTTTCTTGTTATCTATCCTATAAGTTGCACCTGCCATTTTTTTTTCTCTGCACCACCCTAACGTTGACTGGTAGAAAATGCCTCAGGCATTAAGTCCGCTTTTGTACGGTATTTTTTTTACTTGTTCATAAAGTTTTAATAAATAAATAAATAAATACCAAGGAGCTTCTAGTCGCAGGGAAGCAGCGAGGCGGAATGTAGTGTCAACGACGACGGTAGTGAGTGAAGCCAAAGACACGACTCCCTCTTACCCACAGCTAGCAGGCGCGCATTCTCCGCAGTGTAGTAGACGTGTCAATTAAATTGTTCTGTACTACTCTGCAGAGCGGCATCCCACCGTCTCTGGGAAGATGCAATGCTTACTTAAAAGTAAGCTCCTCACGTAACGTCCATTTCTATCTCTACTCTACAAACAGTATCCGTAAGTGACATTTCTTTTCTTCATTTTTGATATCGCGCCGTAGAAATGTTTCTACAATCTGTCATTTTGTATTTTGTTTCTACTGTTTCTACGGGTGGTCATACTATCAGCCTTATTAATAAATATTTACACACGACGTATACCGGAGTTATATAACGCTTTTGGCCCTTTTAAAAAGCGCTATAACTCCGGTATACATTATGTGTAAACCTTTATTAGTAAGGCTGTATGAGTTTACTACTTTAAACGTACGTTATACTACGCATTGCCAAATAATAGGCATGAAAAATGTCAAGGTCAAAAGGATTGGCAGAAATTGATTGCCACTACCAGCCTTGAAGCGGTACAGAATGTCGCGCGGTGCTCCGAGCCAACTTTAACGACGTTTAGCAGCACGGCGGGGGTCAGCAGTCAGCTGCACGTCGCCCCATTTTATTTTATTACACTTTTTTATATCAGCTTGTTTCTTGCTGAGTTTTCCGAAAAGGAGATCTGTTAAATTTTGTATTCCAAAATCGATGAAAGCTAATCATACCTTTGAAACGTTACAAAAAATATTTAGGTATCTACAGTACGACAACATTCAAAGGCCGCATCTTTTATCTTTGGAAAAACCGAAACATAGCAAATAAAATGTGACTATCGACCAATAGAAAGAGTTATATTCCCACCTAAATCTTTATAGATTTTTATTTAAAAGATTAACGCATTACTTCCGTTACTCCTTTGGATCGGTCACATTGAATTCGGTAAAGTTCGGTTTTTCCGAAAATAAACGATGGACGTTGTCGTACGAGTACTGTATGATTTTGAAAGATTGAATTGTCAAGCATTAAGGAAAATGATAGAAAACAGAAGTTAAACGAGGTGGAAAAGAAACATGGACAGGCTCTTTGATTTTCACTATCAATAAGCAAGCCCTGAGTTCTGCATCGGTTTTCTTGTGACGGTGACATTTGGCGCATCAAATTGCACCGTTTGATCAGCCCTTTGTGCGCCTTAAGACTATTAGGACAACGAGATTACACGGGAGGCGCGCGCGCAGCCGACCGGAGCAATGCGATTACACCGAGACCCCCTCCCGCCCCTCGACCGTCACCCTCGCAGACCCCGCCAGCCCCGAGACACTGCAACCCCTATTTTTTGATCTGTAACTGGATTTCGTCCACAGAGCGATTGTGGAGCGCTAAAATGTGTGTTCGCAGTTACCCTATGGTATTCATTCAATTGTGTTTGAATTTGTTCAAAGTTGTGATGGCTAAATGTTTCGACCATCATTAGATACTGTGTTAACTAGAAAAAAGAAAGATAAGTATATTGGTAAGAATAATCACCACACCGTCAACTCTAAAAAATATTTTAAAAAGAATATCGGTACCCAACAAGCTAAGTGTAACATTTTTGCGCCCAACAGCCGTCTTTTAATTGTTCTTAAAAGGCAAGCTGTATTCTTTATCATGTCAACAATAGGGTCTGTTTTCGCGTGCCACGCTTGCGTCTGGGGTGTGAATGTGGTAGTCCCTTGGGACTTGTTAGTGTGTTACAGTAGTTTGCGACAATCGTCGTGTTATTGTTTCTAATACGATATCCCACAGGAACGGTGGCTGCTCCTCCAGGGAGTTCTATCAATCTCTTGTTTGCTATTTTCCCTAAAAGGTAGAGGCAGTTAAGTAAAACTGAGATTAAAACAAATGACAAAATATACCTAAAAGGGTTTCTCAAGTCGACGCTTTTTTTTATGATTCGCATATTTGGTTTTTTGTGTTTCATAGTTTTATTTGAAGTTTTATCTCCTAAGACAGTATCTGCGATTTGATACAGATACTGTTTTGTTGCAGTTGTTGCTCGCTATGGTGTCATTATTATAATTTATATTAGTATGATAGATATACTGTATTGTATAGAGGGATAAATAAATAGACTTAATAATTTTTAATTTTTTATGTTCCGTTGAAGTTCTTGAGTTGGTTGGTTGGTTGGTTGGTTGATTGACTTTGGTTACAAATTTGACGTATGCGTCGAAGACTTCTTCTTTACGCGTGAGCATTCCGATGTCATATGCCGTGATACCAAATCTCTCAGAGATTGCCTCATACTGCATGCGATCCATGGCGAATCTGGGACAATTACTGAGGAGGTGGTTGAGGCTTTGCACAGTGTTATCGTGGCAGGGACAATTATCATCGGCGGTTATTTTAAAGCGATAGAGGTACTGTTTATGAAAGCCGTGACCTGTTAATATTTGGGTGATGTAGAAGTTTGGTCCTAGTTTTTTCCGGAATTTGTGTATTTGTAGAAGTGCTGGGAAGATGGTTTTTGTGTGTTGTCCCTGCTCACTAGATGCGTACCTGGCTTTCCACTTAGCCAGGTTGGCTTTTCTGAGTTCGTGTTTGACATATGACATCGGGTATGTGCTGTAGTCCGGCGCTCTATACAGCTGAGTGGCCATTTTCGCGGCAACATCCGCAATTTCGTTGCCTGTGGGTATTTTTTACTAATTCTTGAACTCAGATTTGTCTACTTTTGAACCGAAAGCATTGTTAATCTTTTAATAAAATCTGGGACAAGAATCCTAGTTCAATTCAAACTCATGTTCATCACTTTACCAAACTACTGATGATTAAGGTTTGACTCATTGGATGTTAACTTTTACAACTCACGTTTAGGTCATCTTTGGTTTATTTATAGTTTGTCAGCCAAATTAAATTGGTTTCCAGAATTCACTGTGGTTTTCACAAGATTAGCAAACATATTGCTCCTTTTCTCATAATAAACTTCTCTAATCAGTCAATCAGATACGATTATTTTCCTAATCCTACCGCTAATAAAGCATCAAAAGGCAATAGTAAATCAAGGCAATGTCCCCTCATCAAAGAGTGACAAAATAGTTACGTTTCCGAGCCAACAAACCGTCGCGCATTAGCGGCACAAGCCGCGTAATTTGCGCATTACGTCACAGGGCTGCGCCCGCGCCGCTGACTCGCGTGAGACCGCACGCGACAACCCTACACACTTCATTGACCACCATTAAATACCACACAATCCTCTAATACCACCATGCGGTTCGACATTCAACCTTATTACAAGTAGTATAGTGTTTCTACAAGTAAAATACTACTATTGGTTTGCACCTAAATCTAGGTTCTAAAGAGAAATGAAGTTCATTGATTCATTGCATTCATGATACTGCGTGAGAGTTGACTTCAGGACAATAGATATTTTAATGCAAAATCGGTGAAGTCAGTTATTCTAGACATTTAAGGCTCGTGGTGGTATTATATCCGATATTGGCAGCATCAGAATAACCAACTTATTTAAATCATTCCCAACTAACGTCAATGCAGCTGGTACGGTCAGCAACAGAAGTCGGTTATCACTGCTACTTTTTGATATCATATAAATTAACACAAAATGATACGATAACCTGCTTTTTAGCATTTCATTTATTAAATAAGAGTTAATTTTCTTTAAATTTTACTAGGAGGAGCTCGTAGCTAAGTAATAACAGCTGCACGGGTCGATCTATCAGGTTAAGCTACGCTTGCCGGGGTTGGTCAGTGGATGGGTGATCATCTTTAAATACCGAGACTCCTCCATGCCTCGGAAAGCACGTTAAGCCGTTGGTCCCGGCTGTCATTCGTGGATCTTTGACAGTCGTTACGGGTCGTCAGAAGCCCGAAAGTCTGACAACCAGTCTTACCAAGAGGTATCGTATTACCCAGTCACTGGGTTGTGGAGGTCAGATAGGCAGTCGCTCCATGTAAAATACTGGTATTCAGCTGCTTCCGCTTAGACTGGAATCCGACCCCAAAATAGTTGGGAAAAGGCTAGGCAGATTGATTTCTTTAAAATTTACGTCTGTTCCGATTTTACTGAAGTGTTTTTCTGAATAATTAAAATTTAGAAAACTCATCTGTTAATCAATCGACTTTTGTTGCTGACTGTACAAAGAGTTTTGAAGATGATTAAAGAAATTATGTGTTACGGTTAGGGAATATAGCATTTTAGTGGAATATTTCAGTCAAAGCTCTAGATTTTACTGAAACACTCAACAATAGTTATTTAACAATTTCATGATGTATCAATCTCATCACAAACTCTAAATTGAATTCACAACATCCAAACCAAAGTCTTCCACGTAATTCCGTCTCGCGTATCGATCATCCAAACTTATTCGCGTCACGTCTCCGCCGTCTGTGATACTGGCATAAACATTGGGAAAAACGCTACAGTTTCAGCGACCAATGCGGGGAGGTGGGGGCGAGGGGTGAGGGAGGGAGGCTCGAGATTAGATTACCTGCCCCCGTGGGCTGCAAACACTTCGTTACCGGCGCGGCGTAACGAACTCGCTACCAAGCAACTTGCACACCCAGCCGGAATTTATTATAGACTAGTTTTGATTCTGGTTTGGAATTCAGCGGACTGGCGACTTTCCACTGCCAGGAGTTTGTGACCACGTCGGGAATTGTGGCATCCTGTCATTTGGTGTGCGTCTGCCAAGACAACTTTGTAACTGAAGACGGCACTTCCCCAACTCTGTTAAGCACAACGGAGCATAACGTGCTATTGATTTTGGAAGTAGCGACTGCTCTTTATTATTGTCCATCAAAATCAAACACCACCTACTCTTGTGAGATCATCGTTTTACATAAATGTGTCTCGAATTTATAAGTGCTTTTTAGGGTTCCGTACCTCAAAAGGAAATAAGGAACCCTTATAGGATCACTCGTCTGTTACAGCAATTTTTTTCCGAATCTAATGAACCGATTAAGTTGACATTTGGTACCTACATATGAATTTCTCTGACCCAAACACGAACGTGTAACGTAAATAAATGAATGTTGAATATGGGGGTCACTTTGAGGAAGCAAATAAGAATTTTTTTAAAAAAGTTTTAGGAATTGTACCGTGTGACATATCAAATGAAGTGTCATACTGTGAGGATCTCAAATATATAATTTTTATAATTTTCAACTAAACTTTTATAAAGTTATTTAAGAAAATAGACGAAAATTTACCATTCCTCCCTCTTATATCCGAAACTACTGAGCCTAAAATTTTGAAAAAAATACAAAAAATAGTTCATTACCTATATAGATTACAAGAAAACTTATTGAGAGGGGGTGGTGTGAGGGATGAAACGGGTGAGAGTGGGTGGGAAGGAGAGAAGAGTTAGAGGGAGAGGAGGAGGGGTGAGAGGGGGATTAGAGGGAGAAGGGAGGGGTGAGAGGGGGATGATTGAGGGGATAAGAGTGCCTTTACACCTTAAAGTTGCTTTTTGTATAGCACTGATTGATTGAAAAGAGATTGACTTGAGACTTTTGACTGATTGATTGGAAAGACCCGAGAGGTAGAGAGGGGTAGGAGGGTGTAGTGAGTGGGGAGGGTATGGAGACGGGGGTGAGAGGGTGGGGGAGAGTTGGCGAGGGTAGCGTGGGAGGGGAAAGCGATGAAGAGGGTGTGAGAGGGGGTGAAAGGGGAAGGGGAGGTTAGCGAGAAAAGGATGTGATCTGAGAAGGAGTGAGAGGGAGAAGGGGATGGGGAGGGGGTGAGAGGGGACGGTGAAGGGGATGATAGGGGAAGGTGAGAACCCTCTCCCTCTAACCCTAGAGGGAGAGGGGGAGGGGTGAGAGGGACGACGACGAGTGCCTTTACACTGACGACAGCCTTAAAATTGCTTTTTGTTTATCATTGATGCATTGAAGAAACCCAGCCCGACAGAAATTACCGAAAAATAGGAAGTCGGAAACTCGGTATGGCACAAAAAACAGGAGTAAACTCCAGTCGTGCGTTGGAGCTGACACACACACTTTTTTTTGTTTGTTTGAACGCGCTAATCTCTGTAACTACCAGGCAGACTTTGATTATTATTTTTGCATTTGATAGCCAAATTCTTAAGGAATATAGCCTTCCTTAAGAATTTGGCTATCAAATGCAAAAATAATAATTAAAGTTAGGCATATTTAACATCTCTCTAGGACTCTTAGGTGCCGAGCAAAAAGAAAAAAGTCAGAAACAACGCTAAGCGAACACGAAGTATTAGCGCGGTCAGGCAATGATCAAGAAATTTCACGCGGACGAAGTCGCGGGCAGAAGCTATCTCAATATTTAAAAAGAAAAGTCTTGACTGACTGACTGACTCATCAGCCCAAACTCTTCGACCTATGAAGCTGAATTTTTGCACAGGAGGATCCGTTATAATCTAAACAAGGAATAAAGAAGGTCTTTTGTTCCCCTTGTATATTTTCCGACATCTACGCGGGCGAAGCCGCGGGCAAAAGCTATTATAAGAATAAAATGTGAAGCGTGGCCAAGGTCTCCAAAACTAAGTTTCTACCTACCTGCCCTCATAGTAGATACATTATTTCTACTGTTTTTATTTTTTTTATCTTTTTAGCCATCTTGAGAATTTATTTCGTTTGACGGAAGATGGAGACCTAGGTGACTGATGATGTCACCTACCTGATGGTTTACTCCAAAGGTGGGTATAGGTTCTCAGTGACGGTACTACGTGGCACCATCGTCGTAGGACTCATTTGAAAGATCTCATGATGACATTGGTGATTGATGCAAATTATAAGTGAGAAGGAACCTCATTTCTGACGGGGTCCCCCGACCGCACGTTTTTTTTTATATTTTGTTTACACCTTATAGACAGATAATATTATATTATTTATTGCTCACATACAAAAATACCAATACATATATACATCCTAATATACAATAATATGTATAATATGATATTACAAAATATAAAGAATAGGGTGTACCAGGAAACAGTGAAATATAATCATAAGCATTTTATTGTTTGTTACTCGTTACATAATTTACATTTAAATGTACATATTCTAAACATTATATTTTTTTTTTACATCTGAATATTAAAACAATTATCGCCATGAGAATGTTGAGATGGATGTGTGGAGTGACAAGAATGGATAAAGTGAGAAATGAGTATATAAGAGGAAGTTTGAAAGTGGCGCCAGTGACAGAAAAGTTGCAAGGAAATCGTTTGTCTTGGTATGGGCATGTAATGAGGAGAGACGAAACGCATGTGACTAAAAGAGTGATGAATATAGATGTTGATGGATGGAGAGGCAGAGGAAGGCCAAAGAAAAGATGGATGGATTGTGTGAGGAATGATATGAAAGAGAAGGGAGTGAATGATAGCGTGACGGTTGACAGGGGAGAATGGAAGAAGAAAACGTGTTGCGCCGACCCCAAGTAATATGGGATAAGGGCAGGAAGATGATGATATCGCCAAATTATAAGTATCGCCTATTTTGTTAAAGTGTCAAATTAAATCTTATTACTTACCTACTGGTATTCATAATTTACCAAGGGCAGGTTGTGGTGCAGAAACACCAAGGAAGAACCCTTGGTGTTTTTGCACCACAACCTGCCCTTGGTAGAAGCTTTATCTGGCAGGAGTCTGTTACGTATTTGTTGATATACATTTCTTGCCTCTGAGAAAACTCGCTCAGAGTATATGGAGCTTCTAAGAGGCGATAAAAATAACAGATAACCACTTACCTGGTCATCATCAGACCTTCAGAATGTATCATGTAGTAGCATCCGACTCGGCGGGATAGCTTTCGGGAAGCTACGTAATATCTTCTCGTCCCACATACCAGTGCTATAACCTATGGCACTGAAACATGGTCGCTCACAATGGGCCCCATTCATAATCAGCCTATAATGTTCCCAATGCTGGGACACAGGTGTCCTCTCGGTGAAAGGCAGTGGGCCGTGAACCTCCACGCGGGCCCAGTGCGGGTTGGTAGATGTCATTATGTCTTCGAATTTTTGCTTGTATGACATGCCGGTTTCCTCACAGTCACGATGTTTTCCTTCACCGTTTTGAGAGCAGTGGTGATAAAATGATTTACACAAAGTAAAGCGCCTGGCTGGGTCAACTCGTAAGTCGGGGCCGTTACTATTGGACCACCATTGTTCTCATGGGCCACATTAAAAAGCTGAAAGTCACTTAAAGGACAATAGAGAGGGCTACTATGCCGCTGGATGCGAGAAGCACAAAACCGGTTGAAGTGGCGGTGCTTGGGGAACACCCATGTCCAGCAGTGGAGGTCTTTCGGCTGAAACGATGATGATGATGAACAAAAATAAAAAAGATCTCTGGGACGAGATAATCAATGCACGGCATGTCCTGGTTTTGCCACACAGCACTGCCGCGCCTACATTTCTCCATACGTCTAGACATAGAGAACTCCACGTGTTGCTGCCGCGCATCTTGCGCGCTCTGTTTGGACACACCTTAAGACTACAAAACTAGAGGAACAAAATGTATGAAAAAATTAGTTCTCTCAAACAGTGAATAAAATAGGCAAAAACGGTGTCAACTCTGCGACATAATTGCATAATCGTCAGTTCGTTTTTTTGTAGGATCGTCATTTGTCGGTAGGCGGCGCAAAAGTAACAAACAGTAGTACAGAGGTCAAATGTCCAAGGTCATCGAGCATAGCCTTAGGTTAGGTTAGGTTCGGACAGGAATGGCCAGGTGTTCCCGGCCATTCCCGTAGCCCCCCAACCTGGGGGGCATGCGGGGCCCGCCAGCTAGGCGGGCATGCGCCGGGAGGGTTGTGGAAGTAAAGGCTGAGCCGGTTTCCCATGGCCCTCCCATCACGGCGATGTGGGAACACCGCTGAGTTTTAGTGGGTATACTGTAATTCCGACAGGAGTCCCACATACCCCGTCTCGTCCCCCACGAGCAGGGATGCGTAATGCATTTCTCAGTGACAACAACAAAAAACAAAAAAAAAGGTTAGGTTAGGTTAGAATCCCAAAAAAAAAATTTTTAGGTGGTTTAGGCGGTAAAAATACAAATTAACAATTTTCTGACTTTTTCCTTTACTTGTGCTGTGAGACCTTGCTTCTTGTCAAACATTATTCTAGGTCAAAAGGAGAGGTTTTAATTTACTTGGGAGTAAAATATGTGGCATAAATGGCCGTATCTTTTTATTACATCGACTTAGAAGCTTGATTTTTTTAGAACTCTAAGGGACTATCATAGACTTACGTATTTGATATTAATTTCAACTAGATACCTCCACGCGTTCCTGAAAAACTGACATCCGGGTCTTGACAGACTGACAGACAGAGAGACAGACGGGCTACGAAGGGTTCCGTTTTTTCCTTTTGAGGTAAGGAACCCTAAAAAATTATAAAATACGAATAGTTCATGACTCTACAGAGCTTGATTCAGCAGCACAGTGAGGCTGGTCCTTAAGAATTGTCGCCTGTGATCTCGTTTCTCAACACTATTTCGGAGTAGGTATAGCTTTGTAGGCGAAATGCAAGTGACTCAGGCGAGCATAGCTTTAAGGAAATTATATTTTAACCTCTCGAATTTTCAGGTTCACACTATCTGATAAATAGAGAAGGCTTATCTTATGGAGCTTGTACTGCTAAAGTCAACAAACTCAGAATTAAATACTCCAGAGAATGTTTATGTCATTAACCAAATAACAAGAGCAAAATAACACTCATTGAGATGAGTAGCCGATACTATCCATCGACTTGGGCTCTAAGTCATATCATGGATAGCTCCTTGATTGGGCCCATTAATTCACTACTGAGAGATTCAATAAAGCGAGAGGCTACACGCTGTAATGATGACAAATAAACGGACGTCACCAGGAGCGAGTATGTAGTCTATGAGCGGCTCCAATAAATATATTGTAACGGTGCGGAGCGAGCGGAGCGCCCCCGTCCCGCGCCCCGCACTCCTGGCCGCGGCTAAACTGAATATATTTGAATAACACAGCGCGTAATGAGGCGCCACCGCGCCACCGAGCGCTGATGAGCGGGAATCGAACCCCGGACCTAACTAAACAATTGTCATTCATTCAGCCGAGAGCCAATTCTGTAATCCTTTTGAATAATAATTCCTTTTGGTATTCCGTGCGCACCAATCATGGCGTTGGCAGCGAGCCCTGTGCGGTGCGCACAATGCAGTAGCTACTAAATATTAATACTCGTAAATCCTTTAGCTTTCATTACGCGAATCATTATTTTTCGCTGATTGCGACTTGTATTCAACTATCAGTGATATATAGCTGCATAGAGGATATAATTATATTTGGCTGAGGCATTGCCCTTTGATTGACATAAGAAATATACTAGCATAATCATATGTACTTAGCATAATTATGACTAATACCAAGTATCACTCGAGTAGATTCTGACTGGTCAGCCATTGCAAAGATTTAGTACTTTCTTCGAACTATCTATTATATTCTGATAAGGTGAGTCGTCTAGCCTCCTATTGGTCGTGATCAGCCGTCACCAGGGCAAGGGGGGCGCGCAGGGGAGGGTGCAGGGGGGGGGTTGCTGGTGTTTACACACGGCGCGATTTATTCGGCCGGCGTCGTAAATAACGCGGCCAGGGCCGACAGATATATGGAGCCTCGTATTTATTGCTATTTGTTCGCGGGTACGGTCAGCGTCAGCAGGATGTGTTGACAACGACGAATAAATCTTAGCAATGAAGCCGTTGCTGAGGAGTAGAAGATGCATAACTATGTAGTTACTTGATTACAATAATTAATATAATTAGGCTTGTTTCGGAGCTGCATCTACATATGCAAGTAAATCAAAAAAAAAACCTTACTAAACCAATTTTAGAACTTGTAGATGGATAGAGATAGACAATAGAAGAGAGAGAGACAATGCAATGAAATAAATTTTCACAGACAATGCTGTTAAATCTCTTGGCAATACGTATATTCCTAAGTTTTGAAGAGTCGACCATGTTTACTGGTGAATACTGTTAGCTCTCGGCGAGATAACGGTACCACAATATACAGGGTGAAATTGAATTCATGAGCAATATTTTAAGGGGTCATTTTGAACAACTTTTACTAAGGGAACAAACCTGAAATCGCAAAAAAAAAGTCTGCTGTTCCCTACATTTTGACGAGTTATGCAAGCATAATGTAAGGAAGAGCTGATTTTTTTTTCGCGATTTCAGGTTTGTTCCCATAGTAAAAGTTGTTCATAATGATGAGTACAATGACCCCTTAAAATATTGCCCATGAATTCAATTTCACCCTGTATAAAACGCCGTAAGTATAACCTGAATAATTCTTGGAACCTTTACAACATTTTATATTATAACATACCGATCTACTTCTTCTATTCTCAGAACAAATCAATGTTTGTCTCGTATTTCTGCCATCAACTTTTACCAGACGTGCGGAGGTTGCATATGTCAGGTTACAGCCTGTACAGTACCTACCACAGCTCAAGTCTAAATTCCCTCGACTTGTACTCAGCGGGCTCTGTTTTCCCGACGGTACTGCGCAGCCTACACACATCGTTTCTGAATGAGAAGGTTTTTCCGCGCGGCAGCCCCGGCCGGCCGCATTAAACCACTTCATTGTAATACTTAGATATTTAGTAGTTGTACAGCAAATAAATTACCCTCATAATGAAACCCAGTTTTTTCAACAACATCCGACAACATTTTAAGCTGTTATCAACGCCCGGCCGGCTGAGTTATGGCCGCGAAACGGAACGCAGCCCGCCGTCGCGCTTTTTGCAGTATTCTCATAATCAAATTTTGATTTACTGCGGCCTGAGTTATTAAAATCCTTTTAGTTCTGCCTGGGGTCGGCAGGCGAGCAGGCGAGGGCTCGGCATTCGGAACTCTATAGGCCGTGTCACAATGTAACGTAATTGAAAAACAGTCCGGGATACGCAGCGCTATCGGGGATGTAAATCAAGGTGGGCTTACGTTCCTAAAATCGGTATGCGGTTGTAAATCGTGCGCGGGAGTGGCGCGGTAGGGTGACGGGCTGCAGGAGGAGGGAGCGGCGTGTCAGATCGCGATCAGCTAAATCATGCTTATTGGTAACGAAGCGTAGCGGGCGCGTGCGCGAGCGCTCGACCACGTCAGACCATGCTGGACCACGCCGGGCTAGCCGACACCATATGCACACACTAAATTATCACATGTCACCCATAAGCGAGCGAAATACCACGTGCCTACCCACATACATATCACGCATTCAGCTTTAAATAATCTTTTCATAACATTCGCGTTGCTCATGAAAGTCATGACTAATCTTTTAGTTTATCAACTCTTCGACAGCACTAAAGAATTCTATATCATTCCACTGAAAGCAACAATCAGCTGCAAACGGCTGTCAGATGGAGTGTCATTGTGCGCATGTGCGCAGATCGTCAGCCGCCATCGCAGAGACGTAGTGTTGCCATAGCGATAGGCTGACAACGAGCTGCACTCTGCGAGGACGCGGTAACGTTCCAGTAAAACTCCCGGTAATATCGCCGGTAATGCGGTAATAACAATAAATACTTTACCGTGGACTCGGATTTGAGATCGGTGTAAGTATAATTCTATCAGAGACATTATAAAGGCCATTTCAACTTTGATAGTTGAATGTCAAATCGAGTGATGAAAGATAATGTTAAGTTACGAAATGTGTAAACATGTTAGTAGTCAAATATTGAGCGGTCTTTTTTAAAAAAAATGCTCTTTACGCGAAGTACCATAATAAGATATGAAACATCATCAACATGCTCCTACAATTTACTTATAATGTACTTATTGAAAGTTTTAAATCTCTTATAATTACGCTGGATTTGCAGGCTTTTGTTCAGCGTAGGCGTTGGTCGACTGCACAGACGTAACTTAGACGCCGCGTAGCCGCCCAGCATAAATCTCTTCGATACAGCTTAGCGGCGTAAACATTGCATAAACTTCGCGTAGACCGCCTAGCCGTCTGTCGTAGGCATGTTGTAGCAGTCCCGTAGACGTGTTGTAGCAGTGTCGTAGACATGTTGTAGCAGTGTCGTAGGCGTGTCGTAGCGGTCTCGAAGACGTGTCGTAGCAGTCTCGTAGATGAGTCATAGCAGTCCCGTAGTAGTGTCGTAGCCGTCCCATAGACGTGTCGTAGCAGTCTCGTAGACGTTTCGTAGCAGTCCAATTTACGTGTCATAGCAGTCTCGTAGACATGTCGTCGCAGTCCCGTAGCAATCTCGTAGAGGTCTCGTAGACGAGTTGTATCAGTCTCAAAGAAAAAAAAAAAATAATAATACATTGTTTACCTTGGATTAACTAACACATATGGTACTTTTAATTCTGGTAGTACGTTCCCGTGGGATATTTTCCGTCTTCCACACGGGGAAAGACGCGGGAAAAAGCTAGCTAGCTAGCTAGCTAGCTATATTATATACATATTTCTGTAAATTGGTTTAAAAAAACACATTTGCACGTCAAAAATAGCATGTTTTAAGACTGTGACCTGGAAAAAGTTGTTCGGTTTGATGTTCTATACGGTACTACACCCTTAAATTTAAACACAATTACACAACCATTTATTTTTATGTAAATATGTAAACACTAACACTACTAACATGTACGCTTTACTTGTGTAAATTATTTCATCACCACTGCTCTCAAAACGGTGAAGTAAAACATCGTGAGGAAACCGTCCTAAAAAACGTCCTAGAACCAAAAATTCGAAGACATGTGATTTCTACCAACCCGCACTGAGCCCGCGTGGTGGATTACGCTCCATCTCACTGAGAGGAGCCCTGTATCCCAGCAGTGGGAACATTATAGGCGTATTACGTTATGTGTATGTGTACTATGATTGTTGGCGAAACTTTCACAGACCCTGTATAATCTATCTATCTATATCTATATTTGTTATAAAGTCGCTTTTCATGTCTGTCTAAGTGACCGCGGTGTTCTTCTAAACTACGCAACGCATTTTGATGCGGTTTTCACTATCATTTATATAATTTATTCGGGAGGTTTATGTGTATAATATATTAATACTTATTTAATTTAAGAGGAGCTCGTGGCTACGTAATAACAGCCGCACGGGTCGATCCATCAGGTTAAGCTACGCTTGCCGGGGTTGGTCCGTGGATGGGTGACCATCTTTACATACCGAGACTCCTCCGTGCCTCGGTAAGCACGTTAAGCCGTTGGTCCCGGCTGTCATTCGTGGATCTTTGACAGTCGTTACGGGTCGTCAGAAGCCCGAAAGTCTGACAACCAGTCTTACCAAGGGGTATCGTATTACTCAGTAATTGGGTTGTGGAAGTCAGATAGGCAGTCGCTCCATGTAAAATAATGGTATTCAGCTGCATCGGGTTAGACTGGAAGCCGACCCCAACATAGTTCGGAAAAGGCTAAGCAGATTGATATTAATATTTAATTAAAATATATATAATGGAGAAACCTTCATGTTTTACCAAGTCGTAAAAACCGTGCGAAGCAGGGCCGGGTCGCTAGTATTATGATAAACTAGCTTCTGCCCACGACTTGAAATTTCTAGCTCCCCCACCCCACCCGTCGCATCGCATCGCCTGCCCGCGCTGTTTCTTTCTTCGTTTCTGACTTTTTTCTTTTTGTTCGGCTCCTAATGGTTCCAGCGTGCATTAAATAGCCTTCCACAAGATCTGGGCTATCAAATGCAAAATATTTTTTCAAATCCGACTACAAACATACAAACAAACACTTCAGCTTTCATATATTTTTGGAAAAAGTTTCCTAACCTTTTATAATATAGATGTTCGCACAAAAACAAGATGCATTTGAAAACAAACGTCGCAATCAAGTAATAAATTGCGTTAGTAGTTACCGGCCGAAACGCGGAGAGCCGAGGCCGAAAGCCGAGCGAGAGGGGACCAAGGAGGCCTATTTATCGAATTAGGACTGTGTAATCACCGCTCATACTACTACGCAGCAATGTGATGAACTGCGGCAGAACTACTTGATACTTGTTTTTTTCTGTATGTTTATTCAAACACTTTACAAATCCTAACTAATATTATAAATGCGAAAGTGAGTTTGTTTGTTTGTTTGCTACGCTGTCACGCTAAAATGGCTTAACGGATTTCGATGAAATTTGGCACATGGGTAGATCATAACCTGGAAAAGAACATAGGCTACTTTTCATTCTAGATCGCAGACGAAGTCGCGGGCTACAGCTAGTCAATAATATTTTAAAAACTATGTGAGGGGTGTGGTGTTTCCTATCTGAGTACTCGAAAAAGAAACACTGAAACAAACTAAGTCTTTTGAAACTAACAAGGATTTTTGTGTAACGAAGATTATTTTATGCCCTTTTTGATCACAACACAAAGATAATTCGTGTATATTTTAGCTGGAACAATGGTAATAATGAATTGGTGTTAAAAAGGTATAAACTATAAGTCACTGTACCTACATTACAATAAAAGTTAATCAAGAGACTATTAATTAACGTGTTCGCCAAAAAAAAAATCAATCTGCCTAGCCTTTTCCCAACATGTTCGGATCGGCTTCCAGTCTAACGTAATGCAGCTGAATACCAGTATTTTACATGGAGCGACTGCCTATCTGACCTCCACAACCCAGTTATTGGGTAACTTGGAAAGACTGGTTGTCAGACTTTTTGGCCGGGTGGCACGAAGGGGTCTCAATAAAAATTCATGCTGTGATTTTTAAAAGTTACGTTTTATAACATAGATCATGAATTCATGATATATATCAGCCTATATTTTAATTTCTTGACATTTTCCCATCGTAACATAATTGAATTATTACAATTATTATTATTTAAGTCATTAAAATTATGGCACAATCTAAATTTGCATGCTGAATTTAGTAAGCGGAATATGAAGTACTATGTATTGTATTATGAGATCTGTAAGCACCATATTTCATGCAAATAAATGATATTATTATTATTATAATATTCCCACTGCTGGGACACAGGCCTTCTCTCGGTGAGAGGGTGTGGGCCGTAATCCGCCACGCAGGTCCAGTGCGGGTTGGTAGATGTCACATGTCTTCGAATTGTTGGTTCTAGGACCAGCCGGTTTCCTCACGATGTTTTCCTTCATCATTTTGAGAGCAGTAGTGATGAAATAATTTACACAAAGTAAAGCGCCTGTCTGGGTTCGAACCTACGTCCTACAACTCGTACCTAAGACGCTGCCGTTACTTAGGTACGAGCGCCACCACTGCTAAGTAACTTTACCATAACTAAAATACTCAAGTACCTCCCAATAAAAGCTAAAACTATCAAAAATAACTCCCCTGCGCATGTAATCGCAAGGGGTGAACATAATAGAGTGAAGTGACGCGTGCCACATGTAATAACAAGTGAACGGAGACGGGAACAGGCACTGACACAGCCCTGGTGAGCTCTGACTGGTCGGTAATGATCCCCCGCCGACACAGACCGACCGCTGAGTTCACCACACACCACCACATACCTACTACAACTATGTATGAAAATACTACGATCGAAGAAAATAGTTATTAGTTTCTTAGGTGCTTCAAACCGTTCATTGATGGATAAAACTCATGACCAGCAGATAGGTACCTAATATTACACCATAGCAACGATGACGGCCACATGAGCTTATTAAGCTCAGCTAGAAGGTTTAATAGGAATATTACTACTCTCTAATTGTTAACGCCATTACTTTCTTTAGTTTTATATTTCATGCCTAATTACTGGCAACTCTAATTAATTAGTATCTGTGTAACATAAAGTTCCTTCCGCTTTCCTTCTCCCTTCCACAACCCTTATAATGCCTAAGTGAGAGCGAGAAGGAAGATCCGCAATGGCGCGCATACGCTGCCGCCAAGAAGATCCGCCAGTTCTCAACCAACATCGACGCCTGTGGGTAAAATTAATCCCAAGTCGAAAAAGGACTCATATTTTCACCGCGAAGAACGAAGATTGCTATTGAACAGTGCAAGTGCGTGTATGTGTGTTGTGGAAAGTGCAGATTCTCGTCCGTACGTGATATCCTGGACGCGCCAGCCACGTGGCTAAGGAAACCCTTCTCGTCGTGTCGCCATAGCTCACCAGGCAGGTACCATCATCATTTTCCCACACCACCAAAACACCTTCTTGTGTCACCGAACCGCCCCTCATACAGTCCACTAAGAAAATTTCGATTTCCACCCCAAGGCTTTAGGCCGCCGCAACATTTTTTGGTCCTACGATCACGGATATCCAACAGTTTTTGGTCCTACGATCACAGATATCCAACAGTTTTGGTCCCATGATCACGGATACCTATTTTTCTTTATCCTCTTGATAACGGATATCAATATTATATCCGTATATCATCATCCCGCAACTACATTTCATTTCAATCTTCGTTCCTTATACTCTTATACTAAACCGCTTTCATTTATTCATTTATTACAGTACCTACTTGTCATTGCGTACATTCACAGGTATTTCGCATCCCGCTCAACTTAATATTTTAATATACGTAGGTAGAAGCAAAATCTACCGCTCGCTCGCTTCGCTATCGTTCGGTACTATATTCGTAGGTACCACCTACCAATCCCGCACCGCGCGCAACTCGTTGAAGTTTGTGATTTATTTTAGCTATTATAAAAACCTACAAAAATATCGAAAATGCCTAAGAAAGTGACCATTGATTCGGATGATCAGATAGAATCCGCGATTCAAATAGCACTGTCATGTCGTAATATGATTTTTGCCCGCATGCAAATCATTTACGATTTAATGGAAAAAATGAAGTCCGGTATGGAACCAGTAGAGAAGTTCTTGTGTGCGTGTGTCAATGTTGATGCGTTCCGCACCGAGTTCCTCGAGGCATTTAATAAATATAACTCGCTTCTTCTAAGACAAGACCCGGAAAATAATATTGATGATCAGTCGTGGATTAGTTTTGAGGAATTATATTGCTGCGTTAAATATAATTATTCAAGTTACTCAAAATCATCAGCCACATCGGCTCCTACTTCTAGTGGTAGTGGTGTCAATAAGCAAACAGTTCGCTTGCCTCCCATTGAAATTATGTCATTCGATGGCGATATTCGTAACTGGCCCCTGTTCTATGCTAATTTTAAAAGCACGGTACACGAAAATAATACATTGACTGATTCGGCGAAATTATATTATTTGATGGGGAAATTGAAAGATAAGGCTCAAACCGCGTTCTCAGGAGTTTGCCCTAATGGCGATAACTACCAATTAATTTTTAATTCACTCATAAACAAGTACGAAGACAAACGTATGTTGGCTTCTAGTTCCCTTAATCGGATGTTTGAACATAAATCTTTTAATACCGCATCTATTCAAAATTTCGAATCCTTTTCTGATAATTTTGTTTCCGCCGCAAACGCATTAAAAAACCTTAAAATAAATGATTTATCAGATTTGATTTTTTTCCATGTCGCTATAAAAAAGGTTGATTCTGAAACCGCTCGACTTTTTGAAATGAACTCAAAAGACGAAATTCCTAAATTCGACAATTTAGTACAGTTCATTAAAAATCAATCTCGCATTTTACAAAATACTAAAGCTTTAAACAGCTTGAGTTTCACTCAGTCTAATAACAATCCTATAAATAAAAAAACGTTCAAAACTCCGCAACCGCAATCTTACACTGTAATTGATAAATCCGCTAAATGTTTGTGTGATAGCTTTGTTCATGAACATTTATTTAAATGTCCTGCCTTTTCTAAAATGACACCAAGTGATCGTTTCAAATCGGTGAAACAAAACGATGCATGTACTAACTGTTTAAGTATTAAACATAAGGCCAGAGTCTGTCAGTCTGAATCTAGATGTAAATCTTGTAAAAATAAACACCATACGCTTTTACACTTTAATCGCGAATCGCACGCGACTGTATTATCGAACGGTGTTGATGATACCGCACGTACACAATCGGGTTCAAACTCCACGGCTTCGAGCGAGCAAGATGCTCACGCCGCCGCCGCCGTGCCGCTCGCCGCCACCGCTCAGAGCGCCCCGCAATGTAATGCATCCATTGCTGCGTCGATCTTTTACGACTCGAACTCCCGCGTATCAAAGCCGCAATGTAATACGAATACTACTATTTTGTTGTCAACCGCTACTGTAATAGTTCGAGATTCATTTGGTAAGGAGCATTTTATTCGCTGTCTATTAGACAGTGGCTCACAAATTAATTTTATTACCGCAGAATGTTGCAAACGATTAGGTTTGACTAGATATTCATCTGATACGCCTTCCGTTAAGGGTATCGGTGGTACGGAAAAATCCGTTAAGGGTTCCGTACAATTCGCTTTCTTTTCCCGTTTTAATCCGAACGTTACTTTTAACGTTAATTCGCTAGTTGTCGATGCAATCACCGATAATTCAAACTCAAACTCAAACTCAAACTCAAAGCATTTATTTCAAATAAACCAATTACAGGCACTTTTGAATTGTCAATGGGTCGGTCAGTCAGAAAGATGAAGCTAGTTGCCCATTCCAAAGCGTAGTAGATCCCTATGGAGAAGAACGGGCAAGAAACTCCACGGACACTCTTTTAAATCATAATATTTTTACAAAATATTGGTTACATCGTTCAAGTTGAAAATATACATGTGAGAACAATGTAGAAAGACGTGCACGTTAAAAAGCGTCCGTAATAAAAAGATAATAACTAAAACAACTAAATTAAATATTAAAATTAAAAATAAGCCATGGCAGCTAAGAGACGACCAGTCCCAACTGACGGCGCCCGTTCACGAACATGACGCATGGATCAGCACCATTTAGCTCAACCATTTTGAAGGGAACTTAATGATCCAACACACACGCCACCATCAGCGAGACATTTACCTACCGCTCCCGTAGATACTTCCGCCTTGCCTTACTTAAAAGGTTTACCGCTCGCCGACGAATCGTTTGGCAAACCCGGTCGCATCGATGTGTTGATCGGGGCTTCGCTTTTCCCGCATCTTATGCTGCCCCGCGTAGTTAGCAGCAACTCCTCCGCGCCGCCCGCCATGCAGACGGTACTCGGTTACGTCATCATGGGCACTGTGCCCGCGCTGCCTGTACGTCGTAATAAGCCTCCACAGTCTTGTTACTCACATATTTCGCAACCATCCGACAAAGACTCGTTAGAATCGGCGTTGAAAAAATTCTGGCAGGTCGATGAAGCGCCCGTCACTCTTTCGACGAGCAAATCGCTCGACGAACTTGAGTGCGAGTACTTTTATAATTCGACCACGGAACGCGATGGGGACACAGGTAGATACTCTGTAGCCCTACCGTTTCGCAGCGATGTGTTCTCATTGGGGAACTCACTCGATATCGCGAAAAAACGTTTTTTCTGCCTAGAAAAGAAATTAGAATCCGCACCCGAGTTACGTACTGCGTATGATGACGTCATTCGCGAATATATTGATAATGGATATTTATCTCCTGCTCCGCTCGATAGTTCAGACAGTAGTTGTCCTGACTATGTAATTCCGCATCACGCAGTTGTACGTTTAGATAAGACAACAACAAAACTACGCTCCGTGTTAGACGCTAGTGCTAAAACGAGTACTGGATTATCTCTCAACGATATTTTACACAGTGGCCCAAATTTACAGGGTGACTTGTTTACTATAATTCTGAATTTTCGATTGTTCGCATTCGCGCTCTCGGCTGATTGCCGACAAATGTTCTTACAGATTGAAGTAAGAGAAAGCGATCGTCGCTTTCAACGCATCTTATATCGTTTTAGTCCAAACGATCCTCTGGTTCTATATCAGTTTAACCGTGTCTGTTTTGGTCTCAAGTCAAGTCCCTACCATGCGATCCGCACAGTACAACAGTTGGTTCAAGACGATGGTCATCACTTCCCGCGCGCCAGCGCTATCATCGCGGATTCGCTGTATATGGATGACGTAGTCTACAGCGTAAGCTCCGAATCACGTGCAGTCCAGGTTTCGCACGAACTGATTAAACTCTTTAGAGGAGGTCAGTTCGAGTTGGTCAAGTGGACCAGTAACTCTCAAACTGTACTAAACAGTATTCCCGCGTCGCATAGGTTGACCGAACAACTAGAATTCGACAAGTCGGTAGAACAAAAGGTTCTCGGCTTGCGCTGGTGTAGGTCAAATGATTGTTTTGAATTTCTTATTTTCGCACCGCCAGACACGTGTACTAAACGTGCTATTCTGTCGGCCGTAGCTAGACTGTGGGACATCATGGGGCTTGTCGCGCCTGTAGTTCTCTATGCTAAACTACTTATCAAAGAATTGTGGTTACTGAAGCTCGATTGGGATGACACTCCCCCGCGTCACATCATAAATATTTGGCAAACTTTTCGCTCTGCCCTGCCGCTTTTAAATGATTTTAAAATCCCGCGCCATTTAGGTATTTTTGAAAATTGTATTCTTCGCCTCATTGGATTTTCCGACGCCAGTGAAAGCGCCTACGGCGCTGTCATCTATGCGCACGTCACTCGCAACGATGACGTAGTCGTTCAGCTGGTTTGTGCCAAGTCGAAGGTATCGCCGGTTAAACCATTGACTATCGCTCGACTGGAGCTCTGTGGTGCCGAACTCCTCGCTAAACTTCTTCGCCGTGTTCATGACACTTATAATCCGCGTTATAATGTTACCGCTATTTACGCATTCACCGATTCTAAGGTGACTCTTTGCTGGATAAATTCTTCTCCGCATCGTTGGCACACGTTTGTGGCCAATCGTGTCGTTCGCATCGTAGACAACGTCCCCGCGGAACATTTCTACCACGTACCTGGTACTGAAAACCCAGCGGACTGTTTGTCACGTGGTTTAACACCTGACAAATTCATTGAGCACCCATTATGGTTGCACGGACCCGCTTGGGCTAAGCGCGACCCTTCCGAATGGCCCATACATAAGGTTACAGACTTGAATTCGGAACCCATTCCGGAAGAAAAGGTCCACGCGCATCCCATAGTCGCGGATTCAAGTTCGGAAAATTCGCTTCTACTCGCACTCGCAGAACGTACGTCGTCGTGGACTAAACTGCTGCGTATTGTTGTTTTCATATACCGCTTCATGAAAAAACTCCCGCGTCGGACTGACACCGTTACCGCTAGCGACCTCGAGTTCGCTGAAACCATTTTGTGGCGTCATGTTCAAAGAAAACACTTCATGGATGATTATTCCGAGTTAAAAAATAATAAAATTTGTTCACCCGCTCTTATTAAACTCAAGCCATTTGTAGATGGTGATGATTTAATCCGCGTTGGGGGTCGATTAACTCATTCGGCTGAGGCCTATAGTACTAAACACCCGGTAGTGTTACCCCGTCATGATCGCATAGTTGAAATCCTCGTAGACTATTATCATATAAAATATTTACATGCAGGTCCAGAACTCACTATGTCGTTATTGCGCCATAAGTATTGGATTTTGTCCGCTAGACGCATTATTCGTCATAGAATCCACAAGTGTAACGCATGTCACAGGTGGAGACCGCGACCTCATGGTCCGCCGATTATGGGCGATCTCCCTAAATCTAGAGTAAATGTTGCAACCAAAGCTTTTTCTCATACAGGGTGTGATTACGCTGGCCCTATACAGTATGTGCCCGTACGCACTCGAGGTGCGAAGAGTCGCAAGGGTTATTTATGTATATTTACCTGTATGACTACTCGCGCTGTTCATATTGAATTAGCTACAGATCTTACGACTGCGTCGTTCATAGCCGCGTTGAAACGGTTTTTATCCCGCCGTGGACCGGTACAATGCTTGTATTCGGACAACGCGACCAATTTTCGAGGAGCTAATTCGTTTTTACGCGACTTGTATACTTTGAAGAGGAGCTCGCTGAGCATCGCATTAATTGGCACTTTATTCCGCCCGCGTCACCGCACTTTGGTGGATGTTGGGAGTCCATGGTGAAGGCCGTGAAGACTCACCTTTTCAAGACAATAGGTCAACAACTTCTATCTTATGAAGAATTAGTTACAATTCTCTCTCAAATAGAGTGCCTGTTGAACTCCAGACCTCTTACTGTTCTTAGCGCTGATCCGGAAGAGCCTAAAGCTCTTACCCCTTCGCATTTTTTACATACTGTACCGCTTAACTCATTACCCGCCGCGGAAGTAGGTTTACTGTCTGATCACCTGCTTCAAAGACACTCTCTTATGGATAAATTAGTCCAGTCGTACTGGAAAAGATGGCGAAGCGAGTATCTTCATAGTTTACAATCACGCTTAAAATGGAATAAACCTGATGGAGACATGATTAAGGAAGGCACTGTAGTAGTGATAGTTAATGATAATGCGCCTCCTCTATCCTGGCCTCTAGGTGTTATTGAGAAGTTGCATACGTCTATAGACGGTAGCACGCGAGTCGTTTCAGTACGCACTTCTAATGGGATTCTTGTGCGACCTGTGGTCCGCTTATGCCCCATTCCTACTCAGTAATATCTTATTCAGTCCATTCCCTCTTTAGTTAGATTTAAGTGTAATTTCACTGTATATATTATTATATCATTCTCTTTAAAGGTGACCCTTTAAGGCCGCGAGGAATGTTAACGCCATTACTTTCTTTAGTTTTATATTTCATGCCTAATTACTGGCAACTCTAATTAATTAGTATCTGTGTAACATAAAGTTCCTTCCGCTTTCCTTCTCCCTTCCACAACCCTTATAATGCCTAAGTGAGAGCGAGAAGGAAGATCCACAATGGCGCGCATACGCTGCCGCCAAGAAGATCCGCCAGTTCTCAACCAACATCGACGCCTGTGGGTAAAATTAATCCCAAGTCGAAAAAGGACTCATATTTTCACCGCGAAGAACGAAGATTGCTATTGAACAGTGCAAGTGCGTGTATGTGTGTTGTGGAAAGTGCAGATTCTCGTCCGTACGTGATATCCTGGACGCGCCAGCCACGTGGCTAAGGAAACCCTTCTCGTCGTGTCGCCATAGCTCACCAGGCAGGTACCATCATCATTTTCCCACACCACCAAAACACCTACTTGTGTCACCGAACCGCCCCTCATACAGTCCACTAAGAAAATTTCGATTTTCACCCCAAGGCTTTAGGCCGCCGCAACACTAATATACACTTTCACAATAAAAAATATATCCAACCATAAACTTCGGTTACAGGTCAATCAACGCGCATCCAACGCGCCGAACATCATAAAAACCTATAAACCACTGATTAACATATTGATTGTTACAAAATGTACCATCAAAACAGAAAATAAAACATTAGAAAAGTTTAAATGGACCGAGAACAGGTAAACATACCTTTTTGAGAGAACATTTTAAACAACGAAACGTTAATATAGTAGTGTGTTACAAATAGATGTGTTGTGATGTCTGTTTCCCGTGAGGACAATAGCGGGTAATCCGCGGGGGAGCCCCCGCAGCCCCACAACATTTGTAACTGCAAACAGTGACATGCGGGCTCGGCGCGGCAGACGCGAATAAAAACACTGAACCACGCCGCCCTCTGGATTGAATTACGCTTTGAACTCACAGCGTATATTTTATGTTAATCTCATGTTTTGTGAAGGCGAAGATGTTTGCTTACTTAAATAAAGTTTTTATATTAGTTCACACTTCTGCTAGCCTTTCCATCTATGAATTTCGTATATTTATGTGGCAAAAAAAGCTTTGCAAAAACATAGACATCTTCTTCCATTAGCGGATACATGCCTGTACATCGACATAATAATCACTAAGTTGGTTGGTTGGTTATCATCAAAATAGAATATAAAAAGACTTTAAGCAGAAGTTTATGGGTAACGTATGTTCACATGACAAACACGCGTTTAAAATGGTCGTCGGAAATGTCGATCATACGATTTAAGTAATTGTACAGTTTAAGCACATCATTGTGGAGTTTAAACACAGACAGGATGAGCTTGCAACTTATAAATAAAATGGTGATATGAGTGATGCAACGCAATGACTGTTCGTTGTTGTATCTACAGAGTACTGCGGCTCTCTGAAATCGAAAGCTTCGTAAAATGTAAAATCATTTATTGGCTTACAAACACATCGAAACAAATTTACATCTGTCTGAAAATAATAAAAAGTGCACACATAAAAAGAACCCCACAGAAGTCATAAGCTCATTATCAATCGCTGATCAAGTGCACAATACAATTGTAGCAACTCCCTTTGACTATAGCCCCAATGATTGTCACAACATTGATCTTCAAAGTACTGTTGGGCGTAGCAATAATTGTGTTAAAAAGGTAGGCGTATGTTGAGGAAGGAAGCGATCGACGCTCGTGCGCGTGCCGCCCATTGTCTTGTAGCGTGACACGCGTCACGTGTCGCGTGCGTGCCGGCCCTAATCGCGCTCGCTCAATGCGGCCCCCGCGCCCTAATTGATAACTAATCAGCTTATGCTCACTGTGGCCGCTACTTCTTGTGAAAGGAAGTCTTGTCGTCTTTGGTTATCAATAATCAGAGTTGAGATCAAGTTCTTCTATATTATAGAAAACGAGCCGCGGTTCGACGGCATTTCCCATACTTTCATACAAACATTACTGAATGTTGAATTTTCAAAAACATATTCCTTAGTACTTACTTTCGTTATATAAGGAACTCTTGCAAAATTGCATGCTTCTAGCACTAGTATCCCCTAAGTAGTCTGTGACTGAACCAGTAGTTCAGGCTGAGCGTTGTCTGACAGTGAATGAGTGAATTAAAAAATATATATTTATTAGATTACTAGTCTCCACTATATTCTCCATTACAATATTATTACATTGTGCTATTTACCATAACCACATGCAAGATTGTCCTGTGTCACTGATGAATAATTCACATCGTAGCGACTGAGTAACTGTAAAACTAAATTGCAACTGCTACCGATGGAGTTTAGGAACTTCAATATTAACTTTTCATAACAATGAAAGATTTTCACATATGTCGAACCAAGTATCTACAGGTGTCACGTGTACTTTAGCCGCGGATGAGTGACCATCTTTACATACCAAGACCCCTCCGTGCCTCGGAAAGCATGTTAAGCCGTTGGTCCCGGCTGTCATTCGTGGATCTTTGACAGTCGTTACGGGTCGTCAGAGCCCCGAAAGTCTGACAACCAGTCTTACAAAAGGGCATCGTATTACCCAGTGACTGGGTTGTGGAGGTCAGATAGGCAGTCTCTCCATGTAAATTCTGGTAGTCAGCTGCATCCAGTTAGAGTGGAAGCTGACCCCAACCCAGTTGGGAAAAGGTTAGGCAGATGATGATGTCGGTGTCACTTTAGCGGAATGTTAGTTATTTTACATGGATTTATGTAAAGCAAGAGGAGTATGTAAGGATCGTAGCATTCAGCATTCTGTAGTTTCTGGCTACTCGTATCCCCGCGGGAAATAGGCGTAAGTTTATGTACCTACCTATGTATATCAAAGCCAAAATCTTGATTTGGACATATGAGTCTTGACAATGACTGCATTGTGTCCTTAAACACATTTCCGAGGTGAAGACTCCCAGCAGAGGAATGCCGACCTCTGACCAGCGACCAGCGATGCCGGCGACCACCACCTCGTCACCAAGAAACTAGCCACAGCTTTGGATGAGGCATCTCAGCTTGATAACATTTGGGTTAAATGAATAAGTACCCAATTATTTCATCACTTCAACACACTGATACAGTGAGACATACGGAAAGATCTTAATTAAAAATAATAATTATTTACCATGACGTCTCACAGTTTACGATAAGTTACACTATTACAAAATCCCTTTTCTGTAAGCGTTATGAGCCTATATTACCTCAAATGGCTTAACATGATCCTCCGCTATGTCTAAAATACTGCAGGATTAATTTTAAAATAAATCTATGGTAAAGTTGAAGACTAATGTTAAGTACTATGTTTGACGAAAACACGATTCCATAAAATTTTCTCTATACAAAAAAAAAATCAAAGTTACCTCCAAATCGAACAATAAACCGCTAGTACCTATTAAAAAAATACTTCAAATTAGATCATGAAACTTTGCATACTAACTAAACTAACTATAAAACAGGTCTTATGTTTTTATTTTTTTCAAATTACCATTATTTTCACCATAAAAAGCAATTGCCTAAACTATCGGCACCCAGCACCGCACTCAGTCTCGCTCTCACTCAGTCCGCGAGCAGTATCGTGCGAGCAAGATATAAAGCTGAGGACGGAAACATCAAATTCAATCTCTGAAGATCTCGATCAAGCTCTGAAGCTAATGTCAACTCCATACAATTTGATCTTTCCATTGGCGTTAAAGCTTTCAGAAAAGGGATTTTGTCTAGGCCCCCTGATGACCTACATAAGCCAAATAATGAGATATAACATACCTACAACATTGTCTACACACTACGGTACATTGATTTAAATCATCTTAAAATAGTTTCTCATCCTGCAAAACATACTTACCATATCTATGATCAAACATGACCTTCTCGTCAAATTACAAGGCAGTTTGCCTTATCCAAACAGTACGGTTGGTCTGGGCCGTAGAGCTCGGCGGCGAGTGCTGAGCCGGTGTCCACTCGACCCACTAACAGATATTGACGGGCATCAAAGCATCGCGTCACAGCCTCTCCATATATCATTCTCGGTTGCGGCGATACCAGCCTTTTCATGTCGCCAGGCACAACGATACGGCACAGGGTAGTCAACGACAGAGGTGGCGCTCTGACGTCATTTGTTCTTTACCTTTTAGATGTGCTGATTTTGCTGATAACATTAAACAATTTGCATATAGTAAATTATTATTGCATATATAAAAATCAGGGACCATTTTGGTTACCCATTGAAAGGGTTTTCGATAGGGTGTTTCTATTTTTATTTTATTTTATTTATTTGGAAGAACAAACAATTACACATTATATATTACAAATAAATAGAAAATAAGGAGTTATACAAATGTGCAACCAACAACGTTCTCCACAGATTCTAAGCAGTTAATCAAAAACCCATACGATGTAGTTAACCCTTTGGAACGGCACGTTCAAAAGGTTTTAAGCTTCAATCCTCTTTAAAACGATAACAGCGTAACATTCCGACTCGGAGCAATGTAATATGATCTCTCGATGATGGGCATACGTTGCAAATTGCTAATATGGTTACCCGTGCAAAATCCTTATAAATTATACAGGTTATTGTTAATGAAGGGGTGACCCTTTCACCAGGTTTAAGTATAGAACACATTCAATGGGTTATCCATATTGAAGGGAAAACCCTTTTACTGGGTTTCAAGGCTAAAACCCATTCAAGGAGTTACACATGATAAAGGTAACCTCCTATATACCCCTTCGAAAGACTTAACTCTTATCCGGGTTTGTACGGACCCTGATAATAATCTCAGTAATGAAAACGAGAGCAACTGTAATAATGGCGAAAAACAATGGTATTACATGTAACGCAGTATGTATGTAGTTAAACATTCTGTTCAAAATTAAAAAACAGTAGCTAGTAGTTTAAAGAATTTATTTTTATTATTTTTAAATTACTTGCAAGTACTGTTTATCTTATATATATATATATATATATATATATATATATATATATATATAAATGAATTGCTGTTCGTTAGTCTCGCTAAAACTCGAAAACGGCTGGGCCGATTTGAATATTTTTTATTTTGTTTTGTTCTCCTCTTTACTGGGGTGGTTTAAAAGAAAAAAAATAGGAAAAAAAAAGAAATTTAAATTTTGATATTACAACGTCTGGCGGGACAGCTAGTTTTATATATTTTTTTACAAGTTCACTACGTAGCACGTTTGAAACATTTTGTTTATAATGTAGGTAACCTAATTTGGAACGCGCTGGTGTTTGTGATGAGTACTCGTACAATGATTTCTTCATTAGTACAGCAGACATCATCGACACACTTCCTTTTTCAAAGTCAAAGTCAAAGATTTATTTGCAGATAAATATGGTTACAAAGTTACCAAGTTAGTGGTGGTGGTGGTGATGGTGGTGGTGGTTAGTTAGTTTTGAATAGGTATTCAATTTTTACGAAATTCTGTTGGGAAAAAGAAACTATCTATAAGTTAAATTTTGGTCCATAGGTAATATTTATCAAACTTAATGTCTGCATAAAAGTACCTATAGCAATATTTGCCTAAAAAGGCAAAGTTTACTGTTGCCTCTAAATCAATCATGACTCTACACATTTGATCGAAGCTAGTGGTCGCCGATTGTTATTAGGACCACCGCGCCTCTGCAAGTCACTCCGCCTCGAGCCGTTACCTCACACTATTGCCATACTTACAACTTACGGAATAAAGACTAGATTGCAGTGTATTATGTCTGTGATTGTGTACAACGCTGGCTTCAACAAAACAACAAGTCAGTATCGATATCTGTCGATTTTGATTTCGGTAATCGAGCAGCGTAGAGGTGAGCAATGTGAGCATGCCTCACTCGTATTGTGTGGATTTATAAACGTTACAATACTATCTACGTATCTACATATAATAAATTGATTTCGTGAATAATATCGATTCATCCATGTTTCGTCTATTTACGCATGCGTCAATAGGTACTTCCACTAAACTGAAATTAATCTGCCTAGTCTAACCGAATGCAGCTGAATACCAATATTTTACATGGAGCGACTACCTATCTGACTTCCACAACCCAATAACTGGCTAAGTAATACGATAAGTACCCCTGGTAAGATTGGTTGTCAGACTTTCGGGCTTCTGACGATCCGTAGCGACTGTCAGAGATCCACGAATGACTGCCGGGGCCAATGGCTTAACGTGCTTTCCGAGACACGGAGGAGTCTCGGTATGTAAAGATGGTCACCCATCCACGGAACAACCCCGGCAAGCATAGAGTAAGCTCGTCAGCACTTTTGGAAGCGGTGGTCAACAGAGTACGTCACGGAGCTCCAGCAGCGCACGAAGTGGAAGGTGCGGTGCCGAGAATTAAAGATAGACGACCTAGTCCTAATCAAGGATGATAGGACTCCTCCACTATGCTGGCGCCTTGGAAGAGTCTCGAAGTTATTTCCCGGCACTGATGGTATGCCACGAGTCGCCGACGTATCTACTTCACAAGGCACCATACGGAGAGCTATCAACAGATTGTGTCTGCTGCCTTCACCAGATCATACGGAAAATTTATCTTGAAAGCTTTATCTATATCTTTCAAGGCCCCCGAGGATGTCTACGACACATTCGCTCACTTAGTCTTCATTCATTTTAACATTCATTCTTATATTCATTCCTTCACTCGTTCAAAACAACATCTTGCAAACTCTGTGTTAAAAGTTTATAAAAACTGTAAAAACTTTATTAAACACATTGTCTATCAACAAATCTTTGTTTATTTTATCGTAAACAAAATTGGCGACCGTGACAGGACGCTACAATCGTCGGATCGAAGCTAAATAGCCACTCAGATTGTTCCCGTGTCAAGGGCACTTGAAGGACATTGTCGACACCGGACGAAATCTACCAGTACCAACGGAAGGCCGTGTTGAGAATCTAAGATCGCCGTGGCTGTGGACTGGCATCCTACTTCTACCTGGGTCGAGCAACCTTACCTTCGCCAAGCCATTCTGGGGACTCTGCTGGGACTACGCAACTCCGATCGAGCAAAGTCCGCCCTTAGAACGAGTCAGAGGAATCACTGTCTACCTATCTACGTGCTCCTGCCTACAAAGGGACTGCTAGGATTAGCTGCCTGCCTATTTAAAGTGAGCTCGTTCCATCTTACTAACATACCTATAGTGTTATCCTTTAGTCTGTGCATTTAGCGGATTTAGTTTCTCGAAGTCAAGTGAAGTTCCTACTTTCTATTTGTGTTTATTGTGCCTAGCCATAGTTATCTTCGAAAGAGGTCTAAACAGGATAGGTAAAACACAAATTAACCTAATCAATTTCACTTATAGACTTACCGCCATCTTAAACTAATGTTCATTTAACTACAACTTAATCTCTTACCGTTAATCAAACCAAGCTATTTTTATAAAACTATTCCACTATTATCGATTCTTTATCCCTTTTATCACTCAATTCAACCTATAAATCACTTACGTAGTAAATACTTCCCGAGTTTAAATGTAAACTTACGAACCGTCGTTGTTTCGTCATACGAGTAATTAATAATAATAATAATAATAATAATTTAAGCTGGCAACACTAAAGTCAACAAGTCACATTTGTTTTCATATCTGCACATTTTCAATTTTAATAATAATCGTAGTTTATTTTTATTTTATGAAAATCAACCTGAAACCATCCTGAAACCCAAACCTACAAGACAAAATTAAAATAGCAAAATGAACCAGAATCATAAAGATTTCCATCAAAAACTACCGAATCGGAGGTGACATCTGTCATCTCCGACAAAACAAACATGAAAATTAAATTAAAATGTTGACAAGATCAGCTGCAAGACGAGCACGCCCACCATCTCCGGACTCGCCGCTCAGCTCCGCCCCGCCGCCGCCGGTATCCAGCCCCACTATGAGCGCTGTGACGACACCGGCCGCGGCAGTTGCGTCGAGCTCGAGCGACGAGTATTTTTCCCCGCCGACGTCGCCAACACCTGTACGTCGGCAGGGGAGAGGCCGGCCACCGAGGAGCTTGGGACTTAGGGGCCATCCGGCCCCGAGCCGGGTCCCCGCTGCCGGTGGTTGTGTGCAGCGCATGAGATGGACTCAGTCAATGAACGAGAACGTCATGCGCGCATATTACGGGTCTACAGAGGGAGGAACTAATCTCACTGCGTACCGTGTTAGGATGCTGACTCTGTTCCAGGAACTAGAACCAACCGTCAACACCTCGGCCCAACGACTGTCGGATCAGGTGCGGGTCATCCAACGCAATCACAGGTTGGACGATACCGCACTTGATAGGCTGCGCTCAGAGGTACTGAGCAGCCGCATCGTCTCGACCCCAGCACACACCGCGGTACAAGCATCAACTATAGATGCAATCTCACCGCGGTTCAATCATGTTGAAGAGGAGGATGATAGGGTTGACACAGTAAGTAGCCAGTGCAATACCCGGTTGAGGAGCGCACTGGAGGATGCGTTTCGCGAGTATAGGTCCACTCCGACCGAACTTAGACCCCGTTTACCACGCCTACCTATGCACAAAAAAAATAGGGCGCTGGTGAGTGCCTTGGACTCGCAGCTTAAGAATTTTTTCGAAAGCAGCGACGACCTCGTTGATACACACTCGATTCTGTATTGCGCGGCTGTTGCGGCATGTCGTTTAGCTAACGTCAATTTTCCTAGCTGTGACGGAGCTACTCGACCAAAACCAGCTGTACCAGCCTGGCAATGCAGGATCGAGCGTCGTATCGATGGGGCCAGGGTACTCATCGGCAAACTATACTGCTTCAGGGAGGGCAATACACGACCACGAGTGATGCGCTTTGTGAGGCAGGCATTCTCGGGGACTGGAATCAGCCCTCGAGAATACATGTCCAGTGTCACAGAGCGCATTGACTTCCTGAAGCAGAAAGTTTGTGCATGGGCGAGCCGTATTCGGCGGTATAAGCGGCGGGTTGATCGTTACACGCAGAATCGCATGTTCCAGAGCGATGAGAGGTGGGTATATAGAACTTGGGAGCGACCTGAACAAAATGTGACAGACGTATGCCGCCCGGATGATGCCGCTACGAGTGAATTTTGGCGCAGCATATGGTCGGTACCCGTCTGTCACTCTGAGGCTGACTGGATGCAGGATGTCGAGCGAGTGTGTGAAACTATACCAGAAATGGGAAAAGTCGCAATTACACCATTAGACGTAGCCAGAGCAGTCCGTCCGTTACCGAATTGGAAATCACCGGGACCGGACGGACTGCACAATTTTTGGTTGAAATGGCTAAGTAGTTCACACACTTGCCTGGCATCTCAGTTCCAATCATCCTTAGAGTCTGGGTCGCTACCGCCGTTTCTAACAACAGGCGTTACCCACCTGCTCCATAAGTCAGGTAGTCCCGTGGAACCCAAGAATTATAGACCGATCACGTGTTTGTCGACGGTCTATAAACTTCTTACATCCATTTTGAGAGCGAAAATTAATACGCACATTGACAGTAACACGATTATGTCTACTTCTCAAAATGGATGTAGGAACGGGTCTCGCGGTACTAAGGAGCTACTCCTCATCGACATGGCCATTAGCCAACAGGTTCGTCGATCCCGCAAGGATCTGTCGACATGCTGGATAGATTATAAGAAGGCCTATGACTCGGTGCCACATACATGGCTCATAAAGGTGTTGGAGTTGTACAAGATTGATGCGACTCTACGCTCCTTCCTTGAGTCGTGTATGGGGCAATGGAGGACGGTCCTTCGCTATCCTGGATGTCGACAGATCCAAGGGAATGATGATCCTGTATGGATTAAACGGGGAATATTTCAGGGCGACAGTTTGAGTCCACTTTGGTTCTGCTTAGCCCTGAATCCTCTAAGCACACTGTTGGAGGATTCAGGTCTAGGCTATCGGTTGAAGAGAGGTGGTCAGGTGATATCTCACCTCCTCTACATGGATGATTTGAAACTCTTTGCCCACAACAAATTGCGGCTGATGGAGCTACTTAAGGTTACTGAAACTTTCAGTAGCGCCATCAGGATGGAATTTGGTGTGGACAAATGTGCAATCATGCATGTAAAACGAGGTGAGGTTATGGAATCCGATGGAATTCAACTTTCGGATTCCATACATCTTAGATCCCTCTCCTCATCCGAAAGCTATAAGTATTTGGGTATGTCGGAAGCGTTAGGCATCAACGTTGCTGACATGAAGCAATCGTTGAAGGAGCGCTTCTTTGGTCGCCTGAAGAAGGTATTAACCAGTCTTCTTTCAGGCGGAAACAAGGTGCGCGCTTTCAACGGTTGGGTCATGCCGGTTTTGATGTACTCTTTCGGCATACTCAGATGGACTCAGACTGAACTCGACGCCCTGGATAGAAGGGTCCGTACACTGCTGACTGCAAACCGGATGCATCACCCACGATCATCGGTGATGAGACTGTACATCCCGCGGAAGTGCGGGGGTCGAGGCTTTTTAAATGCAAAGACCCTCCACAACCCCGAGGTGTGCAGCCTCAGAGAATATTTTTTAAAAGTCGAAGTGGGTATGCACCGTGATGTGGTTGCAGTGGACAAGGGGCTCACCCCGCTGTCCATGGCTAAAGAGAACTGGCGCAAACCTGTAGTACTTACTACCGATGACCGCAAGAAGGTATGGCAAAGCAAGGAGCTCCACGGGCGCTTCTATCGGGCTCTTCATGAGCCCGGTGTAGATTTCTTAGCGTCCGTATCCTGGCTACGTTTCGGTGACCTTTTCGGGGAAACTGAAGGTTTCGTCTGTGCAATTATGGACGAAGTTATCTTGACGAATAACTATCGGAAACATATTATGAAGGATGGGACGGTTGACGTGTGTCGGGCATGCCACCGTCCGGGTGAGTCCATCAGACATATTATCTCCGGTTGTTCTCGTCTGGCTAACGGCGAGTACTTGCACAGGCATAACCAAGTAGCTAGGATTATCCACCAGCAACTTGCTTTGAAATATAAACTAGTCGATTCTGAGGTACCATACTACAAGTATGTGCCCGACCCAGTTCTCGAAAATGACCATGTCACTTTGTACTGGGATCGGTCTATCATTACTGACAGGACTATTGTCGCCAATAAGCCTGATATAGTAGTGATAGATCGGTTAGTGCGCCAAGCAATGATAGTCGATGTTACCATTCCACATGACGAGAACCTCGTGAAAGCTGAGAAAGAGAAACAAATAAAATATCTCGACTTAGCTCGCGAGGTTGTTGATATGTGGAATGTGAGCTCGGCTGTCATTGTGCCGATTGTCGTAACGGCCAATGGCCTGATGGCCGAAAGCCTCGAACAACATCTCTCGAGGCTATCATTAGGCGGTTGGATCAAGGGCCTGATTCAGAAGGCAGTACTCCTTGATACGGCTCGCATTGTGAGAAGGTTCCTGTCTCTGCAGCCCTAACCACCGGTAGCTTGGACCCTGCTCCCGACACCGGCGGACCTCTATTTTTTTATATTTTTAAATGTTTTTTTTATATCCTTTTTTTAAGAAATATTTAAAAATGTAAATAGATAAGAAATAAAATAAATAAACGAAATAATAATAATAATAAAGTTTTATTGACCATAAATTTAGGTTACAGTACACCGGTAATACATATTTACTTATTACTTACATAGTATAGGGCAAACTCACTTATGTTCAACTACACTAAGTTAGAACTTATATATAACAAGTAGCAAGGGGAGTAGAAGAACAGTTAAATTATAATAATGATAACAACAAGTAAAGCAATGGCTCACATACTTCATAAAATATAAAAATGCCCAATGACGGTATACAGAGAAAAGTTCTTTACCTCCCGTGCTAGTCAAGGACTGTGTTACGGCAAGGTAAGATTCTCGCTCATGGAATAGTAGTCATAATGTAAACATGTTAAGACACTTTTTACCAAATACATTTGTTTTGCTGCATATCATAGATGACATTAACGAGCTACAAGCTTAGCGTAAACAAGTAGTATATGTAAAGAAATCAGACAGTGCAACTCCCGTTATTTCAATGTAAACAAAGTGCTTTCACAAAAACAATATTTGTTTAGAATTTGTAATAAACAAGCGTGTTAAAAATAAAATAATATAAAACATGTTTATAAAACTAAAATAATAAAATTCAAAGTAAGAGCATATATTTTTTTTTTTTTTTTGTATTTTCAGCATGGAAATACGTTACAAGCGAAAAGTTCCAATGTAATGCATTTAGTGTACGTGTGTATATGTATATATTTATAATACAAATAAAGTTTAAGTTTAAGTTTAGTTTTTAATTAGTTGTTGATAGCAGTTTACTGAGGCGTACGGAATTGATCTATTCCAGTGATCGTGATTCGTGACACGGCATCGCTTGCGCATCGCTGTTACCTGACTGCCGGCGCGCCCCACCTGCATAGCTCACCATTTTATGCAGTCTACGTGAGCCGCGGGCATCAGCTGATCAACAAAGCGAGGAGCGTATCGTATGCTATATACCTATTTTGTCATCTGTTAACATCTGTTTGTGTTGGCTCATTACGAGTTTACTACAATGCTCGAACATTTAAAGTTAAAGGAACTAATAAGCAAACGCGGTTCTATTAGAGGACGCGTAACGAAATTTAAGTCAAGTCTCGATAGTTTAGCTTTATTAGAATCCATTCCAGAATTAGAAATAAGTAAACTCGCATTGAAACTACCAAGCATTGAGGCATTGTTCATTGAATTTGATGAGGTGCAGAATCTGATAGAAATTAACAACGCAGATAATCAAAGTAGCGAGTTAGCTACTAGAGATTTAATAGAAAGCGATTTCTACCATTGTATTGCGTTAGCTCAAAATATAATTAAGAAAAATTCCATAGTTAAGGATGATGAGAATAATTCTCAAAATAAATCTTCTATGACTACTTGTCATCGGAATGATCACAGTTGTAATGCGTTAGGTTTTAAATTACCGGTGATTAAAATTCCAAACTTCGACGGTGCGTATTTTAAGTGGTTGGAATTTAAGGAAACATTTGTTTCGCTAGTTCATAATAATGATAAAATCGAAAGTATTCATAAATATCACTATTTACAATCATATCTTGACGGAGAAGCCGCTCGCGTGATCGCTAATTTGGAGGTTTCTCATAATAATTATTCCGAAGCATGGAAACTTTTATGCGAACGTTACGACAATAAGCGTCAATTGATAAATAACCATCTTAAATCTTTGTTCAACATTAATTCCGTTCAAGAAAATGACAAGTCCTTAAGATATGTTACTGACCACGTCACTAAAAATTTACGTGCACTCAATTCACTAGGGCTTCCTACAGACAAATGGGATGTTTTAGTTATATATATTATTGCAGGTAAATTAAATAGTAGTACATATTTCAAGTGGGAAGAACATAGGAATAGCTTGAGTGACATACCTTCGCTTAATGATTTTTTCAGTTTCCTTAAATGTCGCGCTGATGTATTGGAGACCGTTTATCGCCATAAACATGATAATCAAGACAATAAACAAAAACAGTTCTCTAGTAATCAAAACAAACCTAATAGTTCCAAGTCTTTAGTGGCTACACCAAACGATGGAAACAATTCTACTTCTAAAACACCAGAATGTTTATTCTGTAAGTATAGTCATCGCCTTTATGAGTGTCCGGCTTTTAAGTCGAGCTCAATAGAGGATAGGTTAGCCTTTGTTTCTTCTAACAAATTATGTGAGAATTGTTTGAGATCAGGTCACATTGCTAAACGTTGTCGTCTTTCAGCTACATGTCGTCATTGCAAATTTCGACATAATTCTCTTCTTCATAAATCAGAAGAAACTGAAAATTCCAATTCAGTTAATTCCGTCACTATGTCCTCAGCGTGCTCTTCTGAAGTACTTTTGTGTACTGCTCGAGTAAAGGTTACTAACCCAGCCACCAACGAGACTATGATAGTGCGAGCTTTGCTCGACAGCGGGAGTCAGTCGACAATTATCACACAGGACGTAAAGCGTCATCTAAACCTGATTCCTCAGCCATCAGATACTACCATAGTAGGCATTGGTAACACTAAATTAAATATTAACACAGAACGCTGTATTCTACGCATTCATTCTGAAACAAGTTCTTTTAATGTGACAGTTTCATGTTTAGTTTTGCCGCAAATTACCGGCAACTTACCTAAGTCATATTTTGATTTAAAAAAATTAAATATTCATGGATTTCAGTTAGCAGATCCCACTTTAAATGAACCATCCCCAGTAAATATTTTGATTGGTGCTGACTTATTTTGGGACATCATTAGTGCCCAGCAGCATTCGTTAGGACATGGTTATCCTAAGCTTCAGGCGTCAAAGTTAGGATGGCTCGTTACGGGATCACTGCCTTGTTTTAATAAAAATAACTCAGTCATGGTCAATTTTGTCTCAAATGATGACCCCTCTAGTAACATACATGACGAGTTGTCTAGATTCTGGGAACTTGAAAATTTTCCTCAAAAAAAGCCCCCGAGTAGTGAAGAAAAATTGTGTGAGCAACATTATCTCGCCAACACTACTCGCACCAGTAATGGTCAATTTTGTGTAGGTCTGCCACTCCGCGCTAGCAGAGATTGCTTAGGCAATTCCTATAATTTAGCCAAAAAGAGGTTTTTTAATTTAGAGGCTCGTTTCCGAAAGCAACCAGAATTAAAACAACAGTACTGTCAATTCATAAACGAATACGAAGCATTAGGCCACCTATCTGAATCACCGGAGTCTAGGCCGTTAAATGCCTATTTCTTGCCCCACCACCCAGTGATACGGAAACAAAGCGAGTCGACTAAATTACGCGTTGTCTTTGACGCCTCGGCTCGTACTTCTTCTGGTGTTTCTGTCAACAACCTACAAATGGTGGGACCAGTAGTACAAGAACCATTGTTTAATATATTAGTTCGTTTTCGAAAACATAAGTATGTTTTAACAGGAGACATAGAGAAAATGTTTCGCTCAGTGCTTCTCAAAGAATCTGATCGCAATCTTCAACTGATACTGTGGCGTGATAGTGAAGATAAGCCTTTAAGGACGCTTCGTTTAAATACGGTTACTTACGGGTTCGCCAGTGCCTCTTTTCTCACTACTCGCTCTCTTTGGCAGATAGGTGAAGAGTGTTCAAATCTGAAGATCAAAACTATAATACAAAATGATCTATATTGTGATGATCTACTTGCCGGTGCAAATAGTGAGGAGGAGTTACATCATATCCGTCTTTCAGTCTCTTCTGAGTTTGCAAAGGGAAGTTTTCATCTGCGTAAATACCGTTCAAACTTACCCGAGTTACTCGCAGACTCCATTAACCTGGAAAGTGGCAATCTCATGATTAGTAATGCGACTAGTACGCTAGGTGTAGGTTGGATGCCGTCTTCGGATGAACTTCACTTTCAGCATGATGTTTCGGCTTCTGAAAATGTCACGAAGAGAACTATACTTTCCTCAACATTTAAAATATTTGATCCACTTGGTCTTCTGTCTATTTTTACAATTAAACCTAAAATTATACTACAAGAACTATGGAGCCACAAAATTGATTGGGATGAACCTGTTCCTCCAGAAATAAGGTCTTCCTGGTTAAAGTTTTCTACTAAATCTTCATGTTTGTCTTCTTTAAGGATTCCTAGATACATTCTAATTGACAATCATTCCTCTGTACAAATACATTGTTTTTGTGACGCTTCGCAGCGTGCCTACGGCAGCTGTATATATTTGAGGTCTGTTTCTACTAGCGGCGCCATACAAGTTAGCCTGGTATGTGCAAAATCACGGGTTGCACCTATTAAACCCACGACAATACCACGGCTCGAACTCTGCGCTGCCCTATTAGGAGCTCAACTAACTGCTACAGTTTTAGCTGCATTACGTTGCCCTATTGAACGTCAGGTGTATTGGACAGACTCTAAAGTTGTATTAGGTTGGCTCAACTCTAATAAAACTCCTAATAAAGCCCACAGAGTAGCTGCTATAAATGAGCTAACAAACCCCACAGACTGGCGTTATGTTCCTACTTCTATCAATCCGGCTGATTTAGTCTCGCGTGGCGTCGATCCAGACCAGGTAGATCTCTCTACATGGTGGAACGGTCCATCGTTTCTTTTAGAATCCGAGGGTTCCTGGCCCGCTTATACTGCGGACTTTATAGAATTGCCGGAGCTTAAGACCCACCATACTCTAGGGGGGGAGGAGGCATCTTCCATGCCAGATTTGTCTGTGGATTTAGCAAAATATTCTAATTTAACTACTCTTATTCGAGTTCTAGCTAGAGTTTTAAGGTTCGCCAACAATTATAGGTCACACAAAAAGTCGGACAGATTACGAGGTCCACTTCAAGTTTCCGAGTTAGAAAACGCTCACAACGTTTCTATAAAGTTAGCCCAGAAAGATTCCTTTCCTATAGAATTAGGACTACTACAAAAGGGTAAATCTTTAAATACTAAAGCCGCGCTCTCGTCTCTTAATCCATTTTTAGATGAAAATGGGATTCTTAGAGTTGGAGGGCGCATCGATTCATCTACTTACCAGTATGACAAGCGTCATCCTATCTTGTTACACTCCAATCTTTATTTAACAAAATTAATATTCAAACAAGAGCACCTACGCTTGTTGCACGCCGGTCCTCAGCATCTCCTGGCATCTGTAAGGGAACGTTATTGGCCCATAGGAGGCAGGGCTCTAGCTAGACGTACAGCGCGCGAGTGCGTTACCTGTCGTCGTTTCAATGCTCGTACTATGGATACTATTATGGGAAACTTACCTGCAGATCGCGTTGAAGCTGATTTTCCTTTCTCTACTATAGGTATCGACTTTGCCGGACTTAGCCACGAGCTCCTCGTTTAAATTTCACGTTTAAATAGGTACGGTCAGCAACAGAAGTCTGTTAACACTGCTACTTTTTGATATTATCTAAATTAACACAAAATGATACCTATGATAATCTGCTTTTTAGCATTTCATTTATTAGATAAGAGTTAATTTTCTTTACAATTTACATCTGCTCCGATTTTAATGCAGTATTTTTCTCAATAATTAAGATTTAGAGAACTCAATTTCAGCCTTACTCAATCACCATTAATATTTTAGGTTTTAAAAGCTTTAGCTATCTAATACATAGTAACAAAATGAGAGGTCAGGCCAGTTAGCCAGTATAGTACGTTTTAGGCATTGAATTGTTTACCTACCACACAAATAAAAAACTTGGGAACTTAAAATAGTAAACTAAAATCCGTACAAGTGCGAGTTGAACTCGCGTGGTGAGGGTTCCGTACGATGAATATGTTTTTTATCCCAAGAACAAACTTAACATTGTAGTCGAAAAACATGTTCTCCCATACATTCCAACTACAAATGTAAGTTCGTACGCACAATATTGTGAGATTTACCATGTTATTTTAACAGCATAGACTTCTTATAGGTTTTCCAGTAATCTATAGGTAGGTGGGTAAAGAACTATCTTCTGTAGATAAGTACTTACTTTTTTTTTCAAAATGTTTGGCCTTGATAAATGTTCATCTATTTTCTTATATAACTTTAGTACTGTTTATTGTGTGACTGACACTGGCATGACCACCATCGGGGATTTTAATTTTTGATAACACAAAAAATTTCTCACTAATTAGTCGAAATTTGTCGCCAACTATCAGAAACTGTCCATCACTGGTTCAAAAGTTACAAGCAGGGTTTATGGGTGGCCGATCTGGGGAGCATCTCCTCAGCTTGGTCACATTTATAATTCAAAAACCTGGCACCTAGCGAAGATCTGTTTTCTCCCAAATTTTGTCGCTAATTGGTCGCAAAAGTCACAGATTTAGTGAGATCTTAGTTTAGAAGATATAATGAGTTAAATTTTTAAGGTATAGTCCAAGAGCTAGGTTGAAGAGTTTACGAAAACTATTTGATATACCTTAAAAATTGAATTAAATATTATCTTTTAAAGTAAGACTTGACTAAATCAGTGACTTGGCGAAAAATTCTGACCAATTAGCTACAAAATTTGGGTTAATTAATGGACACTAGCAATTCCATAATTTTAAAGGATAACAGAGTAATTTATGTAAATATCTACTCCAGTAACCCCTCGTCACTGTCCTCCGCTAGGAAAGAAAGTGCTCATATTCAGTAAGTATTGGTGCTCTAAAATATGCGATTAATATACAAGCCATCGCATATACTGATTTGACGGTGAACAGATAGACGCGTCTATTAATTTGCATCCGATACCCCTCCGCCCCGCCCCCCGCATTGTTAGGATTACTCAAAGACTATGCAAATAGACTTATAGACCTGTCTAACGAATCCGGCACGCGAGAAACTTTTTAAACTACCGTTTTCCCAACAAAAATGGCTCGCTTAGGTACCTACCTACAGTGTATGGTCTTTTGGATGTTACCAAAGAGCTAAAACCCCACTTACCCTACCTACTTATTGCAAAACATTGAATTTCAGGTGGATCCATTGAAAGATGTTCAAACGAACTCTGTTTATTGTTTGAGACCCAGTATTTTTTCAGACACTGTTGTAAAACCTAAATGAATACTATCGTAAGTATCTATGAATAATAAGAAAGTATCTCGATACTTGCAGGGGTTGCAATTAATATTGAGTCCAAAAGAAATTCCCTTTCAGTAAGCCTCAGTGAGGCTTCAGGATTCAGGAGCTTCTGTTCCATCAAGTGTAACGGTAATCATTGGCAGGGGGCGTGGTCGCCGATCAGATTGTGAGCCCCCGCCCGCTCCCTCGCCTGCTATTTGCATAGTTAACGAGCACCCCCTCCCACCACTCCCGCGACCCCTCGCCGGCCCGAGCTGCTAGCCTCGGGTGCTCGGGGTGCCTAGCTAATATCTACCTCCATGTACATTAAAATACTTGGGTGGTTCAGGAAGTATACAAAACTAAAATAAACTATGCTTTGCTAAAATATGCTTTTTGTAAATAAAAAATGTAGTGAAAAGCCATGTTATTTTCCGGGATCTTTTAAAATTCCTCGGCCCCATACACATCAAACAAGAACAGTAGTACCTAGGGTCGGACTTTTAATTAGCTGCAGTGAAATGACACTTCTACTGTCACTATTAGTGTCATTTCGTTAGAAAATGGAATATTGTATTACGAAATGACAGATAAGAAGTGTCATTTTATTGCAGCTAATTAAAAGTCTGACTATAGTAGAAATCATTCAGTTTGCACTTCCCACGCAGAACTTCTTCGCAGGCAGGACTTCTTCGCAAGCAGGACTTCTTCGCAATAATTACCTACCTATGCCATAAGAAAGAAAGAAAGTGAAATAAGTTTATTTGTTACAATGATTTCTAGGTCTACTTTTAAGGAATGGTGTAAAAATTCTTACTCTTATATTGTTTACAACATAACCTAACATCACGCCTTACTCCCCGAAGGGTTAAGCAGAGTACTTAAGTACAGAAGTAAGTAAGTACAGAAGTACTTAAGTAAGTACACCCACATTTCGCCAGTTATGGTACAACGCCTTATAAAACCAGGTTGGGATAGAGGCAGGAAGGATGAAAAAGAGGACGTGAGGCAGTCGACTAACGTCCACTGCTGAAGATGAGGATGTTGAGGTGGTTGATAAACGTCCACTGCTGAAGATAAGGACGTTGAAGTGGTCGATAAACGTCCACTGCTGAAGATGAAGACGTTGAAGTGGTCGATAAACGTCCACTGCTGAAGATGAGGACGTTGAGGTGGTCGATAAACGTCCACTGCTGAAGATGAGAACGCTGAGGTGGTAGACAAACGTCCACTGCTGAAAATGAGGACGTTGAGATAGTCGATAAAAGTTCACTGCTGAAGATGAGGACGTTGAGATAGTCGAGAACCGTCCACTGCTGAAAATGAAGACGTTGAGGTGGTCGATAAACGTCCACTGCTGAAAATGTGGACGTTCAGGTAGTCGATAAACGTCCACTGCTGAAGATGAGAACGTTGAGGTGGTCGATAAACGTCTACTGCTAAAGATGAGGATGTTGAGATAGTCGACGAACGTCCACTGCTGAAAATGAGGACGTTGAGATAGTCGATAAAAGTCCACTGCTGAAGATGAGGACGTTGAGATAGTCGATAAACGTCCACTGCTGAAAATGAGGACGTTGAGGTGGTCGATAAACGTCCACTGCTAAAGATGAGGACGTTAAGGTGGTCGATAAACGTCCACTTCTAAAGACGAAAACGTTGAGGTGGTCGATAAACGTCCACTGCTGAAGATGAGGACGTTGAGGTGGTCGATAAATGTCCACTGCTAAAGATGAGGATGTTGAGGTAGTCGACTAACGTCCACTGCTGAAGATGAGGCTGTTGAGGTAATCGATAAACGTCCACTGTTGAAGATGAGGACGTTGAAAAGGTTGACAAAAGTCCACGGCTGAAGATGTGAGGACGTTGAAGAAGTCGAACACGTCCACTGCTGAATATGAGGGCGTTGAGAAGGTCGACAAATTTCCACTGCTGAAGATTAGGACGTTGAGGTAGCTGACAAACGTCCACTACTGAAGATGAAGACGTTACAGTGGTCGAAAAACGTCATCTTCACCTCTGGACGTCTGTCGACTACCTGAACGTCCTCATCTTCAGTTGTCGACGAATGTCCACTGCTGAAGATGAGGACGTTGAGGCGGTCGGCAAACGTCCACTGCTGAAAATGAGGACGTTGAGGCGGTTGACAAACGTCCGCTTCTGAAGATGAGGACATGAGGTGGTCGAAAAACGTCCGCTGGTGAAGATGAGGACGTTGAGGTGGTCGACAAACGTCCACTGCTGAAGATGAGGATGATGAGGTGGTTGACAAATGTCCCCTGCTGAAGATGAGGACATTGAGGTGGTCGACAAACTTCGACTGCTGAACAGTATCATCTCATCTCTCTCAATGGCAAGTAAATCTAAATCAGATCAAGATATCCAACAGATTCAACGTTAAGAGGATATATTGAAGCGTGGTTTAGCTCGGTGTGTAAATGAAATAGCGTTATGGCTGTCTAGTTTGACGCGAGAGGGAAAGAAGATTCTCACGCGCACTGGGCGCGTCAGAATCTTCTTTCCCACTCGCGTAACTAAACGCGCTTCGTTTAAATGTAGATTTATGACAAAATGCTATACCTACCTAAATCAATTATAAGCCTAGTAAGTTCTTAACATATTTAAATACCTTCGATTGCACGGCACCATTGGCGCAGTGGCAGGGCGGAGCGCTGCTTGATGCTGATGTCGCGGAATCCATTTCCTCACGCAATAACCTACGACTACCTACCTAGATCTACTCTAGAGTGTTATTGAGTTTCTCAACTAGAAATTTCTTGGTAGCATCTCGTGGCCCGGATTTATTTGTACACTCCATAGAAATATATAAAACAGGTCAAGTGCGTGTCGGAACACGCACAGTGAAGGGTTCCGTACTTAGTTGAAAAGAATTTATCCCAAAAACAAACTTAACAACGGATTCCAAAAAAAAAAATGATTTCATAAAACTATAAACTAACAATTTTCGAACTTTTTCGGAATTTTCGGAAGGTGGGAGACCTTGCCAAATTTCATTATTCTAGGTCAACGGGAAGAACCTTATATAGGTTTTGATTTATGTGCGACGTTGCGAGTATCAAAATGTGTCGCAAAATGGCCGTATTTTTTTATTGCATTGACCTAGAAGCTTGATTTTTTTAGAACTTGGGACCAGATATACGTATTTGATATTAATTTCAACTTGATGTCTCCACGCGTCCTTGAGAAAAAGGGTCTTGGTAGACTGACAGACAAACAGACAGACAGACGGACAACGAAGTGATCCTATAATGGTTCCGTTTTTTCGTTTTGAGGTACGGAACCCTAAGAAACAGGTAAACTCATTACATGGGTCTTCAAATTAATACCACTCAGTATAACGCATACTTCGTGCGTAGCTGTGGTGTACTTATCTTACAACGTAACGCTACAAGGTTCTTTTGACGCGTGGGCAAAATCAGAACTAGTTTCACCATCTTGTTTTGTCAATTCCTAACAAATCCGTGACAATTTTGCAAAATGTTTTTAAGACCAACAACTCCCTCCTGTCATTGTCATTCAGGAGCCAAAAGATCCTAGTTGTAGCACTCTATTTTAGAAGTTTTTTTTTTTTTGAAGTGAAAACTTCTAGCGCGTTGAGCGATTTTTGCTACGGGGAGATCTTAGGCCTCTGCCTCAAATTTCGCGGGCAGCGGGGCGGCGGCGTTGGTGGCGCGTCTCGCATTGTCCCGCCCCGCTTCCGCGCCGCTGTTTTCGAGATCCGGTCCATTTGTTTTTATGCATAAAATCCTGCCGCTCCCGCGCCGCCGCCGCCGCCGCCCCGCTGCCCGCGAAATTCGAGGCAGAGGCCTTATGGGTTCGCGTTACCGCTTCACCGCGACACCTCGACACCGCGACATAAGTACTAAGCATAGTTTTACGGTTAAGTTTTCACTTGTGTCGACATTTTCCACAACTGCCATTTTTTTTCTTGTTGTAATTAGATACCAGCACCAGCACCTTGAAAATGAACACATAAATCTAATCAAAACCCACCATCCATCCAACCAACCAACCAACCATCCATTTTCCAGCACAATTCTACCATATGATATTTTTTTTTAACAATGGCAATATTACTTTTATTTTATACTTACAACACTGCATTTTGATCCTTGCCACATAGAAAATTAAATGTCGTCGTAACTTGAGTGAAAAATCTTGAAGAGTTCTTCCTTATTATATTGCTATCTCTAAAACTGCTTAATTTTATACCAATTGTTCTAAAATAAATTCATACACAAAATAAGTCACTATCAAAGGCAATATGTAAACAAGACTCTATGGTAAAAACCTCGGTTATTTCAGTCAGTTGTTCATTCAATACGTTCTTCTTCTTCATTCTTTAAAAAATAACATAGCTAATTGATCCATAGAGCTACGTGTTTGTCTGTACTGTGTACCCAATCTATTAGTCTATTACTAAACTTTACTGTATGTATGTGTGTGTATGATCCATGCCGTTCTACTTGTGCAACGACTGTTCACGCCCAGCGAAGTTAGAATAACAAAGTAAATAAAAAACAATAACTATGAGAATATTCTGATAGTGTTTTGATATTTTTATTTAGCTTTATCTTTTCGTTGTTAATTAAACGCGGAGGATGTCTGTGAGTGCTAGCGCCGAGAACCTTTCAACTGACGCACAGGTAAGTTTAGCATAATGTGTTACTTACACTAGCATATTTATATTATTTTACTATGTATATTGAAGAAGAGTCAATGAATAACGTTGTGACTGGATACCACGATAAAAACGGCTAGTTTTCCCGTTAACATTTTAGCAGTGACTCATTACGAAGGGGAACCTAATACGGAAACTGTGACCTATAAGTGTGGACATCCGCATGCGACACATTATTATTCCCGCCCGGGGCCCCTGCGATGCGCGTCCACTAATACACACCACTCGCCACTTTGATAAAGGCTGCTCAGTGCTCAGCTCAAAAACATATGTTTGACACAAAGGAAAACTTTTTTGAAAGTTTTAAAACTTTTTATAATTTCGTAAACACTGCTAAAACTTTTTTTTGCACTTATAATGTAACTTTAAATGGTTATTTATGCCATATTATCGTTTCTGCACGTAAATTCAACCACAATATTTTAATCTTAATCACAAACAAGTTTACTGATTTTGTGTCAGGCCAAAAGTTATCAGTATCAAACATTCTTTTATTTTGAAATTATAAACTAATAATTTACTTACTAAAGTATGTTACTATGTTGATCATAATAATATACACTATTTAAAGCGAGCCCAGCGGCACTCGGGGCAGCCACCATAGGCTGTTAAATCTTTCCTATCAGTAATTATTATGCCGTGAATGTGGATTTTTTTTAAAAGACAGAACTTAAATTATATACCTACAATTGTTCCTTTCTTCTACTAGGTATATCAAAGCAGGACATAAATCAGTGTTTGCTCCTCATTCCAGTTGAACTACATTATCATTATCAAGATTCCCTTTGTCACGCAGCGATGTTATGTTCTAGTGCATTATTTAAATACATACTGATTTTCTTTATCTTTTAAATAGCCACATTTGTAACAAAAGTCTGTTGTAAACATAATGTTTATTTAAATACCTAGTTATTTTCTGCAGGCAATAGACTAACAACGTTCACAATTATTCACATCACCCATTCATACAACAACACTAACAACAGCCTTGTACATAGTATGCAACAATGAAGTAAATTAATACAAATAATGGCTCCTAAAACTTCATTCTCCTTTGAGTAAACTACATTCCACTGTAAATACTGATGCATTATGCAAATGACAAAAGAATGTGCAATTAGCATATTGCAATAAAAAGCATCTCACTCTAATAGCCAATGACCCCGATCATAGAACAGACTTATTAATTGGTTGAACGAGTCATACTGGATTCAATTATATTTCCATGTCAAATCGAGCATTCATCATAATGTTTATTGAGTCACAGAACCAAGTAAATCTGAATTGTTTACATGGTGTTATTCAGATGTTGTATTCAATGAGAGTGACTCATACTTTATATATAATTATGTAATCTATATATTTCTCTTAGATTAGCTCCAACATTGTGTGTGTAGTTTTATAAGCAAACAATCACAAAGTAATGAACTTTAAGATATAGAACAATCCATAGCAATGTCAATAATTAAGGTAAGGATGTAATTAAGAGATCAAAAGTCAAGAATACATGCTGCACCACCTACATACTCAATTACCTATTGTTAATTGTTATTTCATACTTGTTCCCAGAGTTGCGATGGGGGCTCCATGTGCCTGGAGCTGGCGCTGGAGGGCGAACGCCTGTGCAAGGCCGGGGATTGCCGTGCTGGCGTGGCCTTCTTCCAGGCTGCTATCCAGGCCGGGACCGACGACCTCCGGACACTCAGCGCCATATACAGCCAGCTAGGCAATGCATACTTTTATCTCGGAGACTACAATATGGCTATGCAGTATCATAAGCATGACTTAACTTTAGCTAGGTAAGTAGAATTTAGCATTATATTTACTCGTAAGTAACCATTAACTAATCCAATAAAGGCTGATATAATAACATAACTACAGTTAACTGTAAATATCTATCCAGAATAAACTGAAAGTTTTACAGCTTTGCTACTGATTTCCCGATAACATTTTATCAAACCTAAAATCTCAGATAAGTTATTGGGAATGGATATAAATCACCCAAAGTTTACCATAGTATGTAGATCAGCTATTTTTTTTTATATTATCTATCTGCTTCCAGGACAATGAATGACAAATTAGGTGAAGCAAAAGCTTCAGGAAACTTAGGGAACACATTAAAAGTGATGGGCAAGTTTGCAGAGGCGATACAGTGCTGCAAGCGTCACTTGGAGATCTCCCGAGCGCTGGGGGACAAGCTGAGCGAGGGGCGCGCGCTCTACAACCTGGGGAACGTGTACCACGCGCAGGGCAAGCAGCTGGGCCGAGTGGGGCAGAATGACCCGGGGCACTTCCCGCAGGAAGTGCGGGAGTGTCTCATGCAAGCGGTCGCCTATTATGAGTAAGTACATATCTTGTACCTTTGCTGCTGTTTAATTTTGATACATTTTTACTATTTTTTATTAGAATTTTGAAAAATAGGTACTTCTACATATATATATAAGGCGACTTTAATAAGATATAGGACATTATTCTGCGACGCTCCAACTGATGAACACAAACGCAGATATTGTGACCTTCTGTGACTGCTAAATTAAGCAGGTACGGTAGGCATGAACCACTTAAATTGCTTTTAAGTAAAAGGTCATAATCATAAAGTGTCTGAGCCACAGGAGCTATTATTGGGTTATTAATCATCTCATTTGCACAACAATCTCGTAATACAGTGTAGGATAAAATTATTTTAGTGGATGTAAAATTAAAGCATTTTATTTATACACACACAATTTGTCGAAGTGGTGGATTACTGACCCACCTAACACTCAGTGCGAGTGCGGTCTGATCAGACCATGCCCCACTTGCTGGAGTGTCCTAAGTGCCCATTCACCTCGGATGACCTAAAGAATGCCACTGATGCCGCAATCAATGTAGCCAACTATAATCATCATAAAAACATCGAAGAAGAGTACAATCGACACGAAAAGAAGAAGATTGTATTTACATGCCTTCCAATAATAATAAAACAATACATAAACCGTAATTACTTGTTATATTAAAATAACCATCTCATAAAGTCGCCAACATCGACACGCTTTCATTGACTGTCATGGAGTGAGGACCCTTTCACTCTTTAGAAACGTTTACTCGCCTTCAGAATTATTTCAAAGTGCCAGTTACCCATTTCAAGAATATTGGCTAGGAAACAGACTGTATAATTTTATTAGTTTCGCTTAATGCACACACAGGCGGGTTTTATTATTTATTTACTTCTGCATATAAAAAAAGAAAAATATAGGAAATGTCTCGAACTTCAATGAATTACTTATCTAAAACGTAGGTTGCAGCAAACAATTAATATGCATTCTCCCAATCAGTTTGATTTGTAGACAATATAGTTTAATTAACACGAGAAAATCGACGCCCACGCACTTCCCACGCCTACACAACCACTGTACATTCTCAACTACTTGCTTATTCATGTAATCAACGTTCTGTAAATATGCATTTCTAAACATAGGACTCTCAATGAAACCGGTATATGTTAAAGCTAATCTCTGTTATCACCGATACTTTTCAGAGAGAATCTGGAGCTGATGCGTAGCTTGGGGGACCGACAGGCGATGGGTCGCGCTTGCGGCAACTTGGGAAACACGTGCTACTTGCTGGGTGACTTCGCGCGCGCCATCCGCTATCACACGGAGCGGCTGCAGATCGCCAGGGAGTTCGGCGACAAGGCGGCTGAGCGGCGCGCGAACAGCAACCTCGGCAACTCACACATATTCCTCGGGCAGTTCGAAAATGCAGCTGAACATTACAAGTACGTATCTGTGCTGATTATGTCTATAAAAGTCTATAAGTATGCGTTTAGGTGTGACCATACAACTTCATAACTATTCTATTGTATAACATAACTTCAGAAGTATAGTAGTCGTAAAATATGCATCGGCAAATCAGCGAATTTGTTGCAATGCCTGCATGTATGTATCGTATAAACAAACAGCTCAGATACTGCGCGTTGCTTGCCAAATGCGACTATATAATTAGAGAGTTATAAGCATGTTCGGAATGCAATTAGCATGCTGTTTTTCGCAGTTAGTGTAGGCTAGAGAAACTGTATTTAGTGTGATTCTTAGAAACGAATATGTGTAAAATAAAATCTTTTATTTGCTTATTCCAATAACACGTAAGAGAGCTGTGCGCAAAATTTTTATATGTCGGATGTTTTCGCAGTAGTGGGTTACTATGTAACACGTTGGTTTTTATGCACATAATGCATGAGAATGTTGCCCGGCGAGGTCGCTAGCTCTGCACGACACTCATACCCACAGTGAACTGAATTCATAAAATCCATACTAATATTATAAATGCGATAGTATCTCTCTCTTCTGATGTATGTATGTTTGTTAGTTTTTCACGATTAAATCGCTGAACCGATTTTGATAGACAGCAGTACCTTAGTCCTGGGTAAGGCCTTGGGCAAAAGGGTATACTAAATAACTGAAGTGGGTGTTTACGTTTGTATAGGAGAATTAGAAATCCACGCGGACAAAGTCGCAGGCAAAGAGCTAATTGTAAGTAAATCGTAAAATTCTACATCGTTATTTGGTTTGGCAGTTACTGTTATGCATTGCGATTTAAATTACAAATGCTGCTCGCTCAACAATAAATAGATCAACAAGTCTTGTAAACAACAATAGTAGATTTTATGTCGTGTTAGGTACAGTCAGCGTCAAAAATATTATATCAGGACGAACAGATTGTTCAGAATGATCTCAACAACTAAGAAAATTAAACTTTATCTCAATTGGATAAAGATCTTATCAGAATGACAGTTGTCGTGTAGTCTTCATTCTGAAACATTCTTTGTGCCATTGTGTTAATTTTTCATTTTAATAGTTTTTTAGATCATTTTGCACACTCTGTTCTTCCCGATATTATTGATACGTGTTTATATTTTTACCATTTACAGTCTGGCTTGGAAGATAGCAACAATGTTGCCATTTCTGGAGCTCCTAAGTACAACCTAACTTAATATTGAAAATGAATTATATTGTAAAGTTTAGACATTTAAACAAATCTTTTTTACAGTCTGTTAACCAATTCTGACTTCTATTCCGTAGGCTTAAGGATGGCATTAGAGGCAAAAAAGTGGTTACAATACCAACTGTTTACTGCAGCTGCCATTTGTCATGCCACCAACGCAATAGAAGTCAAAATCGGTTAAATGGACTGTAGAAAAGGTTTGTTTAAATGTCTAATTTTATTGTAAATGGGAGTACCTATGTTACTTTAAACACGGCTTGTATTTGCAGGCATGCTGCTTTTGCAATTGTCTTGAATTGTATTACTTTATTGGTGTTGTTCATTAATTGAAATAAGCTAAAGCGCAATCATTATGAGTGTGTAATTTTACAGAAGCTTTTGTTTGTGAATTGTAAATTTAGGAATACATGAACTGATGAAGTGTATTCTCAACGTATCTATTTACAGATTTAATAAGCTTTTCATTTTGTGTGACTGCACGCCATGGATTTTCAGAAAACAATTCAGACGATTTTAAAATGTGTTTTTGTAATCACAATACACATTCAGTTTGTAATCAAAATTGAGTTACATTGGACAATTCGTCTGAAAGAATGTCAGTATGCAATATGCATGTACAGTACAGTATGCTACGGTACCTACGAGTATTTGTATCGCATCGACATTTAGAAGTTCGACAATTATTGTCGCCTCTGCCACTCAAACTGACAGACTCTTTCTAAAGCTGTGTCATTTTAACGGGCGAGCACTATAGTTGCGCGATGTGGCTATTTGCAGACGGACCTTGTCCTTGGCGGAGGAGCTGGGCGACGCCGCAGTGGAGGCGCAGGCATGCTACTCGCTCGGCAACACGTACACCTTGCTGCGCGAGTACCGCGCGGCCGAGCAGTATCACGCGCGCCACTTGGCGGCCGCGCGGCGGCTACACGACCGCGTGGGCGAGGGCCGCGCGGCCTGGTCGCTAGGCAACGCGCACGCCGCGCTCGGTAACCACGAGAAAGCATTGTACTTCGCCAACGAACACTATAACATATCCAAAGAAGTGAGTTTTGAACCTTGCGTCCTAACCAAAGTAATCGTTCGCGCGAACACGCGACCGTCGTATTAATTTTGTTGGACGAACAACAACGCGTGGTTGCGCCGCCAGAGGGCGCCTTTTAGTTTTCCAAACAAAAAGTGATATAAGCGCCACGATCGCGTATTCGCGCGAACGATCATTTTGGTTAGGATACACGGTTACTGTGCGTGAAATGTTAGTTTGTTAGTGGCAAATACAAAGTTAATAATGCAGTTTTGACAAAGTAAAACGGACGCCTTTACACCTTAAAGTTGCTTTTTGTATAGAACTGATTCAATGAAGAAACCCTGCCCCTATGTCCTTTGTTTTCGTCCAACAATAGAAAGTCGGAACTGCAAAAAAACAGGAGTAAACTCCCGTCGTGTGTCGGAACTGAGACACACACACACACACACAATTTTTCTTTTATAAGTACTTTTCTATTAACCGTCATATCGGTTATGGTCGATGAAGATGGCAAAGTTCCTTACCTCGACCATATGCCGTAAGCATAATATGGTCGAGGCTAGGAAATTCACATCCCTTTTTTGGTTACCATTACCATTGTAGAAAATCCATATGGTCACAGATTTCTACCTGACCGGGAATCGAACCTGTACTAATGATTATAACAATGAAGCGGGAACAGCAGAAGAAGTAAAGAATATTATTAACACGATTTAAAAATTATACTTAAAATGAATTACATGAATCTTGGGCTAAACATGCGGATTATACGATGTTTCTCCGAATGACCGCAAGCTTACACGCGCCGCACGAACACTAGGTGCGCGTGATTATTGTATCGGCGCCGGCGAAAATGACCTTAGGCTGCGAGAGACTGCGTGCACGCACTACCACCGACGCATAAGCCGAGCTGCAGAGTGCCAGTCGTCATTTGACCGCCTCCCGAATCATTCGGATCGTGCCGCGCTAAATATTGTATTTTAATCTTATTCAGCAACTTTAATTGTCCAATGTTCATGTAATTCATTTCAAATATAATCTTTAAATCGTCTTAATAATATTCATTTCTTCTTCTGTTCTCGCATAATTGTTTCATTCTTCCGATACACTATTACGAGTATAATCATTAGTACAGGTTCGATTCCCGGTCAGATTTATTTAGAAATGAGTGACCATACGGATTGTCTACAAATCAGAACATTGAAATATTTGATAGCTATTACAACCGCCCTGCCGAAAGTCTTAATACATAATATAGTTGGTGGCAAGCGTTTGTTGTATAAATATTACACGCGTGGCTCATTGACCCTATCGCGGCACTGTTTTGCCGTCTAGTTGTACGTGGCGCTCTCGGCTCAACAACAACATGCTTGTCTGGGGGGGAGGGGGAGGGGACCGCCCACCTGCCGACTTTGGCCGACTGCTGCCGACCTCTGACGCAGCCGTCGCGCCAAAATCTAACAGGCTTGGTTGGTTAATTGGTCAGTTTCCACCAATCGGAAAAGTTTTCGCGGACGCTCGAGCACTTTTGAAACACTGAATAAGTAACTGTATCAATATTGACTTTTGAGTACAAAATTGGACGCAGATGTCACGCTTGATAAAAATGTTTGATGTCTGCGTCGAATTTTATGTTAAGTGCGTAAAAGGGCAATAATTTAGGATTCCTTTGCACTTTTTAAAACCATTGCAATAAGCAGTGCCTGATATCCTAATATTTTTGTAGATTTCCTTTGGAATTTATTCTAATTAAAAGTATTTTATTATTAGTATGGAACCTTTCAAAAGAGTTTTTAGAAGCGAGACTACTGATGTCGGCGAAGATAGACGAATTGTACTGTATGAGCTAGACAGAATGAGTGTATGGAGTTTAACGTTCTGATCAGCTGTTTGGTTAAACCCTTCGTATGCCGTTGAACGTAGATCTATGCGAGACACAATGGCTTTTCAATTTCAGAATGAGTATTTATTAAATTCTCCTCATGATCTTCAAATTTGATGACAACTTTCCGTTACACCCTGTATGTGCAGAGAAGTGGATCGATAGTTCATCTAGATTACGAGTATGATGATGCCATTACATAATGGCACTTGACTTGATACGGTTGTGTAATCACTGCTCGCAATTACTACGACGGGCTAAATCTAGACTTCAATATTTTAATGTATTTATTGATTTTTGGAATTAGTGTTTGTGTACCGCGTATTGTTTCGCTGTGGTTTATTAAAAGCCACAGTATCGGCGGGTCGCATCGCCGCCGGTCAGCGGCTCGCGCGGTTGCGGTTAACCAGCAGCTCGTTATCCGGCAGCCGACACCTTGGCACCTCGGCTTGAACTCGCCGTCGACGATGAACCACAATTAATCCTCCCGTTGATTTTACGTAAACTATGGTTATGTGTCATCGTATATTGTATGCGATAATAGCGCAAGGCAGTGTGTCTAGAGCAAGTCCAGCCCGGGTATCATGAACTGCGTCAGCTCCGGTGCGGTAAACAACTAGTTCGCGATGTAGTTCTTTGCGAAGCGATATTTTTTTTTTCTCTAGTGACTGCATGTTTGTGACTGTTGATTATCATGTTTTTTGAAACGAAGTTCTTTAATGCAGCTTACAGTAGGAGTTGACTGGAAATCGTCTGGAATTCTAAGTTCAAATTGCTCGATTGAACAACTATTTCATGAAAATGTGACATTTGAGGCTAGTTCTAACGGAGAGAGTTAAGAGAGTGAGATGGTAGCAGGTGTCCTCAGATTATAGAAGAAAGGCAGATAGACCGTGCGGAACACTGAGAGTGACGCCAAGAGAGTGATGATTTTAATGATTATAATTCGGAAAATACATATTTTTTTAAACTTTTTTTATTAACATACAACCCGATAGTGACCATTATGACCTGCAAAGGGGCTACCCTAACTCTTTCGCCTTAAGGGCCTATGCACACGATGCGTTGCGACGGAGGCGCGGCGCCGGAACGGTGTCGCTGCGGCATCCTATATACAAATATCTATGGTATGCCACACGGTGCGTTTCGGCGTCGCTCCGTACGTACACCAGACTTGCAACCCGCGAGACTAGGCGGGGAGGGGTTCGCGATACGACAGCACCGCTCAAAAGTTTGTGCGGCAGAAGAAAGCGAAAAAAATCATCGCCTGTGTGTCTGCCAATGCGGCGAAATCTTAGCGGTGAGGCGCCGCAACGCATCGTTTGCAAAGGCTCTTACAAAATCATTTGTATCAAATACATAGTCTAAGATCCTAACAGAATGAGTATATAATGTAATAACGAGCAGCTACTTATGTTTATTTGCAGCTCGGTGACGTGCTGGGCATGGCGACTGCGCAGATGAACATCAGCGACCTGCGCAAGGTTCTGGGACTCCCGGTGGAGGCCGAGTCGCCCCCTGCGCCACCCTCCGATGACGACTCCGCCCCCCGGACGCCTTTCAACGCTCTGAGGGTTCGCAGGCAGAGCATGGAACAGCTCTCGTTGATACAGGTCTTATATTCATATATAACTGCTTTTATTATCATCATAATATGCTTAGCTTCTAGTCTAATCAGATGCCACATTTTGTGGAGAAAGAAAAGGTAGATACGTTTCCGTCATACAAACTTTCTATAAAAGAACATAATGTTGTCACAATAGTGTGCTGTAAACTCAATTGCTACACATTAATAATACTGCTAATACTTATACAGACATGATGTTATTATGAGCTGATAATTAACATCAAATTTTCAGCAATATTTCAATTGTTGACTTTTACAATACGTCTATCATACGTGTTCGTCGGTCGCGCGTACGAATATACATTGTGTTCTATATAGCACCACACTGCGACGCTGACCTCAGTGGCGCGTACGTTACTACGCGCCGCATATCGCGCGCGTCGGTCGATTGACGAGCATGGAATTGTGCGAGCGCCCTGTCCGTTATCAACGACCAGACGAAAATCCATTTGGCAGACCTATACCGTAGAGCTGTCGGTATCGCAGTACGGTATTTTATTATTTATTTCTCGCTGACATACGCGAGCGACATCAGCCTAGCAGGAATTCCGGCCTAAACTATTTTGTGCATTTAAATGACGTCGTGAGCTATTCTCAAATAGTGCCGATCCGCTACAATAATATCCTTGTTCACGACTATTCATAGGCAAGACAATGAGCAAGGTACTGGAAAAATAAGTGAAGGTCTAAAATTTTACCCCAGACAGCAAGCCAAACAACAACCGAATAGCAACCGTATTACAATAAGTATAAAAGATCACTTTGATTTCGACAGTGACGCAAAATCAGAGATAATATATCTGAAAGGACTGTAGCTTGGTTGAACAAGTATGATTACAGATTTCATAATTTTTATTAGGAATAGTGAACGTTCACGGTATATCTAGATCAAACATTATTTTTACGACAAGAGTAATCGCTTAAAATTCCTATGCTAAAGTTCTTACAGTGACAATCTTCATTTAATAAGAGTAACCTTTATATACGTATATTACACATACTATATACAACCAGCTATTTCGATTAGGTACTTGTATACAAAAAGAGGGGCTAAGTAATAACGCACGGGTCGATCGACTATCGGGTTAAGCTACAATTGCCGCGGTTGGTCCGTGGATGAGTGATCATCTTTAGATATCGAGACCCCTGCGTGCCTCGGAAAGCACGTTAAGCCGTTGGCCCCGGCTGTCATTCGTGGATCTTTGACAGTCGTTACGGGTCGTCAGAAGCCCGAAAGTCTGATAATCAGTCTTACCAGGGGTATCGTATTACCCAGTAACTGGACTGTGGAAGTCAGATAGGCAGTTGCTCCATATAAAATACTGGTATTCAGCTGCATCCGATAGACTGGAAGCCGACCCCCACATAGTTGGGAAAAGGCTAGGCAGATGATGATGACTTTTATACAAAAATGAATTTATGGGATTACAAACATAAATTAGCTGTTGTAGAATTGACCGTGACGTATATCAATGCATGGAGAATATGTTTTTCAACTATAATGTTTGTTATCAAGTTTGTTTTTTTAATAAATTCTTTTCAACTACGGAACCTTTCATTGTGCGTGGGCCGACATGCACTTGGCCGGTTTTTTTAAGTAAGCGTCAACACATGAATGAAAACAGTATCGGGCCTGATGGTCGATTGTTAGCGTGGAATGGTAGGTAGGCTGGCGAAGACAGCGAAGCCGACTAAGTGATAATCGACTTCATTTCAATGTATGTAAGGTTGATATTACTTTGCCATTGAAAATTCTTGCAACGTCTTGCTTTCTTGAAAGTCTTACAAGACGGTATTATTGAACACCTCTTCCGCGTAAGAAGTCGCTAAAGTCGCTCACGTAAAATATTAACCCCCTTATTCATAAAAAAAAACTAAAATGCTCTATAAACCTATTTTAGTTAAGTACAGTGTTGTGTCTTCTTCTTTCAAACTTAAATCATAATTCGAAAGAAATTGACAAAACACTTTATAGCCAAAATACTTTTAGTTTTTTATGTAAGATAACACCATTTCGCCGGCTTTGAAAATCCGGTCAAAAACGATATTTATAATAAAGCTAAGCAAGTTATAAGCATACATAATTTTACCAATGAGAGAAATATAAGCATTGTTGGCGCTGTAACTAATGTACCTTGAATTAGTATTGGGAATCTATATATAAAAATGAATTCCTATTTCCCTTGGTCATCGCATCACGCGTGAACGGATGGAACAATTTCGCTAATTCTTTTTTTAGGAGGTTCTTATGAAAAAAAAAATTAAGAAAATTTCACAGAAAATAGGTAAATTTTCAAAAAAACATTTTAACTTCACGCGTTTACATTAGAATATTCATAGCCAAGACAGGACAACGTCTGTCGGGTCAGCTAGTTGGGAATAATTTATGACACGCTCAGATGGTTTGGTCATGTCGAAAGGTTGGTTGAAACGCGATTCACAAAGGAGCTGAATTGAAAACGCCTTGAGAGAATTCTCTAGAATGATAGTGATATTGTAGTGGTGCTCAGCCTTCCCCGAAAGTGTATTTTTAACTAGATCGCTCGATATCCTGAGCAGTATCACCCCATTGGAGGTGCCTTACGCACGTAGTCGTGTTATCCGCTTCTGCACAATGCACATTATGCTTAAGTCGCAAGGGTGTGGGTGCTTCCATCCACTCCCCAAATCAGCATAACATCCGGGAGCGCCGTTCGAGCTGGCCGTCCGAACTTTTGCCCGAATATAAACTAACATAACTATTACTAATTGTTATATAACCGAAGCCCTCTTCAATAATAACGCAGCCCGTTTGCACGAAGGTGTCGCAAATGGTATTTGACGCGAAATGTGTCACAACTTACCGCGCCGGGCCTATTTTAATCAAACATCTGTCCACAGATTACCCCGGACCCTAAGAGAGCCGAGGAGGAGGTGGAAACTGAGAATAAGAAGAAAATCGAGCGCACCGAGTCGGAGGACAACCCCGAGTCGTTCTTCGACCTGGTGCTGCGCTGCCAGTCGGAAAGAATGAACGAACAACGCGCCACGCTCAACAACAAAGAGAATCGGCCTAAGCCCAAGCCACCAACCACTAACAAGGCGTTCGTCTCTGTCAACGTGCCCACCAAAGGGTAAGTGCACTCGCCCGACCTGGCAATACTCCAGTGTCCTGATGCACTTACATACACCATCTTTACATACCGAGACTCCTCCGTGCCTCGGAAAGCACGATAAGCCGTTGGTCCCGGCTGTCATTCGTGGATCTTTGACAGTCGTTACGGGTCGTCAGAAGCCCGAAAGTCTGACAATCAGTCTTACCAAGGCGTATCGTATTACCCAGTTAATGGGTTGTGGGGGTCAGATAGGCAGTCGCTCCATGTAAAATAATGGTATTCAGCTGCATCGGGTTAGACTGGAAGCCGACCCCAACATAGTTGGGAAAAGGCTAGGCAGATTGATTGTTGTGCATGTAACGACTTACAAATTGTATTTTATGATCTGGAAAACAAATGATTATTATTGTTGTAATAAGTGTAAACATAACCATCTCAAGACTAAATATTTTCGTGTAACACATTTTCCCGTAAAATCCTCGCAATAATTTCTAGGTCAACTGTAAATCCATAATAAATAAAAAAAGATAATTCTAAATGAAAATAAGTTTTAAGCTCCGGACCAGTCTGCGAAGTGTGAACAATATAGGTCAGAACAGTTACTGTGATATCGATGGGGTCGAGCTGTTCGCGGAAATACTCCAGCCGCACCATTCCTTTAATCTATAAACTAATAATAAAACCGAAGAGTTTGTTTGTATGTTTGAACTCGCTAATCTCTGGAACTACCAGTCGGATTCGAAAAATGCTTTTTTCATTTGATAGCCCAATTCTTGATGAAGGCTATAGGCTATTTAACATCACGCTAGTACCCTTAGTGGACGAGCAAAAATAAAATAAAAACAGAAACAACGCTAAGCAAAAACGAAGAAATAGCGCAGGTAGGCGATGCGACACGCGGAGTGGGCAGAAGCCTGGTTCTTATAAGTAACTAACTAAGCTTTTAACCCGCGACTTCGCGTGGATTTCGTACTTTCTCCTTCGAACTTCAACATCCCTTCCACCCCCAGTCATGGGTAGTTTAAAAAAAATGCAATTAATGATTACGATCTTTATAATTTACCCAGATATTTGTGACAAGTTTCAAGTTTCCAAACCGAAGGATTTGAAGAATCGTTCGAAAAAAAAACAAATAAACATTTCCTTTGTTTGACCCTAAGATTATTTGATTACCTACCCTATTTCACCCATTAGGGGTTGATTTTCGAAAACTCTAAAAACACTTAATTCTTATTATTAATTTGATCAAGATCATTAAATAATATCAATATTAATCGGACCGCGCGTAAAGATTCTTTCATACCAACTGTAACACAAAGAACCTACTAACTACATTTCGAATGCGGAATCGCGGAATGGGCCTGCTCTTAACCTCGCAATAAATAAATTGTAAATTGAAAGATGACGGTTCCGACATAATCAGCAATAGTCCATTGGATTAAGACACTCAATGAATTTATTTTAATAATTAAAGTTATAACATTCAATAGAACTGTTCCGTTTCGCTTTCGTTTGCTTTCCAACGAATTACTTGTACATTCTCTGCATATGCTAAATTAATATTTCTGCTCAAAATGGTGTATAATCAAGTGCGATGGCTAACGTGTTAATTGTATTGTTGAGATTATTAATATTGAACGAAGCCTGATTAATGTTTTTAAAGAATTAGTCTCGCGTTGTCCTACTGCCATACCTAGTGTTTATTTTCGATGCGACTGTAACAAAATGGATTTTTCAATTAAATGCCAGCCGTAGGATGAGCTTTGCTTGAAGTGGATCACCTAAGTTCGTACGAATGTCTTAAATGGCTCTCGAAACTGCGTATTTTTTTTTATTTCTTTGTTAGTCTCAATCAATCTGCCTTTTATGTTGTCCCAACTATGTTGGGGTATTTCGAGCCTATCCGGATGCAGCTGAATACCAGTATTTTACATGGAACGACTGCCTATCTCAGATCAGGAGGAGGAGGTCAGCCTCCACATCCCAGAAACTGGGTAATACGATACCCCTTGGTAAGATTGGTTGTCAGACGGCTTCTGACGACCCGTAACGACTGTCAAAGATCCATGAATGACAGCCGAGACCTACAGCTTAACGTGCTTTACGCGGCACGGAGGAGTCTCGGTATGTAAAGATGGTCATACCCATCAACGGACCATCTTGGACTCTTTCGTTAGTCTGCATTCTGTTATATTCGCATTGGTCGTCGATCCAGTCTCATACGAATCAAATAACTTTTTCATTCGTCGTTTGTTTTGTGGTCGTGAATAAGTCGAATTCGCTTATTCGAAAGTCCAGGGTTTGATTCGTTTGTGTTTGATTTCTCAAAGCAGTATCTCGTTCGCCCACATGTCATAGTTTAGTAGTCCTCTGCCCAACCGCTGGAGGACACTAAGGGTTTCGGCCACAATACTCATGTAGGTAACCAAATGCCATTGTGACATTATACACAAGCACCATACCTCTTGCTGCAAAGGCTACGCCTACAATAGGTAGGTACCAGTTCCGCGAATTGATCAGCTACACAACCATATCCCAGTTCACAATCGCAGGTCTTGAAAGCGGTGCCTGCATCGTGCCCGCTGCTAGCGACACCGCCGTCGATCTCTTGACCGATTTCATTATCTAGCTAACGCGAACGGACACTCGTCTCTTATCTCATTATGATCTCCATATCTACTCGTAACACCACTCAGTTATCTGTTTCCAACTACGCGAGGCTCTCGCTGCCTCCGCCGCGAATCATGACACAGTGTTTATGGGTGTTACTCATTTAGATACAATATCTTTCGACATAAAACCCATTTCCAAACTCTTTGTCTCATCCTTGGGTCGCGCAGGTTGAAGTGACAAGTATTTTAGGTTTTGTTTTGTGCATTTCTTAAACTTATAATGAAGGCTTACGACGGAGATTTCAAGGGGTGCGTACTTATTACGAAATTCGGATAGTTTTAATTTCAATATTTTACGGATCTTAATTTCACTGCATGTTCACAAGAAATTGCTCGAATAACATTTTCGATGAAATATTGTAACATTGGGTGTTTTCGGCTGAAATGTAAACTTGTAAAAAGTTTAAAAAAATAAAAATGTGATGAAGGAAAATGGTTCGTTTAGCAAGGTGTGTGTAAGGTCGCGAGATTTGAACACTTTGACGGATAATGGTATCACAAGCGGCGCTAATTACAATGACGCGTGACTACATAACACAGCGAGTGATACGTAATGTGACATTGGTGCCAGTGTGGTGTGGTCTGTCAGTGCGCTGCTTAATTTATTCAAGAAGAATATTCATTATTGAGTGGAATCTATACTTACAAAACCAGTGTCGAATTATTATCTTTTTTTTCTTGGTATTTTTAACCAACGATAAAAAAGGAGGAGGTTCTCAATTCGACACGTATATTTTTTTTATGTAATGACCACGCATAACTTTTTACAGTCGTCCGATTTTTATTATTATTATTTTTTTTGGTTTTATTCGAGAGGGACCTCAAAGTTGGTCCCATATAAAATTTATTAACTTTGCTTGGGTAGTTTTTAAGTTAGCTTCAATAATACGTATTTTTTCCACACTTCATAAGTGGATGATGTTCTATTTTCTTTTGCAGGTAGTGGTACTAGAATTTGTGTGGGGTAGGTACCACTAAAAAGTGAAAAATAAAAACTTTTTTACAAACAAATACAACCGACTTCCAAAAACAACACTACAAAGTGAAAAATAACTTTAATTTCGGAAGGTGGTGGCAAAAACGAAAATACATTTAACCAGACACCGACTTCCGAAATTAAAGTTCATTTTCACTTTGTAGTGTTGTTTTCGGAAGTCAGTTGTATTTTTTTGTAAAAAAGTTTTAAGTTCTCGGGAGATCTCGTCCTATACATAGAGCTGCGCCATGGTAGACTTTTAGACAATAAATTAGGGTATCGGCATCAATATGACGAATTTGTACGGGTTGACCAACAGTCTAGCTCATAAGTAGTAATATATTTGGCAGTTTAGCTGTTACCCGCGACCCTAGAATAACACATTAAACCCCTTAGGATTCCAGCATATTAGGCTTATATTTAGTTGTCATTTGGCGACTGTATTTAGATAGCACTGTCCGTCCTTATATATTCATTACGCACGGCTTAGCATTCGTTACGCACTGCTAAGCGTTCTCTCTCCGTGTCACCGAAGACTGTTAGTTTGTGTTACGAATGACGGTTGCGGCAATTCGAAACCTAGATTGAAGCTTAACATTATAATGCCTTCGTTTCCCAATTAATATTACTGGATTTTAGAATATCCAAAAAAATGCCAACGAGGGCTATTTCCATTCGATAATCAGTGACTAATAACAACACTTGTATTTTCCTGTTTTCAAGTTGCTATCTATCTGAACTGTTTTTATCTTTCATATTATGCTGTCAATAGTTAGATAAAGTGAAGAGCGTTTTTTTATTGTGTCAGGTCCAGCGACTCCATGCTCGACATGATAAACAGCCTCCAGTCGGAAAGAATCGATTCACAGCGCGCGGAGCTCCGCCCCGTGCAGAAGGCACCGGGCAAAGAGCCCGCCCCGGGGACCTCGCTGCCCGGGCTGCGTCCCCAGCACACCACGCGCACCAAGCCCGAGGACGACTTCCTCGAAATGATTGCCCGCGTCCAGGTACCGTAGTGCGCTTTAAAGACAATTTCATTTCGACTTTAGTTTTCGTGGCTTAAATCTCAATACAGATTTGAAAGCTCATTTCTTATATTTGTGTAGATAGACAATTATAAATTGCTATGTTTTTGCAGGGTTCGCGCCTTGAAGACCAACGTACCGAACTGCCCCGCGTTTACATTGAGCAGCCAAAGCCGCGCCCTCAGCTGCAGCAACCGCCGCGTAACGAACAACAACAGCAAGTGCGCCCGCGCAACGAAGTACAACTTCCCCGTAACGATCAGCAGCAGCAGGTGCGCCCGCGCAACGACCAGCAGCCTCGCACCCGTGGATCCGTCCCGGACGATGAATTCTTTGTGTTTCTGATGCGCGCCCAAGGTGGTAGAATGGATGATCAAAGAGCTGCGGTAAATAAAACATTCTGTTTCAACTAATTTTTAATTAAATCCGGCCATAATGAAATTATTGGATTGTTCTCTTTGTTACAGATCCCGACTAAGGAAAGTCGCCCTTTCAAGCATGATCCCAACGCCAGGAAGTGAATTCTCTGACTCCGCCGGTTGTTGTCTCGCTCGCCTCCTGTAACGATACGATGTAGTTTTATTATATTATCAAGTTATCGCTAATTGTACATAATATATTTATATTAAGTGCTAGTTGTATTATGTTCTGTTTGCGGCCTAATGCTAGCCGGACCTCAAGTTAATAACGACATTACTTATAAATTAAGTATATATAATGACAAGGTATATTATGCAGTCAAGGAGTTTCTGGATGACAAATTTTGATCAATTTTTATAATTTATATTTTAAATTGTTTAAATTTTTTATTTGTGTTTTTGCAATCTTTTGACAATTATGTATTTTTATTATTTTTTATTTTATTTTCATGACATTTTCCATATTTTATTATGACAATTTTATAATTTGACATTGCATGCATCTTTGACATTGTAATTTCTTTTATTTTCTATTGTAAAGCTGATTTTATTTTAATATGTTGACTAGGTAATTATCCTTTTTTTTTTTTTTTGTTTTTTACAATAACTACGTGAAAGAGTGTACACCTTTAAGGTAGATTTTTGAGGAACGAATTATTTATTATTAAGATCTCATGTAAAATGTACCAAAAATCACACCAATAAATGAATTTGAATTTGATATTTTATGACCAAAATTACATACTTACTTATTCAACTATTTTAGAAAGCTAATAAATACGGTCTAATATCTTTCTGAAAATATTACGGCCTCTTTTATTTAATACTTAACTACATGTAAAATTCTTATCAATCTAAATTATGTATAGACTACTATTGTATTGCTGTACAATACCACAATGTTCAAAGGTTCCCCACTCGTCTATCTTCGGTAAAAACCGAAATATAGCGAATAAAATATGACTATCGACCAATAGAAATTGATTTATATTCCCACCTAAATTATTATAGATTGACGCACTAATTCCGTCACTCCCATATTGGACCAGCACATTTAATTCGACAAAGTTCGGTTTATCCGAAAATAAACGATGGATCCTTTGAACATGGTTGGTTGTACTGTACGTCGTTTATAGTCAGTGGTGCATATAGTGAGGCTACATTTAAGATATTCGTCCGTTGCTACAAGTGCCTGACATAATATATTTGTCTTTTTGTTATTTTTAATCTAGGCTTACTTTCTATTATCTAATTTACTCATGAATTTAATTAATTATATTATTATTATTATTATTATTTTTAATTATTTTAATTTAATTATTTTTTTTTTTTAAGTTTAAAGTAAGTGAATCTATGTTGGCTTCGATTTCTAATTTATTTTACTATTTACAATGGAAATCTGTAAGCTTTAAGTATTTACCGTTTGCTCTACTTTTGGCAATAATATGATTTTAAAATTAATTAAAAGTTTAGTTTTTAATTGTAATTTTCGGTGACGAATTATATTAGTGAATATTAAAGTATCCGTTCTTATGTGTCTCGTCAGTATAAATGTCGCTGTACATCGTATCGCGCTCCCCTCCTCTGCTTTGCACGTCATAGTGGGAACTCCACCCTCCATACTTCGCTACCTGATCATTTTGATTGTAAGTTTATAATTTCGTCTTTGACTATAAATTATTTCCAGTAAATGATCTTATTAGTAAACGTGACAAGTTGGTTCAGTAATTTGTTTCAATTACAATCATATTAAAAATTAACCAAAAATCATGAATTTTTAGTTTTATGTTATTTTATATTCATTCCAAATGCATTTACAGTGTTAAATTTGTGTAACGTATTCTTTTTCGAAGATTGAATGTGGACTTAGATTGTGATCTTATTGTATTAATTGACAGTGATACTAACGGTGTATCGATACAGAACAAGACATACTGTTGCCTGGCCTTTTAGTTATCACAATGTTCCTTAGAACTGCTTAAAAATCTAAGTGTATCCCCAAATCCAGCAATCGTTGTATTGTATTCAGACAAGCTCTCGATGTTAAAAAGGGTTCATTGTGTACACCAATAACAAATGTTTCGGAATATTATGCATTTTTGACCCAAATTATATAATTTTGTAAGTCGACTTTTAGCTAGAATTTCGAATTTCAGGATCTCCAAATATTTTTTATTAACATAGACGGTTTGGAATAAAATAAAATTTTAGATAAGTAAAAAGATTGTGATTGATATGGCCAATAAACGCCAAACTACACATTGAACTGACATTCTTGTTTTATTTTTCCCGATGTGATACGAGTATCTATCTATATACCCAAAGTAAGGCTACAACTAGGTGTAGCCGGTGGCAATTGGTTGATTACAGTTCCAACCTTACAACCTACCTTTCAGCCTACACCTAAGGTTAAACCAACTGCTACCGGCCACACCTAGTTGTAGCCGGCTATAACTAGGTGTAGCCGTAACATACAATAGGTATAAAAATATGGCCATGCATTATGGTCTAGCAAAATGGCTCTACCGAATTGAATATTTAAAAAAAAAATGTATTATGAAATATTTTTTTTTTTTTTTTAGATGTGTTTGATATATTTGTCAATTTATTTAAATAAATGTAGGGTAAAATTAAATACAAAACTAAAACTAAACCTTAAAAATCTAACAAAAGTGGGTGTCCATGAGGCATGGTGCCAAGAACACTGGCTGCATTTCTGCGTTGAATAGCAATAGCTATCCTCTGTGCGAGAAATGAGCCAGCCCTCCTGTCACCAGCGGCGTCGACTAATCGAGGAAACAATTGCTTGAAAAATTTTTTTGTACTGGGACCCCATGGACCAAAAGTTTCGAAGCCAAGCGGTACAAATAATATGTAGTCGCTAGAAAGCGTCACATATTTGCGTCGCTTTGCCTTTTCTGCGGCTTCCGCCGCGGCTCCGGCCCTTAAAACCGAACCGCTGAGATGGGAAGGGGCTAACGTGTCGACACATGTAGCGTCCCAAACAAGAGCCCTTCCCCGCCGCTCCCAGGGGATCAACGTCAGGCCGTCCGGACGCCTGCCATCATCACGAACCATCCCTAAAGGTTCTAATAGAGAAAGAACATTGATGGTGGCAAGCGTCCGTTTGATGATGTCGTTAATGGAGCCGTGGCGAGAAAATCTGCCAGCACTGCGTTGGCAATATAGTCCATGGTGTCCGTTTCTGTCGACGTCACTGCCACATGAACACCGATGACGCTCGACGATGGCAGCACCCAGTCGGAGACCGACGGCGATGCGGAAGCTGCCATTGTCGAACAGCGTTCCGAGGTTGGCAGACGGTAGGGCGTCAAGCCATTGTCCCGATTCAAATGCAGAGACAGCTAGAAGTCTTGCGCGGTGTTGGTCACTGGAAGAATTTTGAACCAAATTTTTGTAGACTCTCTGCACCAATCAAAAAACATCCCAAAGTTTTTGACTCGTTGGTTCCTTCGGGAAGTTTTCATTGGGGCAGAGAGTTTTCCACGCCTCTATTGCGTCAGATGCACAGTGCAATTCAGGTGTTGGCGTATTCAGGATTTGAGAACACAGGTTTGTTACATTGTGTACCGACGAAAGGAAAGCCGGAAGAGTTACACTAGAAATTTTTCTTATTCCGATGCCACCAGAGATAGATTATAGTCTGGAAAAGCACAGACGCTACTTTTTATATTGGAAAAATGTACGGTTCCCGTGGGATAATTTCCAACATCCACGCGGGCGAAGCCGCTGGCAAAATATAGTAAAAAAAATAAAAAAGAAGTATGTATGGTTGGGAATCGAACTTGGTACCTACTACCTATGTACCTAGTTACATTCTACGAACCCGCCTTATCTGTCGCTGTGGTAGAGCCAAAGCCCGTACGCTGCGCTTTTGCCCTTATCAGCCAGACATGGCGTGATGTGAAGGCGCCAGTGACCGCCAGCTTAGTTTTAAGTTCTGTGTACGCATTTAGGTGAGATAGATTAGGCAGTCTTGCATCAAACTTTGTAAGCTAGGCTCGTTTTTCTAATAAACTCTTAGTTTAATGAGTCCTCAAGTTTTATTTTGACCGTCGCTCCGCTCCCGAAATCTAACTGGCGCAGCCGGTAGGACTGCCGAAACTGTTGCCTTCGCGGAAAGTCAAGTGTGAAACACTGAAAAGTGAAAAAGAACACTAAGGAACTAATTCGCGAGTGGTAACGTAGAGTCGTCGTAACTTAAAATTAGTAAAACCTTCTTGGCAATCCTCGAACCAAATAAATAAGTTCAGATAACGCGTAGGTAACGCTAACGTGGGTGAGCAGAGATGGTGATAATTTATGCGGCGGTTGGACTGTGAGCAACCTACTTCCTTCCTAATTCTCTACACTATAAATGTTGATAAAATTTAAAACTTTTTGTATTATTTCATAAAATCTGGAAAATCGAGTGAAAAACTTTATTGCAGAAATTAATTACCTTTTTAATTAGTGAGTAATAAAATAAGTGGATATTATCTTTACGCTATTACAACGATAAACATTAAAATTTTCATAAGATTTTCTTTTGAATTTTAATTTAGTTTGTTAATTTGTGGAATTTTAACTTTGTTAATTATAAATTGATGCTTATCTTTTGTTTGTGTTTACGATTGTATCAAGGCCAGATTCCCGTACCCTTTTTTTTTTTTTTTTGACGCTGGGAAAAATGCATTACGCATGCCCACCCGTCGGGGGACGGGTGGGGTATGTGGGACTCCCCGGTAAATCCGGTATACCCACTAAACGACCCAGCGGCGCTCCCGCATCGCCGTGACGGGAGGGTCATGGGAAACTGGCTCAGCCTTTACATCCACAACCCTCCCGGCGCATGCCCGCCTAGCTGGCGGGCCCCGCTTGCCCCCCAGCAGGTTGAGGGGCTACGGGAATGGCCGGGAGCACCTGACCATTCCCGTCCGGCACTGGTGGAGGTCCGTGCGATACAGGCAAGGGTGCCCCCGCACCCGTTGCCTGCTGGCCTCCACCTGGGAGGAGTCGTCTGCTCCGACCCCTCCTCCGCCTGCGGAGCGGCGCCGCGAGAGGATCGTCCTCCCGCGCGCGCTCCGCCGCCTCCTTCTGGGACATGACGTATTCGCAGAAGGAGGCGGCCGCCGCCCAGGACCTCTCATCCACCAGCATGGCGTTAACCACGCCGGGGAGCGAGAGGTCCGGTCCTATCACCGCGACCAGATCGCGACGCGTCTCGGACCACGACGGGCACGACCCGAGGGTGTGTTGCGCCGTGTCCTCCGCCGCGCCGCAACCGTGGCACGACGGCGTCTCCTCCCGTCCGATTCGGTGCAGGTACGACCCGAAACAGCCGTGTCCGGACAGCACCTGTGTCAGACGGAAGGAGAGGAACCCGTGCGACCGCTCGAGCCAGTCTCGCAGCACTGGCCCGAGCGCATCGAGGGTCCGGCGGCCAAAGACTGCAGTGGCGAGTTCTCCCGTCCAGTGGACGACGATGGCGTCTCGCGACTCCCGTCGGAGGGCCTCGCGCTCTTCCGGGGCCGGGCGTTCTCCTCTCGCCCTCCGCCCCGCCGTCCACTCGTATACTCTGGCGAGCACCCACGCCTCGAGTTCCCAAGGGGGGGTGCCGGCCAGAGCACAGGCCGCCGCAAAACCCACCGTCCGGTAGGCCCGCGCGACCCGCTGGGCTATGGCCCTCTGAGGCGCCCGCAACGCGGCGGCGTTCTCCCTCCTTCGGAGGGAGTCTTCCCAGATGGGGGCACCGTAGAGGACCATGCTCCTCAAGATGCCGGCGTAGAGCTGCCGGCATCGCGCGCTGGGCCCGCCCGAGTTGGGCAGCAGCCACGAGAGCGCCCCTGCAGTCTTCAGCAGGCGCGACGACAGCCCGCTAAAATGCGGGCCGAAGCGCCACCTGCTGTCGAGTACGAGGCCCAGATAATTCATCTGGGCCTTTACCTCGACCCTGACGCCTTCCACGAAAATGTGGGCGTCAGATGGGGGGCGCTGCCGAGGTCCATGGAAAAACACGGCCTCGGTCTTGTGCAGCACCACCGTCAAACCCAGGCGGCGGATCCTCCCTGCCACCAAGGATCCGCCCGCCGAGGCCAAGTTGGCCGCCTCCCGGAAATTCCCTCCCCGGGCGGTGAGGAGAGTGTCGTCCGCGTAGCAGACAACACTCGTGCCTCGGAGGAGAGTTCCCCTCAAGAGCCAGTCGTAGCCGACGTTCCACAGGAGAGGTCCCACGACCGAGCCCTGCGGAACGCCGGCCCCGACGCCGTATCGCCGGACTTGGCCAGTCCGGTCCACCAGGACGATCGCCCGGTCGTCCAGGTAGCTGGCCAGCAGACGCCGCATGTACCGAGGCACTCCGTGGAATCGGAGCGCCTCCAGGATCGTGGAGTGGGGAACAGAGTTGAAGGCGTTGGCTATGTCGAATGACACGGCCAACAACCCGTCCCCCGCCTCCATCGCCTCCTTCGCCTGGTCTTTCAGGCGGGTCAGCGCGTCCACCGTCGAGCGCTCAGCCCGAAAACCGAACTGAGCGTCCGACAAGTCCGGCCCGATCGTCCGCAGATGGCTCTTGAGCCGGGCAGCGATTATCCCCTCGAACATTTTCCCGACCTCATCGAGCAGAACGATGGGCCGGTATGCCGAGGGGGAGTCCGCTGGGCGGCCCTCCTTGCGGAGGAGGCATAACTGCCCCTCCTTCCACGGTTTCGGGAACCTCCCGCACGCAAGACACGCGCTGAAGAGTTCCCGAAACCGCTCCTCCATTTCGGTGGCGGCAATCGCCACCACTCTGGCTGGAACCCCGTCGGGGCCCGGAGCCGTCTTCTTGGCGCGGATGCGGAGAATCGCCGCGCCAAGCTCCGGCTCTGTGACAGGCCCCCCCTGGGCCTGCTCCTCCTCCTCCTCAGCCGGCAGAGCCGCACTGCCCCGCGGCGGGTCCATCACTGGTGGGGTGAAGCTGTCCCTGCACGGAAACAGGGACCGAACCACCCCATCCAGAAACGAGGGCTCCAGGGTCTCGGCAACCGGGGGGCCAAAGGGGCGCAGCTTGTTGCGCGCCGCCTTATATGGCCTCCCGCAAGGGTCGTTGTCGAGACCCTCCAGCATCTCGGCTCTCGCCGAGTCCTTGGCGGCGGCGATGGCACTGCCGAGGACCGCCTTCGCTTCCGTGTAGACCTCATAGAGGCGGTCCTCGTTGGCGCGGTCTCGTCGACGCCGCCGCCGGCTCCGTGTGTAGGCCCTCCTTGCCTCCACACACGTCGCCCGCAGCCCCGCCAGCTCCACCGACCACCAGTACACGGCGCGCCCGGGTGACGGTCGGCCAGACCGAGGCATGCTAGAGTTGCATACCTCGGTCAGAGACCCCCTCAGGCGCTCCGCCGCGGCGTCCACGTCCAGGCCGACAAACGGTGGCGAAAGCCAGTCCTGGACGAATGCCGCCTCCACCGCAGCCTCCCTGTCCAGGCGGGTGAGAGCCCACCGCGGGAACGATGATCGCCCCGAGGTGGTCCGCGTCTCTCCGGGAGCACCGGTGGAGATGTCGAACCGCACGTAGCGGTGGTCCGACATGGTCTCCACCAGGTCCACCCGCCAGTTCAGCACGCGCGCGGCCAACGCGGGGGTGGCGAATGTGACGTCCACTATTGAGCCACCCCGCCACCGCACGCATGTCGGGACGCTTCCTCTGTTTAGGAGAGAGTCCAGAGTAGGCTGCCCACAACTCCAACGCCCGCTCGCGAGCGTCGGTGGCCGGGTTGCCCCAGGTTACCGACTTGGCGTTCAGGTCTCCCAATACGGAGACCTGACGCGGCGCCACCCTGCCGACCACGGCGGCCAGGACTCCGAGAAAATTCTCAAAGTCCTGAAGAGGGCGGTTTGGGGAGAAATAATAATAGTAATAATAATAACTTTATTTCAGACAAAACATCCATAATTGTGTTAATGAGTACTTAAAATCTATGTTAGCATAACACAAAATAAAAACACATTAAAATTATGTACAAATTTTAGACACATGGAGTCCGACCCAGTGCCTATGAAAAGGACCGTCTAACCGGTCCGCTATTGAAAATAGACGCCCACAAGGGCTAATTCTCCCCACGCGGCCGCCACGTATCCCGGTCCCCTCTCTAATAGCGAGAGAGGAGGGGAGTCGGTGGAAGACCGCGCCGCTAGGGCCACCAAGCCGTCCTCGTCACCCAGCCAGCTGCCGGGGATCGAGTAGGGCTCGGCGACCACCGCAACGTTCACCAACCACTCGGCCATGACCTGCACCATCAGGTCCTGGGCCGCTCTGCAGTGGTTGGTGTTCGCCTGGAGGATGCGGTAGTCGGAGACCATTACTCCAGCATCGCATCCCCCACCTCTGATACCGCCGCTGGAGCTACAGCGGCGACGTCGGCGCCGGCGGTGGCAGCGACAGGTCGCACTTGCGCCGGCACCACGCCCTTCCTCGCGGGAGCCTTGCAGCCCTTGCCCGCCATCCTGTGGTCTGCGGGGCGACCACTGGTGGCACACGCCGCGCAGCGTAGCGTGGTGGCGCCGCAGGCGGCGCTCCTGTGTCCCTCCTGCCCGCATCGGTAACAACAGTTACCCAAGTCGGACTTGGAGGGACACGTGGCCCGGGTGTGGCCGGGCGCGAAGCACTTGAAGCAGCGCTGCGGCTGTTCTTCAAGCGGCCGGACCACAGCCGAGCTGAGCCCCACAGGCAGTCTCCCTTTGGTCGCGGCAAGGACGGCCCCAGCCGCAGCCATTGGGCACTCGACGCGGATGGTGCCCATGCCGCGGCGACCGAGCCTGATGGCTCCGCCCTTCACCGCGCCAGCGACGCAGCCTCCAGCCGCCGCAACGGCCGCCACCACATCCTCTTTGGTGACCGAGTCCTCCAAATCGGCCACCTCCAAGGCTGCGGTCTTAACGGGCCTGACGACCGCTGACGCATCCGCGATGACCTCTTGCAACTTTGTTGCGAAGAGGTCCGCGCTGGTGTTGCGCTTCTCCCCCGAGAACTCGAAGATTCGAGCCCCGGCCAACGTTCGTCGGCAAGTAATTTTGCCCAGCCCCAGCTGGGTGGGGTCGACGGTGGCACGAGCCCGTCTCAGGACGGACTCGTACGTCTCCCCCCGCTCCACGGCCTCCGCGGTGATGGTCACCACGACGGCCGCGGTTTTGGGAGGAACCAGCTTCCTCCTACCGGATTGGGGCTTCTTCTTGGCTGCGGGAGCAGTCTCTGCGGCAGCGGGCTTGGGGGTCGCCTTCCTCCCCTTTCCCTTCTTCACCACTTCCGTCCACGCCCGGTTGGACGGGGTGGTGGAGGGAAGAAGGGCGTCTTCCTCCTGCGAGTTCCGGGGGGCTGCTAGAGTGGCAGACGGCCCAGGCACTCCCTCTGCGCTCGTGGTGGGCGTTTGAGAGGCCACCGTGGTCCTCTTGCCCTTGCCTTTGCCCTTGGAGGGCTTCGAGGCCTGGGGCTGCGCACCCGATGCCGGGCCTCCCAGAGGTACAAGTCCCGGCTCCGTCGGCGGCGTACTCTTATCCGCCGCTAGCGGAGGGCGGAGCCGCCTTTCCGGCAAGAGCCGGTCCTCGATGCCTGCGAGGCAGCTTCTGATGAAGGCCCTCTCCTCCACGACCACCCCGCGGATTATTGCCTCGAGGCTGGCAGTGGAGGAGGAGCCTCCCACCATCGGACCTGGGGCAGATTGGGCAGGCCGGGCCGTGGCCTCAGCCAGCTTCTGGTGTAGCTGGCTGACCTCCGCCTGCAGGCGATCCACCTTCGCCTGCAGCTGCCGCGTCTCGTCCGTGGCCGTCCGCTTCACCAGCTCCATGACGATGCCGTGCATGCTGACGGCCCGGCATTTGAGGGCCTTCTGGAAGGTCCCCTTCAAATTGGAGGACTTTGAGGCGACCTCCAGAACCTCCTCCCTGTCCTCCTGCGCCATGCGCTCCAACTCCGCCAGGGAGTGGTCAGCATAGAGGACAGTCGATGCCCCATAGCCAGACCTCGACCGGGCGGCTTTTGCCTGCTGCTCCTTGGCGGCGACCCTCTTCTCCAGGTCCGCCTGGAGCTGCGCCCTCTTTGCCAGGTTTAGCTGGCGCTCGGCGTCCACCAAGCCCACATCGTGAGCGGAAGCCGAGGCAGGAGTCAAAGCCCTTTTTGGCTTCGGTTTCCTCCCCGGCCCCTCCTCGACCGACTCCGAGGAGCCCTCGGACCCACGCCTCATGTCGGCCCTCTTCCTCTTGACGCGACACGATTGGTCGGCCGCCGACGTCTCCATAATGGACTCGTCGGAGTCCGAACAGTCGCTTGGCCTGAGGAAAAGGCTGGGCGCAGATGGTGCGCGGTCAGCCTCTGACACCGAAGCGTCGCCGGCGTGGCCCTGAGAAGGGCCGTTCGATTGGCCCTGAGAAGGGCCGTTGGATTGGCCCTGAGAAGGGCCTTTTAGTTGGCCCTGAGAAGGGCCTTTTGGTTGGCCCTGAGAAGGGCCTTTTCGAAAACGCCCGGAGGCGTCCCGCAAGGGTTTCGGCATAGCCTCCGCGGGTGCCGTAGGTTCCGACATTAAAAAATAAAATAAATTGAAATAGATAAAATTCTACGACAACACAGCGCACTTTAGCCGCCGGTCTGCCACTCCGTTACGGTGGTCAGACACGGCGTTGCCCAGGGGATACTGCGAGGAAGTATGCGCTGTGGGGGATCCCCCAGATTCCCGTACCCGCGGCAACCGGTGCAGCCCCGTCGGCTCGGACCGAGACACCATTTTCTATGCAATTTGCTGAATCGTTGATACCCCGAGATGTTTTAAATTTAATTCCTGAATTTAGCGGTAAAACTAATTTGCTTAGTTTATTTTTAAGAAAGTGCGAATATGTTATTGGAAAGTATCAAGGAACTACGGATCGAAATGAATGCATAATATTACGAGTAAATTAAAAGGTAAAGCGGCAGCCTTAATTAGTAAAAGAGGTGATTTTGAAACCTATAACATACCTGTCTTTAGCTGGTTTCGTAATGAGATTGAAGTAAAAGATTTATCAAGCGACAAACAAAAAGTGTTATAGCTATTTTTGCCTTTGCTTCATACTCGTAACTATAAACTCATTAAAGGATTTTTGAAAGACTACACAAAACCAAAAATACCTACCTATTTCATTTATTTTGAAAATCAAGGAGTTAGAAAAGATTTCAGTAATATCATAATTTCTCTGTTTGTTTTTTGTTTTGAGATGTGGTTAACTTCTATGAATGTACCGAGCGCGTCGTTTACATTGAAGATGAGCAGGAACAAAAAGCTATACCTAGTAATTAAATTACACGAAGGCAAGACATGTCAGCGAAACCGTTAAACGGATTCGTCGTAACTATTATTGGCCAAATTTGATTGAAACCGTTTCCGCCTTCATTAACTCATGTGAGCGTTGTAAAACTTCTAAATATGATAGAAAACCCATTAAACCTTTATTGCAACTTACACAAACTCAGCATGCACCTTTTCAAGAAATATTTATAGACCAGCCGGTCGATTCTGTAAAAATCTCACCGTGAAAACTTAGGTGAAGTGAGTTTGTTTTTGCTAGGAATTGACACTATTGACAGCTCACTCCACGCTCACTTCACCTAAGTATTCACGGTGAGATGGTTATACAGAATCGCACTGCTGTTTAGCATAGAATCAAAATACTATTTAACTTTAATTGATGCCTTTAGTAAGTTAGTCAAGTCAAGCCATAGAAATTCCATCTTGTTCAACACCTGAAGTGGTTAGAGCGTTAATGAAATATTTTTCTTTTTATGGCGTACCACAGAAAATAAGTTCTGAACCTGGAACTGAATTCAACAATGAATTACTAAGAGAACTAATAGATTTACATAAAATTAAATTACACATAGGGACCCCCAACAATCCAAACTCTATGGGCCTCGTAGAACGTTTTCATTTCACAATTATAGAAATCTACAGATTGGCAAAATACGAAAAGAAATTTACGGACGCAGCCTCTGTAATGACATATGCCGTTATGGCCTATAATAGTACTATTCAAAGCGCCACAGATTTAACCCCGTTTGAAGCCGCGTTTGGTCATACCGAATTAAACTCTACATTTAATTCTGAATTTGATAAAGCTTACAAACAACAATTGATTAGGGATCATTAGAAGAGAACTGAGGCACTCTATAAGTATATTTCGGAAAAGCCAAAAGGCCACACAGAAAAGATTTTAACGAAACGAAGAGGTGAATTAGAATCAGGTTTAGAGATAGGAAAACCTGGTTTCGCTAAACGCGTTAATAAGAGACAAGCAAAAGATAAGCCTAGGTACCAAAAGGCCATTGTTACAGATCAGATAGAACGCAATATTATACCAATGAGACTTAAAAATAGGGATACCAAAGTACCTCTCAAAAACATAAAACGTCCTCCGCAGGTGGAGTTTGATCGTGGTGATATGGACAACATACAATTGGACTCTCCCAAGCCAGGCCCTTCAAGCACCAGAGGGTCATGGCCATCCGGCTAGTCACATTCCCTTCCTATGGATTCCTTGAACCAAACCTTTGCCATTATTCCTGAATTTCCTTACCTTTTGGTAGAAGGGTCGAAATATCGTCCGATTGATCAACCATGCCAAGAGATAACAGTCAAGGAATACCTCTGCTCCGAAAATAACCTCATTCAATACGTGGAAGAAACCTGTATCGAACAACTAATGAAATATCACCACAATCTGTCGCGATGTCTTCCCCATCAGATAAAGTCTGAAATCCTGAAACTACAAAAAATTAGTCCAAATAGTTGGATAGTTTATACGAAACAAACAAATTTTATCGCAAACTTGTGGAAATGACGACACCAAGGAACGCATACAAGAAACATACTCGTATATTATAACCATAGAACCGCAATGTGATGTTTCTATAGAAAATATCCAACTCCATACAACGTTCTTACTTTCTGCAAACGGACTATAAACCTGTTCCTGTTTTAAACTTACCTGATTTACGAAAACTTACCTCTAACACCGCTAAGATGGAGCCTCTAAACCTGAAAGGAATGAACCTGGATGATATACGCCATCTAAATTACCTTCTGAAAAATAGTGCGAATAGTGAAATCAGTGAAAACAACGGAGATAGTGTCAGTGTCGCTCTTTACTCTCCGTACGGGATCGTCTTTTTATTATTAGTAGCTGTAAATGTATAAGTATATTTTAAGGAAAATGTTTAAAGGGCAGAATCGTCGTTCAAATGTTGAAGACAATCCTACTCAACAGGAGGAAAATAGAGTCATTGAGAGACCCGTATTAATAGTGTCTTAACTCTATAATTCTCAATTTATGATTAATTAGGTATCTACCTAACCGTTAAAATCACTTAAAGCTAGTCATTTTCTATTTTATTATTTTGCTAAGTTCTCGGAAAATCTCTGTATTTCCGATAACTTCGGTCCAAAGGGAGAGGAGTTACATTCTCCGAACCCGCCTTATCTGTCGCTGTGGTAGAGCCAAAGCCCGTACGCTTCGCTTTTGCCCTTATCAGCCAGACATGGCGTGATGTGAAGGCGCCAGTGACCGCCAGCTTAGTTTTAAGTTCTATGTACGCATTTAGGTGAGATAGAGTAGGCAGTCTTGCATCAAACTTTGTAAGCTAGGCTCGTTTTCCTAATAAACTCTTAGTGAAACAAGTCCTCAAGTTTTATTTTGACCGTCGCTCCGCTCTCGAAATCTAACTACCTACTTGTAGACTTTTTGCTATACTTAATGACAATAATAAAGCTGTTTTTATTTTTATTACAAGCTTTTATTTAGTTTCCCCTGTCCCGATGTTTGTTTGCTTGTCTGTAATGTAGTCTTGCAAGTTAAATTTGATCCACTTCCCGGTTGCCGATTGAGCTGAAATTTTTCATGAATGAGTAAATCGGATGACAATGCAAAATTATTATGACGTGGAGCTGATCTAATGATGGAACAGGAAGGTGGCCATAGGAACGCGGTAGTTAAACGACACAACCCTATCGAGTTTGGACTCGTTTCATCCGTCTTGACAAGTACTTTGGTGCTAGATGGTACTAATCAGGGTCTGATGATGGAGCTGGAAGATGGCCATAGGAACTCAATAATTAAACGACAAAACCCCATCGAGTTTGGGCTCCTATGATTTATCTTGATGAGTACTTTGGTGCTAGATGGTAACCAGGGTCTGATGATGGAGCTGGAAGATGGCCATAGGAACTCATTAATTAAACGACATAACCCCATCGATTTTGGGCTCGTTTGATTCGTCTTGACGAGTACTTTGGTGCTAGATGGTAACCAGGGTCTGATGATGGAGCTGGAAGATGGCCATAGTAACTTAATAATTAAACGACATAACCCCATCGAGTTTGGGCTCGTCTGATTCGTCTTGACGAGTACTTTGGTGCTAGATGGTAACCAGGGTCTGATGATAGAGCTGGAAGATGGCCATAGTAACTTAATAATTAAACGACATAACCCCATCGAGTTTGGGCTCGTCTGATTCGTCTTGACGAGTACTTTGGTGCTAGGTGGTAACCAGGGTCTAATGATGGAGCTGGAAGATGGCCACAGGAACTCAGTAATTAAGCGACACAACCGCGTCGAGTTTAATTCGTCTTGATGGGTGGAGCGTTTTTGATGGGTGGTGTGGTGAAAGTTGACTTCGAAAAAACCGTGTAATATTAACGCATTAAATGAAATGGATAGAATGAGAAATGTTACAAACAACTAATCAGTAATTTCATAGCTAATTGATATGTAAAATTATTAAAATATAAAATACATACAGCTTTAAGTGCTCAAAACAACACATTGTGAGCGTACTACGAGTTACATAACGGAAAAACACTCCTACGCGCTACGACTACGCCGTAGTCAATCTCGCATCAAAAATACTAAAAAGTTAAAAATAAAATTAAAAGAAAAAAAAACTTTTTAAAAACAAGCTTTTATTAATTGTTAATAAAAAGAACTAAAAAGTTAACAAAACCCATTTTTTTTATAAATAAAAGCGTGTTACATTTTGATGGAACACTAGAGAACATTTAGCATATTACCTACACCATCATTATTTTTCTAATGTAACACGCTTTTATTTACCTATAAAATAAAAAATTGGTTCTGTGATAAAAACGCAAAGATGTATTACAAGGTGTAAAGTTTTAGGATTTAATAAAAATATTTAATTAGATATGTACTCGTACCTACCTACGTTAAGGGATTATTGTGACGTAGACGAAGAAGTTTAATTATCGTTAAAGGTTGCAATGTAGGTACCTATATAATGGTATTTTTCTTATCAGGTTTAAATTATTTTTAACTTTTTAGTTCTTTTTATTATCAAGTAATAAAAGCTTGTTTTTAAAAAGTTTTTTTTCTTTTAATTTTATTACCGTACCATAGACCGTATTGACTGGAGGAGCTCGTGGCTAAGTAAGAACAGCCGCACGGGTCGATCCATCAGGTTAAGCTACGCTTGCCGGGGTTGGTCCGTGGATGGGTGACCATCTTTACATACCGAGACTCCTCCGTGCCTCGGAATGCACGTTAAACCGTTGGTCCCGGCTGTCATTCGTGGATCTTTGACAGTCGTTACGGGTCGTCAGAAGCCCGAAAGTCTGACAATCAGTCTTACCAATGGGTATAACCCAGGTAATAACCCAGTTAATGGGTTGTGGAGGTCAGATAGGCAGTCGCTCCATGTAAAATAATGATATTCAGCTGCATCCGGTTAGACTGGAAGCCGACCCCAACATAGTTGGGAAAAGGCTAGGCAGATTGAGACCGTATTGACTGCTTAGCTCTACTTTTTTTGGCCAGAACATCGAACTTGGTATTGTACCTACCTATACTACCTACTTTTAGACTTTTTGCTTTAGTGACACTATTAAAACTGTTTTTATTTTTGCCGAACCATAGACCGTATTGTCTGCTTAGCTCTACTTTTTTTGGCCAGAACTCTTGTAAACACAAGTTTCATTTCTATGCTTACGTTGTATAATGTTGTATACTCTATCACTATGAAACGCGCTCGGTTTGACGTTTGAAGTAAACTTCATAAACTTTTATGCTTGTGTGCGTGTGTCAGTGAGTGTGTGTGCAATGCGTACGACAGCCGACGACAGCAACAAGTGTTTTTTCCATCATTTCGTGTGTCAGTTTTAATTATATAAAATTTTGATTCGTGCTTTTGTATTGGTGGTTTAAAGTCCAACTCAGTAAAACTCTATTTAAAACTTTTCTGGATTTATTGGTCTACTATCTCAGAAGTTTTAGCCAGTTGTGTGAAAATAATCCGACGAATTATTAAGTTCTTGAAGTTTCCATGCTCTATATCAAGAAATGGCAGATTTTCCCAACGAGCCTGAAACTTCACAGTGTGACCAGTGAGTACTTAATTATAATTCAGATGTTTACTATGCCCATCACACTAGACACCACACACATACCTGACAGTAACACACGAATTCAGGAAGTGTGTTTAATTCAAGGATGTTTATAATATTTGCGATGAACTCTATATAACGAACGTTAAATAAACTAACTACAATAAAATTAGTCTGCCCATTAAAACGGATGCAACATTAACTTTTAAATTGATAGTTAACAACAATTTTGACACAAGTTTACTTATTAATTTAATCCAATTGGTAAGAAGTGTGTTTGTCAGCAGATAATGCTTTTATCTATTTATTAAACTTATAGCCTCAGTGTGGATAGAAATGTATGCGGCTGTAGACTTGTGGCAGGCTAGCGTTTGTCTATGTTCATAGTATCAGCCGAGTTGATTGATAAATTTAAAATTATCTCTGTAAATTTAACTAATATTTGCTGTACAGGCAAAACCTTTTCCTGGTCAAAATAATTAAAAAGAAACAAACATAAAACGTCCAGACATTTAGATTCAAACTTTCTTTTTTAATTGTAGGTTCAGATTTGAAAAGTTTTTACGAAGTTAAAAGTTCAAAAAGCTGAATACATCTGGCTGGTTGGTAACCGTATACCTATATTTTATACATGGAGCAGGTATGAGCTTTCAACCCAAGCCTTCAAACTTCAATGTTAAATATGTATTATCACAAGGACATACAATAACATTGTTTCTTATGTTGCCCTTTTTCTATTTGGCCAAATATAAGTACCTTTTTCTGGTGTCGAACCATAAAACTTTTTAAATTTCAAAAACAAAGTATTTAGTTTTAGTTAAAAGAAGTAAAGTTATCAAAAAAAGTAATAGAAATATAAATAATTTATTCGCTTATTATGTACACAAGCAGATAAGGACAGAGTTGTTATAATAATAGTACCAATACATTTTGCCTGACGGCATGCAAAATTTTCAAGTAATAGTAATAAAAAGTTTAGCTCAGGGGTTAAGTTAGTTTTAAAGTTTTATTAATTTAGTTGTAAGTGCGAAAAGTTATCTGCTACAATAACATCTTTTTTTTTATAAAATACAATACAATGGTTGGTCTCCAGCCGCTAAGCCCGTTTCAAAGCTATGCAAGTCATAGAAATACTCTCTTGTAGATTATGATTATGAATCCTTTCCAATGGGAAGAAGGCGTTAGTTTAATGTGTGTATTATGACATAGTGAAATAAGGTTGCCAGTGAATTGTACTCTCGAGGCTCTACTTCGCAATGTCATATGCACCAAATAAAGATATATCTGCACCATGTTTGTTGCCCATAGCTGTTTTTGGCATTAGTATTGGTAAGATGGGCTGGTGTCCGCAACACTACGTCAAAGCGCGTATCGTATGTACGGGTGGGAAAAATGAAAAGAAGGCCAGTAACGCCTTGGAGTTACTGATATTCTCACGGAGAGTACCTGGGTTACCAAAGTACTTTGAGCTGCTTGTGGCAGCCACCCCATATCTGTGTTAACATACAAACTATGACTGTTGGCACGCCTATGGCTGAAGATTAGAAAAATATTATGTAGAACATTCTTGTTGCTGCCAAACTGACCAACTTCTTTGACTTTATTGAACATAATTTAATGACCTATACATATAAGTTTGTTTAGGTATTTATTTATAATACTAAGGGCCTATTTCACGATGTCTGAATACCCACTACTCATCGAAAAATTCAAAAATGGATCAGAATTTGTATGAAATTATCTGCCAAGTAAGTTAATAGGTACTTAATCGTAGGTGGTGAAACAGGCCTATAGAGGCATGAGGAACAAGTTCACTCATCCTCCATAGAAAAGGGAGGATCCTCCGACCAGACGGGTGTTGTGTCTGGTGGGCCCGACAGTTGATGTCGGGACGTTGTATATATGCTAGTCGCACGGTAAACTCTGATTGCGCGATTCAGGATTGCCTGACGTCAGTGTGACACGTAGTTCGTATGTAGCGATGTAGATTCCGCCACAGGCCCTTACCTACATCTAAGTAAACTTAAGCAATATTATTTAAATATTTTGTAGGAATGATTGTAACTTTAAAGATTTAAAGATTTTATTAATTGTATCGACAATAGCGCATACATACAAAATGCATCATTGTATAGTTCGATTTTGAGATAGACTCAAGATAGCACAAGTTTAAACCTTGGTGGTTTCTGGTTGCTATTATCATTTAATCCTGTATTCTTTTGTATAAACGTTAAATAAATAAATAAAAAAAAAAAAATTAAAAAGTTTATAACAGTAATAAAATAACTTCCCTATCGCATTCTACGAATTTTATTATCATTATTTGCTGCAACCTTCAGTATTTCTGTGTGCCGACACCCTACAAGTTGTTTTTAGTGCCTCCAAAAACATTCAAAATGAGGGTCCACGTCGACTAACGACTATCAGCAATCTAATGTTAATTGCTGTAATTATAAAATACAGTGTTGGTGATTAGGATATATTGTATACAAGTTAACACTAAATTATTTAAACTATGTACAAGTATATAATAATAATAAAAAAAGGGGAAGAGCTCATAGGGCATCAAAAAATTCATACGCATCGCTGTCAGTGGGAACAGTGCCCAAAAGGCTGGCAGCATTGCCAGTGTTGGTTAGTGGCAAAAAATAGTTGAATATTTACTTTAAAATATTCCACCATTTTCACAAATACAATAGAGTAGAATATTTTTATTCAGATTAACATGGTGCTCTAAGTAATGGTTTAAAATTAGGATTATGATCTACATGTCTCTCCATGGACTAGCATACAAACGTTTTAAAGATCATCATTCTCCTGCCCTTATCCCAATCTATTTGGGGTCGGCGCAACATGTCCTTTTTTCCAAACTTCTCTATTATTCGTCATCCCGGTAGTCACCCCCTTTCTAGCCATGTCATCTTTCACACAATCCATCCATCGTTTCTCAAATGTTTTAAAGAAAACAAGTTAATTATGTAGAATCAATAATGACATCATAGTCAGTCAGTCAGTAACACCTAACTATGTTAATTAGAGCCAGCTGTAGGATCATATGAATAAAAGTCGCTGGTTTGCAAGAATAGCGACGGAACTAACAGCGAAGTGTATTATTAGTAGTTCTGCGAACAGTAGCTCTCGCGAGCATAAACTTTTTTTCAGCAGTTATTATACCTACTTACCAGTCGTTAGCGATGCACAGTAGCGCCATCTATCGACCTTATTGTAAAATTCATTAATATTGGTTTTAAAGCCTAGTTTTAGAGAATTCTGATAATAATTTTCAGAATTCTCTAGTTTTGTGATGAGAAAGTGGTCCCAGGTGCTCCATCAAATCTCCCTCCACTGGTAAAAATCTAAAAGTCAGCAATTTACTGCATTTTGAGGAGCTGTTCTGCTCATCACGCCGAAGATCCTCATGAGATCTTCACCAAATTTTTATGAGACTAACTTAAGGCGCTACCCCGACCAAACGAACTTGAGCGCTCGGTCCTTCTCTGTCCCGCCGCTCAGCCTCGCTCTGTCCCGCACCCTGCGCCTTCCCTTTATCATAAAATTCACAATTTTTTTGGAGAATAGCGATCTTTTGAAATAAAATAAAACGTGAATTATTTAGATTTTTAAATTATCTGTGCATTAGTGAAATCCTCAAATGATTATAACGTCAACTTTAGCAAAAGATGCATGACTGCATTCAATAATTTTAGACACTTTTTTACAAGGACATTTTAAATGTAATGACATAAAAAATATGTGAACGTACAATTTGAACATTAAATATGTGCTTTCAGATGGTCGTTTATTACTCTTAATTAATTAGTTAATAGCATCTGAATAACTCACTATCGCAAAGTTACTACGTTTCAAATAAAAAAGAACCATCGAAATCGGATCTCATATGGGTGATATCCAGTAGCCCCCTTTTTGCCCTTTTTTGGAGTAGGTAAGTATCCAATCAAAAATCCCCGACGACAAAAAAATCTATAAATTCGTAAAACCTGTTTACCCAAGATTCGTCCAAATCGGTTGTAATAAAATATGTCCCGTAGAGGAGTAGCAACGAACTGACAGACGAAAGCAAATTTTGCCAGACTTGAAGCAGAATTAAGCTTTGCTCGCTCGGTCAATTTTTTTTTTTAAACAAGCTTTTTTTAGTCCGGATGCGGATATCATTTAGGACCAGACCATACTTGTCAAGACGAACCAAACGAGCCCAAACTCGATGGGGTTACGTCGTTTTATTACTGAGTTCCCATGGCCACCATCCAGCTTCATCATCAGATCAGCTTCACGTCTATATTAATATTACATTGTCATCCGATTTACATAAATTATGCATGTAAAATTTCATCTCAATCGGAATACGGGAAGTTGGTCTTTAACTTTCAATATTAGATTACAGACAGACAGACACCGAGACAGGAGTAACTAAATATATATAAAAGCTTATTTTTTTATTTTATTCTGTGCCAAGTAACATAGACTCATTATTATTTTCATTATTTACACAATTACAACAAACAATACACAAACAAATACAGTAAAATAAATAAAATCTAAATTAAATAAAATTAAATCAAAATTAATTTAAATTAAATCAAAATCTTAACAAATTAAAATAAAATCAAAATTACATCAAATCATATCAAATTAAAATTAAATACATTACGGTCATAAAAAAATAACACAAAACATTATAATTAGAATTCTCTAACCGGCATTGGAACAGCCACATGCCTGCCAGAGCCATGCCGGATATAAGGACAGTCCAGCCTGTCAGCGATCATTGCCAGGATGGCATTGGGGCTGGCCCGCACCCGACGCACCAGGGACGCACACCTCTTGCGCATAGAAGCGTGGAAACAGTCAGTGCGTGCCATCGCGAACATCCCTGATGCGCTACAGAAACAGGGCAGCCCCAACACCGCCCAGAACGCGTTGTTGTACTGGTATAAAATAAAGATTATTGTGTTGTTCTTATCAAATGTCTCTATTAGGGCGATTATCGATAAGGCGATTGCGTATCACAATGTGGATGCAAAGTCAATTCAGTGAGTATTACAATGATGAGCTGGCTCTCACTATCATTATTAGCTTACTCCCAACAAGCAATTATTTGATCAGCTCAATTGCCTCAGGAGTCAGGACGCGAGAAGTGATTCTGTTTTGAACATTCATTCATTACATACCTCTAGCGGCTTAAAATGGCGTTCCAGTCACTGGTGGCCGCGATCAGTCTCGGCCACATACAGGTGACCGGTATAGAACTTTTTTTGGTTCTATTGTGTGATGAAATTAAATGTTCATTCAGTGGTATACTTACATGTCGCAGCCAACTGGTTTAATTAGCCGTTCGGCCAACCGCCTAGCCATTTCACTAAACGCCGCCATCCAATCAATCAATCTGCCTAGCCTTTTCCTAACTATGCTGGGGTCGCCTTCCGGTCTAACGGGATGCAGCTGAATACCAGTATTTTATATGGAGCGACTGCCTATCTGACCTCCACAACCCAGTTCTGGGTAATACGATACCCCTTGGTAAGACTGGTTGTCAAACGCCAACCAGGTGTCCAGGTATATAATGTTTCCACTGCTGGGGACACTACAGTAGAACTAGCGGCACCTAGCGGGGCAGTTGCGTAACACACTTACCTATACTAGTAATCGGTTTCTTTTTGACAGTTCAACAACATTCATTGCGATATTTACGTTGTTGAGCAGACAAATTTTTCGAACATATGAAGCAGTGGATTAGCAATATGCATCAAAATCATTGAGATTGTGACTGATAGTGTGTTACGACTGTTACGCAATTAGGGTTCTGCAGTGAAGCAGTGCAGGAGCAGTTTACCAAACCGTACCGATCAAAAGAGCTCTCGAATTAAACCACGCCGAAAGCCAATAAAAAATAAGGAACGACAATAAAAACTTCACCATACAACTAAACAACGGCAACATAGTGCTTTTACACACAGTTACATATCAAGCTATATATTTCCACTGTAAGCTGATCTCGCATTGCATAGGATTTCCGTATAATGAGAGGTCTGCTTATACTGGAAATTTATAGCTTGATAGCCGTGTGTACAACCACTACGTTGTTTAGTTGAATGATGAAGTTTTGCTACGGTTCTTAAAGGTCAGTAGTAAATCTTGTTTGAAGCTATGTGTGACGTACCTAAGTCGTACATAGTCGTACGAATAATTGTTGCTGATACTATTTATAAGAAAAAGAATAATAAGTAATACCGACGACCATTTGAATTTAGATACAAGCAATTTATTTTTTTTCATGATTATTAATTGATTTTACATAATTTAAAAGAATAAAATTTACAAGTTTAGAACGGCGAGCTCAGCAGAACAAGCATAGGGTGCCATATAGATGGACAGTGCGTCAATAATATCAGCTACGCGGACGACATGGTGCTTCTGAGCCAGTCGATCAGTGCCATGTGCAGACTGCTGGGCATTTGTGAAAAGTATGCACGAACCCATGGACTCAGATATAATGTGAAGAAGTATGAAGTGACACTGGTACTAAATCCTTCGCTAACTTGTCTCCTTTGTATGTTTGCGGTGCCAGCTTAAACAGAGTGTCTTATTTTAAATATCTGAGTCACTCTCTCAGGTCTCAGAAGATCTATGTGACAATATTGACTTGGAGAGGGAGCGCAGGGCACTGTCTGTGCGTTGTAACATGCTGGCCCGCAGGTTTGCACGGTGTACTGAGCAAGTCAAAGTTAAGTTAAGTTATTTAAGGCCTTCTGTCAATCTTTTTACACCTGCAGCATGAGGACTAAGTACACGCAGCGTACGTACAGTAGTGCTAATCTGTAAATATCTCACAGTGAAAACATGAGTGAAGTGATCTTAAAGTGAGCTGTCAATAGTGTCAACCCCTAGCATCAGGTGGAATGACGGCTCACTTCACGCTCACTTCTCCTGAGTTATCACGGTGAGATGTTTACGGAATAGCACTACTGTGCTCTGCGTGTACAGTATAATAATGCGTTCAGAGTACTGTTCGGGCACTGCAGCGCTTCAGCAGTGTTTGCGGTGAAAAGTGTGGATGGTTTTCATGCAATCATGCGGATTCGTTGTGCGTCTCTTATGAAGCGCGTGCGGGCTAGCTCGAACAGCCTTCTGAGCGTGTTCGTGGGCCGCTGGGACTCGCCGATGTGGCGGCACTGGATGCGACTACACTCTGCCGGTGGTCGCGTCCAGGGCTTGGCATAAACTGGCACTCCTGTGCGGTGCCACTCTGTGATTTTTATTTTTTTCTGTGGCTTTGTTTTTTGTATGTACTAACAATAGGATTATAAGGTTTTTGTCTTACTAACAAGTATATGGACTACGTCAGAAATTAATGTCTTATTATTACTATTTTATCTGTGACATATCTCGGGACCCTGGGGTCCCGGACCTTTGGAAGGCGTACGAGAGGCCGAAGCCAACTCGCAGAGGCCCCATAAACAACTTTAAATGTCGAGAAGGCACCAGCCGATGATTATCCTTGTATTCACTGTGCAAGTGTACCCAAGAACAACCCCCGGTTGGTGCAGGACTATTGCAGAACATGGAAACAAAACATATTGGGCTATGGGTTTGGGCGGATATAGTGGATCGGGTACTTTGAATTATGGTAGAACTATGTCCCCTGCCTGACCAATATTATATAATATACACAGATAAAATGGCAGGGGGTGAATTGCACACTCAATAATACGCCCCCGGAAGTGGTCGCTAGCACATAGTGACGTAGCGACAAGGGGGCAACATGCCCTGAGGTGCTTGGGGAGTCGAGAGGTATTCCACGGCTCTCAGAACAATCGCAGAGCCCGGAAGATGGCCAAGATCCCTACAAGCACTTACTGGAATACTTACTTCCTCCGAGCATGCTTGCTCTTGCGAATCTCCTCTCAAGCCAGCCAATAAAGGCAAGAATGAGGTGGGAGCTCTGTTCCTCATCAGTGTTCACTCCAGCCGGTCAATAAAGGCAAGCCAGAGGTGAGGAACAAGACTTCTCCCGGGAGATAGGGTCGGTGGGGTCGCTACTGCTCAACAGCTCGCCACATGCTGCCCTGCTGGTTTCTGTATCTCTCTTGGTCTGGCTCCTCACCCTAGACCTGTTTCGGCAAAGTGAACTCTACCGGCACAGACCCAGAATTCGGATCGCGCAAGCCCCACCACGACGTCAACGTAGAGATACGTCGATGGGGTTATTTATTTTTAAAGAGAAGGAGGGGAAATAATCTTAGGGCATAAAAAATTCGTCCGCATCGCTGTCAACAAGAAAAGTGCCAAAAAGGCTGGCAGCATTGCCACGTTGTATGGCAATGCTAATTCTTTGGCCAAAAAATAGGCCACCCCTCTGGTCACGTGTAGAGTCGACAAACCGCTTGGCCGTTGTCTCGAAAAACTATAGACCCCATGGCCATGTGTTTCAACCCGAAACAGCTAGATAAGTCCCAATAAGATTGGAGTATTTGCGCCGTTTGAGGTTTTCTGCACCCGCAGCAGCCGCCCCTTCATAGCCCGCCATGCTAAGGAGATGGGATAGGCCAAGAGCGTTGACACACGTTGCATCTCACGCCAAAGGCCTACCTACCTTCCAAGGCATTATGGTCCTTCCGTGTTGTCGCTTCCCTTGTCGCGTACCAAGTCATTGGGTGTTAAAACAGCTGGCTCCCCGGCGGTGACAAGAGCACGACGGATGATGTCATTGATGCTGGCGCGCCGTGCTATCTGGCCTGCGCTCTTACTGCAGGGTGCAGGATAGGCCATGGTGTCCGAGGCAGTAGACACCTTCAAAGCATTTGCAGCGATGCGGAGCCACACAATAAATATTGCCAGCAATTTAATAAATACGAGTATTACTAGTACTTATCTATAATCAATCAAGCTTTTTGATTCACAATCTTTTTGATTCTAAGAATCAATTAGTGGATTTCGACTCAAGGACACTCGCGGTCACTGTTGAAGTATAGACTCCGATGTTATTTAGATTATCTTAAGGACTGACTAGACTAAGTAATATCTCTTTATATGGCAGCAAATAATGAATTAATTAGGCCAGCCACGTCCGCTTGTCGCTCGCTACTTCTACGTAAACCATTCCGTCAGATTACTTTTATTTTGACCAATGTCCAATAACAATGCTCCAGAACGTTCCCCGGTTTCTATACAACAATTTGCTTGTACAGATTATCAAAGTTATGGCAAAACGTTCACAATATAGTCACAGTAGAACATGAGTTTGGCAGTATGTTTGCTAATGTTTATGCCGATTATCATTTCTAGAACCGGCTGTTCAGCTGACTGAGTTAAAGCGTTCTTCTAGACCGACCGAACTAGGGAATCCTATTCCTCGCACACATCCGTGTGAGATAACAAGAGTTACGTCATCATTTTCTTGCCCATATCCCAATTTATTTGGGGACTCCCGTACTGCTCTATTGGAAGTCAGTCTTTTCCATAACATCTTTCACACAGTCCACCCATCATTTATTTGGCCTTCCCCTGCTTTATGACAAGATTGATGACTTATCGATGCCCCTGATCCGTTATGGCCTGATCTTACAGAAAATTAAGGGGCGAGGCTACATGTGCTGTTTCCATTCATTATAGGACCGCCCCGGACACCTATTACGTTGAAAATAGCAGTCAGTGTGTCAGAAAGGATTCGGGGGTTAGTTTAGTACATACCCTCACTCGTTATTAGCTTACTTCCAACAAGCAATTATTTGTATTTATTATACTTTTTTTGTTATGGCTTTCGGCGTGGTTTAATTCGACAAGTCTTGATCGATACGGTTTGGTACACTGCTCCTGCACTGCTTCACTGCAGAACCCTAATTGCGTAACAGTCGTAACACACTATCAGTCACAATCTCAATGATTTTGATGCATATTGCTAATCCACTGCTTCATATGTTCGAAAAATTTGTCTGCTCAACAACGTAAATATCGCAATGAATGTTGTTGAACTGTCAAAAAGAAACTGATTCCTACTGTAAGTGTGTTTGTTACGCAATTGTTCCGCTAGTTCTACTCTAGGCCGTCTGACATTTTAGTATTTTACCGAGGCTTTCTTTACCTATTCCTAGCTTGTGGCTAAGTAATAACAGCCGCACGGGCCGATCCATCAGGTTAAGCTACGCTTGCCCCCCGGCAAGCGTTGGTCCGTGGACGGGTGACCATCTTTACCACAGAACCTGTGATCTTTACATTCGAGACTCCTCTGTGCCTCGCCATTGATCCCGGCTGTAATTTGTGGATCTTTGACAGTCGTTACTGGTCGTCAGAAGCCCGAAAGACTGACAACCAGGCTTACCAAGAGATATCGTATTGCCCAGTACCTGGGTTGTGGAGGTCAGATAGGCAGTCGCTCCATCCCCCCCCCGAAGGGTTCCCGCATTGTCGAGGCGGGGGGGCTCAGTAGCCGTGGCTTGGTCACCCACGGTGAAGCGAAGAGGAACCTGAGCGGGGGCCGCTCGTCAGGGCTTTTGCCGATAAGCCGACGACGTAGCGGCCAGCGGGTAGGTTGCGGTGGCCGTATGGGCGACACCGCAACTGAGGCGGGCCGCGGTGTCTTATGGGAGGCATCGCGGCTGAGGATTGGAGGCCGCGGCGGGAGAGGAGTGCCGGTATTGCGGTGCGCCGCTCTCCCTACCTTCCGCGGCCTTGACGGGGCCGCCACCGTTTGATGGCGGACGCGGTGGGGCCGCAGGGGAAGAGGAGTGTCGGTATGACGTCGGCCGCTCTCCCTATCCTCTGCGGCCGAAATGGCGGCGGAGCGCGCGCGGGAGGACGACCCTCACGCGGCGCCGCTCCGAAGGCGGAGGAGGGGTCGAAGCAGACGACTCCTCCCAGGTGGGGGCCAGCAGGCAACGGGTGTGGGGGCATCCTTGCCTGTATTGCACAGGCCCCCACCAGTGTCGGACGGGAATGGCCAGGTGTTCCCGGTCATTCCCGTAGCCTCCCATCCGGGGGGACATGCGGGGCCCGCCAACTAGGCGGGCATGCGCCGGGAGGGTTGTGGACGTAAAGGCTGAGCCGGTTTCCCATGGCCCTCCCACCACGGCGATGTGGGAACACTGCTGAGTTTTAGTGGGTATACTGTCATTCCGACAGGAGTCCCACATACCCCGTCTCGGCCCCCACGAGCGGGGATGCATAAAGCATTTCTCAGCGTCAAAAAAAAAAAAAAAAAAAAAAAAAAAAAAAAAAAAAAAAAAAAAAAAAAAGGCAGTCGCTCCATGTAAAATACTGGTATTCAACTACATCCGGTTAGAATGGAAGCTGACCCCAACATAGTCAGGAAAAGGCTAGGCAGATTGTTGCTTTCTTTACCTACTCAAATATTCGACTTCTCAGCATTTTTCCGCTTCAGAGAACACATCTATGAAAATGCATAACTTAAGCCTTGCCTTGCCGCGCTGTTGTTTCCAAATAAACTGTGATCTTATTATGTCGTCAACCGCTTTTGCCTGACAACGTCCCGCGACGTCAGTGATTAGATAATGAACGGATCTTCATTTCTCCAGTCACTGTTGCTATCTGTGCGCGTCTGGCCGTCTGCACCCGTCCTGTTATCACCTAGCTAGGCTATCTTGCTGCATACGACACTTGCCGACGTTCGCACGGACGTAACAATATCGCGGCGGGATTTTATCGCGCACTGGATTTTCAACTCTCTGTGTTGAGCCGAACTTCGAGAATCCAACCTAACAACAATAGAGTTCATCCCAGCGCGTCGAAAAAACACACTGTTGGATTTTCAACTAAGCAGAGCGTTGAAAATCCAGTGCGCGAAAAAAGATCGTCGCGATATTTTTACGTCCTAGTACACACGGCTACAGATCAAGCTATACATTTCTATTTACACTGACCTCTCATTGTAAGGAAATCCTATACAATGCGAGATCAGCTTATAATGGAAATGTAAGCTTGATCTGTAGCCGTGCGTACTAGCAACGTCACTCGCAAGTCTTTAGTAGGAGCTACACAAGTGTCTGTCAGTGTCTGTGTAACTATATCACCATGCAAATAGAGAGTTTGATGACGATGCCAATTTATACTTTTTGTCATACCATATTTTTTATTGCCTAGTCTTTATTTTTTTACGAAAAGAGTTTTGTTTTTCTTGTTGCTAATACTGAATACGTCACATTTAAATACCTACATGTTATTACTCCATAACATTTTTATATTGTAAGTGTATTTAATTAGTAGGTATCTAATTAATTATAAACATAACCTAAAAATAACAAAATTATATCCTAACATAACTAAAACTATTAAAAAACTAAAATATGGCATCGAAAAATTCCTCCGCACCGTTGTCGACTGGTAAAGTACCCAAGAGACTGGCGGCATTGCCACGTTGTATGGCAATGCTAAGCCTCTGGCCAAGGTAAAAGCCAGCCCTTGGGTCACGGGAAGTGTCAACCAGCCGCTTGGAGATTTCGTTAAAAAGTAGGTACCTACGAACGCTACACCAGACGCAATAGAAGTTTTATTGTTATGACGTCTGCCTATACTGTTCAAGCGCTCGCGAAAGCATAACCGTTTACCAATAGTAGTGCAAGCTTCTTTATTTGCATCTCCGTATAACCAACTCACTCTTCCAGAATTAGAGTCCGATTCAGTCAAAGTTTATTAACAAGAGAGATGTTTATTAGTTTTCGTTTGCGGTTTCGGCAATTTTTAGTAAAAATATACATTTTTTGGCGAATTTTTTTTCGGCACTGGCCGATGAAATTAAGTCCAAAATAATGTTTTTTTCAGAGAAAAAATACAACAAATAAAATGACAAGATGAGAAAATATTTTTACTCCAATATAATATCAGATCGTTTATTAAGAACCGTTGCGTACTCGTACACCTTATTTGTTGAAGCTTTCCGTTACTTCCCGTCTGCATATTGAAACACTCGACCGGCCAACCGGCTAGAATATTGGAAAACTTATAGCTTTATTTACGCAGCCATACAGCCTCTTGAAAGTTTTTCATTGGTCCCCTCGCTGCCAGTTGATCTGTTGATAGTGCGGGACGCCCACCCCCCTGCATCATCCATGTACCGCTATCCATCATCCAATGAAATGGTGGAGGTTCCAATGTTCCAATATATCAAGAAGTAAAAATGATTGGAAACGAAGATCAAAATTAACTCAATCAATCAATCAATAGGAATCAATGTACATACGGACAACAATGATCTCACGCCTACAGATTTCCACACACGAAAATTCTGTAGGTACCATATCTGTGTGTGGGATTATGTTCTAATATGTATAAATATGTAAGTATTATACTTTCGCTGGTGAATTCTGATGGTAGACAATATTTTTTTTAATATCTAATACCACGTAGGTAATATTAAGGAACTGATTTTAAAAGTTTTTTTTCTAAATTAAGTATTTAAATGGTGTTAAACATAAACATCCCAACCAAAAAAATATTCAGTTCACTTCATTCATGAAGAAATAGAATTGAGTAGGTTTTTAATGAATAGAGAAATATTTTAACACTAGCTTCTGCCCGCGACTTCGTCCGCGTGAAATTTCTTGTTCCCCCGACCCACCGTGTCGCATCGCATCGCTCGCCCGAACTATTACTTCGTTTACCTCTTTTTCTTTTTTCTCAGCTCCTTAGGGTCATAGCGTGATGTTAATAAATTGTCTAGGTATAACCTTCCTCAAGATTTTTTTCAAATCCGACTGGTAGTTCCAGAGATTACCCCCGCTACATACAAGCTTACAAACAGACCTCTTTATATTATTTGTAGGTACCTATAGGTAGATCTCACAAGCAGCATCCAAGTCTCCATCAATATGAATATTTATGCAAAGAATAAATAAAATATAGTGATTCGATAAACACAGACATGATGAATGTTGTTCATTTGTTCGTTCCGCTCAAGGCCTTCACAGAACAACATTTTTGGAACAATCTGAATTATTGTAAGCGCGTCCCATGAATCTAGAAGGTTTACCAATTCCGTATAATTCCACGGCGCGTCCAGTTGTTGACGGCTTCCGTATGTTTGAATAACTTAATCATTTACCAGGGAGCAACGTATTTGTCAGGCGTGACGTCGCTGGCGACCAGTGCCCTGTGAAATACAGGTCAATTTATTAATTTTTTCATGCTTGCCGATTTCAGATACCGATTTACTTATAGGTCCAGTGCTTCACCCAACACTCTATGTCATATATTAGGTCTTTACCTATGAAATTGCCGTTCTGCAGTACTGGCCATTTCAAATCAATATAATTTTTGTTTGGCTAAGAATTCTAATTTCAAATTAATTTTATTTTAAAAACATGGATTTTGTTTTCCAAAAGTACTCATTTGTTTATTGATTAGTGTTACATTTTCATCGCATTTCAATCTTTTTCGTCATCATGGATACGTTAAAAATTCGAGTAATTATGGAATATGAGTACCGTCGTGGCAGCAACGCGGCACAAGCGGCACGCAACATCAACGACGTTTACGGAGCTAACACTACAAACCAACGCACCACTTGTTATTGGTTTGCTCGCTTCCGTTCTGGAAATTTCGACCTGAAAAATGAACCTCGCGGTCGTCCGAAGACTTTGGTCGACAATGACGAATTAAAGGCGATTGTGGAAGCTGATGATACACAATTTACGGCTGAATTAGCAGCAGCTTTCGACGTTAGCGTCAAAACAATATTGGTCCATTTGCGTCAAATTGGCAAGGTAAAAAAGCTTGACAAATGGGTGCCCCACGAACTCAATGATCACCAGCGCGAAGTACGAGTCGAGACGTGCCTTGCACTGCCCAACAGACACACAAATGAAGGAATTTTGAACCGCATTGTTATCTGCGATGAAAAATGGATTCTGTTTGATAACCGCAAGCGCTCAGCAAGTTGGTTGGATCCTGGTTCAGCACCTAAACAATGCCCTAAACGAAAACTTACCCCTAGAAAACTGATGGTCACTGTTTGGTGGTCTAGCGCCGGTGTGATTCATCACAGCTTCTTACCAAACGGGGTGAACATTACTTCAGATGTGTACTGTGAAGAACTGAACACAATGATGGAGAAGCTGGCACACTCCAACCAGCATTGGTCAATCGCTCGTCTCCGCTGCTCCTGCACGACAACGCGCGACCTCATACTGCGCAGCAGACGGTCTCCAAGTTGCAAGAACTGGGGTTGGAAGCTCTCCGTCATCCGCCCTACTCACCAGACCTTGCGCCTACAGACTACTACTTTTTCCAGAATTTGGATAACTTCTTGGCGGGAAAAAAATTCAATACCCGAGAGGCAGTACAAAATGCCTTTGAAGAATTTGTTGCCTCCCGTCCAGCTGATTTCTTTAAGAAGGGCATCAATAAACTGCCACTGCGTTGGCAAAGATGCATTGATTGCATGGGTGATTACTTCGATTAATACAAATAAAAAATGCATGAAAAAAAATCGTTTAAATTTTTTCATACAAAACGGCAATTTCATGGGTAAAGACCTATTATTTAGGATATAGACATATTGGGGTGGGTATTCTATCTATAAGTATTTTCGTTCTCTCAACTGTCGATAGGCCTCGTAGAGGCTCTGGTAACAATAGAAAATTGTGTCTCATAACGTGACATTTGAAGGTAGGTGTGGAAATAAACAATTGAGTGATTAATCTGATTGAAATAGCAACAGAAGATTGCACAGACTCACCGATCGTAGACTATTTAAAATGTCCAGTTATCAGTATCTGTATTTTGAAAACTAAAAACGCGGGGTAAATATATCCCGAGCCGGTATCATGCACGATAAACGGTAAATCTGGGCGGAAAAAACGCGGGAGAAATTCGCGCGGGTATTTTAGCCGGCAAAACGAGTAGCTACATCTGTTTCGTTTGCACTTGCAAAGGGGATCGGTACAGATCTGTTGTTCCAATTCACTTCAAACGCTCTCGTTAAACTTGTCGAGGCAAGTTAACGAGTTTAATCGCCTGTTAACGAGCCACGCGGATCGCATGCCGGTTGCAGGATTAACCCCATTCATAGCAAGGCAATCACTCGCGGATACAATCAGGTAACAAAACAACATAACGAGTTCTGATTTCATTAGTCTATTGTATTGTATTGTTTCTGGAATTCGTAAAGCTATCAGTACTTACATACCTAGATCCTATCACATCAGTTTCAGAAAAACGTTCTATTATTGCCATGCCGGTGGTGGACGTTTCATGCTACGCCGCTGGTATTTTTTTCCTAATACTCATGGATGAAATGGCGGCAGGTCACGGGAACAATCTGCGACTCCCGCATTCCCGTTAAACTTAATGGGAAGATATATAAAAAGGAGAAGTGGCATGGAGGCGTGTCTGTGTCCACGCGTTATGCGCACGCTGCGCCTTTACTCGCCAAATGGCCGTCTCCGCGAACTAGTACGCTTTCGACCGTGGTCACGATAAATTATAAAAATGCCGTGTTGTTCAGTGGTTTCCTGCAAAAACCGAAGTGATATTAAAAACTTCGTATCTCACGGAATCACTTACCATATGTAAGTAAAAGTATTTTACTGTATTTATCTTTAAAATCATAAAAAACAACAAATCGTAAAATATTTCTTGCTTTTACTACGTTATTTTTGTTTTCAAATATCGCAGCGGCTGTACTATTTTTGCAGCAAATACATTGCTCCTTAACCACTACCTTAAATGTCGCTAAGCGACTGGACAAGCAATGTAAAAATAACAAAACGATACTTTATTTACGCGGAGCGTCGCATAGTACAGCCGCTGTGTCTTGCGGCGAGATAGTGATGAGGTTAAGATCCACTAAAGTAGGCTATCGATAATAATGTCGATTGCCCAACGAATATTATATTGCTATTATAGTTTATTTTTCAATTTGTCAACCGTTTTAGCCCGGTTGGAACACTTGAAAAGATGACGTTTAAGTACGGTTGGAAAACCTTTGAGAATGTAAAATAATCTTTTTTACTGTTTTTGATTATTTTACCTAGTTGAGAAATGCATAACCAACGGTCGTAAAGTAAGTTTATTAATGTTTAGGTGGAGTGTTTTTGGGTTTAAATTATCGCATCTTCGTGCTATTTCCTTACTTTTTTTTGGTTTAACTATGCACCACAAGATTCGAATGCGTTGTAGTAATCGGTATGGTTCAGATAAAATATTAGTGATTTTTGCTTAAAATAAGTCAACATATTCATGCTATTTATTTGTTATGCATGAGCATGGCATGTGTTTGTTTTCATATATTTAACTATTTCTTATATAAGGGTTTTTTTTTAATAACAAAAGCCTATTCGCCTGTTGCCTGCTACCTGCTTACTCATCGTGAGGTTAAGAAGTATAAACCGCGCGGAACTAGTTGACCGCGCCTTAGGTATGTGAGCGGTGGGATGGAGGAGCGGGGGCGCATTACTCAGTACGTGCGTTGCGAACCGCCGCCTCACCCCTGTCTCAGCGGCCAACTAGTTCCTAGACTATAGACTATAGCATAAGATACTTATTATGTAAATGATAAATAAGTTCTTATAGTACCTTTTTAGTTTCCCAAAAGATACAAATACAAAAAAAGAATGGATTGATGCCACAGGAAGGCCACGTAACTGGTTCCCAACAAAATATAGCACCATATGCTCAATTCACTTTAAGGCAGAAATGTTCCAGCCTCTAAAGAAAACTCGCAGGCTTTTTGAATGGGCAATCCCAAAATTAAGAGTACGTCAAGTACTGAACAAATACCTCCACTTTACAGGTCACTGAGTAAACACATCATAACAGGGTTCAACAATTCCTATGGTTTCACAGCCTAAACCAACTTAACCGGATTGTTTTAATTTATTGATTCGTGTTTTTTTTTAATATACATTTTTTTTTATTTAAAATATATAATACTTTCTGGACATATCATTTTTTATTTTATTTTCAGGACCCCAAATTTTTCTTGTACAGTAATAAATGGAAGTATCGATAACTTTCCGATTTAGTCAATCACTAGCGTATATGTAAAATAAATTGCTTTTTGCACAACACAATAATAGCGCCAGATGTTTTTGTGTGAGTAAGTTGCCGTACAATGCATGGTAAATGCACGCTGTGTGTGACGAGTTAAGGTTTATAATTGATTGTGTAGTATGTTCTGATTTATGAATTGCAAGTGTGTGCGCGACTTTGTATCTATTGCTTTTATTGAACTACATGTGTAGTAGTGGCGCGGTGGTGGGGCCAACCTAGCGACATCGGGTTCTGATACATTTTCAACTACCGGGCATATCTCCTTCTTTCATATATCTATGGTTGTCATGGTATGGGCATGTGATGCGGAGGAGTGAGGAAAATGTCGTGAGGAAAGTTTTAAGTATGAATGTCGATGGCTATAAGAGTAGGGGAAGACCAAAGAAACGATGGATGGATTGTGTGAAAGATGACATGGCTAGAAAGGGGGTGACTACCGAGATGACGAATAATAGAGAAGTATGGAAAAAAGGACATGTTGCGCCGACCCCAAATAGATTGGGATAATAGCAGGAGAATGATAATATAAAATGTATAAAATTAACCTTTCGCTCGGTATTAGAAATAGCTGTATTTTCTTCCGTCCCGTCCTCGATGTTGCTCGACCCCTACTACTAGCATTCTGTTATTAGGTACTAACTCATTACCCATTTGTATTTAGTAAGAGTATATTAATTGTTGACTTTTCGATGCCTTCACAATCAGATAGGTACAGAAAATTATACTCTCCCACATAAATAAACATTGTGATGAGTCACATAAACACCGGTTAGCGTGGTTTATTTTACCATAAATCGTAAACTATTTCAATGAAACCACAAATTATGGATATTCTGGAACATAGCATGCCTGTGTTAGATAAATGTAATTAATGTGTCTAATATTTAGAAATAAATATTAGATTATTAGAATAACTGTTTGTTGGATATTGGCATCTGTCACATTTACGAAGCTTGAGACCAGTGTAGAAGTATCTAATTTGATTAGTTATTGTGTTTACGAAATATACCACTCTTAACTTGTCAAATTCGTACAGATTTTATTACTATAAATAATTAAATAATATTTGATAATAACTGTAGTATATCTTAGAATTTATATTGCTATTTTAATATAACAGGTTGTTTGAAACAATTGATACAATACTGTCAGTTGATGTTTGATAGGAAGGGATAAATGGAAGGGGTGGTAGGATATAAAAAGGATTGTAATGACATTCTCGAGGCAGTTGCTCAGTGGATGTTCAAGTGGCTAAGTGCTAGTGCCGTTGTGATGTGAAATATATCTACCAGTTGTCATGTAAGTTACATATTTTGATATTATACCTTAAATATTGTTATTATGTTGCTATTATTTTGAGTGATAGAATTAACTGTTTGAGATAACTATAATTTATGGAAATATAAGAAATGTGTTGATAGAATACTATAATACTGTTTCCATGGAGTTTCTTGTCCTTCTTCTCCATGAAGACCTAGTTTTGCGAACGGACAATAGTTTTCTCATTAAAGATGAATAATTATTGACAAGCCTAATTGAAATAATAAATATCTAGTCTTGTCTTTCTGTGCTTTTCTTTATGAAATCCTTCCCTTACACACCATATTCATAATAATTTCATACACAATAAATAACCAATGACCATTCTGACATGTAAGGTTTGCTATTTGCGAAGTAGCTATATATATGCTTATAATTATATATTATATCAAATCTAACATCAGAAGTGGGATAGTGCTCAGTCTCACATAACATATTTCTAATGAATTTTATTTTGCTATTTTCATGATCAACGTTGGAGCAATCGTGTTCTGCTGGAAACTATTGGTAACGGCGGGTCGTTGACTCAACCCTCGTCATAACGATGAAAACGTGCTGAAAATTGTATGGTCAAAAAAAAATGCAATTGTTCACGGAAAGTTAATTTAAAATTGTTAATATTATTACTCTGTTGATCACAAATTAATTTAAAAAATGGCTTTAGAGGAAACTCAACAAAATTGAAGTTGGTAATGTCATAAAGTAAATGAAACATAATTGTATTTTTATATTATGAAAGAAATAGCGAATATCACATAACTTGCTGATAAACAAATATGACAAGGTTGAAGGTTATTAATAATTAGCTTTATTTTATTATTTTTCACTTTCAAAATGCTTACTAATAGTATTGTTAAAGTAAACTTATAGTTTTGTCGAACTGATCTGTGTTTCTTGATAATTTTGATTTGGCTTGTTATTATAACCTTTTACTAAGAAGTAAGGTACCAACAGAGTGACCATTATTAAATATTTGCAATTATTTAATAGAAAATGTAATAAGGATGATCAATACAATTAGCAATGATATTGTCAGGTTGACCGAGCGGTATATTGTTTTGATTACTTATTTAATGAATACAAAAAGAGCTTGTCTTGACTGTTGTCTGGCATTCACTGACTGCGGGTGATTGAGCTTCACCGACGGCGGGTGTTTGGCCACATACAGTAAGATGTGATTAAGTTTCACACTATTGTTTTTGTTTAATGATAATTATCTTGTACTTCGAGATCGAAATACATGTTAGTATGGCCGTATTAGATAATTGTAATTAGCTGACTGTGACTATGACTGTGAGTGTTTCCGCTGGTCGGTCATTTGCTTGGTGCAAGTCTATCCCACTAGCAGCGGGTGGAGGGGACTTGACACGTCTAGGCAATTGGCAACACAAAACAAACATGACAATGACGATGACAAAACCAAAGTAAATTACAATTGTAGAAAAACAGTATCTAATGTACTTCGAGAGCGAAGTACTTGTCAGTATGGCCGTGTTAGATAAATGTAATTAATGTGTCTAATATTTAGAAATAAATATTAGATTATTAGAATAACTGTTTGTTGGATATTGGCATCTGTCACATTTACGAAGCTTGAGACCAGTGTAGAAGTATCTAATTTGATTAGTTATTGTGTTTACGAAATATACCACTCTTAACTTGTCAAATTCGTACAGATTTTATTACTATAAATAATTAAATAATATTTGATAATAACTGTAGTATATCTTAGAATTTATATTGCTATTTTAATATAACAGGTTGTTTGAAACAATTGATACAATACTGTCAGTTGATGTTTGATAGGAAGGGATAAATGGAAGGGGTGGTAGGATATAAAAAGGATTGTAATGACATTCTCGAGGCAGTTGCTCAGTGGATGTTCAAGTGGCTAAGTGCTAGTGCCGTTGTGATGTGAAATATATCTACCAGTTGTCATGTAAGTTACATATTTTGATATTATACCTTAAATATTGTTATTATGTTGCTATTATTTTGAGTGATAGAATTAACTGTTTGAGATAACTATAATTTATGGAAATATAAGAAATGTGTTGATAGAATACTATAATACTGTTTCCATGGAGTTTCTTGTCCTTCTTCTCCATGAAGACCTAGTTTTGCGAACGGACAATAGTTTTCTCATTAAAGATGAATAATTATTGACAAGCCTAATTGAAATAATAAATATCTAGTCTTGTCTTTCTGTGCTTTTCTTTATGAAATCCTTCCCTTACACACCATATTCATAATAATTTCATACACAATAAATAACCAATGACCATTCTGACATGTAAGGTTTGCTATTTGCGAAGTAGCTATATATATGCTTATAATTATATATTATATCAAATCTAACACCTGCTTACCATGGCGCATTCATAAAATATTCCTGTATGAATACATTAGTAGGTGTTGTGGCGAACGATGCCTACGGGACGCAGACGGCTCCCGATTGACAAGCAGGACGTTACACACTTTTGGTCATTTATGAGAAAGACACAGAGGATCGCTTGTAAGTGCATTGATTGTAATATTAAGTGAAATTAACTAGAACTTTTAATTCACTTCTTTGTTGACTATGTTTGTTAGTAGTTAAGTATTTGCTAAACTCGAAAAAAATAAAAATAAATTTCTTTTACAAATCATTGAAGTAGGTGTATTCTATCGATCTATTTATTTATATTGCAGAACTAAGTAAAACTATTCGCGGAAGAAACACATTTATTTTGTACATGATAACTGAAATTGTACGTGGTGTAATACAAATATTTACCTAACTCAAAATCTCAGCCACCCCCACTAATTTTTATATTGATAATGGCATATAATTACTTATTTATTTAATAAATTATTGTAAGTAAATAATACTTGTAATTTTTGGTGCCCTATGTTCTAATTAATATTAATATCTCTCTCTCTCTCTAAATATAATTCTGTTAAAAAATAGACTTCGATTGCGAACGAACTTGGTTCCGGCTTCCAGTTATTTCATTTACCTACACGTTGTTTCTGTACGCCATAGCCCTCTGCCCTACACAGCACACTGATCTTATTACATTCTAAAAGCAGCTCCTCAACTTCCCCACGCATTGCCAGGTCGCACCTGTTCCATGCTCCCAAAACAATGCTCAGTTATCTCGCATTCCCGATAACGTTTATTGATCCCGAATATCTGTTCATTAAAGTGTGTCAAGTAATAATAATATGCAGTTTTGTTCCTTGTTTGATCTGATAGAACTCGGAGCGTCCGAATTATTTGTTGTTGTGGGAGTGGTTGCCCGCAGCCGAAAGACGTCCACTGCTGGACATAGAGGAGACCCCAAGCACCGCTGCTTCGACCGGTGCTGTGCTTCCCGCATCCAGCGGATTCCTGCGGCCTTTACAAGGTCATCGGTCCACCTTGTGAGAGAGGCCTTTCAACGTTACAATCAATCTGCCTAGCCTTTTCCCAACTATGTATGTTGAGGTCGGCTTCGCACACTTCGCAGACAGGTCCGGAGCTTAAAACTTATTTTCATTTAGAATTATCCTTTTTTATTTATTATCTATAACTTGGATTTACTGTTGACCTAGAAATTATTGCGAGGATTTTACGGGAAAATGTGTTACACGAAAATATTTAGTCTTGAGATGGTTATGTTTACACTTATTACAACAATAATAATCATTTGTTTTCCAGATCATAAAATACAATTTGTCAGTAGTTACATGCACAACAATCAATCTGCCTAGCCTTTTCCCAACTATGTTGGGGTCGGCTTCCAGTCTAACCGGATGCAGCTGAATACCATTTTTTACATGGAGCGACTGCCTATCTGACCTCCACAACCCATGAACTAGGTAATACGATACCCCTTGGTAAGACTGATTGTCAGACTTTCGGGCTTCTGACGACCCGTAACGACTGTCAAAGATCCACAAATGACAGCCGGGACCAACGGCTTAACGTGCTTTCCGAGGCACGGAGGAGTCTCGGTATGTAAAGATGGTCACCCATCCACGGACAGACCCCGGCAAGCGTAGCTTAACCTGATGGATCGACCCGTGCAGCTGTTATTGCTTAGCCACAAGGCCTTTCAACGTTACGTCTTCCATTAATTTCACTTTCGGGTAAAACCGCGTTGGTGTTTTCACAAACACGAATACAATTCTAGACTAGGTACCTACTTATTTTTGCAGTTTCACCAAACATCTGGTACTGTCGAGTTTTTACAAACGATTTGTATAATATATGTTCAATTATAACAACTGAGGGGTGGAACGCGTAACTGTACAAAATTTAATATGAAAGCGGATCAATAAATCGCGAACTTGCCTTACACATATAAACCCAAAATGTTTTAGTATTTCATTTATTTATATTGTAGAACGTTATAAATATCCATAACCTGCCGCATTTCCGTTTTAAGTTTGTCGTTTATATAAGGGCAGCGGGTGAAAAGCCTGGAACATGCAGACGGATGCACATACGGACAGCGAATCTACAAGGTTTCTTTGTTCGACTACAGAAACCAAAAGAGTGCTGAAGTCTATATATGAGAGTGAGACGGGAATAGGACACACTGCGACTGAACTGTCGTAACACCACAATTACGTCACAGTAAGGAGTCAGTACAATATTTGTCGGAGATTTTTCCTCTCATAAACTTTGAAAGCGGCTCCAAGTTTTGTTCAATTTTATTCATTTTCACTAATCGGTTTATTTCTATCCCTTTTTTTTACGGAGGGTGGTATTAGTATTTTGAATAGCTTTGAGTAATTAAGTATATTTTGTTATTGTCCAACGTGTGTCCATCGCTGGACGGTCAGGTCGCCACCTACTGAGTGGGGGGTCTGTTGCAGGTGACGGCGGCGCCAGCAGCCGCGGAGGCGGCGCGTGCTCATGACGCGCTACCGACATATCAGGTACATATCCTCAGTGCCGTCCTTCCTCTAAGGCTGCGACAGACAGCCGCTTAGAGAATCGACGACCTGCCATTAACACTCTCTGTTTTGTGTACGTTTCAGAACGTAGGCGCCTGTTCTTTACGATACGCATCAATGAATCGTAAAGAATTTTGTTTTGAATGTGGATTAGGAAGTTAAAACTAAATGCTAAAATAGAAAAAATAGAATTCAAGTCTCTCAATTTAGCTCAAAACCGGATAAAAGCGTCTGCAGATATTTATATTAAGCGTGTGTCGACTATTTGTGTAATTAATTTAATAGCGAAGGTCACGCGGGTTGTTCTCCAATTTACAAACTTCGTTCAACAACTTCATTGGCTGATTTTATTCTGTCACCGTATATTCGTGATGTGTACTTAAAAACTGACTAATTATGTATAGCGACATCATGGTGGATGGCGACCTCTGATGGCGGCTAATCAGTAATCCGCTTAAAAATGAACGTGTGTGTGTGAGTGAGGTTCGCGTGTTGTTTGTTTTATACGAACCTTCACCAATCTTTAGTACTTACCTAACTTAGTTATCATCGATTTTTGCATACTTTAGGTGTAGTTATACGGGCGAATACACGCATATAACGCCTGTACTCTCAGAGTAGGCACATATGTGCTCATATACCTCATCAACTTATCGACACCAACTTTATAAGTCCCTTGTAAAAGACAGTTATGAATCCCGACTCCGGCTTGTTACTGAGAATTTCCTACTTGAAAAAAATCATGAAAACTTAGCCCACCAATCCAGGGCCCCCATGCTTAGCAGATACTAGCGCGGCGGTCAAGACAATAAGCGATCCCATAACGGTCGAACTGACTATATCTATGCAATGCAATGTTAATATTACCACCAAGAGTCCGTGTAGTGATGGTTTGGTCTAGCGAAAGACCTAATTGATTTAGTATGTCTCGTGGCGCGGGGCGTAAAACACCGCAACTCCTGATCAAGTAGTACCTAACGTACGAGTAACATTAAGATTCAAATAGATACCCAAAGATAATAAATTTACTTTAAAAAAAGTAAAAACCGACTTCAAAACCAAAAACGAATAAAATAACTTTCAAAAAACACTTAACAGCTTCTGAAGTCGGTGTCCAGCTAAAGTGCATTGAAGAATTGAAGACACCGACTTCAGAAGCTGTTAGCTGTGTTTTGAAAGTTATTTTATTCGTTTTTGGTTTTGAAGTCGGTTTTTACTTTTTTTAAACTAAATTTATTTTTCCATTTTTAGATGAATGTACGTATATATTTATTAAATAAGTAGGTAAGCCCAAGTCGAACGGAAAGAAGAATCATCAAAATCCGCTTAGAAATGCCGGAGATACAGTGCATTTATGCTTATAACTTTGTACATAAGAATAAGATTACGTTAGTGAAAGAATCATCAAAATTGGTTCATCAGTTTTTGAGAAAGTCGCGGACAAACAAACATACATACATACGGGTCGAATACAGAACTTTCTTTTTTGAAGTCGGTTAAAAATAGTGTAGAGAAGTTCACGCGTGTGGGAGAGAAACTTGGGTGGCAGTTGTGTAAGTATCGTTGATATAATTCCCTGATTGTATACTTACGTAACTGAATGAACTAGGTACTTTTGAGCAAACAACTGATTAGCGCAAAACCTGTTACAACGTCTACAAGGTCAGGGGCGCCGGCTCCGTGGTTGCTCGGGGGCTCTAACACCAACGAGAGATAAATAGCGGGTGGGGAGACTTTTGAGTATAGACATCAAAACTGATCAGTCAATCAGTTTTGACTGCCACTCACGCGCCGCGCGGCAGGACACGACTTACTACTACTTTCGTTGTTGCGTTTTATGTAACCTTTTAAAGCGAGGTGCTAAAATTTTCGAGTTCATCTTCGGTCGATCTTGCATCGTGGTTTTTTAAATACTAAATCTTTTCTGCATGAGTCATCACAGTAACTCGTATTTCAAAAGAAAACTTAATCTATCCGAAGTGCAAACATGTTCGAGCTCGCAGCTCAGGTTTCGGATTTGCTAGCGCTAATTACTTTTTTTTCAGACACTGATACTAGTAGTTCTGCGAATATTAGACCTCGCGAGCACAAACTTTTTTGCAACAAAAAGTTATAAGTATACGGATACTTATAACGGGATACTTATTTACTGTTTTTTTTTCATCAGATCTTCACCAAATTTTTATGAGACCAATAACTACTATGAGACAGTAACTACCTTTCAAATAAAAATACTCGTCAGGAGCGAATCGGACTCGTGCACCGAGGGTTCAAAAAGTTTTTATAATTGTAACCACTCTCATTCTCTCTCTTTGAAAGTTAATTAATACCACTTAAAGGATATTTATACAAAAGGCATTTTTTTTTAACCTATTATGTATGTTCCTCTGCTGGGATAAGGTATCTTCCATTCTTTTCCATTCGTCTTTGTCTGCTGCATGGATCGTGACTAATTATTTAGGGGATCCATACATTCTGTCAGCCGTAATCTTCGTGTTCACTGTCTTCCTTCATCACATTAGCACCTACAAACATTCCATACTTCTTAAGTCTACCTTATTTCTTGAAGCAAGAAACTCCACGGACACTCTTTTAAATCACGTAATATAAACAAACCTTCCTTTGTTTGGTTTGTGATATCCAGAGCGTTCTTTGTTACTTATGGTAAATACTGGACGATAAAATTGAGACTTTTTATAATTGGAAGCTGCGATATGTTTTGCGTTGTGGGAGACAATGATAGCGTAGTCGTAGGCGGGGGGCGGGCTGCGGGTGACAGGACGATGATAATATGTGTACCAAGTGAATCGCTACTTGTTCGCGGCTGCCTACTACGAGTCTCATGGCGATAAAGTTAGAATACAACTAGTCAGCCTTAAGAGGCCGTATACGAAATTTTGCCGATTTCGCTGATTTACGTGATTTTACAGTTATAATACTGTATTTTTATAAGTTTTAATGCACAACATGAAATATCATTTCAATTATGATCTCATGTATGATTATTTATATTAGGTATTTAATTTTGGTTAATCGACCTAAACCGGCGACTGTTTTGTGAATTTTTGCTGTAAGAGGTTTAGAATATCACATATTTACGAATCGTGTTGACGTCTAAAGGGTATAGAAAAATTATAATGTATTCTTGTGAAAGTTGTCTATACAATGTATGATCACTTTTTACCACTTTCATATAAAATTTTTGAGTAAAAAAATATTTTACTTGATAAAATTTTAGAGAAAATTGGCAAAAAATTGCTTTTGATTTCGGCTACGATACGATCGAACTCTCGTTCATCAAATTAAAATAACATAAATAAACTTCAGTTCCAATCAATCCATTTCCTGAAAAAAAAAAAAGCTTCAAATGAAAAACATTTGGCATGAAAATATCTTTTAAAACAACCTAATTCTCGTATTATAAACTCGAGGCAAAATAAAGAAGTAGCTTATTCATTATATCATAAATTCATAATTCAAATGATCTTTCATGTTGTGCATTAAAACTTATAGAAATACAGTATTTTAACTGTAAAATTACGTTTGTAAAATCGCACAAATCAGCGAAATCGGCAAAATTTCGTTTACGGCCTCTTAAATGGCTGACTCTCAGACATTCAGCCTGGGCTTAGCACATTTTACAAAATAATATAGCTAGTAGGTATGAGATTTGCTGCTGTCCAGCCGAGCGAGCGATTACTTAGCGAAATGCCGCACAAATGCAGGGGAGAGAGCGCCGCCGCTCCAGAGATTGGTTCAGGCTTACAATAATAACTTTAATGATATTGATGTTTTTGCCCTATCTAAATATACATTTAGAGAACAAATTACTAAGCGCCTTGCTCATAAATTTTAATTATTATGTACCTTTTATTTAGACATGTAATAGCTAATTAATTACTGCTTAATTTTCCCAACACTGTATCTTTTTTTTTTTTTTAAACTAGTAACATGTGGAAACGTAGTGGATTGTACATTTATTTATAGCATACTGTGTATCTAGATATAATATACAATGTACGATTGTTTGCTTTCCCAAATAAAATAAAATAAAATAAATCATAACTCCAAATTCGTTTACCTTTGACTTCGATCAATAATAGTACTATTATAGTGCTATTATTGATCGAAGACCTTTGAAGTTAGATTCATAAATGATATTTATTTTGTAAATCGGTTAAAACAAACTTTTCGATTTTTGATTCATGTGTTCACTTTTATTCTAATAAATTTTCAAATCTATTTACTCTGAGAAGAAATACGAAAACAAACTAACCAATAACTAACAAAATCCATATTTTTACGTCATTTAAATAAATTTACAATTATCTATATATAAATAAAAAAAGAAGTCCTGACTGACTGAGTCATCAACGTCCAGCTCAAACCCTTGAACCTACAAAGCTGCAATTTTGCACAGAGGTTTCCTTTATAATGTAGACAAGGAAAAGGAACGACGTAATACGTTCCCGTGGAATATTTTCCGATATGAACGCGGGCGAAGCCCCGGGGCTTCAAAAAAGCAAAAACTAGTCTTGAATAAATATAAATTTGGACTAATATCTTTTGTCCGCGGCTTCGCCCGCGTGGATGTCGGAAATTATCCCACGGGAACATACTACCGGGATAAAAAGTATCCTATATCCTAATCCAGCACCCTAACTGCGTAACACATTATCAATCGGAGTTGGTTTAATTTTGACAGTTCAACAAAACATTCATTGCGTTATTTACGTTGTCGAGCAGCAATGGATGTTTCAAAATGATTCAAATTCCGATCGATAATGTGTTACGCAATTAGGGTGCAGGCTGTGGTTTACATGTGTCAAATTTCATTGAATTCATTCAGCCGCTTTAGCGTAAAAGCGTAACAAACTCACTTTCACATTTATAATAGAAATTTAGGATGAAAGTCCTCGCCCCCTGACCCTAATTAATGCAAATAACACGTCGCGTCCGTCGTTACCTATATTCGGCACAAAATGCCAATTCTGCAATGACACCAGAGATAACACCTCCATAGTAACTACTCGAAAACAACTCGCACTTAATACATTTCCAAAACCCGTGGTATGAATTTGTAAAAACTATCGACATTGGGGGTCCTAGCTGCGTGTGGGCGAGCCGGCAGTCCTCGCAGAGTGTCGGGGAGGGGAGGAGGGGGTGGTGTCACCCACAGACGCAACAGGTATTTTGTTTTGGTTGTCTGCCGGCGAGAGTTACACAAAATTGTAAACAATCTGTGTCATTTTGTGCTTACTTCATGGAGCGTGATCCATGCTTATTTGCATCTATCCTGTTATCAAATGGATTGTCAAACCCTGTGTTAGTAGCTTAATAATAAGAAGAATGAGATTTTATACCTAATGCTGTTGTACATAGGTACAACAGCACATTCTTCCTAGTGTTGCTGGAGCAGTGCTAGCTCAATGAGCAGAGCGGTGGCCGAGTGGTAACGGCCCCGACTTACGAGTTGTAGGTCGTGAGTTGAAATCCAAAGCAGGCGCTTTACTTTGTGTAAATAATTTCACTACCGCACTGCTCTCAAAACGGTGAAGGGGAACATCGTGAGGAAACCAGCATGTTCTAGTACTAAAATTTCGAAGACATGTGACATCTACCAATCCACACTGGACCCGCGTGGTAGATTACAGCCCACTCCCTCTCGAAGAGAGGAAGCCTGTATCCCAGGAGTGGGAACATTAAGGCTGATTATGCTGTTGTATACCAGGCAATCAAGCATTCACATTTATCTGAACATGAGGAAAGTCATAATCATCTGCCTAGATTCTCTTTTTTTTTAATTTTTTTTTTATTAGGGACTTTTATACAGTTGTAGGTACATTGCCAGTCCCATCGTAACTTATAATGTAAAACGTAACAACACAAACGTAATTAAACTAAGTATAAGAATCTCTTCTATCGGCTTCCAGTCTACAATGGGACAATACCAGTACCAGTTCATTTAGTTGAGTTAAACTATCATTGTGTTTATAATGAAAATGAGTTAAATTATGAAATGTTTGCATATAGTTTGTTGAGTTATTTGTCTAACTGTTGCTCAAACATTGACTAGTACCGGATGTTCAACAATTTAGGATCGACCGTCGCGCGCGGTGCCGGCGGCGGCGGCGGCGCTGCGGTATACCTCTTGCCAAGTTGTTTCAACTTCTGTACAAGTAATATTAGGCCGGCATTATACGTAAACATCGAAGATATTACGTTAATAGTTGTGCTTTTGTTAAAGAACTTCGCCTACACGGAGTCAATATATTTAGTTCACCGATTTTTGGACCGTTGTTTTTTATGCATTTATTTATTTAAACTTATCGCACTTAAAATGTACAAAGGCTGACTTAATGCCTTAGGCATTCTCTACCAGTCAACCAAGGGTGGTGAAGAGATTAGATGATTGATTTGATTTAAACGTAGCTAAAAAAAATATTCTGGCCGTTTTTACGTTTTATGGTATTATTACTCTTCCTTCATGAGTAAGTTTAATCATATTAAATGTACCTAATCAATTGGCCAACTAATAAATCATATTAATTTAATAAGTATGTATTAAAAACATTTACATTGTGTTATCTAATAAGCTCAGTTCAGTAAGTAGTGTAGTAGTAGTAGTTGTAGTAGTAGTGGTATGTAGTAGTAGTAGATCTGTTTTTGAGACGACATTTAAATAAATGCCACAGTAAAAATGTGTTTTTAATAATTACATAATTGATTATTTTTTTTTTTTCAAAAAAACATCTTTTCATTTTACATTCTAAAAATTTGGTTCCGTGTGAGCGAGAGAGGTGACAATATCTGACAGCCCTCTGTTCCTGCAGTCAACGATGTTCGCTCTTCGTAGCACCAGCGTAGGCTGACGTAGCAGCTGCGTGGGCTAGTGTTGAAGCGTCGCGCGTCGTAGCCGCTTCGTAGCGGCTACGTAGGCCAGCGTAGAAGCAGAGTAGACCCCTTTAAATGCCGCGCGAACGCTAAAGTTTCTCTACAATCTTTTTATAACAAAATGATATATGATTTTATTTCTGTAAGTTTGTACAAACACTTTTACACGTCAATCATATTTTTTATAACTAGGTGAGATCGGCGTTTGACCATTTTCGGTATGTAATTAATTTGTCATAACACGTATAAATTTTCTCTAGTATCTATCTATCTATATAAATAAAAATGAATGGTTAAATGTGTTGCTAAGCGCAAAACTCGAGAACGGCTGGACTAATTCGGCAATTTTTTTTTTTTGTTCATATATTCGTTGAAGTCCGAGGAAGGCACTTATGAAGAGAAAAATTGGGAAAATTGCGGGGAAAACGTAAAAACTACATTTTTCTTTTTCCCAATGTCAGTAAGGTCCACGATAAATTCAGAAAGCACATATGAAGTGAAAAAGTCACATTGGTACAGTACCTTCTTGCCGGTATTTTAAACTACTTGAATGCATCCGTAGGGTTGACACTTTCTCTTTCTACGACACTTTGACAGTTAAATTTTGACAGGACAACGTCTATTGGGTCAGCTCTTTAGTTATTATTCTGAGGGTCAGCTAGTGGATAATAATAATAATTTAATCTGCGAATGTAATTTAACGAATCAATGTCAATTTCAGTTTTTATTACTATATTTTTCTTCGTCATTATAACTACCTGAAATTAATGTTTATATTTATTTATTGGATGTGTCTAGAGACTTGAAACTATGCTATTACAATGTAAAAAAAAAATTGTTTGCATCAAGCCAAGTTCAAGCCAAGCCAAGTTCATTTTACGAGTACATTGAAAATATTAAAAATCAATATCGATTACGCTCGTAGTCTGCTCGTATAAAACGATCACAGACGATGAGTGTTCATATGCAGCCCAACACGATACAATTTATACATATTTAAAATAATATCATATCAAATCGTGTATCGGATCCTCACAGCGTGCAGCGATGGAAAATGTTTCCATCTATAAACTCGAATAAATAATACAATTCTGTCGGACACAGACGACGCAATGCCCCGGGAGCCGGTGTCAAGTGTCGGTGTCGAGTGTCCGCCGAGATTGCGTCGGTTTCGGACACTCGGTGTCGCAGTGATTAGCACCGGCGGTGTCTTGTAACACTGACCGTACCCGCCGATAATGTGATATTTTCCTCGATTTGGGTCTCTAGCCGTTTTTACGTCAGTATTTTGTTTGTAAAATCTCTTCAATGTTGTGGATACTGTGTACAAAAAAATCATTGAAAGTAAAATGTTTTGTCTTATGCATAATAGCGTGATAGCATGGAGTGCGGCGCCTGCGCACGCACATGCTGTCACTCGTGAGTCGTGACATTGTTTTCATACTCTTGAATATTTCATCAGAACACTATTTCAGGTATAAACAAAAATATCGCAAATGTTCGCATACATGTGCATAATATGTGTTGCAGTAACATGGTTGGAGTCGTAATATAGTTATATCCACAGAAAAGATAAAGAGGTTTTTATGTTCTGTGGTTATATCCCTAGGGATGTAACTATATGAAAGCGGTTCATAACTATCTCACTAGGAATAATAATAATAATAACCCCACCGCCGTATCTCTACGTTGACGTCGTGGTGGGGCTTGCGCGCTCCGAACTCTGGTTTTGTGCCGGTGGAGTTTACTTTGCCGAAACAGGTCTAGGGTGAGGAGCCAGACCAAGAGAGATACGTGAACCCGCAGGGCAGCTTGTGGCGAACTGTTGGGCAGTAGCGACCCCACGGACCCTATTTCCCGGGAGAAGTCTTGTTCTTCACCTCTGGCTTGCCTTTATTGGCCGGCTGGAGTGAACACTGACGGGAACAGAGCTCCCACCTCATTCTTGCCTTTATTGGCCGGCTTGAGTGGAGATTCGCAAGAGCAAACGTGCTCGAAGGAATGAAGTATTCCAGTAAGTGCTTGTAGGGATCTTGACCATCTTCTGGGCTCTGGGATTGTTCTGAGAGCCGTGGAATACCTCTCCACTCCTCAAGCACCTCAGGACGTGTTGCCCCTTGTCGCTACGTCACTATGTGCTAGCGACCGTTTCCGGGGGCCCATTATTGAGTGTGCAAGTCACCCCCTGCCAATTTATCTGTGTATATTATATAACATTGGTCAGGCAGGGGACATAGTTCTTCCATAGCTCAAGGTACCCAATCCACTATAGCCACCCAAACCCATAGGCCCAATGTGTTTTGTTTCCATGTTCTGCAATAGTTCTGCACCAACCGGGGGTTGTCCTTGGGTGCAATTGCATAGTGCATACAGGGATAATCGTCGGCTGGTGCCTTCTTTTCATTTAAAATTGTCTAAGGGGCCTCTGCGAGTTGGCTTCGGCTCCTCCTACGCTTTCCAAAGGTCCGGGACCTCAGGGTCCCGAGATATGTCGAAGACAATTTAAATAATAATATTTATTTATTTTTCTCACCACAATAGGAATATAATTATTAGGGCACTCCGATCAAATCGGTTAGGTTAGAACTGTGACCAACTACGAAGCTACGTCGACATTGGTCGCAGTAGCAAAATTAGAGCACTCCGACAGTTTTCATATATATATATATATATATATATATATATATATATATATATATATATTACGGTAGATAGCTGTATCCCTAGGGATATAACTACGCGTATATCACGGTTACAACAGATAATACAGTGGCAATAGTTATATTGCAGTTTATATAGTTGTGAGTTCGTCGAAATGATTTGTGATACAGGTCAAGTATTGATTAATTAGACCTAAGCATATTATGGGATGTTAGCTTTTGTGATTCTATTGTATCATAAAATACGGATACCGTACCATTGTACCGTAGCACCACGCAGCGAAACTCGACGCCGACGTTACGTGTATAATAGATAAAATAAGATTTATTACACTTCTGGACACATCTATTGGCCCACCTTAGAGTTTAGGTTTCGATGGCCCCTACCGAAATATGATTGCTAGATTGAACAAAAACTGTTGATGCAGTTTTAAACCTGATACATTTTACCATCTTTTTCGATCGTATTGTTTTAAATTTGAATTCAGAATACCATACGACATGGAGCTACGCCTAACAAGTCGGATATGCGCCTTGTTAAAGGCAATTGATTTTTGAATAAAAAACATGTTTTATCAAATAAAGGTTTAATTTAATAACGCGTGTTGCCTCCATGGGCATCTACCACAGCTCTCATACGATTAGGCATAGAGTTTATCAACCGCTCTATGAAATTTTGAGGGATCATCTCCCATTCCTCTTCTATGGCAGTTTTCAACTCCTGCATCGTCTGGGCAACTGGCTGACGAGCCCTAACACGTCTTTTTAGCTCGTCCCACATGTGCTCAATGGGGTTCATGTCTGGGCTTCTGGCTGGCCAGTCCATAACTGTGATGTTCACATCCCGAAGATATTCCCTGACGATGCCGGCCGCATGGGCTCTTGCATTATCATGCATAAAAAGGAAATTTGGGCCCACATAGTCCGCGTATGGTATCACGTGAGGTTCTAAGCACTCACGAATGTACATTTCAGCATTTAATGTTGGCAGCCGTGGTCCTGTAGCAACCTCAAGTTGAGTTTTGCCGCTCGCGGATATACCGCCCCAGACAGTCCATGAGCCACCGCCATAAGCAACCCTCTCTTCAAAGCAGCAATGTGCGAAACGCTCTCCCTTACGTCGGTAGACCTTCTTCCTTCCATCATTGCCATGTAACACAATTTTAGACTCATCAGAAAAGAGTACACGGCTCCAATCTTGCTGTGTCCAATTTAAATGACTGCGTGCGAAATGAAGGCGCGCTTTTCGGTGGGCTCGCGTTAGTTTGGGGCCATTAGCTGGCTTGTGTGGTAGCATATCGCATTCTTTTAACCTTCTCCGAACAGTTCGAGCGCTCACAGATACTCCGTGGAAGTCGCGAAGTTGGTTTTGTATCTCAATGGAGGTAAGGTGACGATTTCTCAAGCTGGTCGTCACGATGAATCGATCCTGCCTTTCAGTTGTGACCCGAGATCGTGGCCTTCCTTGGCGACGAACAAAGCCGCCAGTCTCTAGGTACCTCCGATAAACATTTCGGACCGCAGATCGACTTAAATTAAGTTGAGCACTCACGTTTCTTTGGCTGTGTCCGGCCTGAATAAGTGCCACAGCTTGGGCGGCGACTTCACGTGAAGTATCCATAGATTATTGATAGAACCTCACCTTAATGTTAAGAATAAGTAATGTTTGTTGCAAAACCAAAGATATCAATCACTTTTTCAAGAATTAAATCCAAGTAAACCAATAAAACCAAGTTTTCTTAGTATTCGATTGTTTGATATCAACAAACAGGCTCCAAATTGTCTTTTGTTTCTTTAAATTCTGTGTTCGAAATTCAAAAAAAGACTATTGAATGAAATTGTGAATGTGCCAGGTTCAAAACTGCATAAAAACTGTTTGCTCGACCTAATATAAAATTTTAGCTAGGACCAAACGAAACTGAAAATACAAGGTGGGCCAAAAGATGTGTCCAGAAGTGTATTATGTATTCGTTTATTATTATTGTTTGTAAGATAATTTTGTGTATTTTATCTATGGGCATAGGTGCCTGATAATAAAATGATTATGATTATTGTCATAAGTCAGTCTCTAAAGAACAGTCAATACGAGTAATCCCAGTGATTGGTTCGATGAAACGGAGGCTTTGGCTCCGTAACGTAACGTACACACGGTTACACATCAAGCTATACATGTCCAGCTTACACTGACCTCTCATTGTAAGGAAATCCTATACAATGCTAGATCAGCTTATACTGGAAAATATAGCTTGATCTGTAGCCGTACTCAATTACTTATACTCGTAATATTCAGCTGTGTGTGGCTAGCTGGAAAGCCGACACAACACATTTGAGAAGGGCCTCGGAAGATGTGGTATATTACTTATATTATGCTTCAAGTAAGTCATCCACCTCCAAATCGATTCATATAATCATTGTATTAAGGAATCTGTGGTTTTACATACGACTTTACATTTTGACTTTACATCGTTGTTTCACGAATATTATGCAGATATAATACACTTCTGGACACATCTTTTGGCCCACCTTGTATTTTCAGTTTCATTTGGTCCTAGCTAAAATTTTATATTAGGTCGAGCAAAAAGTTTTTATGCAGTTTTGAACCTGGCACATTCACAATTTCATTCAATAGTCTTTTTTTGAATTTCGAACACAGAATTTAAAGAAACAAAAGACAATTTGGAGCCTGTTTGTTGATATCAAACAATCGAATACTAAGAAAACTTGGTTTTATTGGTCTACTTGGATTTAATTCTTGAAAAAGTGATTGATATCTTTGGTTTTGCAACAAACATTACTTATTCTTAACATTAAGGTGAGGTTCTATCAATAATCAATGGATACTTCACCTGAAGTCGCCGCCCAAGCTGTGGCACTTATTCAGGCCGGACACAGCCAAAGAAACGTGAGTGCTCAACTTAATTTAAGTCGATCTGCGGTCCGAAATGTTTATCGGAGGTACCTAGAGACTGGCGGCTTTGTTCGTCGCCAAGGAAGGCCACGATCTCGGGTCACAACTGAAAGGCAGGATCGATTCATCGTGACGACCAGCTTGAGAAATCGTCACCTTACCTCCATTGAGATACAAAACCAACTTCGCGACTTCCACGGAGTATCTGTGAGCGCTCGAACTGTTCGGAGAAGGTTAAAAGAACGCGATATGGTACCACACAAGCCAGCTAATGGCCCCAAACTAACGCGAGCCCACCGAACAGCGCGCCTTCATTTCACACGCAGTCATTTAAATTGGACACAGCAAGATTGGAGCCGTGTACTCTTTTCTGATGAGTCTAAAATTGTGTTACATGGCAATGATGGAAGGAAGAAGGTCTACCGACGTAAGGGAGAGCGTTTCGCACAATGCTGCTTTGAAGAGAGGGTTGCTTATGGCGGTGGCTCATGGACTGTCTGGGGCGGTATATCCGCGAGCGGCAAAACTCAACCTGAGGTTGTTACAGGACCACGGCTGCCAACATTAAATGCTGAAAGGTACATTCGTGAGTGCTTAGAACCTCACGTGATACCATACGCGGACTATGTGGGCCCAAATTTCCTTTTTATGCATGATAATGCAAGAGCCCATGCGGCCGGCATCGTCAGGGAATATCTTCGGGATCTGAACATCACAGTTATGGACTGGCCAGCCAGAAGCCCAGACATGAACCCCATTGAGCACATGTGGGACGAGCTAAAAAGACGTGTTAGGGCTCGTCAGCCAGTTGCCCAGACGATGCAGGAGTTGAAAACTACCATAGAAGAGGAATGGGAGATGATCCCTCAAAATTTCATAGAGCGGTTGATAAACTCTATGCCTAATCGTATGAGAGCTGTGGTAGATGCCCATGGAGGCAACACGCGTTATTAAATTAAACCTTTATTTGATAAAACATGTTTTTTATTCAAAAATTAATTGCCTTTAACAAGGCGCATATCCGACTTGTTAGGCGTAGCTCCATGTCGTATGGTATTCTGAATTCAAATTTAAAACAATACGATCGAAAAAGATGGTAAAATGTATCAGGTTTAAAACTGCATCAACAGTTTTTGTTCAATCTAGCAATCATATTTTGGTAGGGGCCATCGAAACCTAAACTCTAAGGTGGGCCAATAGATGTGTCCAGAAGTGTATAATTCTGCGTTATTGAGCCAACTTGAAACAGAGAGACTGATTATCAAGGGCTTCCACTAGTTCAAAATAGTATGGGTTGCACTCAGGAGGTCGAAGCTACGTACGACGAGAGGAGTGAACCACTCGAGACGTAACGCGAGTCCCAGTTGAGACCGCGATTAGCTTATTCGCTGCTTTCGTTATAGTAATGGATTCAGTTTAGTGCGCTAAATGAGACGGAAGCCATGTTATTCATGCAGTGATCAGGGTATTAAGTCGCCAGCGACCACGCCACGTGGGCAGGGAAACGTGAGGGTCTGACGATCACGCGACTCTACTCCTGTGTGAAATAAGAGTTCATACTCGTTCGCCGGTTGCAAGTAGGTACTACGCACCTGACCTTTCTGAAGAAAATCATCATTATGGAAATACACTAAGTATATTTATTTGTAGCTAAGCAAAATGCCTGCTTCTATTTTGCAGTTGCAACCCATTTTTAGGGTTCCGTACCTCAAAAAGAAAAAAACGGAACCCATATAGGATCACTCGTGTGTCTGGCTGTCTTTCTGTCCGTCTGTCACAGCCAATTTGCTCCGAATCTAATGGACCGATGAAGAAAATACAGAAAATAGTTCTTTATCTATAAGAAGTCTGTGGTCTTAAAATAACATGGTAAATCTCTCAATATTGTGAGTACAAACTTACATTTACAGTTGGAATGTATTGGAGAACATGTTCTTCAACTACAATGTTAAGTTTGTTCTTGGGATAAATTCATCCCAACTACGGAACCCTTCATTGTGCGTGGTCCGAAACGCACTTGACCGGTTTTAAGTTTCAAACATTGACTTCAATCGTAGGATATCTTGTGAATTGTAACTTCTCCTAGGAATTATTTATCACAAGAAAATAAAATAATTGATGATTGAAATTACTTTTCACGAAACGTACGTTACAATTAAAACAATATTATTTAGAAAACGTAAGAAAAATATAATTCTTACATTATTTTGAGAGTTCTCTCGCTACACTTGTCAGATAATTATCATTATCTTCTAGCTTCGTATCACTTCCACCTTTGATTGGAATTGATTGATGAGCACTTGTGCCGATAAGAAACCTGTTATTAGCTATCGATCGAGTAATCAGGCGCATACTGCATGTACAGTGCTTCCGCTGCACGAGTATGAGTGCATGGCAGGGCGGCATGGCGATGCCACTTACTTCGCACGAATATCTGTATAGGGTGACTGGTAATTAGTGACCGATACCTAAACACATGATCGTGCTCATGATAACAAACAACTTTTACTATGGGACCAAATCTAAAATCGCGAAAAAAAATCAACTAAGTATCGGTCACTATAGTATAGTTAAAATCTCGCTGCAGACTCGGTCATAAATCATTCGAGTGTGTCGCTCTCTTTCCCACTCATGGGCCTTATGGGCAGGCCACGCCCACACGTAGTCCTGTGCATTACTGCAGTCGATGAGTGATATCGATAGTTTTATATATTTATAAATGGGTGATAGAAATAAATACACATTTTTTTTTATTTTATTACCAAATTTACTACAAAGCATATTAAATATATAAACATAGTACTTATTAGTTACCCTACATACTTAATGAATGCAGTATGTTGACGTGATAACCTTAATGATTCTGTTATCGATAATGGCCTTGAGCGCGCGCAACTAGCGCACATCCCTACTCCGATTATGATTTATGACCAAGTCTGCAGCGAGGTTTTAACTATACTATAATTACCAGTCACTCTATATATATAAAATGGTAAACTGACTGACTTACTGGGTGATATATCAACGCACAGCCCAAACCGCTGGGTCTAGAGATTCCAAATTTGGCACGTTGGTCCTTATGAAGTCTAGGGGTGCACTAAGAAAGGATTTTTCAAAATTCTCCCCCTAAAGGGATGACGCGACTCCAAATCTTGTATGAAAAATCTTATTCCTTGAGTTAACAGACTTGAAACTTGGCATGAATAGTATTTATTAAGTATTAAGTATTATGTACGTAAATGATAAAATTTGCCATTTTTAGTTTTCCTAAAGTTTTCCTCAGGAGGGATTGAGGGTCAAAGTTTGTATGGAGGAATTTTAACGCGTGGTCCGATTAACTCGAAACTCAGTATATTTTATACTTGCGACCAAAAATGAAGAATGAAATGTGTCAAGAGTATTTCGAAAATATACCCCTAAAGGGGTGAAAAGGGGTAATCAATTTTACAGGGCAGGTTTTACTGCGGGGCTTGATTAACTCGAATATTCTTGTAAATAATATTTCAGTCCAGTTACGGAAATATCCCAAACGATTTTTTAAAATTGCATTCATCTGTGGAGGTGAAAACAGGGAATATAGTTTATATGAAAAATCTTATGTATTCGGTTAATTTTAACTTGAAACTTGGCACAAATACTTACCTAAGCAAGTAATAAAGTTTGTCATTAATTGTTTTACCCCAGAGGGATGGGTAGAGGGGGAGGGGGTGGTGAGGAGGGGAAGGGGAGTGGGTGGTGAGGAAGGAAAGGGGAAGGGGAGGGTGTGGTGAGAGAGGGGAGGGATTATAGGAGGGAGAGGGGAAAGCGGTGAAACGGGTGTGAGAGGGGGTGAGAGGGGTGGGAAGCGGAGGGGGTGAGAGGAGTTTTGATGGAGAGGAGGGGTGAAAGGAGATTAGAGGGAAGGGTGAGAGGTGGGGTAAGAGGGAGGGGCCGAGTGCCTTTACACCTTAAAGTTGCTTTTTGTATAGCAGTGATTCATTGAAGAAATCCAGCCCGACAGAAATGGCTGAAAAATAGAAAGTCGGAAATTCGGAACGGCACAAAACACAGGAGTAAACTCCAATCGCGCGTCGGAGCTGACACACACAATTTTTTTTTTGTTTGAACGCGCTAATCTCTGGAACTACCAGTCTGACTTTAATAATTATTTTTGCGTTTGATAGCCCAATCTTAAGGCCTTCCTTAAGATTGGGCTATCAAATGCAAAAATAATTAGTTTCCAAGAGTGATGTTAAATATGCTTATAGCCTTCTATAAGCATATTTAACATCACTCTTGGTAACTTAGGTGTTGAGCAAAAAGAAAAAAAAGTCAGAAAGAACGCTAAGCGAAAAGGAAGTAATTGTGCGGGCAGGCAATGCGATGCGACGGGGTGGGTCAAGGGAACAAGAAATTTCACGCAAACGAAGACGCGGGCAAAAGCTATCTCAATATTTTTGTTCCTGTGACTTATTTTCCGACATCCACGCGGGCGAAGCCGCGGGCAAAAGCTAGTTTAAAATAAATAACGAAATTTCGATTGCTTCATTATTGGATTTTTCGGCAGATCGGTGCTTGGTAGCTGTATTCTTAATAAACTTCAGTTAATGTAATATTTTTGAGCTGACTCCCCGCGGTGTTTCACGGCTGGTTTGAGCCCGATTCCAATTAGCGCGAACACACACATTGTAGTCGAGGCGAAGGGTGAAACTATTGCGAAGGGAAGCCGCTGAGTGCGACTTGTTACCTGCGGAAATTGCCGGAATTATTCTTGGTTTATATATTCTTGTATTTATTTTAGATAGATAGATAGATAAAACATTTATTCAGTGCACACAAAAGACACAGCACAACACACAAAAGTACAAGTAAATTATTTTATTTTAGAAATGTCTTTGACTTATCTCGGGAGCATGGGATCCCGGAAAGCTTACGAGGGGCCGAAGCCAACTCGCAGAGGCCCCTTAGACTATTTTAAAATGATGAAGAGGCACCAACCGAACGATTATCCCTGTATGCACTATGCAAGTGCACCCCCCAATTGCAGAACATGGAAACAAAACATATTGGGCTATGGGTTTAAATGGCTATACAACGTGTCGTTTTGCACCCTCGTCAAATTTCAGGAGGCTGTCATGTAAGCCATAAATAAACAAATAAAGTTAGTAGATTGGGTGACTTGAACTATTGAAGAGCTATATCCACTGCCTGACCAAATAAAATGGCAGGAGGTGACTTGCATACTCAATAATTGAGAGACCCCCGGAAACTGTCGCTAGTACATAGGTAGTGACGTAGGTAAAGACAAGGGGTCAACATGTCCTGAGGTGCTTGAGTGAGGAGTGGAGAGGTATTCCACTGTTATCAGGACAGTCTCGGAAGTACGGTCAAGATCCCAGCATTTTACTGGAATACTTTATCCCTTCCTAAAAGTTATGTCGTACATCTACATGTTAGCCAATTAATTAACTTTTGACGGAGTTGACCTAAATGTTACCTCAAGGTAACGGCCGGACTGACTATATTTCCAATCGCTTAAATCTCTTAAAATAGGTAGGTATATGAATACAAATTTCAATAATACATGTGAATTTTAGAATCATCCCCATTATCCCCTTAGGGGATGATTTTTAAAGACGCTGAAAGACGTAATAATTCTTTGTTTCTTACCAAATACATAAATTTGAATTTTCATAACCCTCAATAAAGAAATGTTGGGTACAAAGCCAAAAACACACACAAAACAAAGACACAAAGCAAAAAGCAACAAACAACAATAAAGGGGGGGGGGGGGTACAAAGTTTCATGCCCTATACAACCCCTTTATCCATGCCCTATACAACCCCTTTATCAATTATTTTTCAAACAAAAACTAGCCTCCCCATGATGCCATCTATCTGCTTGCCAAACAACCAAATCCCTTCAGTGGTTTAGGCGTGAAATGGTAACATACATACAGACAAGATTTACTTTCGAATTTTTTTTTAATTTTTTTTTTATTAGCCTACATTGTGTCCCACTGCTGGGCAAAGGCCTCCCCTTTTTCCTTCCACACCTCCCTGTCTTGTGCGATCTCTGGCCATGCACTTTCGAATTTATAATACACTATTAGCTTCTGTCCGCGACTTCGTCCGCGTGAAATTTCTTGTTCCCCGACCCACCCCATCGCATCGAATGGCCTTCCCGCGCTATTACTTCATTTCGCTTAGTTTTTTCGTTTTGCTCGGCTCCTAAGAGTCCTAGCGTGATGTTAAATAGCCTTTAGCCTTCCTCGAGAATTGGGCTATCAAATGCAAAAATAATTTTTCAAATCCGACTGCTAGTTCCAGAGATTAGCACGTTCAAACAAACAAACTCTTCAGCTTTATTATACTCGTATTAGTGTAAATAGGGATGGTTATGGATGAACAAAATACTACCTAAAAATGCTTGCTTTTTTTGCAGATCATCAGATCAGCCTGTCCAAAGCTAAATATCCTTATCTCCTACGTTTTTTTCTAGTTTTAGGTTAAACAAAATAAACCTGCTTTGCTTCATATTTTACACATGGTACTAAAAACATGGTTTCACTACGACACAACTTAGATGTAGCATAGATTTGAAAATTTGTATTCTTTCATTTTAATTTTACGAATGTATTTGGCTAAATGACTTAACAAGTTATTGCGTACGCGTAAAGAACGTTTCCGCCTAAAGCAGTAATAAAGATTGGTGATGTTGAAGGCGCACTCAGTTCGCGGATCGTGATCGGGTTTATGAATTGTGCCGATGCTACATCTAAGTTGTGTCGTACTGTACCAATTACTCATACATTATAATAGGTACTACATACATTAAAAGTAAAAAGTTATGCGAGGTCATAAATAAAAAATAATATACGTTTCGAATTGGGAACCTCCTCCTTTTTATCATCGTTTAAAAAAAGTAATTTATCATTTACTAAACCTCGTTTTACATAGGAATATTCAAAATGAAATTAGATTTGTCTAAATGTATAAAAACGTACACTAGTAATTAAAGTTTTACTTCTGTAATTTGTTAAAGTGTATTTCCGAGCCATTCGAATCGAACAATGCAAACATCACTGTACCTATGTTATGTAGCAGACAAACTTGCAAAAAAAAAAATTACTTGCAGCTAAGTATTCATTAAAATAAATGTACAAATGCGAGCCGGACACAGAGAGAACGCGTCCCCTAGCGACCAGCAGTGCTATTCTGTACAAATCTCACCGTGAAAACCTAGGTGAAGTGAGTTGTCATTCTACCTTATGTTAGGGATTGACACTATTGACAGCTCACTCCACGCTCACTTCACCTAAGTTTTCACGGTGAGATTTGTACAGAATAGCACTGCTGGAACGTTTCAGCAATACGCTGACAGTTACGTCAATATAAACTGGATGTGGCACTCTGTAGCGATTCGATAACTTGTTGCTGGAGTAAACAAGCACCACTGGAGTCGGCACGATGGACTCTATAATGTCATCACGCGATCTGAGTAATTCCTCCGTACCTATACGTACATACAAGACTGAGTGCCTTTAGTTCAGTTGCATAATATTACGTTATGTTTACTAGCTACAGCGGCGGCACGTGTAAGCGAACTATTTGACGTCTCGAGGTCGCGAAGTCTCCGCATTACCTACCCATTACATGTTTGATGCTAGACTAGCGGTCTACGGCTCTGTTGCGGCCGAGCGCTGGATTAGTTGCACTTGTAATGTGTCAGTGGCGGCGGGTATCAGCAGCCGCGGTGGTGACGGGCAGGTTCAGGGACACGCTGCGTCATAGCGATGCACTTTTAGCCGTTCGTGATTGCGCTCGAGTGCAGCATATTGCCTGCCAGTCAGGAAGTGGAATCGCGCGCGCCTCTCATTTTAACGACTACTCAATTGAATGTAATTTTGAGAAACAATTGAGTTGATCAATGTGTTTTGTGCGTGTAAGTTAGTGCCAGAGGATATTGCGTATGCGTTTCCTCTCCATCTTTGATTGTAATGCTTACGTATGCATATTATGCATACCCGTTTCACTTGAAAACGCCATAACACTTAGTACCAATTAATAGAAAACAATTTCTATTCGGATGAATATTTAAGAACATTTCATCAGAAGCTGTGGTGAACCAAATAGTGAAAATAAATGAAAGAGGGATTTATAGCGAGTGTCATAGCTGTGAGTAAGAATCGCGCCTGGACTAATGTAATCGGATCAGCGCAACCCTGCAGCTGAAGGCCGGGCGCGACCCGAGCACTCGACACGGTACCTACATCGCACTTCAGAACAGCACGCCGCACAGTGGATCGTCCCCATACAAGAGGTCGGACTTAGAATTAAATATTGAAAAAGTATTTAATTGAAAAAAATGAAATATGCAGTTGCATTACTCTATTAAGGAACTACAAAAAATGTTACTACAATTTTTTTATTTGACCAGTACTTTATGAGCAATTCGATGAAAAGTGTTATTTTTCTATGGAAATGGTCACAAAAATGTCTGTATCTCATGATTCCCTCCTTGTTTCGATTTGCGGTTTTCACTACTGTTATCTACCCATTTTATGCCACATTTTCTTCAAGGACACATGGTGCCCCCAGCGACCCCCTTCCGAGATATTTTGCTTTTAGTAACTTTACTTTTTATTGTATAACTGATGATATGGAGGTACATTAAGTATATTCATTACTGAGAATAAGTCATCCCTAAGTAGTTCCTTAAATAACAGGTGCATTTACGATTACTTTAATGACTTATGAACGCTTCTGTTGCCATTCAACAAACGCGTTAATGAGTCCTTAAGTGAAGATTCCCAGTACTTGCTTAATCTAATTAGTTATTGTAATTACTATGTTAACAGCCCTTAATCTCTGCATTGTGATTGTCTAATGTCATCATTAGCTTAGTAATGACTGAGTCGCATTTACAATAACACATCGAAAAGAAATAGAGTTTTATGATCAATAAGAAAATATGTAGGTATAAATATATTTTTTATTTATATAATATAACACTGTAAAAATAATTTAAAAATAAAATAACTATGTACCCTAAAACAAACTAAAAAAATAAACAACTACTAAAAACTAAATTATAATAGGAAATTAATTAATTAACACGACCATGTAGTTACTAACAACAATAGAAAAGAAAGAAAAAAACCATTTATTGGCTGATGGGTGGCATAACACAAAACAAAAAAAGAATAAAATTAAAAAAAAAATCACAAAAACTAGAATAGAAAAAAAGAATAGAATAAAAAAAATACACAAAAACTAGAAATTAACAAAGAAACTGCTTGTAAAATAATAATATTAGGTACTATAAGACTTAAACTATATTTTCTTCATCTTCATCAATAACGACATCATGATCATTATCATCGTCATCATCTTCTTCAACGTCACTACATGCAGCAAGTGTATCAGTTGAAACGTCCGCGTCAATGAACTCCAATTCACTCTGATCACGTATGAGTAAATCGTCTAGTTCTCTAAATGAAGACTTTTTGGCTTTATTTGTCATCTTCGGTCGTAAGCTGGCGAGAAGAGGATCGGAAGATAATAGCAGATTATGAAGAATGTCTTCATTAGTGGCGATGCTACTATGCTTTCGTGTATGACATTCTCTAAATTTGCGAAAGTCCTTGTTTCTTGCTTCAGATGCTTCTTCAGACAAAAAACCTATAGGCACTACTGATAAGTGGTCCACTATCTGTGATCCATGAATCAGCAATTTGTGTAAACTTGCTGGCATGTTATACCATGGATATAATTCCACGAATAAATTTGCTGTTTCATCACAATATGATTTGAATTTTTGGACTTGAATTTTTTCGCCTGAGGAAATGCATTGCAAAATAACGGCGAGTCTTCTAATTAAATTAACATCTAATTTAGTAATTTCGGCAGTTGTTTCAGGGTTTGCAAAAAATCTTCTTGCAGCATTTCCAGTGTTTGTGTTGCCACTACCCTGCTTAACAACGTCTAGAAGTAAGCCTGTTCTTCTTCGGAAAGCTTCTTGAATGGCTTCTTTCTTATCTTTAACTTTTTTTTTATTTTCGTCACCTTTTGCTTGCCATGATTTTATGTCCATTCTGTAAGAAATGTGTAATAAACATTCCATGGACCGAATCCAAGCATGCAATGAACTAAATCCATGCTTGTATAAATCTGTATTCACGGGTTTAGCTCTCACTTCTTCCAAGTTATTCATTTCGCTTGGGCGAGCTTTGCACAAATCACACACTGCTGCCGATGTACCAGATATGATTGAATGTACCTTACCATCAATCATGGTTAGCCATAGATTGTGAGTAACAGTAGCATTGCCGCAATCAGTCGGGTTCCGTTCACGAATCTCGGTCTCAAATATTTCCATTTCAGCCTTAACATTCGCTTCCGTTTCTTTCATAAATGTAAATGAAATCGGGCGACAATATGTGGTTGACGATGGCCGATCATTCTGCCACACTATACTTCCACTAGAAGTCACTAACTTAAGTGGTACAAGACTTGCCATAAATACACTGGATAAGTCTTGTTCACTTGTTGTTGTCGTTTGATGGTAAATGCTTTGACTTGAAGCTCCATCAAAACCCCATTTACTGTGAAGCACAAGTTGTTCACCAGCATCAAAATTTGATTCAAGTGAATCGATCAGCCTCCTAACGGTGAGATCAAGGAGGGCTTGGATACGTATCTTTGCGGAAGTTTCAGTCACAGTTATGTCTTCTTTTGCCGGGTAGCATTTAAGCTTTTCTTTAACTAACAAGTAGTAGCTTGGGTATTTCGCATGACCTTCTTTTAAACTAAAGTCCCGAAGTGTGATGTAACGCCACTTGGATAACTGCAAGTAAACGTAAAGAGCAAGTGCTTTGTGAGTAGGAACTTCACGAAGCGGAGGATTCTGCTTAGTTTCCAGGACATTTATAACTGTTGAGACGTGTTCAGGATTTTCCAGCAAATTTTTCATTATTCTGGCTATATCATTTTTTCCGGCAGACTTAAGTATACTTTCAACAGTATGCAAAAGCTCATCCGGACGACTGCAACTAGTAACATTTTCATTAACACGTCTTCTTTTGTGTCTAGTTGATAAATCTTCAAAGCGTTTGCGAGGAGATGTATATGTTGAAGTAGATGCATCTGATTTTGATGGACTGACTACCTCTTCTGCCTCATTTTCATTTGCTTCTTCAGTGTCAACAACATTTTCTTTAAAGCAATCTGGCCAAACGATATCGGAATTTAACCACTCTTCGTTCTTGTTAATGAACCTGTCAACTGTCCTTCTTGATTGCACCCATTTGGTGTAAACCCTATAGCAAAATCGTCGACACCAGTTCTTGAGATCCGTCACATCACTTTCACTTAACTGGACGTTAGTATTCGACTTCAATGTGTTAAATAAATGGTCATAGTCACGAAGATCTTTATGATTACGAAGAGCAACGTAAAGATCTAGGTAAGTAGAAAACCCACGGAAAGCCATAATGACAACACTTGGTAGAAGTTATAATTACAACTGAATTACATTTGCTAAACACACTCAAATATATAGGGCAGCAAGTAGGCAACTAGCAATGAATTTGATAAGCTAATGATGACATTAGACAATAACAATGCAGAGATTAAGGGCTGTTAACATAGTAATTACAATAACTAATTAGATTAAGCAAGTACTGGGAATCTTCACTTAAGGACTCATTAACGCGTTTGTTGTATGGCAACAGAAGCGTTCATAAGTCATTAAAGTAATCGTAAATGCACCTGTTATTTAAGGAACTACTTAGGGATGACTTATTCTCAGTAATGAATATACTTAATGTACCTCCATATCATCAGTTATACAATAAAAAGTAAAGTTACTAAAAGCAAAATATCTCGGAAGGGGGTCGCTGGGGGCACCATGTGTCCTTGAAGAAAATGTGGCATAAAATGGTTAGATAACAGTAGTGAAAACCGCAAATCGAAACAAGGAGGGAATCATGAGATACAGACATTTTTGTGACCATTTCCATAGAAAAGTAACACTTTTCATCGAATTGCTCATAAAGTACTGGTCAAATAAAAAAATTGTAGTAACATTTTTTGTAGTTCCTTAATAGAGTAATGCAACTGCATATTTCATTTTTTTCAATTAAATACTTTTTCAATTTTTAATTCTATGTCCGACCTCTTGTATGGGGACGATCCACTGTGCGCCGCCGCGAACTATTGTATGCCATCGGCTACATCGGTGTACAGACGCGACCCGGTCGCTCCCGTGGATCTGTCGCAGACGTCCGATTGAACGTCCGATCGAAAGCATCAGCAATTGATTATTGTAAAGTAGTGGCCGGCAAGATATCGATGAATAGCGACCTTAATTATAGACATATTCTTTTGATTATTTTCGTATAAATTCGGAAGTATTAGGGCGGGGAGGGGCGGAACAGGAGGCTTAGAAGTGGGCGGCGCAAGTTTTTCTCTACAGAATCTTAATAAAAGTTTTCAAGTTTAACAATTTTATTTGTTTTTGCACAATCATTACTTTAATAATTTATCGCAGGTTAATTCCTGAATCAAATCTGGGCCTGATTGATTTCCTTAGTTTGAAACTCGGTTCGTATGTGTACTTGTTGTCAGTGATTGTTGTGTGCGTGGGAGCCAAAATGTAAAGGTAGTGGTTGATCGCCGCGTCGCGGAGTATTCGCACAGCCTCTGGATCCGCAGGTGTTGATAGATGCGTGCTGTGAGCGTGTAGTGTGGCTAAGTGTCGCCAGTCGTGTGAGAAGTTGTCGCGGTGCGGTCGCGTGTGGCGCGTCACCGCGGCATGGCGCGCGAGTTCGCGCGAGTGCACGAGTTCTACCTGCCGCTGCACGAGCTGCAGCCGCCTGCGCAGCAGTACCACCACTATGAGCTGCATCAGTGAGTACTCACCCTTACACGTCTCCGAGCACCTACACGAGGTCCTACGGAATTACGCGGAAAACTGTCACCACTTAGAAGTACAATACACTTAAATAGGTACATTTTCATAGTATATAATAACTAGAAGTTACATAGTTTTTTGCGGTTATGGGACGTTTAAAAAATAAGCAACTATTCTTCGAATGATCACAAGTTTGTAAACTTCTATTCATCTTTATAAGGAATAAATAAAAAATAAAAAAGAAAATAAGTTAAAATAAGAAAAAGAAATAAAAAAAAATAAGAATAAGAAAAGAAAAAAAAAAGAAAAAAAATAATAAGTAAGAAAAAAGAAAAGAAAGAATAAGAATAAGTAATAAGTTAGTTAGTTATGGGAATAAGTTTTAATTTAGTTTGTTTTGGTGCAGACGTACAACGAAAACTTTATTAACCTGCACTAATGTGTAATATCTTAATTGATATTACGTCACAGTAGGTAATTACCGGAATGAGCATTAACAAATTAATTATAGCTAGTGATATAATCTAATAGTGCAGGAGTGGGTGAGTTGTACTAACGTAGGAGGCTGTTTTTCTATGAACTAAAAAGAGAAAGAAGAAAGAAAAGAAAGAAAACTTGTTTATTCTGTACAAATAAAACGAACATTAAAAAAATTAAATAAAAAATTACAAAATACACTCAAAAGCAATGTGAGCAAAAACCTCATATTCATTGAACTGTGTGTATGTGAATTTGAACTGATTTGGGGCAAGTCTTTTAATTTTTTATGTGTTCGATGCCAAACCAATTCCTATTTCACATAACCTTTGTTCCGGTTTTATTTTAATGTGTTTGATTTCATCAATATTGATAGATAAAGATAATGCACTTATTTGGTACTGTAAAAGTTTCAAATTACTTATATTTAACAAAATAAAATAAAAATAAGTACTAGGTTCTTAAATAGGGTTTATTTATTAAAGTATTAGCAGCGCCCCGCGCTTTCACCCGCGTAAGTCTCGAAACCGTAGGAATATCGGGATAAAAAGTATCCTATAGATTAATCTAGGTTATAAAATATCTGCGTGGCAAATTTCATCAAAATCCGTTCAGTATTTTTTGCGTGAAATATTATCAAACATCCTTCCATCCATCCATTCTCCTAAAATTTCACGTATAATATTAGTAGGATAAGATTGAAGTATAAGATTAGTAAAGAATCATTTATTCAGAAAATATAGACTAGACACCAGTTGTAAATGTTGTTGGTTTAATGTACAGTCCATATTATGCCAGTTTATGGCATTCAAAATAATTTTACATTAATATATTTTTTTTATTGTTCACCGATTTCTCCGTCAATTGTAGACCGATTTTGAAAATTCTTTTTTTGTTTGAAAAGGTTTGCTCTCACGGTGGTTTATTGTCACCAAGTCAGAATCTGATGACGTGATCCCATGGAAATCGAAATCTATAGATCACGTTAGTGAAAGAATCATCAAAATTTGTTCATTCGTATATGTATACATATACTTTCAGGAAAGTTAAGTAATACATTATGTAATTATTATTATGTACAAAGTTATATGCATAAATGCACTGTATCTCCGGCATTTCTAAGCGGATTTTGATGAGTCATCTTTTCGTTCGACTTGGGCTTACGTACTTATGTAATTGTATATACATCTAAAAATGGAACATAAAAATACTTTACAAAAAAAGTAAAAACCGACTTCAAAACCAAAAACGAATAAAATAACTTTCATAAAACACTTAAGGTCAGGTTGTTCGGGCCTGTAGGCCTTTGAAACGCTACCTCCGCCTCCCCCAAATGCAGCGCGACGTGTTTATTTACGACGCGCCGCCGACGATTTCGCAGAAAATCCATGCCACAGTGTAAAATATTTGCAGTTGATCAACTTAATTAGTTTTTCTTAGGTCGATATTTATTCCTTAGGTTTACATTTTATGGTGTCTAAGATGATTACATAAAATGTCGTGAATTTGTTTTCACATTATCAGATAACGATACCAACACGATTCGATAGCGATAGGTTCAATTATTACCGGCCCCATGATATTGTTGAATATCGATGACCATCGCGACTCGACAAACAAGCACACTACTAAGTATCGACGTCTCGAAGCCGGCAGTGCGAAAAATTTTGCTCAAGTGAAAGAATGCCCGCTACTCTCACCCCGCACTGTCTTCGCCGGTAGATATCGTGCCGATATCGGTATCGGTGTATGTGGAAATCGGTTATAATGTTATGGGCATGTGATGCGGAGAATGAAGAAAATGTCGTCTGGAATGTTTTGATTATGAATCTGGATGGCTACACGAGTAAGAGAAGACCAAAGAAACGATGGATGATCTGTGTGAAAGATGATATGGCTAGAAAGGGAGTGACTACCGTGATGACAACTAAGTAATAGAGAAGTATGGAAGATAAAAACAAGTTGTATCGACCCGAAAAAAAATGGGATAAGGGCAGGAGAATGTAGATGATCGGTGTCTGTCTTAGACTACGACGATATAGGTGACAATAAAACACAATGTAAAAGCGAATTATTCCATTACTTCACTGGGCGGAGCAGGAAACGAATATAGCAGATAGTTTCAGATTTAACTTTTAAATGATTATCATCGCGCTAAATATTTATGGAGTTAAGGCTTAGCGGAAGGAAGGATGTCAATCGTGATATAATAATAACATAAGAACGTCTATTTTAGTCAACATTCATCCAAGCAAATAGCTTAGTGGTTCGACGACTTCTTTGCAAACCTGTGGTTAAAAGTTCGATTCTCAACTGTTGATATTTTTTTCGATTCTTTTTTTACATTTTGTTATACTGTTATTTGATAGTTCGTAGAACGTACACGGAGTCCATGAAGTTTATTCCTTTTATATCATATACGGTTATAATAAAAATAAATATCAATGGTTAGCTGACAGTATTAATGAGAAATCCCGTGTGTACAATCTACTGTTATATTTTTTAGCGATAGCCGGGTTCGTCAGGAATAATCTGTAAGAATCACTGTGTATCAGTGTTGTGCCATTATGTATTAAATGCAGGAACGGCACGAACAGGCGTTTACGAGTATTTATTCACTAAAAACGAAAAACTTCGCAAGCAATGGGAAATTGCTACTGAAGGCTGCGGGTTTCGACCTTAGGACGAGCTGCTTCTCAAACGGACGACTCTGTATATTTTGGCTGCTGAGACCACAACTACAAACGTACTTACTGTACAGAAAAGTTTTATAAAATATGGCTGTTGTTTTAGTATATTGTGAACGAAGTCGCGGGCGGAAGCTAGTTAGAGATAAACATGATTTTGAGGTAGTAAGGTGAAAGTTTCAAATTGCAATGGTTCTACTGGGTATCAAAAAGTTTTGCAAAAGTAAATGTTAATAGAAATTTAATTTTTTCGTTAAAAAAAGATCTCTTTTGCAAAATTTCTTGCTTCTAGCCCAGCGATTTAGGCTGTGGATTGTCTGTCAGTGAATATATGAATTTTATCAAGTAGACAAGCCGTGTGCCCGATGGTATTTCCCATCGACATAAATGGTGAATTTTCATCCCCTATTTAACCCCTTTAGTGACTGAATGAAAAAAACAATAAGATTTTTATTAAGTACGGGCTAAAAATGGTCGTACTGCTTTGCTTCTGCTGTAACCATATTCTATTGTTTTTGATGTTGACCACTGCTCATAAAGATAAGTAAATATTGACAACTACATATGAAGGAACAATTGCCGTACTTTGTCAAGGGACGTACCTACTGCTACAGCTATAATTTATCGAATCTACTATTCTAAGACATCAAAATTAATTTAGTGTATTTTTTAACCGGCCCCGCTCATGTCGGATTGCCATCCCTTAGGACTATTAGCCTAAAAAAAATTGCAAGTATGTGTTAAAAGTTACAAACCAACAAACATACGATAGGTACGTCATCGAGTAACTTGCTTTGGAACATGGACACCGAGTGATAGGTACGGTTACCGCCTAACTAGGCTACGTTCACACGGCGCTATTTTTCAAGTGTATAGAATACGATATTTTATCGTATACAGTGACTTTTTGTACTCAAAACTGAAAGTTTGTTCACACAGCTAAAACGATACAAGAAAATAATGTTTTCGATCGACAATTTTTATCGTGTTCATGCATTAGGTTATGTTAGTATAGCACTTTTGTTTGAAACAGCTCGACGAAATTCTCTGGCAGAAAATCGTCACGTAACGAAAAAACGTTTAAATGCCCCCTACATGCGACTTTGTCTCTTTGTCTCTTTCTATTATATCTTGAAAGAGACAAAGAGAGAGAGGACAAAACGACGACAGACGAGGACGGAGAGGGGGAAAATTTTCGAATTTTACTTCATGGGTGTCGTTTTCATGGTTTTCGAGGGAGCCAAAGCCGGTAGTGAAGTTAAATTGAAAATTCAAGATGGCGGCTGTGAAAATTTTGTGTTTGCGTTTTAAATCATACGTTAGAAGGAACTTCATTCCTGACGGTGGTCCCCGACCGCAAATTTTTATTTTTTTCTAATTGTCATTGTTGTTGCCAGAGTGAAAGTTGATTATATTAGTATCCAACCGACAACCGGATACATTGTATTTATAGATATTATGTGTAATTAATGTAGGATATGGTAGTAGCGAAGATAGTTCGATGGAGAGTGAAATAGTAATATGGATGAATCTGAAGAAAAAATCTTAGAAAAATGTGTTTTAAAACTACTTCATAAAGGACCAGGATAAAAAATTATAAACTACTCGCGCTTGACTATAATTTTATCGATAATAATTTGCAATGTGTCTTAACACTATCGTAAGATGACAATTAAACGTCATCATACCACATATAAATAATCACATTTTCGAAAACGATATTATGAATTAAAACTATAATATAATTACGAGATATTTTTTCTGAGCTGTCGCAATTTCATATCTAATGTGTTCCTCTTTTATTTGAATTTTTTGAACAACTACAGAGAGAGCGAATTTTTAAAAATTTTGACACAGGTCCAACCTCCATGACGTCCCGCAGGACTCTGATCGCGAGCGGATTTAGCCAAATTGACTAATTTTGAGTTTATTTAAAATAAATCTATTAAACTCAAAAATCCAACCGTTAAATTCCCTCCGAAATACGATTACCTCATGATACATGCAATTTTCATATAATTTTATGCTGTAAATAGGAAATGAAACGGAAAATGGTTTTGAAATCGACCATGTTTCGGATTTTTTTTTCATCGAGGAAAGTACAACTTATCGTGTTTTGAACCGTTAATTTCCCTCAAGCAAGGATGTATCTATGGCATATATTTTTTTCAGGACCTTAATACACTAATTTGACCATTTAAAATTGATTCTGAAAACAGGAAAATTCGGATAACCCCCCGTTAACAGCTTCTGCAGTCGGTGTCTTCAATTCTTCAATGCACTTTAGCTTGACACCGACTTCAGAAGCTGTTATGTGTTTTTGAAAGTTATTTTTTCGTTTTTGGTTTTGAAGTCGTTTTTTACTTTTTTTAAAGTAAATTAATTTTTATAGTAACTCGTGCATTTGCTCTCGGAAAGCACCATTTGGTGAAATGGAACTGATGATGAAGTCTATATATTATTATGGCCACTAGAACTACTCAATAATACGTATTTCACGGGTTTCGATTCGATTACTTTAATATGGTTGCTAAGTAATTTATGCTCGTCACAATGCTTAAGGTGTTTTTCCTTTTGAGGTAACCCTAATACCAGCCTATTATTATCCCACTGCTGGGCAAAAATCTCTTCTCATACAGAGAAGGCACGAGCATTGATCACCACGCCTGCTCAAGACGGGGGCGATTTCAGACTTACATTACCTACCAGGAGCTAGACCACCACCTCTTAAAGCAGTATTATTTTAATCTTACATGAGTGTGGGAAAGAGATGGAGCTAGACGTTCTGTATAGCTCCATCTCTTTCTCACACTGAAGTAACATTAAAATAATACTGCTTTAAGAAGTGGTGGTTGGCCCCCTGAACTCAAGTCTTGAGGTTTCCTCACGATGTCCGTAATGTCTAAGATGAACTCAGTTTCAATCTGGAAAATGAAAAAAATGACTAATCGTACTCGTACGTATGTACAGTCAACAAAAGAGATATCTAGGCAGGGTATACTAACATATTTGTGTGTGAATTGCTTCATGTTCAATTGTATATATATTAGGTACTTTGTTTTTGCAATACTCCTACATTGTAACACACCAACACAAAATTGTATATTTTTACGAAATTGAACATGAAGCAATTCACATACAAATATGTATAAAACCCTGCCTAGATATCTCTTTTGTTGACTGTACATAATTATGTGTGAATCCCCGGCATTGTAAAACTTCCCAAGGACGTGATAATATATGACGTATGGCACATGGCACCTGAAGTGTTGGACTCACGACGGCACCCTTCAGCTGTTGGCCTGACGTTTAAGTCAGTTGTTATCTGCCTGGAGATATATTATCTCTGTTGAATGTTAGGTATCGCACGCGGCACACGGCACACCCTGCGTCATACTGCATCATCGCCACTTAGCCAGTTAGTACTCATACCTACGTAACAAACTCAGCACCCTAATTGCGTAACATACTATCAATCAAAATCTGAATAATTTTGAAGCTTACTTATTGCTAATCCTTTGCTTCATGCAATTTGCCTAGCCTTTTCCTAACTATGTTGGGGTCGGCTTCCAGTCTAACCAGATGCAGCTGAATACCAGTATTTTACATGAAACGACTGCCTTATCTGACCTCCACAACCCAGTAGCTGGGTAATACGATACTCCTTGATAAGACTGGTTGTCAGACTTTCAGGCTTCTGACGACCCGTAACGACTGTCAAAGATTCACGAATGACAGCCGAGGCCGAGGCTTAACGTGCTTTCCGAGGCATGGAAGAGTCTCGGTATGTAAAGATGGTCGCCCATCCACGGACCAACCCCGGCAAGCGTAGCTTAACCTGATGGATCGAGCCATGCGGCTGTTATTACTTTGCCACGAGCTCCTCTAATCCTTTGCTTCATATTATGTTCGAAAAATTTGTCTGCTCGACAACGTAAATAACGCAATGAATGTAGTTGAACTGTCAAAATGAAACCAACTCCGATTGATAATGTGTTACGCAATTAGGGTGCCGGAAAATTCCAAGAGATTTGAAAATAGGTACGTGCCTACCTATAAACTATTTTCATAATGTAATATAAACGTAACCTAAAAATAACAAAATTATATCCTAACATAACTAAAACTATTAAAAAACTAAAATATGGCATCGAAAAATTCCTCCGCATCGTTGTCGGCTGGTAAAGTACCCAAGAGACTGGCGGCATTGCCACGTTGTATGGCAATGCTAAGCCTCTGGCCAAGGTAAAAGCCAGCTCTTGGGTCACGGGAAGTGTCAACAAGCCGCTTGGAGATTTCGTTGAATAAACCATGAGCACACGGACCTCACGGCCCAAGGGTTTCAACCCCAAACGGCTCGAAAATATAATTACCGATAAGGTTATTATACTTTCGCCGCTTGAGGTTTTCCGCAGCCGCAGCAGCAGTGCCAGCACAGCACGCCGAGCCAGGAAGATGGGATGGCGCAAGAGTATCGACGCACGTTGCGTCCCACACTAAGGGCCTTCCCACCTTCCATGGAAATATAGACATGCCGGCCGGGGCCGTGGTGTCCGAGGCTGTTGACAACTTCACCACAATGACAGCGATGAGGAGAACAAGAAGGAGCTCCTAGACGCAGTGAAGCAGCGAGGCGGAAAGTAGTGTCGTCGAACAAAGTGCTTATGTTCGACGACGGTAGTGCATGAAGCCGCAGACCCGACTCCCACTTACCCACAGCCAGCAGGCGCGCACGCTCCGCAGTAGTAGCAAACGTATCAAGTAAATTGACTACTCTGCAGAGCGGCTCATCCCACCGTCTCTGGGAAGATGGATTGTCGGGTGGATCTGAATTCGGGCAAGCGAGTCTCCTGGCATCCATAGCCTCAGTGAAACAAGGCACATCAAAATTAACCAGTGTGGAGGCTAGGATTTTCCTGATTAATTTCTCTGTGCCGTGGACCGATGATATGAATGCCGGTAAACTAATATTAGAAATTTTGCGGACGCCGTGGCCTCCCATACGAATGGGAAGAGTAGCTTGTGGCCAAGCGCGGTCGTCCATGGCCACATTTTATTTATTTATTTTATTTATTTATTTATTTTCATAACACAACTATTATTACAGGTCTTAAATTAACCTAATGCAATAGTTAGTTCAATAAGTACTTATATCTAATGTAGGTAATAACAACTTCAACAACTTATTTCTAATATTATCCAATATCTATCGAACAGTCAGTAAAGTCATTTAAGATCGAAGATAAAGTATGCCGGATAATTTTGTCCATTTTGTCTAAAAGGTGAGTGTGCTTCCATAAATGGGAAGCGCGAAGGAAATATGTTAATTTAGGGCCGAAACAGCAGTAACGGATTAATGTTATGGCCGAATGAATGATAATTTGGAGCAATCTTTCGGAAACGTCATTGAAATTTTGGATTTTTTCCTCAATGAAAACAGGAAATGAATTTTCACATATTGGACACCCAACGAGGCGAAGAGAGTTCTTTTCAATAATTTTGATTTCTGGGGCTAATGTGTTAAATTTGGGAAGTGTTAGATGTCTATCAGCATCGTCCGCTAAGAATAGTTCACATTTCGAAAGGTTGAGATCAAGGCCAATGGAATGAAGTTCATTTTTTAAGAATTGAAGGTCATTTAAAACAGTTTCTACATCGCCTCCCAAGGTACCATCATCAAGATAACAAACATTAAATTTGGAATTTAGTTGTCGAATAATTGGGTGAATGGCTAAACTAAAAATCACTGGCCCGAGGGGGTCACCTTGTTGACAGCCAACAGCAGATTCCAGAAGGTTGTCCCGATACAGTAATTTAGAAGGGTGTCTGTAACATTGCCAAAGGAAACTATAAATTTGGGGTATAATTTTTTTCATAATTAGTTCGTCATTGCTGTCTCGTATAATTGAATGGTATCGAAATAGGCACGGTACTCACGGGGCGCCACGATAGGTACCTACTAGGTACTCTAGGTACCTACTAGGTATCTGCGTACCTCTTTGGCGCTGGTGATCTACCGCCACACGTCAATCGCTAATGAGATATAAACTGCTTTGTTGCTTACCTATACTTTGTAACGCACGGGGCTCCACGATAGGTACCTACTAGGTACTCTGGGTATCTACGTACTTACTCTACGGCACTAGTTACCTACGTCACGTCAGTCGCTAATGAGATATAATCTGTTTACGTATACTTCGGCTGTACAGTTTCTAGAAGTTATGCTGGGGATGTTTTTTCAATTTTGTAAATGTTAGTTACTATGAACTAAAGAGCATGGCAGTTGAGAGACATCTACTTTTAGAATGGGCAATTAGCTTCAACTTTCTGGCTAACTGAACGACTCTTTGACAATTCAAAAGTGCTTGTACCTAAATGATTTAATAGAATTATAATGCTTTGAGTTTGAGATTTATGTTTTCGTAGTGGCGCCACTTTAGATTGTCGGAACATACAGAACTCTATTCGGCTTAGCGAAGCATTTGTATGCTGCTATTTTAGACTTCGGATATTCGGACTTTATCTAGGACCAGAGTTCTTGTCAAAACGAATCAAACGAGCCCAAACTCGTATATAGGGTTGCGTCGTTTTATTACTGAGTACCCATGGCCACCATCCGGCTTCATCATCAGATCAGCTCCATGTCATAATAATGTTATATTGTATTCATATTTATTGTCATTCGATTTACTTATGCATGTAAAATTTCAGCTCAATCTGAAACTGGGAAGTGGGTCAAATTTTACTTTAGACAGACAGACACATCACCTCCACAACCCATTAACTGGGTAAGTAATACGATACTCCTTGGTAAAACTGGTTGTCAGACTTTCGGGTTTCTGCCGACCCGTAACGACTGTCAAAGATCTACGAATGATAGCCGGGAGCAACGGCTTAACGTGCTTTCCGAGCCACGGAGGAGTCTCGGTATGTAAAGATGGTGACCCATCCACGGGCCAAACCCGGCAAGTGTAGCTTAACTCAATGGCTTAAAACAAAATACATAATAATATATATTTTGTTTTATCGAACTACAATATTAGGTATAGTAAAAACCTACAGGAAAATTGATAATTATTGTCAAACATCCCTAATAAGTATTAAACATCAATGTTACCGGCAATCTATTTATAAAAATTAATGCCTATTTCCCTTTGTCACGCCATAACTTCAGAACGGCTTGTCCGATTTGATTATTTTTTGTTGTTTTTCTCCTCTTTACTTTACAAGACAAAAAAAAAAAAATTAACAGGACAACGTCTGGCGGGTCAGTTAGTTATAAATAAGCTTGATATTTTTATTTTGCTGGCTTATAGACCGGTCCATTCTTCTCAGAGTATTCGAATTGGAAACATCGAACTCATCTAATTGTTAAAAACATAATTTATTTTTTAAGTGTAAAAGTGTTTGTTCATTATAAATAAAAAGATTTATCATTAAAATAACTCGAACGATAACTATTTAAAATAATCCCAGAGCTCAAATTGATTTGAGATTAAAAACGAAGGGGTGCCGATGGGAGGCTGGGGTGGCGGCACCCGTCATCGGCGCTGGTGGCATCGACAACATATTAATTAATATACACCTAGTTGTGAAGGCACGCTGCATTCATTAATTCACCTTTTTCGCAAGGGCTAAAGCAACAGTTTTCAAGAAGAGCAGTCCCGTCATATTGTAACGGCCGTCAGGAAAATCTGTTATTTTCACCTTTTTGTAATAAAGCGCTCTGTGTATTTGGACAGCCGATGTGTGTCCGATCAGCGTTTTCTTAGGAAACCATAGCTTTACAGTGCGTTAAGATAAGATAAGATAAGATAAGATAAGATAATTTTATTTGTTCAAAACATGAGTATACACACACATAGCATGCAAGATGACAAATATAATTTTGTGACTTCAGTCATGTTTTGCCAGAACGGCGTACAAATATGAGACATCGAACTCTAGACAGTATCCATCAATTTTAAAATCGTTCATTAAATGGCAATTAACAATCCAATTTAGACCATACTAAAAACAAAATAGTAGAATACTAAAGTACAATAATCATAACTAAAACATAACTAAAATCATAACTAAAAACAATACTCATTTAAAATAAATTCAATACACATGTCAATATACAAATACCACTAAAGCAATACATGTCAAAGCAACTGTTATTATAAGGATGTCAATATAAAAGTCAAATTAATTTATCGGTTAGGAATTCGTCAGTGCTGTAATAGATTTTCTCTAACAGAAGGTTTTTTAATCTATTTCTTAATTTTTCAGTGGGTAATTCCCTCCAATGTTTTGGTTACGAAGTCATCAACACCGGACTTCTTCTAAAAGTTGGCTAAGCTCACAAAAATCTATCTCACCGCGTTATTTCTTCGTCGTCGTATGGATGATTCTATTTATACATATCTTCTATAAAAATAAAAATCAATTGCCGAATGTACGAGTATATAAGCGCATCACTTGACAACGGTTACACCTATTTGACTAATTATTTTTTGTTGTGTTTGTAATTGTCAGGATAAGATTTGTATGACAGATTTTTTTTTGGGAAACTCACCGGAAACTTCGGGAATTTGGATGGTATTTTTGTATGAAAACAGACAACACACAGCCTAAACCACTGGAGATAGAGACATGAAATTCATCTGGGCGACGCCGGGCACAATCAGCTGAGTAGTTAAGTAATCATTATTTAAATGAGATAAAAGAAGGAAGCTATCAACACCTTCAGAGATGCATCGCATTGTATTCAATGGAACCCCGGCGGAATGCCGTTTTTTTAATATACTGTGTCATAGTGAAATAGATCAACAATACCTCTATTAATTTGTTGTTGGATGCGTAGGCGTCACGTTCTAATTATACATACCTACTTACCTGCACTAGCGAAGTAGCGACCCGTCTTTGCTTTGCACGGTTTTAACGACTTGACAAAACATCGAAATTTCTTTATTTTAAGTACTTAAGTTTAATATTACCTAGGTTTGATTGTAAATTCTCTAAATGACGGTGAAAACCGCATCAAAATCTGTTGCGTAGTTTAGAAGAACAACGGGCTCACACAGACAGACACGAAAAACATGCAGTGGTAATTTGCGTAACAATAATAACCCCACCGTAGTATCTCTGCGTTGACGTCGTGGTGGGGCCTGTGCGCTTCGAGTTCTAAATCTATGTCTGTAGAGTTTACTTTGCCGGAACAGGTCTAGGATGAGGAGCCAGACCAAGAGAGATACAGAAACTCGCAGGGCAGCATGTGGCGAGCTGTTGTGCAGTAGCGACCCCGCGGACCCTATCTCCCGGGAGAAGTCTTGTTCCTCACCTCTCGCTTGCCTTTATTGGCTGGCTGGAGTGAACACTGACGAGGAACAGAGCTCCCACCTCTGTCTTGCCTTTATTGGCCGGCTTGAGTGGAGATTCGCAACAGCAAACGTGTTCGGAGGAAGGAAGTATTCCAGTAAGATGCTGGTAGGGATCTTCACCGTACTTCCGGGATAGTCCTTATAATTGTGGGATACCTCTCCACTCCTCACAAGCACCTCAGGACATGTTGCCCCTTTGCCGCTACGACACTTAAGTGCTAGCGACTCAAAAACTTTCGCGTTTATAATATTATTAGTAGAATTAAATTTCATGTCTACTCGAACTTAAATTTTTGTAGGTCCACTAAGGTAAGTCTCTGTTTCGAGGAGGCGGTGCAGCAAACTATCAAGTTGGGCAATTAAATAGCAGTTGAATCTCTATTCTACGCCCAGGAAGAATGGGGATTCCACCCTTCACCTAGCTAGACGATCTAGAAACAATGCCTTCACGGTCCTCCGTGGACATTTCTTAATACGGTTATCGTTGCTACGATGTTGCCACGGAACCGGATTTTCGTTTGTTTGGACCCTGAACAGTGTACGTTATTGATATCGCTTTGTCTCTGTGAGCTGAAATCAGTTTTAAAGACATATGATTGAGAAGATGCAATTTGCAGTAGCAATATCTGTTGCTGTAAAGAAACTCTTTTCGTAAATCCCGCACGTAGATGTCATGTAGACGTCGCGCGAGAGTGTACTTACATACGAATAGAAATTATACGATGAAACGCAAAAAAATAAACTTATTATGAAAATGAAAGGTGAAATAAAAACCGGCCAAGTGCGTGTCGGACCACGCACGATGAAGGGCACCGTAGTTGGTTGACTTTTACTCGTTAACTTGAAAGCCTGAGCTGTGATAGTTTTCCTTTTAACTTCGTTATATATACTACTACCGTTTAGCTACCAGGGGACACTTGGCTCTAACAAAAATTTGCACTTTAAAGCTTAACATTTCAGAAACGGATCCCTAAATCGAAAAATGGTTTTCACAAACCCACAATATTTTTGAAAGACCCATCCAACAACACCCCACACCATGGGGTAGACGAGAACAAAATAACACCCCCACTTTACGTGTAGGTAGAGAAGGTACCCTAAAAAAATTTTTATCATGTATTTATTTTACCACTTTGTCGGCGTTATGAACATCCATGCCAAATTATAGCTTTCTAGTACTAAGAGTCTTTGAACTAAGCTGCAGATGGACAGACGGACACAGCGAAACTATAAGGGTTCCTTGATGACTACGAAACCCTAAAAAGAATAAGATATTTTTTATTTTTCGGTCAACTGATTAAGACCCAACTAATTAACAAAAGAGTAAGATGACTATCCCGCTCCACGTTATTTCTTTCATCGACTAAGTACTCCAAAGTTGCAAAGCCGTCGGCTCGGCAGCATATCAGATTCAACACGCCCGTGCTGCGACCGGTGCCCCCCCCAGCCTCCCCACTGTCACCTCGTCGTTTTTAACAGTGAATCTATTAAATCACATAATACAGGAAACTCTGAACAAATAAAGAATTTACCGAAATCTTACTAACAGTTAATCAAGAAAGAATTCAAACTTTTAATTGGACTTTCCTTTAACGATGTTAATTAATTTCAGTTACAAGTTATTTTGTAAAAAATAAACGAGTCTCTAGGTACTTATTAGTTGTGGCAATATACCATGCCTAATAACTGGCTGATATTGACTGGCTATATATTGTAAGTATATTGTTACTAGCAGAGGCCCCGCGGTATCACCCGCGTAAGCCTCGAACCCGTAAGAATATCAGGATAAGAAGTATCTGTGTGCCAAATTTCATCAAAATCCGTTCAGTAGTTTTTGCGTGAAAGAGTAACAAATATCCATCCATCCTCACAAACTTTCAGTTTAGAATTTTATCCCACGGGTACCGTACATTTTTCCGGGATAAAAAGTAGCATATGTGCTATTCCATAATATAAACTAACTCTGTGCCAAATTTCACCCAGATCAGTTCAGCCATTTTGGCGTGATTGAGTAACAAACATCCAACTTTCTCATTTATAATCGTAGTAAGATAGTAGGATTCAGCTGCATCCGGGTAGACTGGAAGCCAACCCAACTTAGCTGGAAGAAGGCTATGATGTTGATGATGATCTTTAATTGTTTGCAGCCTTTTGCTGCAACGGTTTGGACCACATACAAACGTACTCGTAATACTATAGTTTCTTCATCATCATTCTCCAGCCCTTATCCCAATCTATTTGGGGTCGGCGCAGCATGTCCTTTTATTCCATACTTCTCTACCAGTCGTCATCTCGGTAGTCACTCCCTTTCTAGCCATGTCATCTTTCACTCAGTCCATCCATTGTTTCTTTGGTCTTCCCCTACTCTTATAGTCATCGACATTCATACTCAAAAACTTTCCTCACGACATTTTCCTCATTCCTCCGCATCACATGCCCATACCATGGCAACGGATTTAAGCACAACTTTTCAGTCAGTTTAGTTTTTTACTACATAACGTTATAATTATTCTATAGCTTGTGGCTAAGTAATACCAGCCGCACGGGTCGATCCATCAGGTTAAGCTACGCATGCCGGAGTTAGTCCGTGGATGGGTGACCATCTTTACATACCGAAACTCCTCCGTGCCTCGGAAAGCATGTTAAGCCGTTGGTCCCGGCTGTCATTCGTGGCTCTTTGACAGTCGTTACGGGTCTTCAGAAGCCCGAAAGTCTGACAACCAGTCTTACCAAGGAGTATCATGTTTCGCAGTTACTTGGTTGTAGAGGTCAGATAGGTAGTCGCTCCATTTAAAATACTGGTATTCAGTTGGATCCGGTTAGACTGGAAGCCGACCCCAACATAGTTGGGAAAAGGCTAGGCAGATTGATTGACGTTATAATTATTATCAAAGTGCGTCCGAGTGCCGCCTCTGTACATATTCGCATTGTAGATATCTTATGCATAGTAGGTACCTATATTATTTACACGATCTCACATAGTATTTCCGCGTGCGTCATTTACTATTTGTTTATTTACTATATAAATAGTATATTATGTTACTTGTTCTAGTCGATATATCATGTGGACAGCCCGTATTATACACAATTGTACGTACGTACATTACACATTGATTTCCAGAAGGTACAGAATATGAAACATTCACCATAAGAGCAGCTCATAAACCTCGTGAAAATTCAACCAAATACTATGCAAAAGAGCATTACGAATTTGGCACTAATGAAACTGGATGCATCTCACATAATAATTAAATATTTTATGATTTTCGTTAAAAGGATAACAATCATACTGCCTGCCTAGCCTTTTCCCAACTATGTTGCGGTCGGCTTCCAGTCTAACCGGATGCAGCTGAATATCAGTATTTTATATGGAGCGACTGACCTCCACAACCCAATTACTGGGTAATACGATACCCCTTGGTATAATAAGACTGGTTGGCAGAGTTTCGGGCTACGTGTTTTCCGAGGCACGGAGGAGTCTCGGAATGTAAAGATGGTCACCCATCCACGGACCAACCCCCGTAAGCGCAGCTTAACCTGATGGATCGGACTGTACGGCTGTTATTATTTAGCCACGAGCCCCTCCGTTCAATCGTTCAATTACTATTATTTTATTTGGGTTATGCAAATTGCGCTGGAACATAGATTATTGTGTGATTATCCGATCTTAGCGCGATGACCATAGGAACCGACTAAACGTAATACCTGTCACTTCAGTTGTCATGCTGCGACACAGTTGTACTCTTCAATTATGCAACTTTATAATTCGTTGTATAACGTTGCTAAATTGAAGAGTACATCTGTGTCGTAGCATGACGACTGAAGTGACAGGTATTACGTTTAGTTGGTTAACCAGACACAGTGGTTTTTTTTGTTTATCTTTATTTAATTACTTAAACCGATGGATTATGGAGACGTAGTTTACGCGACTGCGGGCAGCTGCGCCGGCCACGCTTGCTACGACTTGCATCGCGCCCAGCGAAACACTTCGCGACCACTGCACTATAATAGGCTGCCATTCTATTCTGATTTGCAAATAGATCGGCCCGACACTGGCAAATTGCATTGTCACAAAATTAGGTCGACTACCGCGTCTTTCAGGCCTGCTTGATAGATTCGAGAATGAGAATAGCCAATTTATTACTTGCTGGTAAAAAAACTGTTTTCTATTTCACACTTTTTTTTAATTGGCCTAAAATATATAAGTAGGAATTGTGTAAACTATATAACTGAAATAGTAAAGAACTAATAAGTGGGCCACGTGTATGTCACACGTGTAAGAAGGTGGTAGAAGCCTGATAAACTGCTGTGAACTTTAACACAACTTAAGAGGCCGAATAAGAAATTTTGTCGATTTCGCTGATTTGTGTGATTTTACAAAAGTAATTTTACAGTTACAAATACCGTATTTCTATAAGATTTAATGCACAACATGAAAGATCATTTCAATTAAGATCTAATGAATTAGCAAATGTTTTATTTTGCGTCGAGTTTAATATGCGAAAATTAGATTGTTTTATAAGATTTTTTAATGCCATGTTTGTTTTTTTTTTTTTTTGGAAATGGATTGATTTTGAACTGAAGTTTATTTCTCTTGTTTTAATTATAGGAACGATAGTTCTAAGTCGCCGAAATCAAAAGCAATTATTTGCCAAATTTCTCTAAAATTTGACTAAGTTAAATATTTTAATTTGAAAGTAGTAAAAAGGGATTGACATTGTAATTTTTCCATACCCGTTAATGTCAAAACAATTTGTAAATATGTGATATTCTAAACCTCTTACAGCAAAAATTCACAAAACAGTCGCCGGTTTAGGTCGCTAAATCAAAAGTAAAATAAAAAGTAGCTCATTACATTAGATCCATAGTTCAAATGTTCTTTCATATTGTGTATTAAAACTTATAGAAATACAGAATCATATCTGTAAAATCGCGTAAATCTGCGAAATCGGCATGTATACGTCCTCTTAACACGAGGTGCGAACTCGATCACGGTCTATAATAGCTCTCTTTTCTCCCTTATAAACTACCAACTAATTATACTAAAATAACCACTAATTGGTTTGGTAATGATTTTCCAGGGCTTGCTTTGTCTTTTAAAAAGTTTCTGTATGGTGTCCTTTTTATGTAGGTATTGTAGAAATGTCTATAGATATAATAACTTACTTATCATGCTTTGCATGTCTTCGTTCGCCTCGTAAGTTGCGTGTTGCCCTGACGCCTACGCATTTGCTCTGATACTTAGATTGCATGCAGTTCTTTAGTGATTCATAGATAGATATGCTATTAAATAGTTATTATACTAGTACTTGTAAAATGAATGCACGTCGTGGAGATCAGTAAGTATATTCAAGGAAGTTTGGACGTGGGACCAGTTACTGAAAAGTTGAAGAGGAATCGTTTGTCTTGGTATGGGCATTTGACAAGGAATGATGATGAACTAAAAGAGTGATGGTCACGAATACAATGCTGATGGACGGAGAGGGAAGACCAAAGAAAAGATAGATGGATGTGTAAGAGATGATCACCATGATAACCACTCACGCGTCCCTCTCCCCGCGCGACGTCATTAGGATTGTCCTTGAGAAATTTGAGACTTTTTGTCGGCGCAAGACGGGCGCCTAGCCACTTACACACGGCTTGTACACAAGAAATTTATATCAATGGACATTCAACGAATGACTGTTTCCTAAAGTGGATAGACTAGGCTAGATTACGAATTTTGATTTAGAACAATAGATGACTTAGTTTTTTTTCAAAAGGACTGAATGATAGAGTGACGGCTGACTGACAGGGGTGAATACAAGAAAAAAAAACGTGTTGCGCCGACCCCAAGTAACATTGGACAAGGGCAGGAAGATGATGACTTTGCCAGCGATTTCGTCCGCCCAATATCCCCTGTACCGTAAGTATTTTCAGCTTTATAGAACTACGCGAGAGAGAGACACGCGGGTCTGAATTGATGAGTCAGTCAGTCAGTCAGTGAGTGAGTCAGAACTTTGTTTTTTTGTATGTACTTATTGATTAAAATATATCCGCAAAGTTTAACTTTTTGTAGTTTTAAGATAAGCCCTCGCATGCGAAAAAAAAAACTTATTTTCCAAAAAAATACAACCGACTTCCAAAACAAACTACAAAGTGAAAAATAATTTTAACCTCGGAAAACGGTGTCTGGTTAAGTGTATTTTCGTTCTTTGCCACCGACTTCCGAAATCAAAGTTATTTTCACTTTGTAGTTTGTTTTTGGAAGTCGGTTGTATTTTTTTGTAAAGAAGTTTTATTTTTCACTTTTTATTTATGGTACCTAACCCACACAAATTCTAATACCACTACCTGCAAAAGAAATTAGAACATCATCCACATAAAAGTGAGGAAAAAATACGTATTATTGAAGCTAACTCAAAAACTGCCCAAGCAAAGTTAATAAATTTTTTATAGGACCAACTTTGAGGTACACCCTCTCGAATAAAACAAAAAAATTTCAAATCGGACTACTCTGTAAAAAGTTATGCGAGGTCATACATAAAAAAAAATTAAGTACTTGTCGACTTGAGAATCTTCTCCTCTTTTTCGTCGGTTAAAAAACAGAACATTAATTACACAATGCACAATATAATTTTAAGCAGTAACCTTTTTGAATTTTCGGTTTCCTTTGCATACGCATGTGCATTGTGAAAATGCATGCTTAAGCATCGATTACATTGTCTCTTCATTGATTGCATAGCTCTTATTATACAGTGACTGTACGTGTAGATTAAGTGATCTATATCGGGACACGCGAGCTGCCAATCTTAGTTACTTGGTTAGGTCGTCGACGTGCCCTACTATTACTACCCATCACTCACTGCTGACCCAAATCCCAGGACGAAATGCACCGTCTAGCACATCTATGTACCTATGCTACATATAATAGGTCTTTACCTATGAAATTGCCGTTTTTTGAAATTTCCAGAACGGAAGCGAGCAAACCAATTACAAGTGGTGCGTTGGTTTGTAGTGTTAGCTCCGTAAACGTCGTTGATGTTGCGTGCCGCTTGTGCCGCGTTGCTGCCACGACGGTACTCATATTCCATAATTACTCGAATTTTTAACGTATCCATGATGACGAAAAAGATTGAAATGCGATGAAAATGTAACACTAATCAATAAACAAATGACTACTTTTGGAAAAAAAAATCCATGTTTTTAAAATAAAATTAATTTGAAATCAGAATTCTTAGCCAAACAAAAATTATTTTGATTTGAAATGGCCAGTACTGCAGAACGGCAATTTCATAGGTAAAGACCTAATATTATGTACGAGTATGTATAATAGACAGTTTCGTTGAGCCTTTCAGCAGGAGTGAGGATCTCAATATCAATATAAATTTTTCAGGGAATGGGGATTCACAGAGTTGTATCACTTATAGAGTCATGAGGAACAAGGAGAAAAGTTCACTCATCCTCTATTGAAAAGGGAGGATCCTCCGACCAGACGGGTGTTGTGTCTGGTGGGCTACTGCCCGACGGTTGATGTCGGGACGTTGTATATTTGCTAGTCGCACGGCAAACTCTGATTGTGCGATGCAGGATTTGCGTGACGTCATGTCATTGTGATGCGTAGTTCGCAGGTGCGATGTAAACAAAAATTTGACATGCAAGCGTAGTTAGTGATTCATTCCGATACAAGCAATTAGCTATTGCGCGCGCGCGTTGTTCGTCTCCTAATATTTTATGTTTCCCCAATCCAGGATGCAAAGTACCTTATGTCCTTCTCCTGGTCCCAGGACCTATTCGGTACCTATCTGTCAAATTTCTTCCAATTTTTTCCGTGCGTTGGCGGAAAATTCTTTAGACGCTATGAAGTTTGAAGTCTGTATTTACCTGGAATAATCTACACAAAGAAATAAAAAAGCCTCCCGATTTTCTCGCTACTACACACACAAATCAATCTGCCTAGCCTTTTCCCCACTATGTTGGGGTCGGCTTCCAGTCTAACCGGATACAGCTGAATACCAGTATTTTACATGTAGCGACTGCCTATCTGACCTCCACAACCCAGTAACTGTGTAATACGATATCCCTTGATAAGACTGGTTGTCAGACTTTCGGGCTTCTGACGTCCCGTAACGACTGTCAAAGATCCACGAATGACAGCCGGGACCAACGGCTTAACGTGCTCTCCGAGGCACGGAGGAGTCTCGGTATGTAAAGATGGTCACCCATCTACTGACCAACCCCGGCAAGCGTAGCTTAACCTGATGGATCGACCCGTGCGAGTGTTATTACCTAGCCACGAGCTCCTCCCGCTACACACACATAAACATTTTTAAATAACAGTGTTAACAAACATTAAGTATTTAAAATAACACCACAATTATAGAGCGCTAAATATTATTCAGCTTCAACTCTTGTAAAAGTTTCTTCTAAATAAAAAAAAACTCGCCTGAAAACGAACTTTTAACAAAGCAGTTTACGTCTCGTAGCCTTGCCTACGCGCGTAGCAACGCGATGATGCTACGAGACTGGCCGAAAAAGCAGATGTTTCGTAGCGGATGGTATTGTTGCTACGCTGATATTAAGAGGGCTGTCGCATTTTAGTACCTCTTGCTCAAACGGGACTAAATTTATAAGATTGTTAAATGAAAAGATGCTTTTTTGAAAAATGTAATCAATTAGCGACCTAGTAAATAATATTAATTTAATAAGTACCTAATTATTAAAAACACCTTTTTTTTTTCCTAATTATTGACAACACGGTTGGCGCAGTGGTTGAGCGATTGACTGCTGCGCAGCATGTCGCGGGTTCGATTCCCGCACGGAACAAATATTTGTACGACCTACAAGTATTTGTTCCGAGTCTGGGTGTTTTTCTATCTATAATATGTATGTATTTACAAAAAAAAAAAAAAAAAAAATGCATATAAGTAGTTTATCAGCCATCTCGTTACCATAACACAAGCATTAGGTTGCTTAGCTTGGGGCTAGATGGCGTTGTGTGATATGTCCAAACATATTTATTTATTATTTATTTTATTTATTTCTATTGTGTTATCAATAAACTAAGCTCAAAAATTATGATCTGTTTTTGAGATGAGATAGATAAATGCCACAATAAAAATGTGTTTTTAATAATTATTACCTATTAAATGAATGTTATTTACTAATCCGCTAATTGGTTACATTCGTCAAAAAAGCATCTTGTGCGCGAGAGAGGTGACAAAACGCAACAGCCTTCCGGTCTCATCATACAGTCGTACGACGAGAGCCCGAGTTGCTTACGTAGTTCGCCGAACTTCGTATGCAGCTCGGGCTTCGTCGGACGACTGTAGGATGTAGAGACTGTGATATTACAATATGCAGCTGCTCACACAATGAGCATGTTTTCAGTGAAAGTGAAAATGTCAAACTATTATATAGCCATTTTCTCCTCTCCTACTTCGCTCTGACAAGGTCCACAATGATCATGTCTTTGTAAACCTACCACCTAAGTTCTCATTGTAGAAGGCAATAAATAGTTTTTTACCCGACTACGGCAAAGCCAAAAGGAAGTGTTATGATTTTAGCAGTCTATGTATGTAAGTATGTATGTATATAAGTATGTATTTACGTGTGTTCCACCGTAGCGCTTAAATTACTGAACCGATTTTAATGAATGAGCTATCAATAGATTCGTAATAATGGTCCGGGTGACATAGGCTAAATAAATTCTCCCTAAATTTAAAGTAGACTTTACACGTAAATTTCTGACCACGAAAAAAATAAAATTGAGATAATAATTACATGATTGGTGTCAAAAGAAAGGTCTTGACGAGCATATTACAAATATGTATATATGTCATATTGTTTAAGTAAATAAATATTTAAATTGTTAATAATAAGTAAAAGTGGAGGTCAATGTTATTAATTTAATTGGTTACAGACCGACCGCAGCGAGCGTGATTTTTCAGTAGTCGGGTTTTAGTTTTTGAACTTACTTTTATTATTTAAGAGCATTATGATGAAAATAACAAAGAAAAACATTGAAAAAGTGCAATACTGTGGTTATTTTCTTTACTCTTTACACGTAAAGAAAAAGACAGAGACGAAGGCAAAAGCTCGGTGCGCCCTTAAGTTATCTCACGAAGTTCACTTGACCTTATCATGTTTATTTCATTTCCATTTCGAAATGAAAAATAATTTTAAAATTGCTTCCAATCCATTATTTTTGCAGTTCTGATTAAAACGTACATTGGCTTAAAAGCCTCTTTTACTCAACTAAATGCTGTTCGCAAAAATATCGGAAAGAAAATTGGCAGTCCGGATTTTGTTTTAGTTTTCGGCAATTTTCGGCCGAAACAAGATTTATTGAAAGTATTTAAGTGTAAAGGATTTGCCGGCTAATGAATACTTTCAATTCATTTTTTCAGCGAAAGTGCATGGTTATAACAACAAACAGAACAATAACTGAGAAAATGCAAAAAAACATGATGTTTCTTACATTTCAAATTACTTACATTGTGTGTTATTTAATAGAAAATATTTAGGGTGACTGGTAATTGGTGACCTATGCTTAATCATATGATTGTCCTCATGATAACAAACAACTTTTACTATATGGGACCAAACCTGAAATCGCGAAAAAAAATCAGCTGTTCCCTACATTTATGTTTGCAGAATTAGTCAAAATGAAGGAAGCAGCTGACTTTTTTCGCAATTTCAGATTTGGTCCCATATTGAAAAAGTTGTTTGTTATCATGAGTGCAATCATGTGTTTATATATCAGTCACTAATTACCAGTCACCCTATAATATATGTATTTGTGCATTTACTTTTACTAATCAAAAGCCTATTGCTAAACAAAAAATATTATTTTCGTGATATGTTTTCGGCCTAAAATGCAAATCTGCCGAATTTCATTTTCGTTTTAGGTCGAAAAACAAAATCCATTTTCGGTCGGACTCTAGCAATTTCGTTGGTTAAAAAATATTTTAACGAGTGAAATTGCTAGAGTCCGATTTGCGTTTCCGATGTATCGAACATTCCTTGTAATAACAAGGAATGTTCGATACATCGGAATGGACCACCTGCCTACGGGCCGGGAACGTTATGTAATTCAATTATTATAATACAATTAGCAGTTGATTTCATTACTGTATTCTAGACTTGCATAATTTCTTTATTGACTTTTAAATGTGAATGAGTAAGTAATGGCTAACTCACATACAAGACTTTATTTGTCCAAAACAACGGCTAAGATGCTAATAGTTATGTTCAAAAGATGTTGTCACAAGTTTTTACCACCGGCTTCTTAGAAACTACGGAGGAACTAACCTTGGAATCATAACTGTTTTATTTATCCATTATTTGCTACACTCACGAGAAGCTCGTGGCTAAGTAATAACGCCGCACGGATGGGTGCTCATCTTCACATACCGAGACTCCTCCATGCCTCGGAAAGCGCGTTAAGCTGTTGGTCCCGGCTGTCATTCGTGTCAGAAGCCCAAAAGTCTGACAACAGTCTTATCAAGGGGTCGTATTACTCAGGTAATGGGTTATGGAGGTAAGATAGGCAGTGGCTCCATGTAAAATACTGGTATTTAGCTGCATCCGGTTAGACTGGAAGCCGACCCCAACATAGTTGGGAAAAGGCTAGACACATCACTAAACGTGTATAACGCTAAACGAATTTAAAAAATCGCTCTGTTTGTTTCAATCATTTGAAGATGACACAGGCAGAATTATGTTTAACTGTGTTTAGCGTTTAGTGACGTGTGGTGAAAGAGAACCAAAGTACCTACAAAAAATATCGACAGTGATGGCCTTTAAAATACTGGTATTCAGCTTTATCCGGTTAGATTGAATGTCGACCCCAACATAGTTGGGAAAAGGCTACGCAGATTGATTGATTCTGTATGTGTTACACTCATGATCGTCGTAGTCCAGCTTATTCATGTCATTAGGAAATGCTCGCAATTATAAAATACTTACTAATGTCAATTGTCAAGTGACTCGTCATCAGTGGCCTTAGTGCGAGTTTTTATACTTACTCGATCGTGTTTACGTCAACTTACGTCAATTTGTATGGAATAATTGTGATTCCCATTATAGTCACCAGACGGTGCTGATTCAGTTTCAGAGGCCTTGGTATGAGTTTTTATACTTACTCGAAGTATAAAAACTCGCACTAAGGCCTCTAAGGGACAACTCCCGTATTTTTAACAACGTTCACAATCTCATCTCAGTCTAAATTTGTCAAAAATTGTATAGCGTTTACCCACATTTTTGACATTTGATTGTCGCTGGAATGAGATTGTGACTTGAATTTGAAAGTTTTTAACCGACGAAAAAAAAGGAGGAGGTTCTCAATTCGACACGTATATATATATTTTTTTTTTTGTTATGTATGGCCACGCATAAATTTTTACAGTCGTCCGGTTTGAAATCTTTTATTTTTTTTCGAGATATACCTCAAAGTTGATCCCATATAAAACTTTGCTTGGGTGGTTTTTGAGTTTACAGAGTATTTTTTCGCCACTTTTTATTAGTAAAAATACAACCGACTTTCAAAAACAATAATAAAAAGTGAAAAATAACTTTAATTTCGGAAGTCGGTGGCAAAAAATGTAAAATACATTTAAGCAGACATCGACTTCCGAAATTAAAGTTATTTTTTACTTTGTAGTGTTTTTTTTTGGAAGTCGGTTGCATTTTTTTGGAAAAAAGTTTTTTAGGTTTGAGAATTGGCCTTATTGCCGCTAACGTGCTGCTGACTGTAGATTAAATTACCATGCGTCGGGATAAAGCCGGACATAAGTTAGGCTTTTTGAATGCGTGTCTGGTCAAATTAGACGGTGTCCGACGTGTTAAGTTCCCTTCAAAATGGTTGAGCTAAATGGTGCTGATCCATGCGTCATGTTCGTGAACGGGCGCCGTCAGTTGGGACTGGTCGTCTCTTAGCTGCCATGGCTTATTTTTAATTTTAATATCTAATTTAGTTGTTTTAGTTATTATCTTTTTATTACGGACGCTTTTTAACGTGCACGTCGTTCTACATTGTTCTCACATGTATATTTTCAACTTGAACGATGTAACCAATATTTTGTAAGAATATTATGATTTAAAAGAGTGTCCGTTGAGTTTCTTGCCCGTTCTTCTCCATAGGGATCTACTACGCTTTGGAATGGGCAACTAGCTTCATCTTTCTGACTGACCGACCCATTGACAATTCAAAAGTGCCTGTAATTGGTTTATTTGAAATAAATGCTTTGAGTTTTGAGTTTGAGTTAGGCTTTTTATATAGGTATTAACTCATTGACTGCTGGGAACGCGGAACTACGCGAAACACTGTAGACAATGGCTATTTAATTGTCTCTGTAATTAATAATTATTATTAATACGAAAGATTAAATAGCAATGAGCGTTGTTGTTATTTCATTAGAACTACTTCTTTGGATGATTTTGTGATAAAGGATCGGAAAAGCTTTTTTTTACTTACAATAATGTACATTTTCAAACTAAAGAGGCCTGTTACAAATAATCACCGTGATTTTTGCGTAAAATGGCCAACTTTGGCGTTTTTATTCTGAGAAACATAAAACTTCGACTACTTTGTCTTATTGAGTGGTGGAGAATAGTTCTTAGTGTAGTTCATAGCGGCCTCGCTTTTCGCAATTTTTTTATCCATTTACCCGACTACGGCGAAGCAAAAAGGAGGGTTATGATTTTGACCGGTATGTATGTATGTATACATACATACATACCGGTCAAAATCATACATATATGTATGTTCATCTGTTCCCTCATAACTTCTAAACTACTTATCATAATTCGACAAATGAGGTATCATTAGAAGCGTCTTGATCGTCTGCTGGTTATAGGCTATGTGACGTCACATTAAATTGAATATGGCGCCCTCTAGAGGACGTACAGTGATGAACTAAAATAATATATTAATCATGCCGTGTTGGGTATCAAATGAAAGGGCTTAATTAGCACATTTCAAAAATATATATATTGTTAGCTATTATTTGCGGGTTTGCTTGCATGCACGCGATAATTAGGAATAATTTCTATAAAATTACACCTCAGATGAAGTGTTTAAATATGTTTGGCTCACGCCTCACTTAACCTACCCAAAATACATGTATAATAATTATTATTCTTTAAAAATGTAAAGTGGCTCTGCAAATAATGATCACGGAATTATAAGGAATCCCAAAATAATTTAAATAGAAAATAAGTTTAAAAACTAAAACCCGACTACTGGCGTTTTTAGTAGTTTTATGGTTTTGAGTGGTATTTTTTTATAGATATTTTATTTGTTCAATCCACTTTTATGAAAACCTCGCTTCGGAATTTTGGCTTTATGTAAAAAAATAAGTTTAAAAACTAAAACCCGACTACTGAAAAATCACGCTCTAAAAAGTATGAAACAAGAAAAGATTCTCATCTGAAATTAGAAAAAGACAGACAAATTAAAAATCCGGAGTCACATGTCATGTTAGGGCATATATCGAACCGATTACGTGTAACTCCGGATTTTTAATTTGTCTGTCTTTTTCTAATTTAGTTGAGAATATTTTCTTGTTTCATACTTTTTAGAGCGTGATTTTTCAGTAGTCGGGTTTTAGTTTTTAAACTTATTTTTTTACATAAAGCCAAAATTCCGAAGCGAGGTTTTCATAAAAGTGGATTGAACAAATAAAATATCTATAAAAAAATACCACTCAAAACCATAAAACTACTAAAAACGCCTGTAAATTTCTAAATCAAAAATCAAAATCAAAATCCATTTATTCAAATTAGATTGAGAATCAGCACTTTCTGAACGTCAAATTTACATAGTCCCCACAAAACGCCCGCCCATCACCACTTCCTAGTGCTTTAGCTGGGAAGAAAAGAAGAAGTAGCGCAACAAACTCCCCAGCAGCACAGCTGTCTCCCTTTACTTTCTCTCCTTACTGCATTAATATTATTACGTAAAATGTAGGTATTATATACCAGAACAAACGTGAGTTCATAACAAATTAAGATTTCATACTTTAAACAAAAATAAATAAATTCATCACTCTCCTGTCCCTATCCCAATCTATTTGGGGCTCGGCAAACAAAAATAAATAAATGATAAAACTCAAAATAAACGTTTAATTGCTACATGCGTTGCTAGTGCGATGCTAATGCGATTCGTCGCTATGCTTCAATGTACCTAATCTGTCAGAATGCAATTTTGTGATAGACCTCTTAATTTATTTTTTTACTAGCTTTTGCCCGCGATAAAAGTATTTTCTGTCTGTCAGGAACAGTACTGTTTTTCTGGATGAAAGGTATCCTATGTCCTTTTTAACCGACGAAAAAAAGAGGAGGAGGTTCTCAATTCGACACGTATATATTTTTTTTTTATGTATAACCACGCATAACTTTTTACAGTTGTCCGATTTGAATTTTTTTTGTTTTATTCGAGAGTGTATACATCAAAGTTGGTCCCATATAAAATTGGTTAACTTTGCTTAGGTAGTTTCTGAGTTAGCTTCAATAATACATATTTTTCCCCACTTTTATATGGATGATGTTCTAGTTTGTTTTGCAGGTAGTGGTATTAAAATTTGTGTGGGGTAGGTACCACAACTAAAAAGTGAAAAATTAAAACTTTTTTACAAAAAACTACAACCGACTTCCAAAAACAACACTACAAAGTGAAAAATAACTTTAATTTCGGAAGTCGGTGACAAAAAACGAAAATAAATTTAACCAGACATCGACTTCCGACATTAAAGTTATTTTTCACTTTGTAGTATTGTTTTTGGAAGTCGGTTGTATTTTTTTGTAAAAAAGTTTTTTCTGTAGCTCTGACAACGTGTATGCAAAATTTCATGATGATCGGCTGAACTCACTTTAGCATTTATAATATTAGTTAGGATATCATGCACACTACCCACTCACTTTAGACATTGGCAGAATAGCTTGGCCATTGCTTAGGTACCATTTATTATCATATCGTGGCGCAGTTTCACGTCTAACAAAACAATAGTGATTAAATGTCATCTACACCCGTGAACAGATTGTGTAGGCACATACTTTTGTCCCATGCATGTGTAGCAGCGACGTCAGCATAATACGGTGACGTGGAGCTGACACACGGTGAAATGACTGACAGTCGGGTTGGTCCACACATTCAAGGTCACTCACCGCGCTATGGAGCGGGCTATGCTCGGGTACGTAGTTTTATATTCCCTATCTGTGGCTCGGGGACTCTTTGAAAGATAAAATCAGAAATTAAATTATGCTGGAAAGAACCGGAGTTATCGACGTAGCTTGCAGAGTAGACAAGCTAAAGTGGCAGTGGGCTGGCCATGTCTGCCGAAGGACCGGTGGAGCAAATGAGTCCTAGAGTGGAGACCGCGTATCGGCAAGCGTAGTGTGGAACGCCCGCCAGCTGGATGGACCAACGACCTTAAGAAGGTGACTGGGCCAGACTGAATGCGGAGGGTGGAGGACAAGGTATTGTGGCGCAGCCTGGGAGAGGCTCTGACCAGCAGTGGACTGCTGTAGGCTGAGTTGATTGTTGATTGACGGAGCTGATGACATTATCAATCTGATTGTGATACCAACCAATCCTTCATCGATACGAAAGAAATGACGCCTTCACTTCGTGACCTTTCCAATGCGCATGTTTTGTAGGTAACCTTCATCCAAAATTTCCAATTAAATTCGATTATATAATTTACGTTCGCTTTAATTTTTATTTATATTAAGTGTTGAAAGTTGGGGAGTGGGGCGAGTGGGCGTGCCAAGTCGCCGCCCACCGCGCGCCCTGCCCCCTGCTGACCTTGGACAAAAAGCCGAGCTGGCAAGCTTTCCCGACAAACTTTGTAAGGTCCCGCTTCACAAAGAATTATGTCATGGTCGCAGCAATCACAACTTCATTTGAAACTTGAACAATAGTATGAAGTTTACTTTATTAAATACTGTTTGTTTTGATATAAATAGTGGTGAAGTTTAAGGCCAAAGGACGTGCTTCGCCTTGAACGCAAGTTCTGCTGTACGCACGAACTAACAAAACATGGTGAACACGAACATCGATCACGGAACATTTGAAGAAACTCTTTTGAATATTTAAGTGTACGATGTTCGTGTTCACCATGTTTTTGTTCGTTCGTGCGGCGTACGCGGCTTTAAAAAAGGCACAAATCATCACACCACGTCAGTAAGTCACACATCATCACACCGCATCACTAAGTCACACATCATCACACTGCGTCAGTAAGTCACACATCATCACACCGCGTCAGTAAGTCACACATCATCACACCGCATCAGTAAGTCACACATCATCACATCGCATCAGTAAGTCACTCATCATCACACCGCGTCTGTAAGTCACACATCATCACACCGGGTCAGTAAGTCACACATCATCACACTGCATCAGTAAGTCACACATCATTACACCGCATCAGTAAGTCACACATAATCACAACGCATCAGTAAGTCACACATCTTCACACCGCGTCTGTAAGTCACTCCTCATCACACCGCGTCTGTAAGTCACACATCATCACACCGCGTCAGTAAGTCACACATCATCACACGCGTCAGTAAGTCACACATCATCACACCGCATCAGTAAGTCACACCTCATCACATCGCATCAGTAAGTCACACATCATCACACCGTGTCAGGATATTAATATCTATTGCACCCACATTCACTATATTAAAAGTCATGTGCCGTTAACGGGGCACAAATCCCTATAAAACCAATAAGAGCTCCTTCAAACAGGCGCGGCACTCGATACAATCGCACGCGACACAAAGGCAGCCGCGTGTAGGAGCTTTAACGGTTTGTCCGACGCGTGGATCGAACCCAGTACCGCACACAAATACGGGTCACGTGATGCTGTAAGAAAATTCTGGCCCTTAGTATGTAAATTCAATGTTTTCGTTAACAACTATTTAAATCGTATGTAGAATTGTAGAAAGAATAAGTACGAATATTTCTACAAAAAAATCATCATCTTCTAATCATGTACCACCTACACGATTAAAAGGTGATGATTTTTTTGTAGTTAATATAAGAACTCTTTACAAATACATTTTCACTCCATAGAAGCATAAGCGCCTACGCTAAGTTATCATCATCCTCCCTTATTCATCGGGGGTCGGCACAACTTGTCATCCATACTCACATAGGTACTCTCTCACATAGGATCTCTATTATAAGTCATCTCAGAATTCTCTTCCTGCCTAGCCATAATATTGCTGGCTAAGTAATCTAATACTGGAAAATGCACTGCATATCCTATCTATTAATCGATATAAACGATCTATAAGCTCTTTCTATCAACAGATAAGGCTACCTAACATTTAAATCAGGCAGCGATACATGCAGCGAATGTACATACAATCAATGTGTATACAATCGTACCTACCGTAGATGTTATTTACAATTTTTTATTATATTAACTGCCGCATTCTCGTACTTGCTTCGGCAGTCACCCGTGGTCACCCAGATGGTCACCCGTGGATGGGTGACCATCTTTACATACCGAGACTCCTCCGTGACTCGGAAAGCACGCTAAGCCGTTTGTCCTGGCTGTCATTCGTGGATCTTTGACAGTCGTTACGGGTCGTCAGAAGCCCGAAAGTCTGACAACCAGTCTTACCAAGGGGTATCGTATTACCCAGTTAATGGGTTGTGGAGGTCAGATAGGCAGTCGCTCCATGTAAAATACTGGTATTCAGCTGCATCCAGTCAGACTGGAAGCCGACCCCAACATAGTTGGGAAAAGGCTAGGCAGATTGATTAACTGCCGCATTCAATATTCATGACAGAAAACTCAAATAAAACAAACACCAACTCGTAAATAAAAGTAAAAACATTTTCCTCGTCAACAGCAAAAAAGAAAACGTAATTAAAACAATAATTACATCTGTTAAGCAATTTTCCACTCGCCTTTAGGGATTGCAGCATTAATTTGATTAAACTACTCACTGGATTTATTCGATTGTAGGTACTTATCGAATAATTCTTTTTTGTTGTTGTTTAGTCGCGTAATTCGTGAACTTCATTAATACACAATGTGTCAATGTCATGTGAGGTGCCTAGACTAGCGGAATGTACAAACTAACAACAAATTAACAGTATGTAGGTACAAAATAAATCAATGCTTAGCGTGGTTGATAACGTAATTTTCCGATTCAGGTGTTTCGTAGCACAACCTTTAACTACGAGTGCTACGACTAGGAGACATCGTTTTATTTTTCCCGTAAAAATCTGCCTAGCCTTTTACCAACTATGTTGGGGTCGGCTTCCAGTCTAACTGGATGCAGCTGAATACCAGTATTTTACATGGAGCGACTGTTATATTTCCTGTAATCTTTATATAAAATTCTATCACGTAGAATAATTTCAGATTTTTCTCTATGAAAACTTCGGAGATAAGAGGGGGAAACGGTATTTTTTTTTACATTTTTCATCAAAGGTCGAATACTATGCGGCCTAAAAAAAATGTTTGAGAATATGCAAACAGCGCTCTTTCATATGTTACCTACCGCATACTCCCCATGCCCTGTAGCCCCACTTCGAATTTTTAAGACCCCTTTCACTCCCTGTTGCAATAAAAAAAAAAATATATTTCTTTCTTATTTGCAAAATTGTTGGGCAAATGTCATCTAAAACTGTTCCAAAGGGAAATGCCCATTTGATAAAGAGGTTTTGGCCAAGTGACGCCCACGAAAGAAACAAATTAGAGGCATTACGGTTGACATCATAAATAAAGATACAAACACTATTTTTTACATAGAACTCGGTTGGACTTTTAAAAATCAAAGTATAAAAATTCAAGGTTAATAAAAGACATACTTAAAGATTTCCGATTTTTTATTCGTTCTCATTTAAATATATGACGAGCACTTCATCTAGAAATTGGGCTGGGGGATTTATATTTGATTGAAACCTTGCCCAGCCCAAGAACCCAGGTTCCATATTCGCGTCAGGTCCTTCGTGAGAAACAGGTACGGTATTCATTGGCAAGCCGGTGTCGTCGAGAGAGGCGGGTACAGAATCCAATATAAAGCCAAGGTCGTCATCGGAAGTAGTTACAGGGTCCATAATCGTAATCAAAGTCGTCGGAATATTAAATAGAAAAACGCAGTAGAGAAAAAAATCACGAGTCGCAAGAAAACAGCACCAAACAAAATGTGAAATGTCAATGTCAATCAGTTGTCAATTACGATTATTATTGACGTAGGGATGTCTTTAAGAAATCGATTTATCGAAAAATCTATAGTTTTGTAAAACTTAAAACACGGAATCGGTTAAATGGATCGTAGTTAGAAGCCCGAAAATAGACAAACATTTTTTTTGTCTCTAAAGAAAATAAAAGCGAAACAACTATATAATGTCAAAAATAGATTTTCCTAAATACGTATTTTTGGTAACCGGTTTTAGTGTATCGTTTTTTCAGTAAATGTTGTCATCCCTACTTTGACAGGTTTGACCAACGACCGGAAGTGTAAATACAATTGAGTTTCTTGATTAAATCGACTTATAATTCCGGAGGTTTCAATACAAATAAGTACTAGCAATATTTAAGTTACTAAATGGGTATTTTTTTTGTATTTGTCACATTGATGGGCAAAACATGGCCAAGAATAGGCGTTTCCCTTTCAAGTTGATAGCATTAGTAGTTCTTGAGATTTCCAGCTGTGACAAACGGACAGACAGACAAGCACCATAAGGGTTTCTTTTTACCGTTTTGGTACGAAACCCTAAAAATAAATATATTTTTATTTCTTTCTTATTTGCAAAATAGTTGGGCAAACGTCATTAAAACTGTTCCAAATTTCAGACGAATAGACAGACACACTGAGTCGCACCATAAGGGTCCCTTTTTACCATTTTGGTACGGAACCCTAATTAGCCTTCTCGACGTAGTAAATATTTTTTGGATTGTCAAAATGAAAGGAACTGATTATTTCAGGGGTGTTCGGTACAGAGCACATGTGGAATTTATAAGACTCAGCAGGAAGCATCTTCAGCCGTCACTGCCATGGTCTTCATTGGTTAAGAATATCAAACTCAAGGGCGCGAAGAGCTTTGATTACCTACCAACTCGTCTTTCCGGATTATTCGATTACCTAAATTACGTGGATATTCGAATAAATGGTTTATACGATTATTTTTCCAATCCTTAGTAGCGGCTTACGGTGACGTAGGTAACGTTGGGGGCTGTAGAGGGGACAAGTCGAAACTTTTCACAAAGTTAAAAAAAAACAGCAAAAAACTTTTTATAAAGTTCATGCTTGTCGAGTGGTGAGATTGTGATGCCGTTTGTCGGATTTCGACTATCACTAATCCTCCCTAAAATTAACACAGCATACCATCACGCTTGTGTCCCCGAATGGTTGGGCAGAGGTGTACCTCCTACCTATAATAGGTTTCCACCCGTTCACATAAATAGGATTCACCCCCCCTCCCCCCACTGCACCCCCTCGCCTACAAAGACCACCTGCCTGAAAGCCGCGGGGAGCGTCAGTTGTCAGTGACAGTGGCCTTAGTGCAAGTTTTTATATTTATTTGATCACATTAACGTAATAAATAAGCGCCGTCTGGTGACTATAATGAGAAACATAATTATTCTATACAAATGAACGTTAGTTAACGATAACGTAAACGCGATCGAGCAAGTATAGAAACTCGACTGTGAGACTGACTGCTCACAGACAGAAATTTATTCCTCGTCATAAGTTAAGCTATAATCGGCATAACATTGACAAACCAGTCGAAATAATATGTTTTACTTTTGTTATTATTAAACAACCAACCAATAATAACGACGGCTCATCTAGGTAGGTACAGAAGCTGAATGATACGATAGGTTTAAATTCTGAAAGAGCAAAAGAAAAATGCTATTTTAATGTACATTCAGTTATAGCAATTAGCTGACCCACCCTTGCATAAATGGTTGAGATTTTTTAGAACACGAATCGAAAAAAAATCATAATTCTTTTATGTTTTATTTAAATACATTTAATAAATACAATATAAAATAATTATAAAATTCTATTGATTCATATTCTAAATAAAAAATCTCAACTATTTATGCAAGGGTGGGTCAGCTAATTGCTATAACTGCCTGAACATTCAAATAGCATTTTTCCTTTGCTCTTTCAGAATTTAAACCTATTGTATCATTCAGCTTCTGTTGACCAACTCAATAACACTTGGATTATACAATCGAATGTGTCCGTATTGAATTGCACATTTAAAGAGAGTTTGTGCACCGCAGTTAGGCCTCGTTTCATAATTAATTGTAACGTGCGGTACCATTGCATTCACCCACTCGACTCGCTACTGGGCGAGCTGTTGGTACCCTGAACCCTGAACTGTAAATATACAGGGTGTAATTTTAATCATCTTTATCTTCTTAAGGGGTCATTGTACTCATCAGTATGAATAACTTTTACTATGGGACCAAACCAGAAATCATGGAAAAAAATCAGTTGTTCCCTACATTTATGTTCGCATAACTCATCAAAATGTAGGGAATCGCTGATTTTTTTTTGAAAAATGCTCCTAAATGTCTTAAAAGCCGTCAGTTTTGTCTATTTAAAAATAAATAGACGAATAAAAAAAGTAATTAAAAAAATTAAAAAACCCGACTGCGGTAAAAAACTTAAGTTAAAAAAACTGAAAAGGTAAAAACAAGCCCATTTTAAATTAAATAAATGTTGGAAGCAGGAGGGACCCATACCATTTTTATTACATTTTTAAATACCGCAGTCGGGTTTTTAAATTTTTTTAATTACTTTTTTTTATTTATATCTTTTTAGTTTACAAATGTGAATTAAAGATTTCGCAGAGGATTTAGTTCTTGGTACGTGTTTTTTACGATTTGTCACTTCGAATTACTTTTAACCATATAAGTTGCTTATATGTTTGTAATCACCTTTTAAAACCCTTTATTTTGATACCCCATTCGACAGGTTTTGAGAAAAAAAAAATTTAAGACATAATTTGGCGCCTAAAATCCGCCATTTTGTTTTTTTATTTTGATATACCCAGTGTCACTCTCAAAGTAAATACGAATCTAACGACACCTCTCAAGCTAAAATCCATCGATATGTTCAGGCCGCAGAGCGTGACAAACAATTATACATACATACATACATACTCTCGAAAAACATAACCCTCCTTCTGTCAATTCTAACTTATGGAGTTGTATTGCTGATTCTAATGATGATAATTCTGTAAAGCCATATTAGCTACGGCCGCGTATCATATTTTACTCAACATACAATCTGACACTGACCTGCAAATTGCAAAAAACGTAAAAAAAAAATTGAATTTCGCGGGCTACCTTAGCGCAGCCCCCTTAAGCCTGGAGATTCCTTTTCTATTCATGAGGTGGTTTGCCAGGCTATTTGGGTGGCGAGTTATTCCTTCGTATTATGACTTGATGTACTATATCTTTACATGGTTGTATATAAGTGTACTGGCGGCCGCATACCGGAAGACATAACATTGGAAGGCCCCCCACTAGGTGGTTGGCTTATAAAGGCCGCAGGAATTCGCTGGTTGTGGGAAGCACAGAACCGGTCGGAGTGGCGGTGCTTGGGGGAGGCCTAAGTCCAGCTGTGGACGTCTTTCGGCTGAAATGATGATTATATAAGTAACATAAACACTGGCCACGAGACATAGCCCACTGTGTTGCGGCCTTGCGGAGGGCGGAGGAGCGAGCGGAGACGATGACGTGCGCGGTCGCTCCGAATTCGCGCCTATAAACTCTCTCGCCGGTCAAGTCCAACAACAACGTCATCATCTGCCTAACCTTTTCCCAACTATGTTGAGGTCGGCTTCCAGTCTAACCGGATGCAGCTGAATACCAGTATTTAACATGGAGCGACTGCCTATCTGACCTCCACAACGCAGTAACTGGATACCCCTTGGTAAGAATGGTTGTCAGACTTTCAGGCTTTGACGACCCGTAATGACCGTCAAAGGTCAAAGAGTGACAACCGGGCCCAACGGCTAAACGGTTTCTCTTTTCCTGTCGACACGTGATATAAACTCCAGAATAGCTCACGCTTCTGTTAATAAGCCAATTAGCATTTGTGCCATGCGCTCTGACGCAAATCGTTTGGTACACACGGCTACACATCAAGCTATACATTTCCAGTTTATACTGACCTCTCATTGTAAGGAAATCCTATACAATGCGAGATCAGCTTATACTGGAAATGTATAGCTTGATCTGTAGCCGTGTGTACTCGCTGCGAGAATCAATAAACTTTGACGAAAGCCGCCGAACACATTTTTTCGAATAAACCCTTCTATCACGTTCCAGGAAAATTGAACTTTATGACCTATGAGGTGGTTGCGTATAATAACGGGTGAAAAAATACGCTTAGCGAAGCCGAGAATCAAGGTTAAGAAAGAAAGAAGGTTCTTCCTGTTATTATAATATTTTATAAAGGGTACCAGGGTATAAGGTATCTTCTAGTTACGAAGATAGGTTTTACCAACTTATTTTTGAAGTTTTTTTACGAAAACAATTGTTATTACTTAACTTCAAATACACCCACGATTCCAGTATACAGTTGCATGCAACCATAAGCACAATGTTTGGTGTACGTTACATTGCGCACTACTTACCGTAAACAGCGAATTTTCACACCAAAAATAATTATTTTTCTTTGTGACAGGTCTTCTTACTATTATGAGACCTAATAATTATTACCCCACATAGTTCCCCCTCGTAATGACTGTGACGGATCAAAGCAATTTCCATATTAATATTATTACACCATACCGGTAATATGATGCCTTTGTCACACACCGACACATGCGTGCTATTAGCTGTTTTCTGCACAAAGCCACAAGGACATTATATGACTGTGTAGTGAGTTAAGACGAGGTTATCAATCTATTAAACTCAAAAAACCAAGTCTCTTTCAGGGCAATGTCAAATTGTTTTGCGTGTATGGATCAGAGCCACACTAGGTACCTACGCGAATTCGCCAGCGGAGACAAGGATGTATTCATGACATTGTTATATTTTTTCAGGACCCAAATTTGGGTCCTATACACTAATTTGACTATTTAAAATTAATTCTATAAATCAGGCAAATACGAATAACCCCCCGCTACCTGGATGTTGTGAACAAACCTAATAAACTGTTTCAACCATAGATATAAGGTTTCTATGATTTCAACCTAAGAGTGACGTGGCAAGATCTAAGTCGCCACTTGAGGATGAATGAATCATAAGTATAACATTGCAGTGCAATAATTCCATTGTGCTGTCATCCGCTTTCTCATCCTCATTGTACCTTAATTATTAGCAGCAGTAATTTAGTTTGTTATTCATCGAATGTATGACAATAATGCATTTCAATACGTTTTCAAAGCCTCCACATGTGGATGTTTCTCTAATAAAACAATGGGCGCGGCAGATTAGTGCCGATTGCCGGACGGACCTAAGCAAAGGATTTCGATAAGCGCAACCTACATAGATACGAATGTTCCATAGCTGTACTTACATGGCAGTACATACGGTGCAGTGGTAGTATTCCAAACATTGTTGATAGTGCAGCTGTCGGCGGCTGTTACTGGTTACTTACCTACGTGTGTGAGTCAAAGGTAGATAACACAGCTTTCCGTTTTGTTTTCTGTTTTACATTTTCACCGATTCCAAGGTTTAATAGCTACAGACCCCACTAGCCGCTAGTTCTTGTAGTTTATATTACTTACTACTACTTACTTTTGCCAGCGGATTCGCTCGCATCGATGTCGGAAATTGTCCCACGCGAACCTACTCATCATCTACCTAGCCTTTTCCCAACTATGTTGGGGTCAGCTTCCAGTCTAACCGGATGCAGCTGAATACCAGTATTTTACATGGAGCGACTGACTATCTGACCTCCACAACCCAGTAACTGGGTAATACTATACCCCTTGGTAAGACTGGAACCTACTACCGTAGGAAAATCCTATGTGTCAATACAGCTTCTACACAATTTGGCATGCTGAATACCATATTCCTCAGCATATGCCAAGAAATAGTCTCCCGTTCCTCAATAAATGCATTTTTCAGGGCAGGGGGGGTTTTTTGTCTGGAGATGGATTTCGGCTTCTAACACGTCTGCCAAGCTTGACCCAGGCATGTTCAATAGGTTCAGATCGGAGCTTCTCGCTGGCCACTCCATTTGATGGATTCCCACATCGTGAAGGTTCTCGTTTACCACTTGAGGTGTGTGGGGCCGGGCATTATCGTGCATAAGCAATGCTTGGTCGCCCATATTGACTAAATACGGACCAGCTTGTTCAATGACAATCTCGTTTACGATCTCACAGCGGTTACATTTCCATTTTCTATAGGCACTAGCCCCATGCGATCATCTGATGAAATACCGGCCCACACGTGTACAGAACCTCCCGCGTATGGGTCCCTTTCTTCGAAACATGCTTGTGTAAAACGTTCTCCTGGTCCCCTGTACACTCGCCGTCTCCCGGCATGATTATACAGCTTGAATCTCATTTCACCAGAGAACATTGCTCTGCCCCATTCGTCCTTTGCTGGCCGGTAAGACTTTAAACTGACTTCTGCGTGATGTCTCCTGACTGTCCACTCACTGATTGGGTCCCTTCGGATCTGCAAAATTTGTTGCTGCACTCCCGTCGAATGTCGATTTCTTAACATCGTTGACACAATGAATCGATCTTCTCGGACCGTTGTGCATCTTGGCTTGCCATTGCTTAGTCTTCTTAGGTTAAGTCCAGTCTCCCTAAACCTGCAAAGCACTTGTTGGACAGTAGAATGTCTCACACGCATTGTTCTGGCAGCATGTTTCCGGATCTCCCTAATTCCAACATAGTGATGATCCTAGCACATTCCTCAGGTGTGAGAGGCATGATGATTCGTTTATTTACAAGTCAAGTCAAGTTTAAGTATCCTCGTCATGATGAATGACTAACTGAACCTATTAGTATTGCATTTACTCTTCGCAACATGGCGGGACTCTTAAAGAACAGACTTCAAGATATGCATTTACTGATGGATGCCGCTACTACTTTAGATTTCTGTTACTTAAATCATTTCGCGCTAATCATGCGTCAGCATCTGCATGTCTGCACTTTAAAAGAGGCTCTAGTTTATTTCAGTCTTTCATCTCAGAGGAGTCAGATAAGAAACACTAACGACCTCATGTTGTTTAATAGTACATTTTGATACAAGTGGAGAATGTTTGTCATTGCATTCAAGGCGGAATTAACACCCGAGCCGTAGGCGAGGTTGTTTTTGTGCCGAGAACTGCAATAACAAATGTCTACGTGTATCAAACGACGTTTTTCAATACTTACACTTTTGAAGAAATAAAATAATATAATGAAAAATATTTTTGTCGTGAATTATTAGGAAACTATGATTTAAATTTTCTTTTTTTTCTCAGCGCTTTGCTTTCGCCAGGTTAAACGGGAAGCAAAGATATAAAGCCGATAAACAGCCTAATATGTAAAATAGAAAATTAAAATATTTTTGAGTTTAGAATAAAATTAAATGTTAATTTGTTCATAAACGTTTGTTTTATTGTAATAATCATGGTTTTTGATGATATTCTATTTATAAACATTATTTAAATATTAAAAAAATATTAACGCCGTAAAGACGCATATCTCTTTGCCGATATTAAAAAAAAAAACATTCACCTCCGAATAGAGAGGATCGTCTCGCGCCAGTTTCATTTTGGCACTTTTGCCAAGGCAATGAACCAATTTGGACTAAGTACACCTATGTACAAGTTATCTGTGGCAATTTTTATTCCCGCACGTGTTGGAAAATGAAAAATCGCACGCGTATGAAATACATTGCATTGTGAACCTAATCGTAGTGCGATATGAACCAGTTTTCGAGGAAGTTTATTGAAAAACACAATTCATTTTTGACGTGTAAAAGTGTGTTTTTGAACCAATTTATAGAAATAAGTATCATTTATCACATAACTGGCCATGCTGTGGATATTCAAAATTCTGGCCTACAACAAAACCTCATTTGTTTCAAAGCACTTGGAATCTGTAAAACAAACCAATTTTGTTTGACAACAAAAATTACGTAGCCTTTTTTAAACTTGTACGGTCTTATTACAAAACGAGGTTTTTCTTCGTCATGGATTAAACCATCGAGCCAGTTTTTGTAATATGAACCTAGCTTTGATAGAAATACAGTTCTGTATACAAAACTGACAACTTAGTCCGGTACTAAGTTGTCAGTTTTGTAAAACTGACATCTTAACGTGTCAGAATAAAGCTCGAAATTCAAAAAAGGGTCCATGGTTTAAACTTGGGTTTGAAGATGAACCTTGTTTTGTAATAAGACGGGTAGAGTTACTTGAAATGTTACGTGAACAGATACTTTGACAAAGCGTTAATGCCTTTACGCAGTACCTCCCTTATTTACGAAAAAACGGCAAAAAAGCCAAATAAAGGAGCCACACGTCATTACTGATGCCCGGTGTCTGAAGAATTCTTAAACGGAGTTTAAACTCTTAATACTTAGCTGTATTCGACAAAATTATCTTTTTAAGCGAATTCCTTGCCTATGCTTGGTTTTTGTGGTCCTCAGGTAAACCCTCAATAGTAATTCACTCGACTTTTATGCTAAATTCTTCGTTAACGAAGTGTTCATAAACACGTTATCGAACCAATAATCACTATCGAATGGATACTCCGTTTAAACACCTCAGAAACCGGTAATTTTTAAGTAAAATCGTACAGATTACGTGTTTAAGTTTTAACTTTCTTGAAAACTTCTTTACCACAGATATAGTCTATCTTTATCTGTCGGGAAATCTTACGGGTTAGCGTCACCGCGTCACTTCGACATCGCTTCTGTCGGCAGTCCCCATTTGGGGTTATGGATCATTGGTACCATGGGTACGTCGAGACAGTTCTTAGATACGGGCTTCTTGTATGGGGTAATTCTTCTCAGGCTAAAAAAGTCTTTATGACACAAAAAAAATGTGTCAGAGCAATTTGTGGGGTCGGACCGTTTGAATCTTGCAGACCTCTATTAAAGAAATTAGGATTACTAACTCTATCTAGTCTGTACATATTGCAAGTAGGAATATTTGTTAAAAAAGCACTCTGAGCTATTTACTAAAGCCATTGAAAATAAAAAATTCCTTTCAAGAGATCCTACCCGACTGGCTGTCACAAGATGTAGAAGCACACTATTCCAGAACAACTGTTATAATAATAGGTCTTTACCTATGAAATTGCCGTTTTGTATTAAAACATTTAAACGAATTTTTTTCATGCATTTTTTATTTGTATTAATCGAAGTAATCACCCATGCAATCAATGCATCTTTGCCAACGCAGTGGCAGTTTATTGATGCCCTTCTTAAAGAAATCAGCTGGACGGGGGCAACAAATTCTTCAAAGGCATTTTGTACTGCCTCTCGGGTATTGAATTTTTTTCCCGCCAAGAAGTTATCCAAATTCTGGAAAAAGTAGTAGTCTGTAGGCGCAAGGTCTGGTGAGTAGGGCGGATGACGGAGAGCTTCCAACCCCAGTTCTTGCAACTTGGAGACCGTCTGCTGTGCAGTATGAGGTCGCGCGTTGTCGTGCAGGAGCAGCGGAGACGAGCGATTGACCAATGCTGGTTGGAGATGTGTCAGCTTCTCCATCATTGTGTTCAGTTCTTCACAGTACACATCTGAAGTAATGCTCACCCCGTTTGGTAATAAGCTGTGATGAATCACACCGGCGCTAGACCACCAAACAGTGACCATCACTTTTCTAGGGGTAAGTTTTCGTTTAGGGCATTGTTTAGGTGCTGAACCAGGATCCAACCAACTTGCTGAGTGCTTACGGTTATCAAACAGAATCCATTTTTCATCGCAGGTAACAATCATTCATTCTCCTGCCCTTATCCCAATCTATTTGGGGTCGGCGCAACATGTCCTTTTTTTCCATACTTCTCTATTATTCGTCATCTCGGTAGTCACCCCCTTTCTAGCCATGTCATCTTTCACACAATCCATCCATCGTTTCTTTGGTCTTCCCCTACTCTTATAGCCATCGACATTCATACTCAAAACTTTCCTCACGACATTTTCGTCACTCCTCCGCATCACATGCCCATACCATGACAGCCGATTTCCGCACAACTTTTCAGTCACCGGTGCCACTTTTAGACTTCCTCTTATGTACTCATTTCTTATTCTATCCATTCGTGTAACACCACACATCCCTCTTAGCATTCTCATCTCAGCTGCATGCAACTGCTTTTCATTCATCCCTTTTGTGGCCCAACATTCTGATCCATACAAGACAGCAGGTCTAACCATTGTTTTATATATCTTCCCCTTAAGTTTAAGGGGAATGCGGGAGTCGCAGATTGTCCCCGTGACCTGCCGCCATTTCATCCATCCAGTGTTAATCCTATGCTTAACCGTCCGATCTACTTCGCCATCGCTTTGCACGAGTGAACCGAGATACCGAAATCATCGCAGGTAACAATGCGGTTCAAAATTCCTTCATTTGTGTGTCTGTTGAGCAGTGCAAGGCACGTCTCGACGCGTACTTCGCGCTGGCGATCATTGAGTTCGTGGGACACCCATTTGTCAAGCTTTTTTACCTTGCCAATTTGACGCAAATGGACCAATATTGTTTTGACGCTAACGTCGAAAGCTGCTGCTAATTCAGCCGTAGATTGTGTATCATCAGCTTCCACAATCGCCTTTAATTCGTCATTGTCGACCAAAGTCTTCGGACGACCACGAGGTTAATTTTTTAGGTCGATATTTCCATAACGGAAGCGAGCAAACCAATAACAAGTGGTGCGTTGGTTTGTAGTGTTAGCTCCGTAAACGTCGTTGATGTTGCGTGCCGCTTGTGCCGCGTTGCTGCCACGACGGTACTCATATTCCATAATTACTCGAATTTTTAACATATCCATGATGACGAAAAAGATTGAAATGCGATGAAAATGTAACACTAATCAATAAACAAATGACTACTTTTGGAAAAAAAAATCCATGTTTTTAAAATAAAATTAATTTGAAATTAGAATCCTTAGCCAAACAAAAATTATTTTGATTTAAAATGGCCAGTACTGCAGAACGGCAATTTCATAGGTAAAGAAAGAAAGAAGAAAGAAAGAAAATACGTTTATTTGCGGTAAACATGACGCAAAGGACAACAAAATAAAATAAGAATGTAAAAAGCAAGTTTAAAGACCTAATATGTCTGTCAAAATCTATAACCAAATACCGAAACAGATGAGAGCTACCATTAAATTATTTTAAAATAAAACTCAAGAAATTGCTCTATAATAATGTGTTCTACACTACAGGTGAATTCTTAAATTATAAGCTAAATGCAAAATAATTAGGCTATCTTATTTATGGCAGGTATTTAAATTCATCAATATATGATCTCACTAATTTATAAGATTTATTTAATATTTTCTTTTTATTCACATGATCTCAGTACCTAGTAAGTAAGTAAAGTGTTTTTGTTTATATTTTTATTTTACGAGTAATGTGTTTTTTTGTTTGCATGCTGAAAAAGTAAGCAAAATATGTGGAACTATTTTAAATTTAAGACCTTTTGTGTACCATATTTTATGCAAATAAAGATATTCTATTCTAAAGATATTCTATTCTATTCTATTCTATTCTACCCATTTCTTTAGTTTGGGAAAATTCAACAGATATTTCTTTACGAACCGTTCTTAATTGTATTAGAGTCATTGAAGAACGAAAATTAATAAAATTCAGACACCCCATATAGATTTTGTTCTTAACTTGACTTACTGTAACTTATGTCACCCGGACCATAGTAACGAATCGATTGAAACCTCATTCATAAAAAACAAATACTTACGTAGTTTAGGTACAATGGTGGAACATAAGAATTTATTTATTTATAATTAATTACAACGGCTTGCGCCAATGACAGTAATTAATAGGTAAAACTAAACATAAAACTAAACATAATTAACAATTCATATTTACAACAATTCATATCATAATTAAGAATAGAATAGAATAGAATACTCTTTATTATGCACACCATTTAAATAATAAGGTACGTAAACCAATATCTGCCTAGCCTTTTCCCAACTATGTTGGGGTGGTCGACTTCCAGTCTTAAAGTCTAAAATATTTAAGACTAAATATTACTTCAAGATACGAACTATCACTGCATTTCCAAACCCTGAAAGTTAAGTATCTCTTCAAAAGTGGTGCACATTTTTTTTTATATTATTTGTGAATTTTAAAATCAAACCCTAGTTTACCCAATTTTAAATTTGAATTTTCATATCCCTAACTTAAGAAAATCTGGGTTGCCTATAAAACTTTCATCTCTTACCATATCACCCCCATAGGATTATTTTATAAGCCAAAAAGTAGGCTATGTCCTTCCCCAGGTTACCATCTATAGCTTTGTGAAATTGAATTGATACCCATGCAGTTTTGTAAATTTAAAAAACCCCTATTTTACCCCCTTAGGGGATAATTTTCCAAAAACGCTGAACCACATAATAGGTCTTTACCTATGAAATTGCCGTTTTGTATGAAAAAATTTAAACGAATTTTTTTCATGCATTTTTTATTTGTATTAATCGAAGTAATCACCCATGCAATCAATGCATCTTTGCCAACGCAGTGGCAGTTTATTGATGCCCTTCTTAAAGAAATCAGCTGGACGGGAGGCAACAAATTCTTCAAAGGCATTTTGTACTGCCTCTCGGGTATTGAATTTTTTTCCCGCCAAGAAGTTATCCAAATTCTGGAAAAAGTAGTAGTCTGTAGGCGCAAGGTCTGGTGAGTAGGGCGGATGACGGAGAGCTTCCAACCCCAGTTCTTGCAACTTGGAGACCGTCTGCTGTGCAGCATGAGATCGCGCGTTGTCGTGCAGGAGCAGCGGAGACAAGCGATTGACCAATGCTGGTTGGAGATGTGCCAGCTTCTCCATCATTGTGTTCAGTTCTTCACAGTACACATCTGAAGTAATGCTCACCCCGTTTGGTAAGAAGCTGTGATGAATCACACCGGCGCTAGACCACCAAACAGTGACCATCACTTTTATAGGGGTAAGTTTTCGTTTAGGGCATTGTTTAGGTGCTGAACCAGGATCCAACCAACTTGCTGAGCGCTTGCGGTTATCAAACAGAATCCATTTTTCATCGCAGGTAACAATGCGGTTCAAAATTCCTTCATTTGTGTGTCTGTTGAGCAGTGCAAGGCACGTCTCGACGCGTACTTCGCGCTGGCGATCATTGAGTTCGTGGGGCACCCATTTGTCAAGCTTTTTTACCTTGCCAATTTGACACAAATGGACCAATATTGTTTTGACGCTAACGTCGAAAGCTGCTGCTAATTCAGCCGTAGATTGTGTATCATCAGCTTCCACAATCGCCTTTAATTCGTCATTGACGACCAAAGTCTTCGGACGACCGCGAGGTTCATTTTTCAGGTCGAAATTTCCAGAACGGAAGCGAGCAAACCAATAACAAGTGGTGCGTTGGTTTGTAGTGTTAGCTCCGTAAACGTCGTTGATGTTGCGTGCCGCTTGTGCCGCGTTGCTGCCACGACGGTACTCATATTCCATAATTACTCGAATTTTTAACGTATCCATGATGACGAAAAAGATTGAAATGCGATGAAAATGTAACACTAATCAATAAACAAATGACTACTTTTGGAAAAAAAAAATCCATGTTTTTTAAATAAAATTAATTTCAAATTAGAATTCTTAGCCAAACAAAAATTATTTTGATTTGAAATTGCCAGTACTGCAGAACGGCAATTTCATAGGTAACGACCTAATATTTCTTTATTTCTTACCAAAAGCATATTTAATTTTCATATCCCTAACTCAAAAAATGCTGGGTTTCCCATACAAACTTTCAACCCCTATAACACCCCGTGTAGGATCATTTTTAAGGCAAAAAGTAAGCTATGTCCTTCCTCAGGATGCCATCTATAGCTTTGCTAAATTTTATCGAAATACGTTCGAATATGTTCGAATGTTCGAATGGTTTATGCGTGAAAAGTAGTGTTGCCCAAATTCAGTCTTGGTCTTGCAGTCTTGGTCTTGTTCTTGCGTTTTTGCAAGACCAAGACCAAGAACAAGACCGCGTATTTTTAGCAAGACCAAGACCAAGACTGACCGTGCAAGACTTGAGCAAGAACAAGACATAGCCTGCAAGACTCTTGCGTCTTGCAGCTAGGACTTAGCGCTATTTCACTGAGTAGTTGGGTGTAACAGTTCGGTGTATAGGTAGGTACGCTTAGGAATTCTATGAGACGCAAAAAACTGTATCAAAGAATATGAAAAACTGGACCTATGCGCATTACGACTAATATCATAAACATAGCGAATAAAAAAATATCTATTAAAATCAAACTGAGTGCATGCATAGTTATGTTTTAACCATCGGCACTTTGATAATGCGGCATCAAAGGTTTTGTACTTACTTCTCAAAGAAATTTGCCGCTTTTCGGAAGTACATGGTTATGATACACGCGCCGGCGGCTTCTTTTGAAATCTAAAACAATCGTTGCCGCCACGCCGAAATCATAACATTTGACACTATTTGATTGCCGCCATAGGGCGTAGGTACTCTACTAGGAAATTATTTTGTATACTCATACAAAATAATTTCCTAGTAGAGTACCTACAGGTGTTCCAAAGAATAAATAAGTTTCAGAGTGCTTAGAATGAAAATGAATACATTATACTGATCACGCAAGTAGTATTATGATTAGGATAAAATGGTAAGGATAGGTAGTAGATGTCATATTAATTCATTCTAGTAAGTATATATTATAATATTGATTACTTATATCGTTTTAAACTAATTACTTAGGTACTATTATTGTACATTTAGTCATTATATTTCTCAAGTTTTTACAAGAAAAAATAGCAAAAAAGTGTTCAAATATCACCCGTTTAATAAATATTGTAGCCACTTTTAAATATACTTGAAACGTGTAAAAAAATCTACAAAACTAATAAAATAATATAAAAAGCGTAGGTACTTACCTACTAATAAAATAAAAAGCCTGCGATAAGAGTTTTGTATTACTTACCAGCCCGAATATCTCTGAGAGAGATGATGAGAGTAAGTATTTACTAGCTGTGCCCGCGACTTCGTCCACGAGGAATAGTAACTTTGGAGGTATAGTGACGTTCAGGACTTATTTATTTATTTTAAAACTTCTGTCATCAAACATACAAACGAACTCTTCGGCTTTATAATATTAGTATAGATGTACGCCAAAACATTCACTTATATGTAAAGAATAGTGATTGGCACTAATTCTATTTTATTCACGCGTCGTGTCTGTACAAGTAGGTAATATTTAGTGTGTGTTTGTACGCCGCACGCGGCATTGTTTGATTTGCGGCGGCATCCTTTTCATAGAGCCGGCACGTAAATAAATGATAAATCGTAAAACTCTTTTATTAAATTTCTTATAAGTTGAGGGTTCAATCTCTTTCTAGACAGATAAGTATTGTTCTTTAAAATACAGTCAAGTTATTGTAATTAATTTGTTTTTTTACATGTTTTAGCAAATGTAAGCTTATAAATCATAAATGTTTATTAAGAAACAGTTACTTCCATGGAAAACGACATATAGGTCAGTTGATTTTTCGAATTTCTTATCAAATCTTCAGTTATTTATTAATCTGCTTGATCTTTACTATGGCTATGTTAATTCAAGCTCACAATGTTCCAATTCTAATACGTTTTTCTAAGATTTAAAGTAAACTTTAATAAATAGTAATAGACTAATAGGTAATTGCAAGACTTGCAAGACTCTTGCTGCAAGACCAAGACCAAGACCAAGACTGGGAGCGCAAGACCAAGACCAAGACCAAGACCAGGTGTATTGGCGCAAGACCAAGACCAAGACTGGCTAAGTCTCGTCTTGTTCTTGCATTTGGGCAACACTAGTGAAAAGGCAACAGATAGCCAGACAGACGACAAACAGTTACTTTCCAATTTATAATATTATTATGGTATTATAGTATAGTATAAGTATATAGTATGGATTGCACTCAGGAATAATGTAGCTTTCTATCAGTGAAAAAGTTTTTCGAATATTAGTTCCGGAGATTATCTCCTACATACAAACTTACAAACAAATTAACGTAAAAACAAATGCCTTAATATGGTCCACTATAATAAGCCATTTTGCCCTTACTGTACAAATCCATTTGTCGATAAAGTTGACCGGCGACCAGACATACTGTATAACCAGAGTTTTCGTTATTTTAAAATGTTTCAGTGAAAGCTCAACGGGACTAGTTAATTCCCTTAAATTCGGGGTTTGCCTGTGTGTTTGAAACATGCAGGCTTTCACGTATGTACCGCGGGTTTGATCCCGCCAGATTCGAGTTCGAATACAATGGAATTTATTTCAATTATTTTGGAGTAGGTACGACGTAGACGTAGTACTACGCCAAATATTGTTAAGGAATAATCAATAAATCTGAAGACATAAGTATTCATAACTAGCTGTGCCCGCGGCGTCGCTCACGTGACTAGTGTTCTTTTAGCATAATTAGGTATAACTCAATGGAAATACGAAGTCGGTATCGTAAGTAAACACGCTTGAACTCGTGGAAATATGTATGTGGGAATGGTAGGGCAAATAAAACTCAATATTGAAAAAAAAATACTACAGCCAGGCTACTTTATACTTACTAATAGGCTACCCCAGTGGCCCTCCCCAGGATGCCATCTATCTCCTTGCCAAAAACCGAAATCCGTTCTGTGGTTTAGGCGTGAAAAGGTAACATACAGACAGACGAGAGTTACTTTCGAATTCAGCGCCCCACTACTATAAATTAGTATACGTACAACGTATACGTACAACGTACATACACTATGGCTGAGTACGGTAAATGTGGTAATGGGACGCGTCAGTTCAGCTTAGACAAGCTCTAGCAACACACGTCTAAGGCTGGACTCACACATCCGGAATTCCTCTCTGAATTCAGAGTCGGAATTCATAATTTGAATTGCGGCAAGCTGCCTCACACATATCTTAAAAATTCAGATAAATCAGTAGTCTCGTGTTTCTCGGCTCAGGAAAATGTCTTAGATATTTTAGAGGAATTTACATTCATCGCACTACTTTTAGCTCTATATAATAATAAAAATTGTACATATTTCCAACCAGCCTATAACTTTTTTTCCCTGTCGTGATAATCCTCAAGGAAGTGTAACCTAAACAAGGGCGGATTTCGATGCACAATAATAAATATTCCGTATCAGACATTACGCCAGATCGCAACTTCACAAAATCGCAATACGCCTAACGGTTACCGCTCGCAATGGAGCATAATTATTGTATGCAATTCCGGGCTTTCTTCTAGATTTTGTATTTATTATAAAATAATATCGCTTCTCGTGTCTGTCCGTCTGTGTGGCCGCGTTGTTCTTTTAAACTACGCAACAGATTTTGATGCGGTTTTCACTTTCATTTAGAGAATTTATTCCGGAAGGTTTATAAGTATATTACATTAATATTAAACTTAGATATAATATTTTAATACTATACTTAATTAAGTACTTTTTTTTTCTAATATAGAAACCTTCATGTTTTGTCAAGCCGTAATATTCGTGCGAAGCAGGGCCGGGTCGCTAGTAATTAATAATATGAATTCAGATTATGAATTCAGAGAGGCATTCCGGAAGTGTGAGTCCAGCCTAAATGTGTGCCTACGTCGAGTAGATAGGTGTCTGTAGCCAGCTGTTCGCGTCACACACTCATCGTTATAATTATGTATATCACTGTGTTGTTTGGGTATGTCAAACTTATACGTAGATGAGTTACATGATTTAGGTATTACACGTTTCACTAAATAGCCATTTGTGTCTGGTCAAATACGTCTAAAGTTGATCATTTGTTACAACTCTTTAAAAAATATACCGGGTCAAATTAAATTAGCTAGCGAAACTCAGGTGGGTTGGGTATCGATATCTAAACTAGAACTAGGAGTTTCTTGCCCGTTCTTCTCCATAGGTACCTACTATGCTTTGGAATGGGCGCCTAGCTTCATCTTTCTGACTGACCGACCCCTTGACAATTCAAAAGTGCCTGTAATTGGTTTAATTGAAATAAATGCTTTGAGTTTGAGTTTGAAACACGATAAAACAAAAACATACACAGGGTGTGGCGTAAATAGTGGTTCAACGTGAAGGGGTCGATACACCGTAAATTTAGCTATCACATACTCGTACCACAATTTGAACCATTTTTCTCCAGTCTCAGAACGAAATATTTTATATTATTAGTTGAAAAATTTACACCTTACTTTATTAATTTGGCTGTATTTTCTATAAATGACATTATTTTTTAATTTTGCTTTTTGTTTTGTTTTTGCCTAGTTATAAATATAACATTGTTTTAGTTAGTACCTACTTTGGCTTTTTCTTCAATAAACATTTTTTTTTTTTATATATAACTGTGAAATGAATATGCTATCTTATGCAAATGTAAAAATAATTACTATAAAGCAAGTTGTCAATTAAAAAAAAAATTGTATTCCGAGACCTAGGAAAAAAGATTGGTTCAAATTGTGATATGTGATAGCTGAACATACGGTGTATCGACCCCTTAACGTTGGACCACTAATTACGCCACACCCTGTATTTTTGTTTGGGGTCAACGACCGCTGGTAGTAGTAGTAATGTATCTACTTGAAGTATGAGTTGAGAAGTCAGTTTTTTCTTATCGTGTTTACCCATCACGTCTGCGGAGTTTCGCTAGCTAATTTAATTTGACTTTGATTTGAGGGTAATATTGCCGGGCAAGCAAGTCACGTGACTAAGAGCTGTTTTATTTCATCTGCTACAGTTTACATAGAGAACCACCGCATATCGCGGAAAACGTGATATCTGTATATTTTACCTATAATTATTATTGGCAACACAGTACACATGTGTTGTTCTATTATTTATCTATGATGGGTGTGTGTGTGCGCTTCAGCTCGGCAATGTCAAGGTTGCGCGGGCGCAATCGCGAGTCGCGCTGCGCCCGCTCCGCTGCGCTATTATACGGAGAGCACTTCCACTGCACGCGGCGTGCTGCAACTATGCGGAACCAGCTGCCGGCGCTATTCTAAGCCTGCGACCATCATTCGTGCTCTTTCTAATGAGGTTAATCTATTCATTGTTTTATGCTTCTCTGTCTCATTCGATTAGCAGCTGTGTGTCATTTTGTATGCATGCATTTGTTACCTACGTAGTGATACTTACGCACTAACGTACACCCGTTAGTAGCCACTAATTTGCTTACTAATTATGTTATTTTTAGAGTTCCGTAGCCAAATGGCAAAAAACGGAACCCTTATGGATTCGTCATATTTGTCTGTCTGTCCGTCCGTATGTCACAGCCACTTTTTCCGAAGCTATAAGAACTATACTATTGAAACTTGGTAAATAGATGTATTCTGTGAACCGCATTAAGATTTTCACACAAAAATAGAAAAAAAAAAAACAGTAAATTTTGGGGGTTCCCAGTAATTAGAACTGATTTTTTTTTTTCATCAAACCCAAACGTGTGGGGTATCTATGGCTAGGTCTTCAAAAATGATATTGAGGTTTCTTATATAATTTTTTTCTAAACTGAATAGTTTGCGCGAGAGACACTTCCAAAGTGGTAAAATGTGTGTCCCCCCCCCCCATGTAACTTCTAAAATAAGAGAATGATAAAACTAAAAAAAATATATGATGTACATTACCATGTAAATAATAAAATAATAACTAAAATTAGGATTACTCTATTGCAAAGGACTCATTCATGAAACTATTGTTCTATGCCAACAGCTAAAAGGCCGCACATTTTTTTGTTCATCGTTTGTCTATTGTTCTGACCCAGCTGTAAGTAGCTTCATGAATGAATTTTTTGCAAAACGCCCAGAAAAAAAAACCTCGAGTGGCGTGGCCATTTTTTCTCGTTCGTTTTAATTTCATCTCTGCGTTTCGGGGTGCTACAAGATGCTATTTTAGAAAATTGTGAATAAATCAATAAGTAATAAAGTTTAATGAAATTAAAATATCTTTATAAAACGAAACCGCGGAACCGTATACGTGTGTCAAATTAATATCGTCATTGCAGCGGCACGTTGTATTGTTGTGTTTGGTTTTTATTTTAAACCTACAGTCGGTACATTAAATTACCTATTTTGAACCTTTTTTAATAAATGGTACGAAATCATTGAGCCGGTGACGTCACTTAGTTGCTGCAGACACAAACGAAACGTGAGCTTATTGTACCTGAGTGATTACCGCAGACGTCATTATCGAATTCGGCGGGCGGTGACTCAATTTATTCTTTACTCGTATCGTAAATTGATCATCAATCAATCATTGATTAACATAGTTTGATTCAGTTATGTGCGCCGTATTCATCTCATATGTTTAGCTAGTGACGGAGGATTACCAATTGCTTGGGTTGCCACAACGCTGTCTTGCGCCATTTGCGAGTATACTTCATGAATCATCGTCGTCATCATTCGACCAGAAGAAGTCTGCTGGCATAGGCTCCCAAAAACATCGCCACAACGAACGGCCGTGTGCTGCTTGCAACCAATAGACCACGACCTTTACAGTCACCAGTCATAAGTTATTAAATCAATTTCCATCAGTAACAGCCCGGAGTCTAGATTTGTGTCCGGTTGATGGCAAGGGACTAAACATAACTGGCGAAATGTGGGCGTAACTACTATTAGCCCCCCTCCTCCCACGGGGAGTACTGTAGTGCTATTCTGTAAACATCTCACCGTGATAACTCAGGTGAAGTGAGCCGTCATTCCACCTAATACTAGGGGTTGACACTATTGACAGCTCACTCCACGCTCACTTCACCTAAGTTTTCACGGTGAGATTTGTACAGAATAACACTACAGGTGTGATGTATGTTCTGTGTGTATTTTAACGGCAGACGTATTACCGAGTTGAAAACCATGTATACCTACTGTTGCCATGATCATCATCTTTTCTGCCGACAGACGTCCACTGCTGCCGGTTCTGTGCGTCTCGCATCCAGCAGAATCCTGCGGCCTATAGTGTGTGATGATGACACAATAATTAACCAACATGTTTTGTTTGCAGGGCGAGCGCGAGCGCGGCACCGGCGTACGAGCTGACAGCGGGCGGCGCTGGCGGCGGCGGCGGTGCTTGCGCTGAGTCCCCCGGCACGCTGGCGCACGCGCAACACGCGCCGCCCATGCAGCAGTCTTCGCACCAGCACCACCATGACCCGCGCAAGAGAAAAACTTCACAATAGTAAGTACCTGCTACCAGAGAGACAGGAATGGAGAATTAGAGGAGGCCTTTGCCGACTAGCAAGATATTTCGTTTTTTCCACTATAAAATTCAGCACCATTAAAATATAGTTTTCGAAAATTAATAATTACGATCTTTATTATTTATTTATAAATGTATTCGAGTTAATTTTCAAGCGTATTGATCAAAAGAAAATGCATTTTCATTTATACAATTTAGATGAAAATTCTTTTTTTTTTTGTGATAACAATAACCTTGAAAATTTACTCGAATACTTTCTCTCAACAGAGGTTAATAATTAATGGGAAATAATAAAGCTTCCGAAAAGCAAATTAACTTCCAGCGATCTGTGGTTGACTGTAATACTAACTAAGCTGTGTTAAAATGAATTACCGAAAAGTTAATACAGAATTAACCGAAAAAAAATTTTGTAGGTATCTAAAAAACAAACATGAGCTTATTGAAATTACAATTCTACGAAAAATAATCTGTACTTTCAAATAATAAACTAAATTTCCAAAAAAAAAATACCAAACTTCCGAAAAAAATACTAAGTTTCCTAAAACATATGTTCTACATCAATAAAGCAAAAATATTTTCGTATGCCGACGACACCGCAATCGTCTTCACTGGCTCGACCTGGGCTGAAACCAAAACCAACACGGAAAAGGGTATGCTAAAGGTGGCTGCATGGCTAAAAACAAATCTCCTTACGTTAAACACGAGCAAAACTAATTATATCTGCTTCTCAATATATAAAAATGTCCAACCAGAACCTAATTTTAACATTAAAATACATGAGTGTAGGAGGACGGTTGATTCCGACTGCAATTGTCCAACCATCAGTAAAGTTAACCACGTTAAGTACCTAGGTATAATGTTGGACCAAAGCCTGTCCTGGTATTCTCAAATTGAACAAATTACTGCGAGAGTACGAAAATTTATCTGGATTTTTAAAACATTACGACACATATTCCCAAGGAGTGGCTTAGCAAAAAATCTTATAAATGAAGTGTATATCTCGCTAGTTCAATCTGTAATAATATATTGCATTTCCATTTGGGGGGGTGCGCGTAAAACACGCTTCATTGATGTTGAAAGAGCGCAACGGACATTAATAAAAGTAATGTACTTCAAAAAAAGGACCTTTCCCACCTATGAGCTATACCAAATAAGTAATTTATTATCAGTTAGAAAATTATATATTAAACATATAGTATTAAAAAAACATAAAACCCTACCTTTAGATCCTAATGTATTAGCTAGAAGAAGGAAACACAATATTGCTTCCACCCCTTTTGTAAAAACAGAATTTGCAAATAATCAGTTCTTTAAACGCTCGTCTTTCTTATATAATAAAATAAATAAACAAATAGATATACATACTAAACCGTTTATAGAATGCAAATCATTGCTGACTAAGTGGTTAAATAAGTTACGCTATGATGAAGTAGAGAATCTTTTAGTAAATATAAGGTAAAACCGATTCCGTATAAAATAACCACACACATACATGCACACACACTCACACACATACACATACACACACTTACACACGCACGCACGCTTAAATACACACACACATTTACCAACAGACTAATAGTAGTAAAATAGAATAAGTTTAGTAATTCATAACCCTTTGTTTCGTTGCACATTTACACTTCTTGCACGATATAAAAGAGCGGCGCCTCCTGGCACAGGCATTTATATGCTTAAAAGGAGACGCCACCAACTGTATACTGTACTAAGTGTAATAAGGAAATAAAACATTTTTGATTTTTTTTTTGATTTTGATTGATTTTTGATGTTCTGCAAAAATAGTCGTTTTCTTAAGCGCTATAGAAACCAGCTTAATTTCTACTATTGGTTATAGAATAACTTTTTTAACTCTCAATTTTAATGAAAATAACTACCTACCGGTCGGCCCGCGCGGGCCCTTCTTGCGTACATTCGGGTGACATCGGTTGCGTTCGGGTGCAGAGCGATAGGCGCACTGACATTCGACTTATCATCTTGTTCGTTCGTTCATGTGAAAAGGCAAATAAGCGTTTATTCCGAACCTGACCCGAAATTCCTAACCCTGCTAGGTTAGGTTACGTTAGATTCCGAGGTTCCGTTTGGTTAGGTTCTTTTAAACCCTACAGACAGAAATAAGAGCCTCGCTTCGCGGGGCTCCGTCGACCGGGACCGGAATATAATTGAGCCCCGTGCCCTTATTTGCCTTTTTATTACCCGTAGCACTGTAAAAGACTTAATGTAGAAAAAAGATACGTTTTGCGAAAGGTGCAGATGCATAAGTAATAAGAAAGATACATTCTGCAACTGAACGGTCTATGATGAATGACATTGCATGTTTATCTCGCTCTCACAAACATGGCGAAGCAAACATTAAATTTTATTATAATTTTCAACAAATTAACATTTTTGGGTGTACTTACGAGTGAATCCCATGGAACTTGTTTTAGGTTTTTGAACTATTTGTGCACATTTTGAAAGCACAAGAAGGCATCGCTGCTGCTTATTAAGACGATTACGGTAATTTAACTTAACGTGCTACACAAACGCCAGTTCGATTGTGATTAAGGTCAATTGTGTCCGTGAGCACAATTTATGCGGTCCATGTCGAGGAGCGCGTACCATATATTTCTAATTCATATCATCAATGCTGTTAGCGTAAATATTGTCTTGGAAATTGAAATAAGTAAGTAACTGACTACCGTACATTTACATCGAAAAGTTTCGAAAGAGGCAGGCATTTATAATGGTGTTGGTTTTATTGAAGGTATTTTTAAGACGGGATTTTTCGAAATTGCACCCCTAAGTGGTTGCTGAAATAGGGGATGGAAGCCTGTCATCTGCGACTTAAGACACATGAAATTAAAACATTTAGATCTCTTGTTAGGAGCAAACATACATTTGTGTTAAGTGTATGTTTTGATTTCATACATATCTAATACGTAAGTAGGGGCAGAATAGTCAGTGTAAAAAGGATGTAAAAACATGAGTTGTTACCCTAAGACCTACTTAATCATATTGTGAAAAAAAAAATATTAAAAAAAGATACTTCTTTTAATGTAAATAATTCAGTCATTCAACAGTTTTAATACTGAAGATTGTGATGCTGTGCTATAAACTAAACTACTAAGATTGAAAAATCACAAGTAGGTACCTACAGACTTCCATATGAATAAATCTTCTAGACATAATGGCAACGTTTGCTTGATATAATAAAGTTAGGTATTCGTCACGGGGAGTAGGTTGGCGTGCACCTTGCGAGCTTCTGCCGTGTGACCGTACCGAAAGCGGACGCGGGAAGAGGCGCTGTCTGCGACCAGCACCGGTGACTGTACCGAATACGGGTGCGAGAAGAGGCACAGTCTGCGACCAGCTACGGCGACAAACACTTGTGTTCTCTGCACATTGTATATCCTATATTATTATCATCAACTATGGATGAATCCGTGTGGGAAGATGAAATATTTTTCTTGCTGGTCGAGTCCTATGAAAAGAGTCCTTCTTTGTTTAATAACTTGAACCAACAAGTACCGGATCTTATACCAGAAGGACAACCGGAGGTGTCTATAGGTTTACATTTGGATGGTATTGAATGTTTACTTGGGCATGAGCCGAAGAGGCCTCGTGGTCACCGTGAGACGGCGGTGCCGAGTACAAGCAGGTGAGGACGTGGCATAGGTCATGTGCTCCGTGCACAACTGCACAAGACATGCCCCTGGTGACTTATTAACCTTTGTGTTTATTTCGCAGCAGTACGGAAAGTTACGATATATCGAGCTGCGAGGCGCCGCTGGGCGCGCCGCCTGCTCCCCTGCACGCGGCAGCCAGCGCCACTCGTAAGAGAAAGCCGTCTTCTTAGTGAGTACCTACCTTGTCTTTTTATCTCTTTTGCAGGTAACTCTACAAAGCAGGGCTTGGAACCGGTTTTGAAATACCGGTTAATATTGTTCATGAAAACGTTATAATTCCGTTCATCGATTAACCGGTTAATTTCAAATACAGTTTTGACTAAAGTTATATAATTTTGGTTACCGGTTATTACAAAGTACCTAAATAATTTTAAAACTTGCGCTAACTGATACTAAGACCTGAATTAACCGGTTTTACTCAGATGCACGTTTCTCACATTCTTACGCGCTTACTTATTTCTGTTTTCACAATATACACCTTCAAACACCAACACAATTCATGGAATTCAAGTGTTTTGTTGCACACATGAATCGAAACGACTCAGCCAGCAACGCGATCGAATACAGTCTGCTTGTGAGTGCGTAACTGCGTAAGTATTCGTTGGCGTAGAGCGAGAGCTTTGTTAGTGTTTAAGAGAGATGGCGTAGTAGGTAGAACTCGCTTATACAAATTAACCGGTTAATTTCGCTCAACAGAATCGGAAATTGTAAATAAACGGTTTTTCCCATTAACCGGTTAAAATAGCGGTAACCGACACCTAAAGCGCATTTTTTCTGGTTCGGCGTCAATGATCTAAACCGGTTTCCGAGCCCTGCTACAAAGAGTGGAGGCTGCCGTCAAGACTGCCTATAACCAATTTGATCCCTTTTAGGTATTATCATCATCATAACATTCAACGTCTTCCAGCTATTTATTTATTTGAACATAAAACGGCCAAAGACAATAATCACATTAGTTAAGACACGAACAATATTTAAGTACAATAACAAAGGTATACAACTACTCGACAGTCATACGCTCTCCTCACAATACTCCAGACATACTGACTAGATCTTCTTCCATTCATCCGCGAGCACATCACAGTCAGGCTTAGCGTCCAAGAGAGCGTTGAGCGCAGTGAGTGTGCGAGGGACAGGAGACTGGGCTCGAGCGACGGTTCGATCCCGAGAAATGGCGAACAATCTGTGCCTCCTGTTATATGGCTATAGTTTATCGGAGCAAAAAGATGGGACAGTTCCTCGTGAAGTAAAGGAGCATCTGTTTTTCCGTGAAGAAACTTACACATATTAATAATTTGTTAATTTTTTCTTCTGACCTCGAGAGATGCTATTATTTGCCCGATTTGCGTGAATTTTCCATGTTCCTGTGGCCAGGGTATTACGCCCTCGCGGGTGGAGCCGGGGCCACAACTAGTACTAGAACTAGTAGTGTAACTGGAAGATGATAACTACTGGAATTCCGTACGTTCAAGAACGATGTTTCTTAGCACAATAGAGCAAGTTGAACTGATATGACTAGTAAAGCTTAAGCCTTAATGTACTGCTACATCGATAAATCATTGATACAATGTTTTTGTTATTTATTTATTTTATTTTATTTTATTCAGGGACAATAAACAGCTACAATATGTGTTGAACTAGAGAAAAGTTAATACAAAATATTAACAATATTGCAGCCCACTACATTATCCGCATATTAACAAAAGAAAATATGATAATAAGTGCCACTAGATAGGCAATAAAACTAATAAATAATTACATCACATTAATAATAAATTAATTACATCATGCAAAATAGAAATTATAATTGATTTCTCGGCAACTAACAAAAAAAAAAAAACAAATATATAAATAGTAAAGTTTAGAGTAGCTTACATTCCTATTATCATTATTGGGTTATAATAATTTCCATAACATTGCATTTAAATTTGGATCTTGAGCATACAAAAATATCAATACTAACAAAATTACAATTATATGATTCAACCATTCGACAGATAGGACAGCGCAAACCAGAATTACTAATTATTAAACTTGTTATGAAATATTTAATTAGTAGGTACTTTCGAACGCAAGATGAAAATGGTGATCGTAGTTTGTAATGAGTAAAATGTCGTGAGGAAAGTTTTGAGTATGAATGTGGATGGCTATACGAGTAGGACAAGACCAAAGAAACGATGGATGAACTGTGTGATACATGTTATGACTAGAAAGGGGTGACTACTGATAACGACTTTTAGAGAAGTATGGAAGAAAATACATGTTGCGCCGACCTCAAATATATTGGGATAAGAGCAGGAGAATGATGATGGAGTTTGAAATTAAGAGACGCCGCTGTTGCAAATCCTCTAGAATGTACGAGTAGTTGTTATACATTTTCTGGATTCTACATCACCGTAATTTATAACAGTCCTATTGACTTCGATACGTAAATCAAAATAGTCACAAGACATGCAGAAGCCAGCATAGATAATCTTATAACGATATGCTTTGAAATTAAATGCACTTAAGTATCTTTTTCCAGTATATCGAACTCGTATTAACACGTCGGTATAAAATACCAGCCTACTGTTACTGTCTCGCTGCAGGACAAAAGCCTCTTCTTATCCAGAGAAGGCACAAGCATTGATCACCACGCTTGCTCAGGACCGGTTGGCGATTTCAGACTTATATTAACTACTAGCTGACTGGACATACGTTGTCCTGTTCATATAAAATTCCAATAGAAAATGCGCTTTCAGTTTTTCCGATCTTTCCAAATTTCCCAGCAACTTTTCCAAATTTTATTTTCATAAGAACCTCCTCGGACTTCTTCGAATGTTTTAAAAAAAAAATTGCCGATTTGGTCCAGCCGTTCTCGAGTTTTGCGCTTAGCAATCAATACATTTAACCATTGATTTTTACCCGACTACGGCGAAGCAAAAAGGAGGGTTATGATTTTGACCGGAATGTATGTATGTACATGTATGTATGTAAGTAAGTATGTATGTATGTATGTATGTATGTATGTATGTATGTATGTTCATTTATTCCCTCATAACTTCCAAACTACTTATGATACAAGTGAGGTATCGTTGGAAGCGTCTTGATCTATCTATCTATCCTCGTAAAAAAGGGAACGATATTTAAAGAAATAGCATTCTTAAATCAGTATTGTATTGACAATATCTTTGAGTGTTGTGGCATTGAGATCATGAACCAAAATCTATTTATCTTGTGTATATAAAGAACTCCAATTTCTAATATTACCAAGTTTTTCGAAATACTAGACACAGTGCTTGAATTTATATCACGTAAATTTAAGAAAAAAATTGTTATAGCAGGTGACTAAAATATCAGTACACTACAAGTAAATAATAAATCTAAGGCATTAATCGAAATTGTTCAAAATTATGATCTAGTGCTCCATATTCAAGAACCATCGCGACAAAATGCTTGTATAGATCATCTATTTAGCAACATCAAATCTGCTAAAGGTGAACTTTTACATCTAGGTCTTTCTGATCATAATACTGCACAGTTATCCTGTGAGAAACAAGCAAACAGCATTGACAGAATATTCAACGTATAAGAGAGACTATAATAAACATCACATTATTAAATTTAAAGAGTGTATGTCCGAACTATCGTTTTCAGAAGTATTTAAAGAATTAATGTAGCTTACGAAAATTTCTATGAGCTAATACACTTCTGGACACATCTTTTGGCCCACCTTGTATTTTCAGTTTCGTTTGGTCCTAGCTAAAATTTTATATTAGATCGAGCAAAAAGTTTTTATGCAGTTTTGAACCTGGCACATTCACAATTTCATTCAATAGTCTTTTTTTGAATTTCGAACACAGAATTTAAAGAAACAAAAGACAATTTGGAGCCTGTTTGTTGATATCAAACAATCGAATACTAAGAAAACTTGGTTTTATTGGTTTACTTGGATTTAATTCTTGAAAAAGTGATTGATATCTTTGGTTTTGCAACAAACATTACTTATTCTTAACATTAAGGTGAGGTTCTATCAATAATCTATGGATACTTCACCTGAAGTCGCCGCCCAAGCTGTGGCACTTATTCAGGCCGGACACAGCCAAAGAAACGTGAGTGCTCAACTTAATTTAAGTCGATCTGCGGTCCGAAATGTTTATCGGAGGTACCTAGAGACTGGCGGCTTTGTTCGTCGCCAAGGAAGGCCACGATCTCGTGTCACAACTGAAAGGCAGGATCGATTCATCGTGACGACCAGCTTGAGAACTCGTCACCTTACCTCCATTGAGATACAAAACCAACTTCGCGACTTCCACGGAGTATCTGTGAGCGCTCGAACTGTTCGGAGAAGGTTAAAAGAACGCGATATGGTACCACACAAGCCAGCTAATGGCCCCAAACTAACGCGAGCCCACCGAACAGCGCGCCTTCATTTCGCACGCAGTCATTTAAATTGGACACAGCAAGATTGGAGCCGTGTACTCTTTTCTGATGAGTCTAAAATTGTGTTACATGGCAATGATGGAAGGAAGAAGGTCTACCGACGTAAGGGAGAGCGTTTCGCACAATGCTGCTTTGAAGAGAGGGTTGCTTATGGCGGTGGCTCATGGACTGTCTGGGGCGGTATATCCGCGAGCGGCAAAACTCAACTTGAGGTTGTTACAGGACCACGGCTGCCAACATTAACTGCTGAAAGGTACATTCGTGAGTGCTTAGAACCTCACGTGAGACCATACGCGGACTATGTGGGCCCAAATTTCTTTTTTATGCATGATAATGCAAGAGCCCATGCGGCCGGCATCGTCAGGGAATATCTTCGGGATGTGAACATCACAGTTATGGACTGGCCAGCCCGAAGCCCAGACATGAACCCCATTGAGCACATGTGGGACGAGCTAAAAAGACGTGTTAGGGCTCGTCAGACAGTTGCCCAGACGATGCAGGAGTTGAAAACTGCCATAGAAGAGGAATGGGAGATGATCCCTGAAAAATTTCATAGACCGGTTGATAAACTCTATGCCTAATCGTATGAGAGCTGTGGTAGATGCCCATGGAGGCAACACGCGTTATTAAATTAAACCTTTATTTGATAAAAGATGTTTTTTATTCAAAAATCAATTGCCTTTAACAAGGCGCATATCCGACTTGTTAGGCGTAGCTCCATGTCGTATGGTATTCTGAATTCAAATTTAAAACAATACGATCGAAAAAGATGGTAAAATGTATCAGGTTTAAAACTGCATCAACAGTTTTTGTTCAATCTAGCAATCATATTTCGGTAGGGGCCATCGAAACCTAAACTCTAAGGTGGGCCAATAGATGTGTCCAGAAGTGTGTGTGTGAAGTGTGTGTGTATATCTATTTTATAAATTATGTTTCCCTATGAGGAACGATAACGAGGATAACGTTTCAAACTGAGAGCGGCCCCTAAAATGGATATCTAATGGTATTAAAAGCAAGCTGCAAAACCAAAAAATCATTACGAAGCAAATACTACGCTAACAAATCTGTTGAAAATAAAACAAAGTTTAAAAACTACTCTAAACTCCTACGGCGTTGCATACATGGGTCTATTAAAAGAACTCATCATCAATTTATCATTAATTCTAAAAACAAATGCAAGACAGCATGGCAACTGATAAAAAATGAGTCCGTCGGTGCTAAGAGCAAACAAATCATAGAAAACGTAAGGGACAAAGGTACTATAGTTAATAGCCCGGACAAAATTGCTGAGACATTCAATGACTATTGGATTAATCTGACAATTGATACCCACAACAATACTCGTGTTAGCTTTAAACAGTCTGTTAGTGATAGTATTTTCCTAAGACCATATGGATATGAAGAGATACAAAGAATTATATCATGTTTGAACAACACAAATTCAGTATGCTACGATGAATTAGCAACAAACATTCTAAAATGTTGTTCAATTGAATTAACACCAGTCATAACATTTTTAGTTAATCTATCTTTTGAATCTGGATGTTTTCCTAGTCTACTTAAACAATCGGTTGTAAAACCTCTCCACAAAAAAGGTAACAGGGAAGATCTAGATAACTACAGACCAATTACTCTCATACCCATCATATCAACAAACTTTGAAACGGCCATGCATAAACGCCTTACTCAATTCATCCATAAGTATGCTATCCTAAGGGAAGAACAATACGGTTTTCAAAAGGGAAAGTCTACAACACTGGCATATTTTAACCTAATTCACACAATCGTGACAAATTTAGATAACCGAATTCAGACAACAGGCGTATTTTTTGACATGTCGAAGGCATTCGACTTCGTATCACACAAATTGTTAATAGAAAAAAATTTAAAGTATGGGATACGCGGCCCAGCACTTCAATGGATAAAAAGTTATTTAAGTAATAGAATGCAGTGTGTAGAAATCGAAAAAATCTATAGTAAACATGAACTAAAATCATATAGAAAATTCAAATTATAAACACAACAGGTCTGATGTGCCAAAAGGGGGTGTGCTTAGTTCCCTATTGTTTTACTATACATAAATGACCTTCCTGAAGTGACTACTCACCCCTGTTTTCTGTTCGCTGATGACATATTGTTAATAATGACATCGAATAATACTGACGTTAATAAATATACATCTGACATAAATAATACAATTGAATCTATAATAACATGGCTTGACGAAAACAATCTACGTGTAAACCTAACAAAAACTAATTTTATTCAATTTAGTACATATGGACGTGATAATAAAAATTTAGACATCAATTATAGAGGACTTAAATTAAAAGAGGTAAACGAAACGACATTTCTAGGTATCACGATTAATAAACACTGCAACTGGAAGGCCCACGTCAATAAAGTATGCAATAAAATAAATAAATTCGTGTACGTTATGTATCAACTCTCAAAAACATCAGCGTTAGAAACCGTATTATCTGCATACTATGGGTACGTGGATTCTGTGTTGAGATATGGTCTTGTTACCTGGGGTTACTCAACAGAGAGTCAGAGAGTGTTCATCGCGCAGAAAAAATGCATCCGCGCCATAGCGGGAATACGCCCTTGGGAATCTTGCAGACTCTTTTTCAAAAAGATTCAAGATTCAAATTTAAAATCCGGAGTCACACGTAGGTAATCCATTCGATTTATCCCTAACATGACGTGTGACTCCGGATTTTAAATTTGTGTGTCTTTTTCTAATTTCAGATGAGAATATTTTCTTGTTTCATACTTTTTAGAGCGCGATTTTTCAGTAGTCGGGTTTTAGTTTTTCAACTTACCTTTTTATTTATGTAGATCAGATATAAATCTAGGTTTCCTCACGATTTTTCCGATGTCAGTAAGTAGATGTGAATTGAAAAGTCACATTAGTACTTGCCCGGATTTGAACCCACCAACTCGTGCACGCCGTTACGACTATTCACGACACGATATTGGTACGAGTAAAGTAGGATTAGAGAAAAATATGTTCAAAAATAAAAACACTTATTTGTGCTTGTAGGGTTCACATTCATTAGAATGTGAACCCTACAAGCACAAATAAGTGTTATATTGTTATTGTTGTGTATATTGTTAGGTTCAGCCAGGATGCTTCCTGGGTAAAAAAAAAGAAATTCTATTTAGTCCGTCAGTCTGATAATAAGATAATATTGTACACGTAGTTTTTCTTATATCATAAAATACTTAGATAAAACGCATTAAAGTTGGGGAGTGGGGGCTCGCTACGTCACAACTATAAGTAACAAACTACGTATAAAATCTAGCAATGTGTGACGTCATGCCACATTTTAACTCAATGTATCGCCAAATCTTTTGATTATATAAAAAAAATAAAAAATACGTGTCCAATATTTTTTAATAATTTAAATGACGAATTAAAAATTTTTGTCAACATCCCTATTGTGTTAACCCTACCACAGCTGCAATATAATAGGTTGGGGAAAAAGTTTCTTCGCATGTTTTAAGAAAATTCAAAACATTTTTTAATATACATTATTTACATTTATCTAAAGTATGTAGGTATCATTTTGTTCGATAACTTTTTGTCATCTTTTAGGTAGGGACATGATCCCATTGCTATAGAAATTTTGGGACTTCTGATCAAAATACCGCGACAAGTGGTTTTGGCAGTCCTCTCGTAATGTTAACCTGACAGTGCCTAAAGAATTCTGAAGAGACCGAAACAGGTGGAATCTGAAGGTGCAAGGTCAGGACTATACGGCGGATGCATTAACACCTCCCAGCCAAACTCTCTTAATTTTTGCTGAGTGGCTAAAGATGTGTGAGGTCTAGCGTTATCATCATGAAAAACCACACCCCTTCTGTTGATTAATTCCGGCCGCTTTCTCTCAACTTCTTGCTTTAATCTCATCAGTTGTTCGCAGTAGAGTTCAGAATCGATGGTCCTGCCTAGTGGTAACAGCTCATAATGAATAATGCCCTTTCAACCCCACCACACACACAGCATCACCTTGTTGCGAGTTAACCCGGGTTTCGCCACAGTCTGTGAAGCCTGACCGGCCTATGACCACGACCATTTTCGCACGTTCTTGCCGTACGTGATTCACTTTTTATCACCAGTTATCAGTTTCTTCAAAAATGGTTCGGTTTCATTACGTCGTAATAAAGAATCACAAATGAGTACACAGTTCATTAGGTTTCTTTCAGTGTGCTCGAGAGGTACCCAAATATCGAGCTTTTTTGTGTACCCAGTTTTTTTCAAATGCGCCAAAATTGTTTTGTGGTCAATTCCCAGTTCTTCAGCTACGTCGTAACTACTGATATGCTGATCTTGCTCCACTTTTTCAAAAATGGCATCCATTTTATCCGTAATAGGGCGACCAGAGCGACGTGCATCTTTGACATCAAAATTTCCGGATTGAAAACGCTTAAACCAAATTTGTGCTACTCTCACACACACTGCACTGGGTCCATAAACATCAAAAATTTTTTTCGCGGCTTGCGTTGTTTTTTTACCTTTTTTGTAGTAAAATTTTAAAATGTATCGAATTTCTTCATTAGATTCACTCATCTTGACAGTACGAAAAACAAATGAAAATCACACATTTTCCTAATTTGATTTTGGAATTATGTTCTTTAAAATTTAAACTTTCAACGATACCAAAACCAGCCAGATACAAATAGTATAGCCAAAGAGATTTTATTTTAAGTTCATACATACTATAATGCGAAAAGACTTTTTCCCCAACCTAATATGTATACTTACAAAAAGTTAGCCACCCTTTCCAGACTCCAGTAACTTGGCGTTTGTTGGTCTTCCTCAACCTTGATTTCTCGCTTACGTAATTTTTTTTTTTTATTAGTTGTTGTTTTGACGGTTAACGTTGCTTACCTGTACGTAGCCTAACCACTGGTATGCATTACATATTTTGTTTACTGGTTTACATAATCGTATAATACAGGTTATACTGTCAAACTCAAACCATTTATTTAAATTAAACTATTTACACGCACTTTTAAATTGTCAAACGAATCACTCATTTATATTTCTATGTGTTATGGTAGGTAAATTAGGCGGATCAAATGGCGCACACAAGGCATCTCTACCAGGTAACCTTTGGATAATTATCTTCTATCTATCGTGTGCTTACGTAGGTACTCGTAGGCATGTAGGTATGCGCAATCGAATATTTTTCATGAAAACTGATAACGGATTCCGCATATTATGAGAAACAAGCATTTTTGAATTTTCTGTTTGGTACCTTGTCATGAGAAATCAGTCGAACGGATTTCAAATTTTAATCAAATTTTTTTAGGGTTCCATACTCGAAAGTTGCCAAACGGAACCATCCGTCCGTCTGTATGTAGTGTTAAATATTGTACGGTGGTACGGAACCCTTCGTGTGCTAGTCTGACTCGCACTTGACCGGTTTTTAGGATTCCGTACCTCAAAAGGAAAAAAACGGAACCCTTAAAGAATCACTCGTGTGTGTCTGTCTGTCCCTCTATCACAGCCAATTTGTTCCGAATCTAATGGACCGATTAAGTTGAAATTTGGTACACATCTGAACTTCTGTGACCCATACACAGACGGGTAAAGTAAATAAATTAATTTTGAATAGGTACGGGGTCACTTTTGGAAGACAAATAAGAAAATTAAAATAAAAGTTTTGCAAACTATAGGTATGTGTGACATATCAAATGGAAGGGCTTACTATGATATTACTTATCTCAAGTATTTTTTTTATAATTTTAAAATAAATTGTTTTTAAGTTATTTAAGAAAATACATGAAAATTGACCATTCCCCCCTTATCTCCGAAACTACTCAGCCTAAAATTTTGAAAAAAATACAGAAAATAGTTCTTTACCGATAGATTACAGAAAAACCTACAAGAACTCTGAGGTCTTAAAATAACATGGTAAATCTCTCAATATTGTGAGTACAAACTTACATTTACAGTTGGAATGTATGAGAGAACTACAATGTTAAGTTTGTTCTTGGGATAAATTCATCCACACTATGGAACTCTTCATTGTGCGTGGTCCGACACGCACTTTGCCGGTTTTTGATTTCCGCTCGGTAATGTAATATATACTCGTACTTGGAGACCCTAGATGAAGAATTATCTGATATGATACTACTCTGTGATACCTACTGATATGGTACTGATGTCTGTAGTGGTGATTGGTGATAAAATGTGATCACTTACATGCCACGGGGTCTCATAAATAAATAATAATATTATCTTCAAATGGATCGTCTCGTACTTTTGTTTTATAAGTAGTTCCAAGTCTGATCGTCGAACGTTTTTCAATGAAACACATCGTGCAGAAACCCGTTAGCTAGGTAAATTGAACGGAGGCCTCTTACATAACAACGACCGTAAAATATTCGGTGTGACCTCTTCAATTGACGTCTGCTCGGGAGCCCATACAAACATACCAAACTTACCCTTCGGGCTTGGCTACAATGCGGCCAATTAGGCGGGAACGCGGGGTTGCCTAGCAACAGACCCAGACATGCCGCAACCACCACCTGTGACCTCTGTGACCAAAGAGTTAAATTTGACGTTTACCTTTCCAATCGTATAGAAGGCTTCTCACTGCTATTCCTCCAGGAAAGTAGTCGCGGCACGTGACGTCTGCAGAGTACTTCCCCGTCATGCGTCAGAGCTTACACGAGCCGCACTTGATTAGTCATTTCGATTTTCACGGATATATTTTCCGGTGCATGAGGAGCCCGTGGCTAAGTAATAACAGCCGCACGGGTCGATCCATCAGGCTAAGCTACGCTTGCCGGGGTTGGTCCGTGGATGGTTGACCATCTTTACATACCGAGACTCCTCCATGCCTCGGAAAGCACGTTAAGCCGTTGGTCCCGGCTATCATTCGTGGATCTTTGACAGTCGTTACGGGTCGTCAGAAGCCCGAAAGTCTGACAATCAGTCTTACCAAGGGGTATCGTATTACCCAGTTAATGGGTTGTGGAGGTCAGATAGGCAGTCGCTCCATGTAAAATAATGGTATTCAGCTGCATCCGGTTAGACTGGAAGCCGACCCCAACATAGTTGGGAAAAGGCTAGGCAGATTGATTGATTTTCCGGTGCATGAAGACTCGATCATCGATTTGTAACTGCATGTCACGTTACAATTGATGAAAATTACATTGAAAATCTTGTATTCTTCACAATTTTCTATTTGTTGGACGGCTTTGGTAACGTTGGAAAGTTTCCGATACTTGTTTACGTTACTGGGACATATAGGGTAGCATTAGTAATTAAGATATAATCAAAGTTGTGGCCCCGAGGGGATCGGCACACAAGTCAGGTCATGTGCGTAAGATTTGGGACACGTTTGAGAGTGGCGAGTGAGATGATCATGATGTCATTGATCACTAAACTTGTGTATATTAGTTTATCTCAAACTGATCTCAAAGTTAGGTCTCAACTTGCACTCGGTGAAGCAATAATTTTATTGGAACTTATCTAGTAGAAACTACCTAATGTCGTTATGAATATTTGAAATAGAATAAATGTGAATAAATCACCTCTCGAACGCTTCTTCAAAACACCTGCAAAGTACACACCAGTACTATAAAACGATAAAATTCGTGAGTTTGTATGTTGGGGTTAATCTTTGGAACTCAATCAATGACAGCCGGGACCAACGGCTTTCCGAGGCAAGGAGGAGTCTCGCTATGTAACCCATCCACGGACCAACCCCGGCAAGCGTAGCTTAATCTGATGGATCGACCCGTGCGGCTGTCTTTACTTTGCTGGGGCTTACGTGGAGTAGTTAGGTAAATCAAAATGAATTTGGGATTCTTTTGTTTTCCTCATGTTGTTGACACATAGGACATTAGGCACTCTGAATAACCAGATTATCTGGCCAGGGATGGTCCAGCTTACCTCAAGTATAGGAAGCAGTGACCTAATAATAATAAAAATGGATACAAAAAGCTTTGACAATGCTTATGACTAGGATACATAACATGGTTAATTACAGGTCATAGGGATAAGACCCCTGACTTCTAAACTAGGCAAACCTGTGACTTAGGAGTCAGTGTTCTGCTGTCACTGAGATACCATAAACCTTTTATGTTGTGTTCTAACATTACAAAAATATTCATTAACAAATGCAGGTTACAAAGTATACAACGTGTCGTTTTGCATCCTCGTCAAATTTAAGGGTGTGGATAGACCATCAAACCGAACAACTTTCTCCATGGCACCAACATCGTATTCGCGAAAAAATAATCAGCCGTCCCATACATTTGCGTCGAGTAGGTACTTATTGAAGTTTTCTATGGGACAGTTGAAAATTTTTTCGCGAATACGATGTTGATCCCATGGAGAAAGTTTTTAGGTTTGATGTTCTGTACCACACCCTGAAACTTTACGAGGATGCAAAACGACACTATAGGTATTAACGACGAAGGGATATTGGAAACGACTTTTAAAGTGTATGTTAGAGTGAAGCTATGATGTAGAAGTGGGTGTGAGTGTGTGTGTGTGAGTGTGTGTGTGTGTGTGTGTGTTTAGCGTTTGCGTGAGGGTGTGTTGAAGGGTTTGAGATTGTGTTGTATATGTACTGCTGTTAGTTCAAATGAAGTGAAAACTTGCAAACAACCGTAGAACAGGTTTATAATTTATACGGCTACTGCTGATGGTGTAGTAGGTCTTCTGTACGAGCGTAGTCTTGACCCTGTAGCTAACTTTGTACTTTAATCTTAACTTCATGGTGATTTAGTTCAGCTATGAATGGCTTCACATATTTTTTTTTTAAATTTATTACGTTCAAGTTCATAAACTTGAACGTAAAACTGTTTTGTGGCGTACTGTAGGGATAGTTACATTTTTGCTTTGCGCTTAGTAGGATCTGATGGGGGAATCTGTTTATGTTTTCTGAGAGTGGCTCGAAGGAGAATGAGCTGTACTCATCACAGTAAGTAATTTGCAGTCCGCATATAATAGGGAATCTGTATGGTCTGCCAAGCATCACCTTAAGGATTGCTCTCTGTGTTACCTCATTGAATTTAAAAAATATTATTGACATGTAAGTGTTTGTATAATCCTATAATCCTAACAGAAATAAAATAATTTATCAGTAGGTACAGTCAACAAAAGAGATATCTAGACAGGGTATACTAACATATTTGTATGTGAATTGCTTCATGTTTTTTTTTTTTTTTTGCAATATGCCTACACTGTAACACACCAACACAAAATTGTATATTGTCACGAAATTGAACATGATGCAATTCACATACAAATATGTTAGTATACCCTGCCTAGATATCTCTTTTGTTGACTGTATAACAGTTGGTTGTGATTTGCAGCGGCACGGGTAGCGCGTACGACGACGATGGCGGCGACGACTCGCGCTCCAGCCGCACGCTGCCAGACAAGAAGTAAGTCATCACCTACCTACCATGTAATAAGAATACCTAACCCTAACCCAACCCACCCTACCACAAAACCTATACCTAATTTTAAGATGTATTTTTTTTTTGCTGTAATGCCAATTAAACGCATTTTTCTTTCTTTCTTTCTTTCATGTACAGACGCTAGCAGGTCAAGCCACCCGAAACTGTCAAATTTTCCCAATCAACCTTGAACCTAATGCTTTGGCGATAAAGATGAAAATCTATTAAAGAAATTTGTCTGATTGTAGTAGCTTGATGTACTGGCGTCTGTACCTTCTTTATCCTATAGAAAAATTAGTGATCAACTAGTTACCTACTTGGTTCTTTAAATAATACCTATCTACTAGAAGTAGGTACCCACCTATTTTTAGGGCTCCGTACCAAAATGGTAAAAAGGAACCCTTATGGTGCGACTCAGTCTGTCTGTCTGTCCGTCTATATATATCTAGATATCTCAAGAACTACTAATGCTATCAACTTGAAATTTGGAACAGCTTTAGATGACGTTTGCCCAACTTTTCTGCAACAGCGACTGAAAGGGGCTCTTAAAAATTCGAAGTGACGCTACTAGTCATAACATCATATTATATAAGAGCGCTGTTTGCACATTCTCAAACAGTTTTTTTTAGGCCGCATAGTTTTCGACTTTCGATGAAAAATGCAAAAAAAAATACTGTCCCCAGAAGTTTGCTTAGAGAAAAATCTGAAATTATTATATGTGATAGAAGTTTATGTAAAGATTACAGCAAAAAATAAAACGATGTCTCTAAATAGCACACTTTTTCAGAAATCGGAACGGTACCCTCGGTGCGCGAGTCCGACTCGCTCTTGACCGGTTTTTTTAATCCAGTTTCGTTTATGTGATAAATCTGATAATTGATGAATGTGGTAAACGATATGAAATAAAATAAATCAGTATGCGTGGCGCTTGTGTACTCGTATTGGTGAGCAACCTATACCTGCCTATAACAACGCTTAATGATTATTTCAAAAAGGTGTGTCTAGCTGGTGTTAATTATTGATGGACTGTGTGAAAGATGATATGGCTAGAAAGGGGGTATCTGGCGAAATGACGACTTATGGAGAAGTATGGAATAAAAATATTTGCGGTGTGCTGATTGCAGACAAAACCACAGCGAGATCGAGAAGCGTCGCCGAGACAAGATGAACACGTACATCTCTGAGCTGAGCGCCATGATCCCGATGTGCGGGGCGATGGCGCGCAAGCTGGACAAGCTGACGGTGCTGCGCATGGCAGTGCAGCACCTGCGTACCGTGCGAGGCGCGCTGTCCGCGTGCCCGCTGAGCGCACGCCCGCGGCCCGCCTTCCTGTCGGAGCGCGAGCTCAACCAGCTCATTCTGCACGCGGCACACGACTCCTTCCTGCTGGTGGTCGGCTGTGACCGCGGCCGCCTGCTCTACGTCTCTGCGTCTGTCAAACAGATGCTGCACTACGATCAGGTTGGTTTACTGCTGCTGCATCTATTCGAGTCGTGTCCTTGATGCGCCGCGTACGAGGCAGTTCCAACAGCTACCTTCAGCTGTTCGCATGGAGGATGGATCTGGATCTGGATTGCCCAATAATGCGGTACTGGACCAGGCTGCATGTTGAGCACTCCGGTTCCAGACCTAAATTTAGATTAAGATGAAAAATTGATGACTGATGTAAAATTGTGATTTAAGTATAATGTTTTATTGGTGACTTTTTGTAATGTTTTGTTTTGTCTAATTGTAATATTTTAATTAATGTATTTGTAATGTTATTTATTTTATAATTTCACATGCATGGACAATATGGACTGGTTCCGAAATAAATGAATTTTAATTTAATTTAATTTAATTAACTCGACGCGAATCACTATTTATGCTGCTCTTGCTATATTTATTTGACCTTTTCCAGTATTCTGTGTTTGTGTTTTGTTTTAAACCACTGCATTACCAAATGAATTTTATGTTTCATTCGAGCTGTGCTTTACACGACTTCATCTGTTACCGACTGTCGCAATGTTTAATTACATTTACAAGTTTTATTACAATGCAAAGCTGTATCTAAATAATAATAATGCATTATGTTTCCTCATACGTTGCATGTGATCAACCGCAGCTGTGCTTCCTCTGCCGTGTGACGTATACTCGTCCAGCGATCATCATGCTTTGTATTAGTATACGACTACTGTTTTATTGCGTGCGCTCTGTCATCGTTGACGCGGCTAATGTTGTAAGTTGTAACTATAGCGACCGGATCATTTATAAACTGTCTTTAGTTAATAGTTCGTAAACATAATAGGTACTGGACATAGCTTAACATGGACGTCGTTATGAACATCCACAGTAAGGGAGACCTAGGATGATTTCTTTTGAAATAATCTCGTCACTTGACATGCAGGTAACATAAGTACTTGTCCACAGAGCGAGTTGCTAGGCCAGAGCCTGTTCGACATCCTGCACCCCAAGGACGTGGCCAAGGTGAAGGAACAGCTGTCCTCGTCCGACCTCAGCCCGCGCGAGAGGCTGATCGATGCTAAGAGTAACTACCTCTATTTATTACATTAATATATTCAGCCAATGAGATAGGCTTTTGTCTGCTGTTTTCTCCCAGCCAGATATTATGGTATTTTATTTAAAACACTATCGACTATATTGATTTCTTATTTTATTTTGATTTCTTTCTACAGCCATCGTTAGTAGGTAATCCCCAATCTGTTTGGCCAGTCTGAAGTGAGAGCGATCGCTATCTTGCGCATTCTGCGCATCGGCTGGCGCCTACCATCGCCTTGATTTGCATTCTGCGCATAATTTTGCTTGCGCCTACATTCAACTCGGCCAAAAAGATTGGGGACTACTGTAACTGTACAACTGCCGTTTGCGAGCGTGTTTCCAGCGAGGCGATTGTTTACTTGTGCGCAACAAGTTCGCCGCGTTTGCGTAACGAGAGCGAGACAAGCGAGTGTACAATGTTGTGAAAACGCAGAGGACACTTCGTGGAGCCGCAGCGACCTCGCTTCTCATCCGCTGATAGCACGGTCACAAATCGCTTCGCTGGAGAGCGTGTCTGGCAAATTGGTGGTAACGCTGTTAGTTTTTCGCGTGTGTCCAAGGCTTTCTTGCCCGTTCTTTTTCATAGGAACCTTATACGCTTTGGAATGGGCAACTAGCTTCATCTTTCTGACCGACCTCCTTGACAATTCAAAAGTACCTGTAAATGGTTTAATTGAAATAAATGCTTTGAGTTTGCTCGCTAACAAAAGCCGTTGTGTTACAGCCATGCTGCCAGTGAAGGCTGACGTGCAGGCAGGCGCGTCGCGCCTGTGCCCGGGCGCGCGCCGCTCGTTCTTCTGCCGCATCAAGTGCAAGGCGGCGCCCGAAGCCCCGCCCGAGCCGGCGCCCATCAAGGAGGAGGCCGAGCCCACCGCCAAGCTGCGTAAGAAGACCAACGAGAAGAAGTACTGCGTCGTGCAGTGCACCGGTGAGATGAGATTGTTAGCTAATGTTAATGTTTAGGCAACTCACTCCGTGTTATATTTGTGGCGGCATCTACAACACCACGTGCGAACTACTCGTCAGAGACCTGACGTCATACAAATCTTGCATCGCGCAAGCAATGTTAACGCCTTGCCTCGTTTCCACAATGAAGCACACCTTAGTGTTTATAACTCAGTCAGTCAGTTAGTTCAGGTTCCAAAACCTTTCTTACCTACCTAAACCAATCTGACTAGCCTTTTCCCAACTATGTTGGGGTCGGCTTCCAGTCTAACCGGATGCAGCTGAATACCAGTATTTTACGTGGAGCGACTGCCTATCTGACCTCCACAACCCACTAACTGGATAATACGATACCCCTTGGTTGTCAGACTTTCGGCCTTCTGACCAGTAACGACTGTCAAAGATCCACGAATGACAGCCGGGGCCAACAGCGTAAGGTGCTTTCCGAGGCACGGAGGAGTCTCGGTATATAAAGATGGTCACCCATCCCCAGACCTACCCCGGCAAGCGTAGCCTAACCTGATGGATCGACCCGTGTGGCTGTTATTACTTAGCCACGAGCTCCTCCTAACCTTACCTACCTAAATAAAAAATAGTAAATATTTATTATGTAAAAATCATTAAACCCGAAGGGTTAGGCAGATATGTACATATAGTAAGTAGTAAGTACATGCCCATGTAATAGGGGAAGAACCTAAAATTGGTTAAATCTTAATATAAAAAACAAAGTCGGGTTTGTTCGAACACTTATAACTCGAGAACGGCTGGACCGATTTTCATGGTTTTTTATTTGTTGTATTTATCTCCGTCCCGAATAGCAGAATAACTATTAAAAACATTGGAAAATTGACGAAAAAAAAAATTAAGAAAATTCATTTTCTCTTACATGAAATTTGGGCAGGGCAATGTCTGTCGGGAATCTTTCATTCTATTTAGAATTCCAAATTCAAATTATTTTTTTAATCAGTTCTTCATTTGTTTTCCTGCCGTTCGATTTATTGAAATTTTGACAGGACGTCTGGCGGGTCAGTTTTTTTTTTCTTTTTTGTGGCTTCGCACGGTTTGGCTGGTCAGTTATATAGTACCTATTCTAAAATAAAAATGAATTGCCGAAATTCATAGTAAAACAATTTTTTTTTTTCAAATTAATTGGTTCCAATTAATAGTTCAATACTTAAAATATAAATTAAGTTTTCCTCCTAATTCAAAATGTTCTCAGCTTGCACCTTCGAGAACTTCTCGCGTTTATATTAGAATATTCATAGCTAAGACAGGACAACGTCTGTCGGGTCAGCTAGTATAGTATAAATCTTCAAAATAATGTAATTAATATAGGTAAATGATTTCTATGAGTATTTCAGGCTACCTAAAGTCGTGGGCGCCGGCGGAGATGTCGGAGGCAGGCTCGTCGGAGGTTGCGGACGACGGCGACGCCGGCAGCATGTCGTGTTTGGTGGCCGTGGGCCGCGCGCTGCCAGATCTGGCGCCTCAGCCCCCGCTGCCGCCCCAGACCCCGCTGGCGCCCGAGCTGCCCACTCGCCAGTTGCAGTACGTGTCCCGACACGCTCCGGACGGCAAGTTCCTCTTCGTCGATCAAAGGTTGGTTGAGTTATTCTTCATCGTCGTCATAAGCGTACACATGACCACAGCTGGATATAGGCCCCGTTCGCCATTGACCGCGATCCTCGGCTACTCTATCTTTTACTGACTTAACAGGGTAGGAACGTCAATACGACCATACCCTTCCTATGTCTAACGTATCGTGGGGCATGTGGCTAAGTAATAACAGCTGCACGGGTCGATCCATCATGTTAAGCAACTCTTGCCGGGGTTGAGCCCGCGAAATTCAAATTTTCTTACGTTTTTTTTGCAATTTGCAGGTCAGTGTCAGGTTGTATGTTGATTAAAATATAATTCGCGGCCGTAGCTAACATGGATTTACAGAATTATAATCATTAGAATCAGCAATACAACTCCATAAGTTAGAATTGACATCAAACCTCATGATTTCAAGTAATCGCTATATTTGAGGTCAATTCTAACTTATTCTAAAAAAAAAAATATATGTCGGATCCGGTCAATTGTACGGACGCGTAACGAATCGCAGGCGCGCCATAGGCGACATCACGTGAGGTGCCCACGCCTACAGCGCGCTTCTACAGAGTCGTGATGTTTTAACCTGATGGCGAGAAGAACAGTCGTGTTGGATCGCATCGGAGCAACATCGGGGTTACTACGCCACGGAACTGTATTCGATTCGTTGTGCTTAGTGATTGTGTTAGATTGTGATTTTAAACACCGTGTATCGCACCCAGTGTGTTTTCATTGCACGAAACCCATCTTCTGCCCACATGTCTGTCTAAATCTAACTGAGTAAATCCTGACGTCCCGACATATATTATATAAATAAAAATGAAATGCCGTTCATTGGTAAGCGCATTACTTTAGAATAGCTGGACCGATTTGGCTATTTACGTACTTCGTCTGTCGGGTCAGCTAGTTTAGAATATGTATAGATTATTGTTATATTTTGACGTGTCCCACACGTGTGTGCTTGTAGGGTGACACTGGCGCTGGGCTTCCTGCCGCAGGAGCTGCTGGGCACGTCGCTGTATGAGTACGTGCGCGGGCCCGAGCTGGGCGGCGTGGCGCGTGCGCACAAGTCCGCGCTGCTGCGCCGCGAGCCGCTGCGCACGCCACCCTACGCCTTCCGCCGCAAGGACGGCTCGCTCGCTAGGCTGCACACGCACTTCAAGCCCTTCAAGTTAGTACCATCCATCGCTTGTGTGATCCCATTCACATTTTAGTCTACTTGATCCACAGGACATTCTCATTATTCTTTGTGTTCATTGTTACCTATTGACCTTATACCTAAATTGAGAAATCTCGATCGCCGTCTGTTGCCAATAAATCATACCTACTCCATTGAAATGAAACGAAACGTAGCGCAATTAATATTGTGTTAATAAATTATCAAAATGACAGGGAATGTGATTGGTGCTTTAGGCCATTATTTGGCTATAATTTAAGGCGCGGTATTAGCTCAATATTCACAAAAATTGGTTTCTTGGATTGTATTGGAGTATGACTTAACGCAATGAAACTATCCGACGCAAAAATACAGTGGTCACAGGGTTTAAAGAAAAATTTTAACCAAATAGAATAGTAAAAAAAAAAAATAGTTTGATATTCCCAATAAAAAATTTGGAAGTTGCTCCACAAAAATAAACTTTGGCGTCGAATATCTCTGTATTTTCAGCGATAACGACATTCTTTTGTTTAAGAATTTAATAGAATTAGCATTTTTTTTTAAACTTTAACCAGACAATTATTTAATTTATTGTGTATATTCTGAATAATCTAAACAAAACCCCGAAACTAAATGCACATTCGCAGCTTAGTCACATCTCGGCAACACAAATATTATTTTCAATTTTCAACCTTATTTCAAGCCAGCTAATGGTGCCAATAGATTACGCGATTGTGTGCCGTTTATAATCGTTGTCAGTCTGCGCCTTAAACGCTCACCAAGTGAGTCCGCATGACCCGCATACATTGTGTGGTACGGTAACGTCCGGTGCAGGTATGCTCAACTGATTTACACTGAGAACTTAAAAGTGTGTTTATATTCCCGCTGTCCCCGTAGGCCGTGTCCCCGTTTAACAAATAATAAATAAACAAAAACGGACGGGGACAACGGGAATAAATAGAGGAATGTGTAGGAACCCGTGGACGAAGGACGTGGAGTGCCTGGTGGCCAACAACACCGTGGTATCGGAGGAGCACGAGGGCGCACACGACGCCGCAGCGCACTCCTCCTACGACATGTACAAGCAGAGTGAGTACCCAGTGCCTCCTTAAAGTCAATAAAATGTTAAATGTAACAATGTTAAATGTAATGTAATAAAACCGTAATATTATTATTTATGGTTTTATAAGTTATAAAATAAACTATAAACCTAGAGGGCCTCGTGGCTAAGTAATAACAGCCGCATGGGTCGATCCATCAGGTTAAGCTACGATTGCCGGGGTTGATCAGTAGATGGGTGACCATCTTTACATAACGAGACTCCCCCGTGCCTCTGAAAGCACGTTAAGCCGTTGGTCCCGGCTGTCATTCGTGGATCTTTGACAGTCGTTACGGGTCGTCAGAAGCCCGAAAGTCTGACAACCAGTCTTACCAAGGGGTATCGTATTACCCAGTTACTGGGTTGTGGAGGTCAGATAGGCAGTCGCTCCATGTAAAATACTGGTATTCAGCTGCATCCGGTTAGACTGGAAGCCGACCCCAACATAGTTGGGAAAAGGCTAGGCAGACTGATTGAAGTTATAAAATAATCTTAACTCATTAATTTTACCTTTTTAATGATACTAATGATAAACAAGATGTAAAGTTACTTGTTAATTAGGTATGGTTATTTGAAAAGAAACCATTTTTTTCTTCACAGGTTGGAAGTTTTTGTATTATTAAAAATCTTTTTTACAGAATAATACAACCGACTTCCAAAAACAACACTACAAAATGAAAAATAACTTTAATTTCGGAAGTCGGTGGCTGGTTAAATGTATATTATTTACGTTTTTTGCCACCGAAATTAAAGTTCTTTTTCACTTTGTAGTGTTGTTTTTGGAAGTTGGTTGTATTTTTTTGTAAAAAAGTTTTTATTTTTCACTTTTTAGTTGTGGTACCTACCCCACACAAATTCTAATACCACTACCTGCAAAACAAACTAGAACACCATCCATATAAAAGCGGGGAAAAAATACGTATTATTGAAGCTAACTCAAAAACTACCCAAGCAAAGTTAATCAATTTTATATGGGACCAACTTTGATGTATACCCTCTCGAATAAAACAAAAAATATCCAAATCGGTCCAGCCATCTTCGAGTAATAGGGGAACATAAAAAAAAAAAAGGTTTCCGACGAATTGAGAACCTCCTCCTTTTTGAAGTCGGTTATAAATAGATATCGTACCAACCTGTCGTTTTAAAAATGGTCTCGTAGTTTTCTTTGAAAAGTTTCCCACACAGCCTCGAAAAATCACTTGATTTGAAGTTTATTAATTTCAGTGCATTTTCCAACTTTTACATCATGTGAAAATTACTTGGAAAGTTAACGACCCATTATATTGATAAAAGTCACAAAACTTTTCCGCGAGGTGTCGCTGGTATCGCTTGACTCACAAAAAACGGCATTAGCTGTCAAATTACATACAAAACTTTTTATAAAAAACTTTGGGATGGCATCTAACAAAAAATGCTGCGTTTGCGCGTAATCTGTTGTAATAACAATGGAAATCCTTAATTTCCTAAAGACTTACGATTAAAAAAATATTGGAAAGGGCGACTAAGATACGCAATTTTACAGCTTCCGAAAATTCGAGGACATGTTCATATCCATCTTGGTATCAGCAGTTTCATGCTGCTGAGGTATCCCACAGTTTAAATTACGATCAAATGATCCCGATTCTGTAACAGATTTAATTAAAATTCACATTTAATTTCTAGGTTATGTTCGTAGCTCATGACACATCGAATTTGTTATAAAACTACTGTGTAAGTACGTAAAAGTTTGTAATTACTACGATAATTAATGAACGACATGTTGCTATTTATTAAATTGGGTTATTTTCTTCAATTATTACAAAATAGGCTGTAAATACCTGCAGACCAGATCCGCTTTTCGGCCTCTTAGTGAAGCTCCTCAGTTCTTCAGTTCAGCTTTTAACTGAGGCACAGTACTGTCCACGTTGAATATATTAAATATAAATATAAATAAATATGTTTGGACATATCACACAACGCCATCTAGCCCCAAGCTAAGCAACCTAATGCTTGTGTTATGGTAACGAGATGGCTGATAAACTACTTATATACACTTTTTTTTTTTTTTTTTTGTAAATACATACATATTATAGATAGAAAAACACCCAGACTCGGAACAAATACTTGTAGGTCGGCAGCAGTCAATCGCTCAACCACTGCGCCAACCGTGTCGTCAAATTATTTATTGTTCGTTGTATTAACAAAAAACACACGCTAGTTTATGTTATAATTATTTAAAACCCGAAAAACATTGAGAGTTAAAAATGACTCTGTGATGTTATGAGTCGAGCGATAACAGCGCCACCTGTTCATAGCTTTGCGATTTCTTCCCCATTTCTATGTAGTCTGACAGGTCGTTACTTAGCGCCATCTACGCGGAACTAATTTGACAGTTTTCTTCCCCATTTCTATGTAGTCTGACAGGTCGTTACTTAGCGCCATCTACGCGGAACTAATTTGACAGTTTTCTTCCCCATTTCTATGTAGTCTGACAGGTCGTTACTTAGCGCCATCTACGCGGAACTAATTTGACAGTTTTCTTCCCCATTTCTATGTAGTCTGACAGGTCGTTACTTAGCGCCATCTACGCGGAACTAATTTGACAGTTTTCTTCCCCATTTCTATGTAGTCTGACAGGTCGTTACTTAGCGCCATCTACGCGGAACTAATTTGACAGTTTTCTTCCCCATTTCTATGTAGTCTGACAGGTCGTTACTTAGCGCCATCTACGCGGAACTAATTTGACAGTTTTCTTCCCCATTTCTATGTAGTCTGACAGGTCGTTACTTAGCGCCATCTACGCGGAACTAATTTGACAGTTTTCTTCCCCATTTCTATGTAGTCTGACAGGTCGTTACTTAGCGCCATCTACGCGGAACTAATTTGACAGTTTTCTTCCCCATTTCTATGTAGTCTGACAGGTCGTTACTTAGCGCCATCTACGCGGAACTAATTTGACAGTTTTCTTCCCCATTTCTATGTAGTCTGACAGGTCGTTACTTAGCGCCATCTACGCGGAACTAATTTGACAGTTTTCTTCCCCATTTCTATGTAGTCTGACAGGTCGTTACTTAGCGCCATCTACGCGGAACTAATTTGACAGTTTTCTTCCCCATTTCTATGTAGTCTGACAGGTCGTTACTTAGCGCCATCTACGCGGAACTAATTTGACAGTTTTCTTCCCCATTTCTATGTAGTCTGACAGGTCGTTACTTAGCGCCATCTACGCGGAACTAATTTGACAGTTTTCTTCCCCATTTCTATGTAGTCTGACAGGTCGTTACTTAGCGCCATCTACGCGGAACTAATTTGACAGTTTTCTTCCCCATTTCTATGTAGTCTGACAGGTCGTTACTTAGCGCCATCTACGCGGAACTAATTTGACAGTTTTCTTCCCCATTTCTATGTAGTCTGACAGGTCGTTACTTAGCGCCATCTACGCGGAACTAATTTGACAGTTTTCTTCCCCATTTCTATGTAGTCTGACAGGTCGTTACTTAGCGCCATCTACGCGGAACTAATTTGACAGTTTTCTTCCCCATTTCTATGTAGTCTGACAGGTCGTTACTTAGCGCCATCTACGCGGAACTAATTTGACAGTTTTCTTCCCCATTTCTATGTAGTCTGACAGGTCGTTACTTAGCGCCATCTACGCGGAACTAATTTGACAGTTTTCTTCCCCATTTCTATGTAGTCTGACAGGTCGTTACTTAGCGCCATCTACGCGGAACTAATTTGACAGTTTTCTTCCCCATTGATCCAGATGATTAGATTTTGTTCAAAGCTGTCTGTTCAAAAAGAAGGTGACAACAAGGAGCAACCTCAGACCAAACAAAAAAAACTCAGACTTAGCACTGCGCACAATTCAGTGAAGCATGCGTAAAACTACACCTCGCTCTGTGCATACACGCTCACACGCACACATTTACACCAAACTGCAATTAAATTACACCTCATTACGTGCACACATGTTTACGAAACCCGAAACGTGCGGCCTCACGTCACTGTTGACAGCGCTATGTCTTAATTTTTTATTTAGTCTGAGGACGCACAGTGTTGTTGCGCTTTCTCTGCTAACTTCTCGTCGTTAGATACGGCGCGAAGGTTACACGTGGATGCTTGGGTAGTGACGTAGTCATGGGCGTTCAGCTTATGTCCCAAATGGGGGGCAAAACAACTGGGGAGTAGGGGGAGGCAAATCAAGAATTTTCCAAAGTTCTTCCCCATAGCGCATGTGACAGTGTGCGGGTGTTCATGTACTCGTGCGGTTTCAGAGGCCGACGTGGAAATGCAACGGCTCATCGAGTCGCAGGTGGAGTCGCACAAGATCGGCAGCGCCATCGCCGAGGAGGCGCTGCGTCGCTCCTCCGCGGAGTTCTCGCCCGAGCTGCCCGCCGACCTGCTGCAGGACGCCGTCTTCAACCAAAACGTATGTCATCTACAACCTAGCCATCGTAAATATAGCGATCACATGCAGTCTTTAATTAGTAAACTCTTTACACAAATGCTGCTCTCTACCATTTGTATGCTTTTATACATAAACATACATGGATTCACGCGTAAGCTTGAATCGGACATAGCATGTAGAAAATTGTTTAGAGTTTTCTTGCCACTGCAAAATTAAGTTGACGTAAGTGATATTCCAATTCAATTAAGAACCTGAACTAGGTCTGAATTTTGCAATTTACTCTGCCTAGTATAAAAACAACAACATAATGATAATTAAAATTGTCTAAGGGGCCTTTGCGAGTAAGTTTCGGGCCTCGTACATCTTCCAAAGGTCCGAGACCCCAGGGTCGCGAGACATTGTCATAAAAAAAATTACGATAAATAAGTTATCTTAACAGCAAGCTCCGTACTATCCATGTTCATATTCGCTCACACAGTGGCCACTAAAAGCCAACGCCCTGTACGAGCAGGCCTCGCTGGTGGACAACATGCTGGCCGGCGAGAGCTACGCGCAGGTGCGCCACAACGTGCCGCTGTCGGCCGCCGCGCCCGCTTCCCCGCCCGCCAGCCCGCCGCTGCCGCCGCTCGCGCTCGACGGGAACGGCGAGGCCGCCATGGCCGTTATCATGAGCCTGCTGGAGGCCGACGCTGGCCTCGGCGGACCCGTCAACTTCTCCGGCCTGCCCTGGCCCCTACCCTAAATGGCGCCGTTGCTCAGCGAAGCCACAGCACGAAAACTGGATGGAAAACCTCGGAAGCAAATAAGATCGTTAATCGCGTGGTGAGCTTCTCTGCGCTTGCGAATGGCACTAATGTCATAATTGTTATTACTTATTTTGATCGTTTAAGCTTTTAATTTGTCTGCCGTTAGCAGCGCCGACGAGAACACGTGATTACTTATTTAACACAGAAAGCGGGCGGCAAACCGCGCAAATCAAGCAAACCCGTGCTTATTTTTTACATATTTATTCTCTACTTATTTTTTCTAAGCAAGGTGATTTCATTGTTACTAGGAAGCCCTACTATGAGTAGGTACTAATTAATCGATATAAAGAATATATATAATTATATTTACACTATGAGGTCTATTTTTTTGTTGTTTCTTTATCAATTTTATTTCGTTACTAAGAATCAATAATATAAATGAGATTTTTTGTACAGACATATTTTTTTACGTGACAAGATTCGACCCTATCGATCCAATTTTGAAATGATTGAATGTTTCGTAACAATAACCAATCATTAAACTTCGATCTTCATACCCTTAATCAAAGGGTGTTTTCCCGCTGTCCCCGTTTAGTGGGGGGAGTGACTAGTGCAGTGACGGGGACAACGGGAATACGATAATCAAAGGCATGTATCGATATGGAGTTCCAATTACATTGTACAAAACAATAAGAAAGCAACTACTTTTGGGATGTGGTGACGGGGGCCTCAGAGCCGTCGTCGGCAATTTGAAACCACAGAAGACGCGATCGTCAAAGTCGATTCGTTGCGATCCTCTTCTCATACAGAGAAGGCCGAGTGTTGAGCTAGTACAGTCAGCGTCAAAAATATCGGGACGAACAGACTGTACAAAATGATCTCAACGACGAATAAAATTAAACTTTATCTCAATTTGATAAAGTTCTTGTCAGAATGACAGTTGTCGTGTCCTGTCTTCATTCTGAAACATTCCTTGTATCATTAATTTTCATAGTTGTTTAGATAATTTTGAACAGTCTGGTTGTACCGATATATCATTGCCACCTACTAAATATGCGTAGGTACCATTGTTAAGTTATTATTTATCAACGCTAAGTGTCACGTTATAACGCGCAAGCACCGCATTGACACGTACATTTTTTAATTAGAGAACATTGCTAAGCCGACGCCGTTTCGCTATTATCTCGGCGACACGATGCCACGAACAAACCCACTATCACTCAAGTGACCGTTCGATCGCATCGCACGTCTTTGTCATCACTTCCCCAGGTGCCAGGTAGATACACCTAAGTTTCTTAAGCAAGCGGTGAACAACAATGATATTATAAAGGCAAGGTACGCTACGTTCATACTGAGCGATGTTCACTTATCGTTGCGTTGTTATCACAAATGTACTTACATAGTAGCTTTCAACTACGACTGCGATTGATAATACGTAACGTATCATACAGAAAAAGATACCTTAGCAATTTAAAAATATAATTATCACGCCACGGACACGCTTTGTTTCGCACACTGCTATTACCCGACTAAATCAAACTACAACAATTGTCTGAATTTGTCGGCAACAATTTGCGCACTCTTTATTTTTATAATATCATTGGTGAACAATACGGCGCGACGGTCCAAATACAGAGCGTTTTTTTCGCACCTTATTTTGAAATAATGGTGAAAATTACAATTTGACGGCCGTTATATTATGACGGCCGCTGCTCTTCTAGGAAACCATATCTTTAGTGACACGAGCCGAAGTTTTGCTAGATAAATATTCCCGTCAAGTGACCTTATTGTACAAACCAGTAGTGTCGGTTCACATCGAGTACATAAGTTTACTACATTTATTTAAATTAATTACTTTTCTAAGCCTGACGAATTTAGCTCCTTACACGAATCGCCCTTAGGGCTAATTTTTCAAACGTCAGATAATTTTTACTTATGGAATAAATATGGCGGTTTGTAAGCTATTGTATATAAAATATGTCAAACTGTCATATTTATTCGTCAGATAAAAGTCATCTGACTATTAAAAATTTAAATCAACCAATACATGGATACAGAATACAATTGGTAGATAGCAAATAAAGAAATTTGAGTGAGCAGCTGATTCGCCAGCTCATGCCTGCTCATAAATTCATTCATCAATCATTTGCTCATAAATCATTAAAGTAAGAAAATCTAAATTAAACAACCTTCATACCTTTGTCGTTAATACTATAATATAGATTTAAATAACGTTATGATTTAAATTAGTCATTTATAACTTTTAGTTGTGCATTTTTTATTAGGAGTAAGTAGTCAAAATTATAGTTTTAAGTTTGTAGATGGAATGATGTTATAGTAGTGCGTGATGTTGCATCATGATATAATTTAACTTAGGAGCCTTAGCACATCTCCGCCGCGAAACGAAACCGCACTAGTTCAATTCAACTGACTCGCATGGTGTTCCGCTCCTCGAGCAGCGGAACATCATGCGTTTCGTGGCGGAGGTGTGCTATGGCTCTAAGATAGAGTCGATAATTATTATCTATTTCCTTTTTTAACCTTCACGGAAGTGTTCGCTCTATACTGATGTACATGTGATAATGTTAATATTAACAAGCCGGAATTACATTGTGCCTGTGTACTTTAATATAATCATTAAATCATCTGTCGTGTCACAGATTAATACAGCTAGGACACTCCGCAGTTTAGGTATGAAGCTACAAGTACGCGGCGGGCTCATCTCACTGGGTCAATTCAGTGTGGACTGCCGCACACCGGGCGGCTCGCACGTAACTGGTAATGAAGCTTTGTCCGACCTGAATTGCACTTTATTCGCTTTAGTCTCTTTTTATTTAAATGATTTTGCGGAGTGTCCCATCTGTATTAATCTGTTGTGGTCATGTTTCTAAAAAACGAGAATATTAATTATGTAGTTTATGTACAATATTTTGTATGTGTTTAGTGACTGTCTCGAGTGGTGGTGCCTCGTTGGTCTAGTGGCCGTAAGCGCTAATGCAGAGCATGAGGCCCTGGGTTCGATTCCCGGGTCGGGCAAAGTGTTATTGCGTTTTCTATATGGAATTTCTCAGTAGCAGCTTGGAGTCTGGATTTGTGCCCGGTTCTTGGCAATAGGCGCGCCCCCTATTACATGGGACTTGAAACATAACTAGCGAAATGTGGGTGTACATACTTAGGTCCTTCGCGGAAACAAAGAGTTATGTTATGTTAGGGATAAGTGATTTTATTTCTGTAAGTAGGTTTGTACAAACACTTTTACACGTCAATCATATTTTAAAAAATACTAGATGAGGTCGGCGTTTCCTATCTGACTTCTCTGAGAAGAAAGGCCGAAACAAACTCAGAGGTCACAGACTTTTTTAAAGTCCAGACATAATCTTGGTCAGATCATGTGAAGACCACGTAGATTGGTGTCTGAAATGGTCTTTTGAAGAAAGAACCACACAAATTGTGAACCTGTCCAGTCAGTGCACGCATTTGTCAGTAATCGTGCAGATAGTGAATATGTAGGCTGATTAATGGTGTAGTTTATTATAAATTAATTATGAATAGTTAGTGAATCGAGCTGACGAGGGCGCAGGAGCCCGACGCGGCGGCGCTCGCACTACGAGTATTGTTCACTCGTCTATTCTGTATAAAGTGATCGTACATTATGTGGGACTACCTACGTGTATTATTGAGATATAATCTTCGTATGCACTCCATAAAACAATACAAATAGAGTATTCGCTCTGGTGCAGTACACAACGATTGTCTTTACAATTCGCAATGCAACTTACAATAGTGGGACACCATTTTAGTAACGTTGTAGTTAATTGATTGTTGTTTAGTTATGTTTATTAAAATTTGGATATTTTGTTTCATTCATACAATGTTGTTCGTTTCATTTCTTCCCTACCCTACAATCATGTTAAACCCTGGCGTTTCCGAATTTGCCATAGATGAGCCGAGCTGCCAATTTGTTGCTCGGTTTATTTATTATTATTTATTTATTTATTAAAACTTTATGCACAAGTAAAAAAATACCGTACAAAGGCGGACTTAATGCCTGAGGCATTTTCTACCAGTCAACCTTAGGGTGGTGCAGAGAGAAGACATGGCAGGTGCAACATAAAGGATAGATAACAAGAAAATAACTATAAAATATAAGAATAAATACATAGATATTATATAATTACATAAATATATATATATATATATATATATATATATATATATATGAAAATATATAATATAATCGGAATAAACTTTGTAAGGAGAAATAACGATCGGTAGAGGAGAAACAACGATCAGTAGAGGAGAAAATGAAATGGTTTAGTGCAACGGTAGCATTTACCTCTAGGACTAAATATACATAAGAAATGACAGTTGATTTTTGTGCCGAGTTCAATTTTTAAGTATAATCCAAGAGCTAGATCGAAGAGTTTACGATAAAATCTTTATTTATTTATTGTCAGCGTTTGGGTGATGCCGAGACAAACAGTGCAGGTGCAATTACGATAAATTAAGGAATCAATATTTATCAAATATAAAGATGCACATATACTACTAACTAAAAATATAATAATATATACCTAATTATATATAAATATAAGCACAAATAAATATACACATACACGAATATAGGTACTAAAACAAATAAGACAAACAATTGGACAACATTACCGCTGTGATGATACTGCCAGCTTCTTGCGTATGTGCTCACGAACATTAAAGGGTAATCGGTTGGTTACCATCCTGATTTCCTGGGGGAGCGCATTCCATAGAGATGTACTGAATGAAGTATGTACGGTGAGTGGGACATAGAAGAAGACGATTGTGAGCTGAACGTAGATTTCTATTGTGGTTGGCGCAAATGTACTGAAAGTGGGGAGGTAGATAACTAGGGGAAGAGGGAGAGTCAAGAAATTAAAACAAGGTGGTCAGCGCCCTTTGCTCTCAGTGCTGACGTACAGGCAACCACTTTAGAAGTGCCCGATGCGCAGAGACAATCATATTTACGCAGATTGAAAACGAATCGAATGCAGTTATTAAGAAGACGGTGTGAGTTTGTTGAGATCTGCATTCAGGTCATAGTAGCATACATCACCATAATCGATGATAGGGAAAATTAAGGACTGCACAAGCATTGTCTTGGTACTGAATGGTAATAAAATTTTCAGCCGGTACAAAGCCCGCAGCGTTACCTTCCAATTGACCCTAGCGATTTGAGTACGCCAGTTCAGGGTACAATCGATGTGCAAGCCTAGGTCCTTCACGTTACTGCTAAATGGAACGATCGTACTATTGAAGAGAATCGGTGGCAATGTTCAGAGGCGACGTAAGGCGTGGGCGACGTGGGCCACCGCCTAAGGCCTCGCGCCTCGAAGCTTTATGCATTACTTAAAAACCGTGAAAACGACAAAAAAATTTTACTCGTCATAAAACGATAAATATATTAAGTAATATACTTACCAAATTCGTTTAATTTTTTTTTAGTCTACCAACATTTGCTGGCGTTGCGCCAGGTCTCCGTCACGGTCTCGGGCCGTTTGCGGACTAAATTCAGTGCGGTTTTCGCAAGCGAAGCGCACGCACGTTGTTCAATTTTAATCGTTCCATTCGTTTGTACGCGTACCTACGATGCCGTCTGGTGACTTGTGTGCAGTAGATGGGTGCAAATCAAGTAAAAGAAGATTTTTTTTTTATTTGACCTACACACTGGCCTCTATAATTATGTTTTAGATGTATTACACAGTCAGCACCCATTTATGAAAAAAATATTTTATATACGATACAATTTTAAACTACCACCTATAGTCAGAACGTATTCACAGTTCTCAATAAAATAGACACAAATAGTTATGTCAATTTAATTTTATCGAAGAGCCCTGCGATGGCTGTGGGATCGCGCGGTGCGAAGCAATCACAACTGTACGCTTTAGCATTTAATTCGGACAACAGTTATTGTGTTAGAATTACAAAGACTTATATTCTAGTGTTAGTACCACAGATATAAAATAGGTACTTAATTAAAAATAATGATAATAAAATAAAATAAAAATAATGCACACTCCATGCAGAGGATGACCAGACAAGAAAACATGTTTCCTACCTGATCAACCTCCTCATAAAATGCCTAATATTAGGAGTATAACTCTCCGCCACAGCTCTTAGGATATAATTGCGACTACCTCGCACTTTGCTCAGCAGCGACGCGGTTTTATTGCGAATTATGGCTTGAAAGGCATCGGTGTGGGTCTCAGCAAACATTTCCGAGGCGCTGCAGAAACGAGGCAGTCGCAACAACATCCTGAAAGCATTATTATACTGTACGCGCAGCACATCCAGCGATCTCTTAGTGTAGCTGACCCATAGATTGCTCGTGTATAAACTCTCGGGAGGCCTTGAAAAGAGTAATTTTCACCTGGTCAGAGCACCGAGCAAATCTACGGGCCAACATGTTACCTCTGACCGCTAGCGCCCTACGCTCTCTCTCAATATCTATATCATCCCTAAGGCCTTCGGTGATGAAATGTCCAAGGTACTTAAATTTTGGCACTCTGTTTAATGGCAGCCCATTCAGCCTTCTAATTTCCGGAACAGAGTCCGGACACCTACCACCGGCCCTAAAGATCATATATTCACTCTTGGTGACATTATAAATCAATCCGTGTGATGCAGCATATTTCTCACACACTGAGCAATTCACTGATGGCCCCAGCAGCTGGGCCCAGCAGCACCATATCGTCCGCGTAATTGATGTTATTAACACTCACTCCATTTACTCGATATCCAATGCTCATACTGCTGAGCTCAGTGATGAGGCCATCAACATACAGATTGAAAAGCCAAAAAATTTGGTGGTGAAGTTTCTTGTAAAGTGATGTCTTCGACTTCAATTGGGCAATCCTCTGACCGGTGGGAAACTGTTGTTGTACCTTTATATGTTATTAATTGATTTTTTATGTTTTTTTACATGACAAGAAGTTATACGGTCCTTTACAACATATATAACTTTCCCTATTCTTTTAATTACTACACAATAGTTCCATGACCCTTGCTTATTTATGTTGTTTTTTTTTATACAAAACATAGTCTCCTGCTTTGAAAGATTTGCAAGCTTTGTTGCCATTTTTATACTGCAAACTTTGTTTTCGACGTTTCGAGTGAGAGTGACAGACGACGGTGGAGGTTGGTTAGGTTTTATTAAATCTAATCGCGATCGCAGCTTGTGCCCGAACACTAACTGGGCAGGTGAGCAGCCCGTTGCCGAATGAACTGAATTTCGGTAGTCAAATAGATATTTAAATAACTTGTTGTTCAATCCTTTAGTATTGCTATTACTTAACATACTAGATTTAATTCCCTTCTTCACTGCCTTCACGTAGCTTTCTGCCTGCCTGTTACTGGCTAGATGATATGCCGGTGACGTTACATGCGATATACCGTTTGATGTACAAAACATTTTGAATTCTGCAGAAGTGAACTGCGTGCCATTATCACTGACTATGGTATGCGGTAAGCCAAATCTTGCCATATATTCATACAATTTATTAATCATCGAACATGATGATGTACTTGTCCACATATCGTACGCTTCTACCCACTTTGAGTACGCATCTACAATTACTCAGTACGAACGATTATGTATGGGGCCGAGAAAGTCAATATGAATACGGTAGAACGCCTGCGTTGTGTGTGGCCATTGCGCTGGCGGCGCACGCGCTGGTAACTGTCTCAACTGTAAACAAACTTCACAATCCGCAATCATTTTTTCTACCGCTTTATCTATTCCCGGAAACCAAAATCTACTGCGGGCTTCGGCTTTCGTTTTTACGATTCCTAAATGTGATTTATGTAATTCCGATAATAATTTAGTTCAGAGTGTTTCGGGTATTACTACTTTGTGCCCTCGCATAATACAACCGCCTTCATAGGTCAGCTGGGTTTTACATAAAGAATAATGGTTTGATTAATATAGGGCTCAAGCCACCCATTATCAATATATGTTAAGACTTTCTTTAATATTGCATCCTTAATAGTTTCACTGTGAATTTCGCTACGCGTAACTGGTAAACTGCCATCGATAAAGAAATTAACATACGATGCGCGATCTTCCACCGGCACTAAACTACCGTCGACTTCGTAGCCGCACCCCCCTCTTAGCGGCGTTGACTCATAGTCTATTAGACTGGCGCGCGATAAATAATCGGCGCTGTTATCAGCGCTGCGTATGTACTCAATGGAGTAATTATAACCACTAAGAAACATCGCGTAACGTTGCAGCCTATTTGCAGAAACTTCTGGAATTCCACGATATGGGCCAAAAATAGATAAAAGAGGCTTGTGGTCTGTGCGAAGTACAAACGGAACCGCTCTCCCAAATAAATATTGGTGGAAACGTCGCACACCGAATATAATTGCCGTAGCCTCTTTTTGAAGTTGTGAATATCGCTTCTCTGCGGAATTCAGTGTTCAAGAGGCAAACGAAACTGGACGTTCCACTCCGTCACTCCCTATCTGCGATAAAATAGCACCTAACCCACTGGGCGATGCGTCTACCGTTAAAATAATTTTGGCATTCTGATCGAAATGTGCTAGAACCTTGCTAAACATTGCCTTGAATGCTTGATCATGTATATCCTCCCATTTCCATGTAATGCCCTTTTGTAACAATGAATAAAGCGGGGTCAATATTGATGACGCGTTAGGGACAAAGTTCCTATAATAATTGACTAACCCTAGAAATGACTGCAGCTTATTCACGTTTGTTGGAGTCGGCGCCTCAACGATTGCTTGGACCTTTTGTTTTGATTTACTTAAGCCATTCTTATCTATGGTATAGCCTAATATTCTATTTGATTTTCAAAAAACACTCACTTGTCCTTACGTAGTGTTAGTCCCGCGTCCTGCAGTCTTTGCAACACCGCGCTCAATCTCTCTACATGTTGTTCTTTAGTATGTCCCGTTATAATAAAGAAAGTAATAGTCACCATTTTCATTACTTAAGAATTGAGAATTTGACCATTTTGCGTTTAATTTTGCGGTTATAGCAATGGAAAGCATCGAAGCGGCTTTTGGTGTTATAGGTGATATCGATAACGATATAAGTAGGTACTACCGGAGATAACGACAGGTGTAGGTACATACTACCGGAGATTGTATTTGCTGAGCATAGAAATCGCTTCGTGATGTGGATCCATTTCTGATACATCGTAATCATAATTCTTTTTTTTTCATTTGAAGATGTTTTGCTTTTCCAAAAGTGTTGAGATGAATGTGATTTTACAGAGAATTATGCACTCTTTATAATCTGTGTCTCTACACAAAGAGGGCTTCAGACAAAAATACCATGCTAGATAACGAAATTATAATAAAGCATAGTACCTAGGTATACTGACTAACAATAGAGGCCTCATTAAATTCCTCTTTTATTTACTCCCAGGAATGTTTCTTCTTCGCTCGTGGCTAAGTAATAACAGCCGCACGGGTCAATCCAACATGTTAAGCTACTCTTGTCGGGGTTGGTCCGTAGATGCGTGACCATCTTTACATACCGAGACTCCTCCGTGCTTCGGAAAGCACTCTAAGCCGTTGGTCCCGGCTGTCATTCGTGTATCTTTACCTACGGGTCGTCCGAAGGCCGAAAGTCTGACAACCAGCCTTACCTACCAAGGGGTATCGTAATACCCAGTTACTGGGTTGTGGAGGTCGGATAGGCAGTCGCTTCATGTAAAATACTTTTGTTCAGCTGCATCCGGTTAGACTGAAAGCCGACCCCAAGATAATTGGGAAAAGGCTAGGCAGATTGATTGATTGAATGTTTCTTCTTCAAAGCACTCGTAGCGTTGGTTTGTTTGGAAGTTAAAATAGCATCATATTAGGTTGGGGAAAAAGTCTTTTCGCATTATAGTATGTATGAACTTAAAAGAAAATCTCTTTGGCTATACTATTTGTATCTGGCTGGTTTTGGTATCATTGAAAGGTTAAATTTTAAAGAACATAATTCCAAATTCAAATTAGGAAAATGTGTAATTTTCATTTGTTTTTCGTACTGTCAAGATGAGTGAATCTAATGAAGAAATTCGATACATTTTAAAATTTTACTACAAAAAAGGTAAAAATGCAACGCAAGCCGCGAAAAAAATTTTCGATGTTTATGGACCCAGTGCAGCGTCTGTGAGAGTAGCACAAATTTGGTTTAAGCGTTTTCAATCCGGAAATTTTGATGTCAATACGCACGTCGCTCTGGTCGCCCTATTGCGGATAAAATGGATGCCATTTTTGAAAAAGTGGAGCAAGATCGGCATATTAGTAGTTACGACGTAGCTGAAGAACTGGGAATTGACCACAAAACAGTTTTGGCGCATTTGAAAAAACTGGGTACACAAAAAGCTCCATATTTGGGTACCTCACGAGCTCACTGAAAGAAACCTAATGAACCGTGTACTCATTTGTGATTCTTTATTACGACGTAATGAAACCGAACCATTTTTGAAGAAGCTGATAACTGGTGATGAAAAGTGGATCACGTACGACAAAAACGTGCGAAAAAGGTCGTGGTCAAAGGCCGGTCAGGCTTCACAGACTGTGGCGAAACCCGGGGTTAACTCGCAACAAGGTGATGCTGTGTGTGTGGTGGGATTGGAAGGGCATTATTCATTATGAGCTGTTACCACCAGGCAGGACCATCGATTCTGAACTCTACTGCGAACAACTGATGAACTTAAAGCAAGAAGTTGAGAGAAAGCGGCCGGAATTAATCAACAGAAGGGGTGTGGTTTTTCATCATGATAACGCTAGACCTCATACATCTTTAGCCACTCAGCAAAAATTAAGAGAGTTTGGCTGGGAGGTGTTAATGCATCCGCCGTATAGTCCTGACCTTGCACCTTCAGATTTCCACCTGTTTCGGTCTCTTCAGAATTCTTTTGGCAGTGTCAGGTTAACATGATGTTAACCTGACACTGCCAAAAGAATTTTTCGAGAGGACTGCCAAAACCACTTGTCGCGGTATTTTGATCAGAAGTCCCAAGATTTCAATAGCAATGGGATCATGTCCCTACCTACAAGATGGCAAAAAGTTATCGAACTATGCGAAGAAACTTTTTCCCCAACCTATTATTTTTTAATTACATTTAGGAATTTATCCTTTTCCAGACTCTAGAATGGTTTTTTCCTGCTTCAGACATACCTACATTATAATTTTTGAAAGAAACCAATACACTTAATTTAAAACAGACTCGCCGTAATGACACCTGACTTCAAACCCACACAGTGAGATACAAGCTATGAAATTAAAAATTCCATGTCAGTAACTAATTCACGTGTAAAAAGATACTTTCCATTGTGTTGGGTTAAGTCATGTCAAACGTTTTGTTTCTCTCAAGAATCACTTCTTTTCTTTAGAAATAAATTAAATGAAATTATTAATAAAAATTATTTTTTTAATGATAGTTTTATCAGAATTAAAAAGTAAAATAAAATTTAAGTAATATTATAGATGTTAAAGTAAAATAATCTACACCTTACGTATGCCTTCTAATGAAACAAAACGCAGTAACTGAGCGTTACCAGAACGAAACAACTATCAAGCGTATATTCTTACTCAAGCATTTACTCAAGTAACGTACATTACTCGACTGTAGAATAAGATTTTGTAATGAAGAATTCTACCCTCAAGTAATGACTTCATTAAGAAATTACTTAGCAGCATGTAACTGCTTGATTATAAATACGGGCCTTAGATCCGACTAAATCTGTGACTTGGCGAAAAATTGCGACTAATTTTTTGTGTTATTAAAATTACACTGATGGTGGTCAGACACACGCTTTGTACGGGTTGTAGTAGTTAACTCCGTACACCGATTTGTCGTGAAGATTGTTCAGTTGTATAGAGAAACACGTTCCACTAAGATGCACTAAGTAGATGTTTATTTAAGTTAAGAGTAACAGTACTAGAGTGGTAGGCGATTATTTCTCTCAGTTGTTGATAGCTACACGGTTATAAGTTCACTATATTTAAATTCGTTAGTCATGTTATTTTATAATACTAAATTATGACGCGCATCGTTGGCCTAAAGTAGGTTACAGAGTAAGCAGAAAAATGTACGGCGATGAGACCGTACACGCTTCATGAATGAATTTTTTGCAAAACCCCCAGAAAAACACTCGAGTGGCGTGACCTTTTTTTCTCGTTCGTTTTAATTTCATCTGTGCGCTACAGGTTGCTCCAAGATGCTAATTTAGAAATTAAAATATCTTTAAAAACGAAAACGCGGAACCGTATACGCGTGACAAATTAATGTCGTCATTGCAGCGGCACGTTGTATACATATTTGATCGTACTCTGAATACGGCACACATTCTGATGTTGAGGCTGGGCTGTCAAATAGCTGTATGATAATAATAATAATAAAACACCATTTTAGAAAACTCAACTATTATTTTTTAATTTTCGAACAGTTTCACACATTGTAATGAAGCAGTAAGTTTGTATTTAACCGTGTGTATTACTGACTAAAGCCTACTCTACTGGAGTGTGCGAGGCTTTGTGAGTGAGTGTGTACTTATGAACGAATGACGTGTAGACTCTACGCGAAGGACTACTACTCCATGGCGTCACCATACTTGTTGGTGTGCACGGGGGACGCGGGGGCCGCGGGGCGCAAACGCTGCACTGGCGGCGGGGGGCCCAGGTCCGTCCTGCAACAACCACATTCGTCACTTTTGAACGCACTGCGCCCACGCTTGCATGTTTGTGATGAACAGATAAAGCAAAATGTTCAATGCACATAACATGTGAGGCCATACCGGTTGCCGGTGCGTTGCATCGCGTCGCACTCTATCCCCTTCGGTACAAACAATTGAACCAACACTTAGGGTTCGCAGCGCATCATACCCCACTTCGTCTCTCAGCACGCGTAGCATGACGACGACGACCTTTCATCGACGGCAGAATAGACCAAATTATACATTGCCGTGCTTAGACGCGTAGAAATATTTCTACAATCTGCCATTTTGTCTATTCTTCCGTCGACAAAACCCGTTTCTATGGCGGTCATGCTAAGAGTACTGGTCCTTTTGTCCGTTGCGCGTGCAGTGCGAATCCATGCGGCATGTCGCTATGATTTACATGTAGGATAACGCAACGTCAATCTACATATAAATTGAAGTGACACGTCACAAGATGCGTTGCGACGACACAACACACGCTCAACGGACAAGGGAACCAGATAGTCGGAGCACATCGCAGCGCATCGTTGTTTGTACGAACTTCATTCATTGCCCGTGTGGCACTCAGTGGGTTGAAATCACAGCGCGCAGCGGTGCAACGACGCAACTCACCGGTAACGCCCGTGTGGCCTCACACTTACAACACTCTACGAGCGGGTTGCGTCGCCACTTGTCCACAGACAAGAATAGTCTCACAATAGGGATGACGCCTGGGTAAAAAAAAAAGAAATTATATTCAAAAAATATTAGACACGTATTAATAATAAAAAAATACGTAGAAAAAACGCATTAAAGTTGAGGAGTGGGGGCTCTACGTCACAACTATAACAAACTCGTATAAAATTTTGCAAGGACTGACGTCATGCCACATTTTAACTCAATGTATCGCCGTAACCTTTTGATTACGTAAAAAATTAAAAGGTACGTGTTCAATTTATATTTTAATAACATGACGGACAAAAAAAAAATTTTAGTCATCATCCCTATTGCTAAATGTCTCGCGACGGATATTCGACGCGCAAATGCCTACAACGTATTTTAGTCTGCAGACGGCTGCGTGTAGCGGGGCACAGCCTTAATTAACCTACAACATATCATGCCAAAATTACGTCGCATTGTAAATTAAACACGCCGAATTTCCGTCGTTCGTCGTTTTCAGCAAATGTGTCACTCGCTACGTTTTTTGGCTACTCAACACATTACAGTTACTTAACTTACAATGAGTCTTGCAAACGTAAAAATAGATAAATGAGATTCTAATAAAAATATGAAACAAACAAAACCAGCAGTCCTATGTGACTGACACTGACATGGCTGCCATCATAGATTTTAATTTTCATAACACAAAAAAATTGTCGCTAATTAGTCGAAATTTGCCGCCAAATATCAGAGTTTGTCGGTCACTGGGCCAAAAGTTATAAGGGTTCATAGGTGGCAGATCTAGAGAGCATCTCCCCAGCTTGGCCACATTTATATCTCAAAAACTAGGCCACCTAGCGAAGATCTGTTTTCTCCCAGATTTAGTCAGGTCTTGAGATTTTATCGTAGTCTTTCGATCTAGCTATTGGACTATACCTAAAAATTTAACTAATTATATCTTCTAAACTAAGACCCGACTACATCTGTGACTTGGCGAAAAATTGCGACTAATTAGCGACTAAATTTGGGAGAAAACAGATCTTCGCTAGGTGGCCTAGTTTTTGAGATATAAATGTGGCTAAGCTGGGGAGATGCTCTCCTGATGGGCCACCTATGAACCCTTATAACTTTTGAACTAGTGACCGACAAATTCTGATATTTGGCGGAAAATTTCGATCGATTAGTCGAAATTTGCCGTTTTGTGTTATCAAAATTAAAATCCGTGGTGGTGGCCATGCCAGCGTCAGTTACACAACAGTCTTACAGATTTGTACAACAGAATTATAAACCGATTCTAGTTGCAGTGCGCCTATTATTTTTGTACCTTTGCCGTTACTACGTTAAGATGCCGTATACGAAATTTTGCTTTGATTTCGCTGATTTGCGTGATTTTAAAGACCTAATTTACAGTTAAAATACTGTATTTCTATAAGTTTTAATGCACAACATGAAAGATCATTTCAATTTTATTATGATCTAATTCTAATGAATAAGCTATTTTTTATTTTGCGTAGAGTTTATAAATGCGAGAATTAGGATGTTTTAAAAAGATTTTTAATGCCAAATGTTTTTAATTTATTGCATATTTTTTTTCAGGAAATTTATTGATTTTGAATTGAAGTTTGTTTCTGTTGTTATAATTTTATTAACGAGAGTTCTAAGTAGCTGAACTCGAAAAGCAATTAAGTTGAATATTTTTTTACTCAAAAATTTTATATGAAAGTGGTACAAAGTGGTTCATCCATTGTATAGACAACTTTTCCAAAACACATTGTAATTTTTCCTTGCCCTTTAGACGTCAAAACGATTCGTAAATATGTGATATACTAAACCTCTAAAGAGGTTTAGGTAGGTTTAAGTCGATTAATCAAAATTATATAATAAAAATATAAAAGTAGCTCATACATTAGATCATAATTGAAATGATCTTTCATGTTGTGCAATAAAACTAATAGTAATACTTTAGCAAAATTCCGTGTACGGCTTCTTAAATACACAAAAATAGGAACAATATTGCGCAAATCTGTAAGCACGAGCACGGAGAAGCAAAAATTGGACACTTTACATTGTATTAGCGTAGCGCATGCCATTCTCTCTGTCACTACATTTTGCTTCGTGTTCCGGCGCAAGCAAAGTAGTTAGTCCGGAAACATTTACCTGTATGCAGAATAACTGCTTAAAACTATCACGTATAAAGTAATATTACACAAAAAAAAGTTTTAAGTAATTCAGTTCAAGGGGGGGGGGGGGGGGGGGCAAGTCCGTACTTCGAGTGGACGAACAACACAGTACATGCTACAGTCAAGGGCAAACATTATGTTCGTATTAAACATCAAATGGGATTTTTCCCAAAACTTAAGGCACGTTTTTTGAAATACTTTTTTTTACCATATATATTAGTTGATGGCAGATAAAATTAGTTTGATGTATAGGTAGGTACATATTTATTTTGCCCCTGACCAACTATTCATCAAAACAAACGTTCAATAACAGCAAACGTATAAGTTATGCAATGTTTGTTTACCTGTATGGGTCCTGTTTCGAACCTTTATAGTCATCTCTGTTTTTGCGACGCAAATCGTCGTAGGAAAGTTCTGGGTTCGCTGCATGGGGCCGGGTGTCTGACGATGGCGGTTCTGCTGTGGGGTGCATCACATATCGTGTTAAATGTACCTATTATAATGTAAGCTTAATGATATCGCGCACTCTATTATGTTACTATTATAATTATGCAGTTGTCATCAATTTAGTAGGGGTCTACTTCGCATGGTTTTTAACTTCGAGATTTCTATAATAGATGTGTTTAATATTAGTGTATTATCATCATCATCATGTCGTCCACACCGTATCCGGCGATGGCGACTCCTATATCTTTTTTAATCTGGGTCTTTATTCCGGTGAGCTCTGATGTGGCTAGCAAAACCGAACTTCGTCTTAAAGACTCGGTTGCAAGAAGCACAGTACAGCTGGCCAGCTGAGTTGGTAGTGTAAGTGTAGGAGGGTTTTGGCTTCGTCTTCCGTACTTGGCGTTTTGCGTCAAGATCTTCTAGTGTATTATAAACATAAAGCGTCAATCAAAATCCGTTGCGTAATTTAGCAGAACAACGCGCTCACACAGACATACACGAAAAGCGACTTGAATATAAAATATGATTCGATGACCACTGCACTACAGCTGATTGTTCACTAATATTACGGTTTCCTAGAAGTGCGGTGACCGCCACATAGCGCCCGCAATTTACCGTCGAATGACGTGTTTCCATAGAGAGCGGTTTTTGCCACCGTACAGTCAACCCCGCTGCCAGCCATCATTTTCATGACAGCAGTCACTCCGGCAGTTGTGGCGGCCATCGCCTTTCTAGCAAACCGTAGCATAAGGGGATAAAGCAGTCTAATTGTCACGGGCGATATATTAAACGAGGGAGTTAAGACTAGAATCCTGAGTGCAGCGAGGGATCCAAGCTCGCCCGAGACGAAGATGCCTTTATCTCCGAAGCGAAAACTCTACTTTTCACAACTAATACTTAGAATAAAAAGCAATTCGATTTTCAAATTGCTAAAAGTTTTCATGGGAATTTTTTATTGATGTTCCAAATTCAAATAAGATTATTGACCGGCGGGTTACATTAAATTCAGTGCAATATTATTGCCCAGCTAGAACCCAGGGCTATTATGACTTACTTTAGGTTAGGTTTGCATGACATTACCGAGCAGCACGCGTAGCATGACCATTTCTATCTTTACGAAGAATAGACATCTCTTTCTATACAAAGTGACATTTCGTTTTTCAACTTTTGATTTTCTACAATCTGTCATTTTGTCTTCCGTTTGTAACGATCTTTGTCTAGGCGTCTAGGTGCTTTTTTGTAGGTTATTTCGGAAGAAAGTTTTCTATTCAAACTGTCAAAATCACACTGACAACTGTCAATTTTCAAGGATATTGAAGACAATTTGATTAATCGCCATACTAGAAACAGTAAAAAGCTTTCTACTTGACGATCGCACAGTAGGTATAATATACCTAATAATAATCATGATTTTAGAGGAAAGCGTTTTGAACGCAAAACTGTGATAATTAATAGAAGAACAAATCCATCTTCTTACATTTTACATCATTTAGTTAACAGGGCATTACTAAGGAAATGGTTAAGGCCAATATTACTGTAATACATATATATATATATTATTTTTTCTTCCAGAATACGAGATACGGTTGTTCGTTACTTTGTGAAAAAATAGTAGTTGTCTTAAAAAAAAATCAATCATCGAGTTATGTAAAAAAGTGAATTTCGTAAAAAGTGCAGTTAACTGTTTCTACGTTGTTGCCGTCCTACTGTTTGCACGGAAACGTCATTTTTGTCTATTCTTCCGTCGACAAAACCCCTTTCTAATAATGGTCATGCTACGCGTGCAGGTGGTATGAAAACGTAATAAAGCGATCAGCAGTATTAGAGTAGTGCAGCGGGTTACCTGGCGCGCCCTGGCGGTACGCCTCCTCGTTGAACAGCGGCCGGTCCGTGTCCAGGTCCAACGAGCTGCCCGGGCCGGCATCAGAGTAAATGTCGCCCGGGTTCGCGCCCAGCATCGTTGTGCCCGACTTTGTGATCCCACTGCGGCTGAAATTATCGGGGTTTCCATCAAAATAAAGTTCAAATTCAAAATATTTTATTTCACAAACCTACACGGACTCTTATGAAACGTCAGAAGCTAGGTGCAAGGTTCCACCCGCCGCATCCTTTAAGGTAGGCGGGTGTTTGGAATCGCGGGCGCTTAGAGTGGAGACTGTCCGCTCGCTGAGTGTCCTCAGGGAAGTCGGCGCACAGTGGTCACGTGCTGTGCTGCCTTGCATGGGGAGACAGAGATGTAACAGGCGTTGACAGAGGCAGATTCTGATTGGTCTTCGAGAGGTAACGGTGCTCCTTCCATGTAAATATGGTGACCACCGGGGTGGTTTTAGTGAGGTAAAAATCTCACACTCCCCAGTCTTATCCCTAAATCCCGGGTTCGTTTTGACGATTATTTCAGCCCGAAAACAAAAAAAAAAAAGGTGCACGGTTCCATGTGGTCGTTTCCTATGGAGAAGAATCGATAACAGTGGACCAGCCGGTTCATTTCATTAAAGAAAGAAGCATCACACCGAAGAGCTGGTGTATAGTACAGTCAGGGAAATTAATTGTTAAGCAAATTGATACCTTACGATAGCAGAGAATAAGCATGTATTTTATTTTCACTAAATTAATAAATTACGTTAATATACTCGTAAACCCAAGAAAAGGATTAAAAGTTAAACAATTACTGCTTGTTGCTAAAAAAATAATGAAACTAACAATTTTCTACTACAATTCAAAAGTCCGTTTCTGTCCCGATCATGATGTGACGTCATTTATTACGATACTAGTTGGAGTGTAGCCTTAGGCTGCGTTTCCACCAGAAATGAGCGAGGATGCGTAGCGAGGGATGTGTGTAAAACTAACCAATAAGAGCACTAGCTTAGCTCAAGTATGAAATTTAAGCGATGTTATTCGTTAGTTTACACACACCCATCGCCACGCATCCTCGCTCATTGCTGGTGGTAACGCAGCCTTAGTGGCGATATGGGAGAGGACGTAGAAAAAAAAAAAAAAAAAAAAAAAATAAATATATTTGGACATATCAAAACTATTTTTCTTCGTAACTTTAATTTATTGCAGTAATTTATGTTTCCAGAAGCATGGCCCTACAACGACGCACCGATTTCCAAAATGGTATCTAGAAGGAAAATCTTTTCTGGAAAGAAATTGTTGCTCTAACTAGTTGAAAACCATGAGATGATGTAAAAAAAACCGCGAAAAATCGTTATTTTTTTTTTCAATCTTGCAGGGCACTGAGGAACAAATACTTAAACCCGAGTAGGATAGATTAGATTCAAAAACTGTCACAGAACCGAGATAGCCAATCCGGACTCCACGTGGTAGGTAAGTACTTGTTTGCCCTACCCCGAGTGTTTTTTAGAGCCGGAGACGTGCAGGGAGGGGGGCAGCCTACGCCTGCTGTAGGCGATGAGGCTGAACTTCCCGTAGCACCGGAGAAGATTCAATTCTCAAGATGCTGCCAAACTTTGGCCTTAATCCTATACACCTGTCTTTATGTACTTCACTTTCGAAAATATGAAAAATTACAAATTTTCAAAAAAATAGGAATTTGCTTCTACACAATGTATATTTAAATAATGGATAAGGTTTGAATTCCGAGCATATTCCCTATTTGCCGTAGTCAATTTGCTTAGCCTTTAATTTTCCGTACCTAACACTCGCATTTCGACATTTATACATCGTGTCGTTTTGCATCCTCGTTAAATTTCAGGGTATGTACAGAACATCAAACCGAACTACTACTAACTTTCTCCATGGGACCAACATCGTATTCGCGAAAAAATTTTCAAGTGTCCTATAGAAAACTTCAATACCTACTCGACGCAAATGTATGGGACGGCTGATTATTTTCGGTTTGATGGTCTATACCACACCCTAAAATTTGACGAGGATGCAAAACGACACGTTGTATTTAAAAGTCCCAATTAATAGGGAGCACAAATCCAGAATCCAGACTGCTACTAAGGAATTCCTAGACACATTTTTAAAAATAGAAGGTAATAAATCGGAGTTGGTAAGGATTATTATCAATGTACCATCGGCAAACTTTCCGGTGAACCTTTTTTCAACCTTATTGCGTTAGTAATAAGGTCGAAAGTGGTTCACCGGAAAGTTTGCCGATGGTACGTTATGTCCCTTATTCAATCAATCAATCTGCCTAGCTTTTTCCCAACTATGTTAGGGGCGGCTTCCAGTCGGACCGGATGCAGCTGAATACCAGTATTTTACATGGAGCGACTGCCTATCTGACCTCCACAACCCAGTAACAGGGTAATACGATACCCCTTGGTAAGACTGGTTGTCAGACTTTCGGGCTTCTGACGACCCGTAACGACTGTCAAAGATCCACGAATGACAGCCGGGACCAACGGCTTAACGTGCTTTCCGAGGCACGGAGGAGTCTTGGTATGTAAAGATGGTCACCCATCCACGGACAACCCCGGCAAGCGTAGCTTAACCTGAAAGATCGACCCGTGCGGCTGTTATTACTTTCCCTTATTCATTGAAGTAAAAGACGAAAATAACTTACAACCGCAAAATGGTGTAAGTTAGGGAGTGACCACACACACGGGCAATCAGCTTGAGCCGATCTCGAGTCACCACATTTGTCGCATTAACTTCGACGCCGTGTCGAGTCGCGTCGCCCGAAGCGAAATGAGGCGCATGACGTATTTTTCGCTTTTATTATTACAGTAATGGCCTTACCCTGTTCCGATCTTCCCCTCTTTGCGCTCCCGCAGCAGTTGTCCGATGTAGCTGCCGGGCAGCGCCATCAGCTTCTCGGCGCAGGCCTGCTGGTACGACAGCTTGCCGAGGAAGTAGCCCACCATCACTGCCAGTGTCACCTTAGGGAACGGCCCGAAGCGAGGGTTCGGCTTCAGGGTGCCTGTCGAATGTATTTCACTTTATCAATGTGTAACACATTTGTTGGCTTGCAATAAAGCATCATGTTATAAAAAAAAACTAAGTACAGTAAACAAGTATCTTGTGGCACCTGAATGACATTGACAGAAGGCCGTTGATGTAAACATTTGTGAAAATGTATTAACAGAACACAGTGGAATATTATCCCTAAGGCAAACTAGGCACGTGTCTAGGGGCGCGAGGTTACAAAGGGGCGCATGCATGTACATTTTTTAGACCAAGAAAATAATTAACATAAAATTAAAATATAAAAGGTTAGTTAATTCTATAGAGATGTACTCTCTTAAAATAAATCAGTGGAATTTCACTGATTTTTCAGTGGAAAACCTACTGAACCGATTGTCATGTAACTTGGTATGTATGGAAGAGCCGAGACCCAGATTTGCACATTTTATCCCGAATTTTCCACAGGATGGATCATCACACGGGTGAAACCGTGCGGCGCAGCTAATTATTATAAATATAAGTACAAGTTATCATTTATAAAATTATACGGCCGCCAGATCAGAGGGGCGCCGATGCGGTGCTTGCCTAGGGCGCTCTCGACATTTAATCTGCCTCTAACAGAACAAGATGTCGGCGTTGGTTCCTATTTTAACCACGCGACACTGAGAAGAACCCTGTAGCGTTGTAGACAATATTCAGGGCAATATATTATTTAAGTATTTTCTAATTAGCAAAAGCGTAAAGTCGGTTGTCGCGAGCTTATTCGCAGAAGGCTGAAAGATTATAGCTAGTGGGAGTAGGGCTCACAAGTCTTACAACAATGCAGCTGAGAAAGGAGTTGTTGTGAAAATATTTATGCACACATTTTTGTAACTCGGATAAAGAAGTAGCAGCAATAATGAGGATTCGAAACAATTGCATGGAGTTGGTAGCAATTAATAAGTTGTTTACTGCAACATCACATAAACAGACGTTAGCTTGCTTCATAAACATACATAAACTCACGCGTTTTTCACGCTTCATAAAATTGTTACCTATATGTAAAATACTGGTATTCAGCTGCATCCGGTTAGACTGGAAGCCGACCCCAACATAGTTGGGAAAAGGCTAGGCAATTGACTTATAATTATTTAATATAGGTATTTAACTAGGTAAAGGCAGATCTTAACCATGTCAACAAACAATGGCATTTTGTCATGTTACAAACAATTTTGGTTATTTGCGCAATTCCTTAGTCGACTTAAAAATATCGCGGCGATTTTCTTTTGCGCAATGGATTTTCAACGCTCTGCTTAGCGCCGAGAGTTGAAAATCCAACAGTGTGTTTTTTCGACACGCTAGAATGCACTCTGTTGTTGTTAGGTTGGATTCTCAATTCTCAATTTTCAACGATAGTTGAAAATCCAGTGCGCGATAAAATCCCGCCGCGATATTTTTACGTCCGTGCGAACGTCGGCTTACTCAGTAACACCTGTAAAAAGTCAGGTGGCTACAGTGCATAACATAGCAGTAGAGGGTAGACATGTTTCCACATAATAAAACAATAGACAGTCGCACTCAGAGATTTAATGGCAACAACGCGCGCTCATTCGCAATATTTGTTTGTTATTCTGGTCCTTACCCTTATATTCTTTTTTTTCTGTGGTTTGTTTATCAAATGGGCACAATGCAGGCGTGACGGTCATAATTATTCATAGTGGCCGATCTTGGGGAGCATCTCCCCAGCTTGGCCACATTTATATCTCAAAAACTAGGGCAAGATATAAATGTTGAGACATAAATAATGATAGAGTAACAGAGCCATAGTCCGCGCCATAGTCTCAGTATTTATTATTGTTGATACTTCGCACCCGAGCGAGTTCCTCGCCCAGGACGAGGCTTACAGATATTTGCAGACAGAGTCATATACAAATAAATAGACAAGATAGTATAAAGGCTAACCTTAACGAATATTGTTCACAAAAACTGCAGTTCTCTAGGGTCTGTCAGTGATTAAAATTCCATCATCATCAGTAGGATAAAACAAATTCATCTGATGTGATCCTCACATCAGATGAATTTGTTTTGTCACTTCTTCTCAGGGATTAGTAAGTAAGGAAATGCCAGGCACTATCTAGTTTTAAGATATTTATAAAAAAAAAAAATGTGTAAGAGATAAAGATAAAAGATCTACAGAAATGAACATCATTTAATTTCAGTTTATTAAGAGGTAATATTGTCATTTTCTCAAGTTGGGATGTTGCATTTCATAATGTTAGTAAAGAACTTAACATCACACCGAAAGTGTGACTGAGGCTGGCCTGTTGTTTACAGAGAGTGGTCAAATGTAAACTTAACAGTAATAATGCCTGGTTCCTGAAGAATTCTTAAATGGAATTTATACTCATAATATCATATTAGCTATTGATTAGCAACAAAATTATCTATTTAAGCAAATTCCTTCCTTATGCTTGGTTTTAGAAGTTCTCAGATAAAATCCTCAATAGCAATTCACTTGACTTTTAAGCTAAATTCTTCCTTAACTCTTAAAATGTCGATTGCACACCATGTGTACAGATAACAATAGAATTTCAATTGTGTCTGCTAATTAGCGCGCGACGGGTTAATGAAGTGTTCAGAAATATATTGAACCAATAAACACTACCAAATGAATGAACTCCGTTTAAAACCTCAAAACCCGGGCATTACTACATTGTTTTAGTAACTGGCAAATTTGAAAGCTCAATTATATCAAATGATTAAATTACAATGTTTTGATGGCAAACAATGGCATTGCTATGATGATTATAATGTTTTTTTGTTGTGATTTGCAGCTCAGTATCTTCAAAGAAAGGTAATCGAAAAAAAATATGCAACAGTAAAAAATATGTTTTTGTACAGTGTTGGTAGCATGTTAAGCCATTGGTCCCGGCTGTCATTTGTGGATCTTTGACAGTTGTTATGCATCCGTTTAGACTGGAAGCCGACCCCAACATAGTTGGGAAAAAGCTAAGCAGATGACATAATATCTCTGTTTTCTGTGCTAGCTTTTGCATTGACACACAACTTGTTAAACCGAAAATTTGTTTCTTGTTTTATCCAACAAATCTTAAAATCTGCCGTTAAATGACTCTGTTTTATGTAGTGCAAACGCAAATTCAACAAAACAAGTTATGGGATTTTATTCCTTACTGGTGATTGAAGTAAATTTTACAACATTGTATTAGAAATAACTCGCAGAACAAACATAATAAATAATGTAGTAGATAAGTACTGACCTTTCTGAATAGCGACGAAAGTCCCGACTCCGAACGTGATGCCGAGCGGCAGCGAGCGCTGGAAGAAGCTCTCCCGGTTGCACTCGCCCAGCACGCGCAGCTCGTCCGGAGCAAACTTGTACTCCGACTGAACCAACAAGCCCACGGTTACGCACAGCCGCCACCGAACCACATCGTCTTCAATCAAATAACCTTACCGGTAGCACGTCCGGTTGCCCTGGCGCCCGCTCCGCCGCCGGCAGCTGCGTCGCGCTCTCCCGATACCCATACGAATTAGGGTCCGTCATATTCTCAGCAGACAAATGACATAAGTCAAAAAATCTGATAAAAACCAATAAAAACAATAATCCACGAGCTAAACCATTACTTCACTGCTTTCGGTCGTGTGACTGACACACTGATATGACATAAGTATATTTTTATCTTTGACGTTTCTTTGACATTTGATAGATGTTGCCAATAAAACAAAAAAGTGCAAAAAAAAATAGAATTTAATATCCCACGAACCCCACGGAACCCGCCTCGTATGATTATACCTTTCTGCCAAAGTACCTAATAGATTTGAAAATCTAAGATGTTTTTTATAAAACTGTTTTGAAATAGATTTATTTTAATTATTTATTGTTTTATTGTTAATTAAAACGGTAACACCAATTACATTAATTAACATAGTTTCAAACAGTTACACACACAAAAAAAAAATACTAACATATTATAATAGAGGACACTAGCATACTTTCTCTCACAAAACATCAGACATACACGCATAATTTCTATTCCATTCATCAGCAAATAGATCACATTCAAGATTGGTGGTCAGGAGGGCGTTAAGCATCCCTTAAAGTGCGATACACCGGGGACTCGGCTCTGGCGACGGTTTTAGAAGACGGCGGTGCAAACAAATTGCGTCGACGGCTTTGGCGATGTCCTATGTATTTGTCGGTAACAAATAGCCGTCAGAAAAGATCGTGGAGTCAATGCGTCCTCTAAGAGTTTTACAGGCTACTGTGAGCTGTAAAAAGCCTCTCTAACCTCCAACTAGTTGAAGCCCAAAACTCCTAGGAGGTAATTAGTAGGGTACATGAACGGAAAGAAGTGGTACATTTTTTTATACAGAAATCTCAAAAAGTTTTCTGTACCTTTTCGAGCATTAACGTTTGAGTCGCTGTGTAGGGATGCCAGATACAGGCACCAGCTTCAAGTTTACTACGATTCAAAGTGTTGTACAGAAGCTTAATTACGTTTGGGTTGTGAAAACCACTGGCATTTCGCAAGACAAAACCCAAACGCCTAAAAGATTCCTTGGCAAGAATGGAGACATGATCTCTAAATGTCAGACCAGTGTCAAAGGTCACGCCCAGGTCCTTTATTTTGGTGACGCGACTTATTACCTCACTACCCAATCTATAGTTATAGTGGAGTGGTTGACGTTTTCGACTGTACGTCATAATGTAACACTTACTTGTATTAAAAAAGAGTTTATTGACCATTCTCCACTAATTTAAAGCGTCAATGTCCCTTTGTAGTCGAATACAATCCGCGACAGAATCAATTTGAACTATTAGTTTTAGGTCATCGGCGTAGAGCAAGCATTTTGCGAACTTAACCTTACTTTCATTGATCATGATAAGGAAAAGCAGTAAACCAAGCACAGATCCCTGACTCACGCCTGAGCGGGTATAATAAGGTTCAGACTCAAAGCAACCATGCCTAACAAACTGCCTGCGGCCTCGCAGTTAGTCCGCAAAAAAGTTAAGAAACTGAGACGTGAAACCTAATGCCTCCAATTTCGTCAAGAGTACGTCATTGTCAACCCTGTCGAACGCTTTGCAAAAATCAAAATAGAGGACATCCACTTGCCCACCACTGTCCAAAACCCTAGAAACGTAATCAACGTGAGTCATCAGGTTCGAATCATCATCAGATAGAGACGCATTTATACGTTTATAGATGTACGTGTGGAGTATGTGCTCGAAGACCTTCGCAAGAGTTGACAGGATAGCAATAGGCCTGTGTTCCTCCACAGATGATTTGTTACTAGTCTTTGGGATGGGAATAACACGCGAGATTTTCCATTGCTCAGGGTATACACCGGACTGAAGAGCTAGATTAAAGATATGGCATCATGGCATTCCCTTGAGGATAAAAGCAGGGATGGAGTCAGGGCCGATTGGAGAAATGGCAACAGAAACTGGAGAATGTTGGCTTGAAAATCAGCAGAACCAAAACTGAATATATGTTCTGCGATTTCGGCGGTATCTCCAGTTCTGGAGGCATAGCGCTTGATGGCGCGCTTCTCCCAGTCTGCTCCGACTTTCGGTATCTCGGTTCACTCGTGCAAAGCGATGGCGAAGTAGATCGGACGGTTAAGCATAGGATTAACACTGGATGGATGAAATGGCGGCAGGTCACGGGGACAATCTGCGACTCCCGCATTCCCCTTAAACTTAAGGGGAAGATATATAAAACAATGGTTAGACCTGCTGTCTTGTATGGATCAGAATGTTGGGCCACAAAAGGGATGAATGAAAAGCAGTTGCATGCAGCTGAGATGAGAATGCTAAGAGGGATGTGTGGTGTTACACGAATGGATAGAATAAGAAATGAGTACATAAGAGGAAGTCTAAAAGTGGCACCGGTGACTGAAAAGTTGTGCGGAAATCGGCTGTCATGGTATGGGCATGTGATGCGGAGGAGTGAGGAAAATGTCGTGAGGAAAGTTTTAAGTATGAATGTCGATGGCTATAAGAGCAGGGGAAGACCAAAGAAACGATGGATGGATTGTGTGAAAGATGACATGGCTAGAAAGGGGGTGACTACCGAGATGACGAATAATAGAGAAGTATGGAAAAAAGGACATGTTGCGCCGACCCCAAATAGATTGGGATAAGGGCAGGAGAATGATGATGGAGTCAGGGCCGATCGAGCTATGCGGTTTACGTTTAACAATACCTTTAACTACGTCCTGTGGGATCAAAAGGGGGATAGGAATATTATTTCCTGAGCAATAAGTCGGCTTGAGATTATTTGGGTTTAAATTAGGAGAATCAGTTAAGAAAACGCTAGAAAAGTGCTGAGCGAACGCTTCCGCAGCTTTGATACCCTAGTAAACTATACCGTTGTGCACAACGTTAGCCTCGAAGCCACCCTTTGTTCGCAGACTCGAGACATGGTGCCAGAATTGACGCGGATCACTTCTTATGTTGTTCCCTACAGTACCACAGTATGATTTATAGGCCTCTTGAGTTCTGATTTTTAAATCTGAACGTAGAGCACTAAATTGAGCATATATAAGGCGTGTAAGTTTCCATTTGTGATGCAATTTGTTTTTACGCTGAGTGTCGTTGACTAAATCTCTTGTAAATCAAACCGGATATCGTCTGTTGCCAGAAATTTTCCTCTTTTTTTTTGGGATACATGAATCGAAGACGTCATAGAATAAGGTATAAAACTGACTAGTAGCCGAGCGTGCATCCCGACTGCACGGAGATCCTGTCAATGGGCGGCACGAATTTGATCATTTAAGAGTATGTAGTCTCCTTTGCTGAAGTTCCAGTCTCTACTTCGGTCAATGTTGCTAGGGTATAATATTTCATTACCCTATTATTATATCTATCCTTGCTTTATAAATAATAATACTATTTCATTTGTCTCGATTGTAGCAATAACAAACCTTTAATGTAATGCGCATTTCCATTATGGTAATACCACCCAAGGACTACGAGACAGGTTTGACCTAGTGTGGAGTTCATAAGAAAGTATTTCCCTTGCGTCTTATTAAATTTAAACAATGTAAACCTAGCTATTAATGTAGACTGTAAGGAATTGTAAACACAGTTTTGGCAAAAATAAACATATTATTATTATTTACGCTCGAATAACGACGGGCTGCGGCGTGCACTACGGAACCCTATTACTGCGCGTGTCCCGACACGCACTTGGCCGGTTTTTTAGGGTTCCGTACCTCAAAAGTATAAAACGGAACCCTTATAGGATCACTCGTTGTGTCTGTCTGTCTGGCTGGCTGTCTGTCTGTCTGTCTGTCTGTCTGTCTGTCCGCCTGTCACAGCCAATTTGCTCCGAATCTAATGGACCGATTAAGTTGAAATTTGGTACACATATGAATTTCTATGACCCAAACACGGACAGGTAAAGTAAATAAATGAATTTTGAATATGGGGGTCACTTTTCCCCCAAAAGTGACTCCCATATTCAATAAGAAAATTAAAAAAAAGAAGTTTTGCAAACTATACCGTGTTACATATCAAATGAAAGGACTTACTATGAGGGTCTCAAATATATATTTTTTATAATTTTAAAATAAATTGTTTTAAAGTTATTTAAGAAAATAGACGAAAATTGACCATCCCCCCCGCCCCCCCTTATCTCCGAAACTACTGAGCCTAAAACTTTGAAAAAAATACAGAAAATAGATCTTTATCTGTAGATTACCGGAAAACCTATAAGAAGTCTGTGCCCACCTTCCTAGTACACTAGTACAGTGGGCTGTGCTGGTGCGGCTGCTGCAGGTGCGGAAAACCTCAGACGGCAAAAATATTCAAATATTTTTGGGAGTTATACAGGGAGTTTGGTGCATCGTTTGCCAAATTGAATTGGCCGAAAGAAGAGGTCATTTGCTATCGCTTCAGGCTCAAGTACTCATTTTTGGCCACACCGGTTTTTTTATTACAACTTTCTAATTTTTATTTTGAAAAAATCCAAAACTCAGCATTAAAGCTTAAATTAAAAAAAAGTTTTAAGTGTAGTCGTCAAAGAACAATGGGCGTCCTGTCCCATTAGCGGCCATTAATAAAACTAGTGTCATTTGAAAGGTGAATGCTTGTAGAACAAATATTGTTCAAGCAGTATGATTAAATATCATTTGAGAAAAAATATATGGGTTAAATACTATTTTAATGAATTGTCATATTTTTATCATTCAGCATTTTTTGTTTTTCATCACGAAACATACGAAAAACCTTTGTGTTTTGCTTATTTTACAAACGTATGAATTAATAAATAAAGTAATGGAACTATTGGGCTTCCATGTACCTAAATGTAAAATATTTGTCACAATATTCAATACCTTTGTTATCATGCCTTTTATCCGCTAATATGCACTGGGCCGATCGTAAACCATACCAGGATTGCACCGCTTTCAAAGAAAAATGGCGGCAATAATGTGCGGGGCGACCCGACCACTCAACAGCTGCTTTTGTTAACGTATTCGTTGAATGAGCCACTTCATGTTGGTTTTTGTTTTCAATTCTAGGAACCATTTTTAAAATCAGACCAACCAATTCTAACTGCTTCGTGTACCAATCAGCGACGAGTGCGGTTCCCACACAACACCCGAGGCTTTACGTCAGGTCCGCGAGCACAGTGCAGTCCATCGTTGACATTTGTTTCGTTGAGTACTGTGCGATTATTTTTGTTTGACCATCTCTTTCGACTCTGGCTTGTATCTCGGACTTGTTGATATCTAACTTGGTGACTTGTGCTTGTTTTACTGGACTTTGTGAATTGTATTCCTATAACTATGGCTGATAACCGTCAAATGTGTGTTTTGTGTAATCGATCTGTGATAAACAGGAGAAGATACGAGATAACACACGCTCGGTTTGAAGACAATCCCGCTGTAGCCCAATATATTATTGAAGCTGTTACTCCTGAACGTCAGGTAAGTCAAACTAAATCATTATGTCTTATTTTTCATGTCAGGAACTGGTAGTTTCTCACTTTAAAAAGTATCGTTATGAAGCGTTTTTACTGGTATTATATTATATACGTATTTAGAAAAAGAATACTGTTTATCTTTATCGGTTTTTTTTTTATTTAGAAGAGTAACTAAGTATTTCATATCGACAATTTGTGAAACCATTTAAGCTATGCAGTTTAACTAATTGTAATATTCTCATCTTCAGCTAGAATACAACGGCCAGGAGTATATTGGTCGACCATGCTGGCAACGGGCAGAAAGAGCTGCGCAACCTAATGAAAATACGCAACCACATGAATGTGCATTACAAATCGAAGAATATTCAAGACTCCCTAACACAGCGACGCGTTGTATGTTTGAAAACTGCAGACGAACGTTACTCCGAAGAATTCCGGATAATCTGAAAGTAACATTTATAATTCATTTTAACTTCTATATTCCCAATAGCGCAAGAGTTTGCGTTCAACATTTGGAATCCAACAATTTGGATCAAATAATTGACAGCCCTAACTTGCTCCACGATTTCAATGCCACACATTTTTTGCATATCATGAGCCTCATGAAAATAGCAGTGCTTCGAGGATCTATATTAGTTTTTGATCACATAGATGACATGGACATAAATGAAATATACATTCGATTGGGTGTCAGTCGAGAACAATTTATAAATATTTTGGAACAAACCCCGTCATTGTCGAACGTATCAACTCGGCCGAACACAACATTAGCCTGTTACCTAATGAAACTGCGAAGTGGTGAAGCAAACGAAAGGCTGGCATCACTTTTCAACATGAGCCGGCGAACCCTTGAAAGACATCTTAAGTTAGCCAGGGATTCCCTTTTTTGGACTTCGTTCCTGGACATCTGGGTTACGACCATATTGACAGAAGGGACATAGCTAATCGAAATCTTCAAGTGCCAAATGCTGTTTTTGGAAATCCAAATGCAGAACCCTCAGATAGAAAGGCAATTGTGATAGCAGACGCCACTTATATCTACATTCAAAAGTCCACAAACCATTTATTCCAAAGGCGATCATATAGTCTACACAAATTCACGAATTTATTGAAACCATTTTTAATAGTATGCTGCGATGGTCATATAATAGATGCATTTGGGCCATATGCAGCTACAGAGTCGAATGCACAAATCCTAAAAAATATGATCGAAGACGAAGAAGGCAGTATTCATTGGTTTTTTAGACAAGGGGATGTGTTCATCTTAGACCGTGGATTTCGCGACGTAATCGACGATTTACATGCCTGTGGATATGACGCACACTTGCCAAAAACAAAAAATCGCAACGAAGATCAATTAACGACAGAGCAAGCTAATAAGTCAAGGTTGGTTACCATATGCCGCTGGGTTATCGAAGTTATAAATGGTTGGTTTAAACGCGACTTCAAGTTATTTCGGCAAGATTTTTTTAATCGTGCCTTGCCCCATATGATGAAGGATTTTAAAATAGCCGCTGCGTTATTGAACGCATGCAGAGAACCATTACGTGATAGTTTACACCAGAAACATTTATAACAATAATAAACCAACGATTGAACCAACCAAATCACCTAGCAGAGTATGTCCTAGGCAACAACTTAAATTAAATAACAACTTAAATTGTTATATAAATAAATAAATAAATCGTCGATGGGCTAGATTTGATAGTATTACTGGTAACCAACCTAACTTAAGTGATTTTCCGTCACTGACCGAGGACGATTTAATTATTTTTGCACTTGGCACATATCAAGTGAAGTTAGCTCGCAGCTATTATGCGGAGCATGTGCGACAAGGCCTATATAATATAGAAGTGTATAGAGATACCCAATGTACAGGTATAGTCGAGTACGGCATTACAGCTACAAATGTTTGGCTTCTCCGCTGCCGAATACAATCGCGACATGCGCGGTCTAGAATTTATTATTCTTATATTCTTATAGACAGGCAGAAAAATGGTAGGGAAGCTATAGAAAACTATTATTGCAGTTGCCTTAGCGGTAAACGCACTCTGGGTTGCTGCGCCCACATAATGTGTATAGTTTGGTACTTAGGGTGGGCGAGAAACCAAGAGGAGGACATTCTTTTGCCAGCTGTTTTTTAAATGAAATAATTGTTGATGACGATTAAAGTCCAATAATTATTGTAGTTATTAACTACAAGTTATTAAGTAATATTGTATTATTGTAATCTGGCATAATGTTTTTATTTTAATAAATCAACGTATTTAACAAACCTTAAGTTTTATTTAAGCTATCATTATCTTATATTTGTATATTACGTATATAATAACATAGTCATATCATTATAATGTACTTAATTCATTATTATATCAATGTAACATCGTCACGAGGTGTACAAAATATTGTATTTAAGATACAAACTGTAATAATTCCATTTAAATGATTTAATTAGTTTTTTTTTTTATATAATCCACCTATGATAACTTTTTATCCAAGGAACTTACAGAAACAGTCTTTTGTAGTCTTATTGTATACATAATTGGCTACTAGAAAATAAATAGTACAGATGTGGCCGCCGATGGGACAAGCTCCATACAATTTTGCCCATTGTTCTTTCATTTTTATTTACATATGTACTGTTGTATGGCTCTATCAAATTTAAAATTACTTGCCAGTTACATCTAGTTTTTTTTTAATAAATCACAAAGTTTTTGGAAAAATAAAAAATGAACTTAAAACTCAACTTTAAATAGCTATAAAAAAAAAACTAAAAGCGATCGGGATCTTCGAATTATTTTAAAAAGTTCTCTAGTCTATCCCCTTTCCAACGGTATGCAATGTGTTTAAAAAATGTTTCAGTAAGTTCACTAATACGCTAAGTTTGTGTATCGGGACGCACCATCAAACTATTGCATATTCGGGATAAACACTACTTACCTGACAACCTGAACGGGGATAATTACTTAGAATTTCTGCAAACAGAGTTGCCCTTATTATTAGCTGATTTGCCAATTTTCAGTGAAGACAGGTCTTTTGTTTTCCAACATGACGGTTGTCCCGCTCATTGGAGAATAACCGTCAGGGAGTACTTGAATGATGCATTCCCGGACTCATGGATTGGGAGGGATGGCCCTATTCCTTGGCCTCCACGTTCTCCAGACTTAACTCCGTTGGATTTTTACGTCTGGGGACGGGCCAAAGAACTCGTCTACGCCACGGAAGTTGAGACAAGAGATGATTTAGTCCAACGCATTGAGGCGGCTTTCATGACGATCAAAGCAGAAATGCGTTTACGCACCACTACAGTTGAGATAAGACGAAGATGTCGCGCGTGCATACGCAATAGTGGTAGACAGTTTGAACAAGACTTGTAAGATTAGTATGTAATTAAATTACTTATTAATAAATGATTATTTTTGTAATAATGTATTTTTTTTTCAATTTCGAGGAAAGTTCCCTATGTAAGAACGAGATAAGAGACTACGTAAGACGTGAGATAACAGTATCTATCTACTAATAGCATGTAATTTATGCGAAAACTAGTGTTTTAAACGTAATATCCAATATCAGCCTGATGTGTCTCGACTACACATTTAGCTAATTATTAAAGATATTAAAAGAGTTTTTTAACACATTACATACCGTTAGAAAGGGGACAGACTAGAGAACTTTTTAAAATAATTCGAAGATCCCGATCGCTTTTATTTTTTTTTTTATAGCTATTTAAAGTTGAGTTTTAAGTTCATTTTTTATTTTTCCAAAAACTTTGTGATTTATTAAAAAAAAACTAGATGTTACTTGCAAGTAATTTTAAATTTGATAGAGCCATACAACAGTACATATGTAAATAAAAATGAAATTTGAAGACTACACTTAAAACTTTTTTTTAATTTAAGCTTTAATGCTGAGTTTTGGATTTTTTCAAAATAAAAATTAGAAAGTTGTAATAAAAAAACCGGTGTGGCCAAAAATGAGTACTTGAGCCTGAAGCGATAGCAAATGACCTCTTCTTTCGGCCAATTCAATTTGGCAAACGATGCACCAAACACCCTGTATTTTCGAGCCGTTTGGGGTTGAAACACTAGGGCCATGGGGTCCGAGTGCACACTTGGTTTTTCAAGAGATCGCTAAACGGTTGGTCGACTCCTCACGTGACCAGAGGGGTGGCCTATTTTTTTGGCCAAAGAATCAGCATCGCCATACAACGTGGCAATGCTGCCAGCCTTTTGGGCACTTTTCTTGTTGACAGCGATGCGGACGAATTTTTTGATGCCCTATGATCCTTTCCCCTCCTTTTTTACATACCATGTACATATTATTATTTCAAATCTGTTAGTTTATTTAAGAAATCTGTGGTCTTAAAATAACATGGTAAATCTCTCAATATTGTGAGTACAAACTTACATTTACAGTTGGAATGTACGGAAGAACATGTTTTTCAATTACAATGTTAAGTTTGTTCTTGGAATAATTCATCCCAACTATGGAACCCTTCATTGTGCGTGGTCCGACAGGCACTTGGCCGGTTTTTTTTTACATAGTACCTACTGTCAGCGCTCTGCGGAGCGCTGACGCTTACCGGGTAAATGATAGACGGCTTTTAGGTAGACCTAGGCTGGCTGATAATCATATTACCCTCTTTTGCGTCGCGCAGTCGGGTTAAAACTCTTCGGTACGCATCCAATTACCCGCGTCGTCGACTGAGGCGCGCCGCGCCGAGTCGAGTCGAAAAAATTCGCTTTTCGAGCAGGCGATTTGATTCCACCTCGACACCTCGCTAATGACACCTCGCTAGCCCGATTTACATTGGCCAAAGACAGTGGCGTGTGGCGAGCGCCTGAACAGTGACTGTTTACACTACAGCGAGTCAAGTGGCATTTCTCGGTCGCGATGGACGAGCAACGTCGACAAATACGTGCGATTTTGCGCAAAATTCTCTCCATTATTATGAAGCAAATGGAAGAAGAAATATTGTACCAAATAAATAAACCAAAACGATTATGGATTTAATTCTATACAAAGGGTTTTAATTTGCAGTTCCATTAACATTCGTGACTTATATATATACCTATTCATTGACAAACTGCACTGTTGTAGTCTCGGATCATTTATTTTGTTTACAATGTCACAAAAAAACTGTAGATACACGCGCTTCGTCCTGTTGCCGGCCACTAATACACTATACTAAAATTTGACTGTTTACACTACGCCAAACGGCGAGTCAAGTACCGCGCGGGGGACTGAGCGGGCGCGCGAGGAGTGTCACTTGCCCAAAAAATAGAAAGCGATTCTATTTGGATCCACTTGCAAGGCAGTTTGCAAGCAAGTTGACTCGCTACTGTCCGATCGGTTTACACCACTGTACTTACGCACTGTACTCATCAACTTCGCTAAACACTTGACCAATGTAAATCGGGAATAATGGACGTAGTTTTATAGTAAAACTACAGCCTGTACTGTAGCAGCAGACTACAGCCAAAACGCGTTGAATCGAAGTGAGTCCGAGTAGCATTTATTCTTTGTGCGTCCATCTCCGCCGAATCGAATCTAAACGTTCATACATCGCAATTCGCAATTGTTATCAAAGTAGGTCGTGTGCGCGTCATGGACAGCTCGGTTAAAGAAATGTTTTCATTTCAAATATTTTTTGATGAAGAAGAGGAGAATAAGATAAAAAAAAGAAACGGCGAGTTCCCAAATACTGGGTACACGATATTAATATGACAAGATATCTACGGCGAATTTCACCATTTAGATATGTCTAGATTTGAAAAAGGACTCTCGTCAAATTTTTTATATATTTTCGTTTATCCTACGAAAAATTTAAATTAAAAATATACATACTTATATAGGAGGCGAATTTTTGCGATTCGAGTCCCCTCGACTCGATGAGCCTAGCGGACGCAAGCCTCAAAATTATAACAGGCGAATTTCTGCAATTCGATTCGCCTCGACTCGGTGCGCCTAGAGGACGCGATCCTTTAAGCTTGGAAAGTTAAGAAGTTTCCTAGGAAAGGACCGTAAGGGTGCATTTCCACAGACGCGAAGCTGGGCGGAGTGGAAAGGAGCGGACCGTGAATTGACTGATTACGTTGTTTCCACTACCGCAGAGTGGAGATTTTCACTCCACCCAGCTCCGCGTCACTGGAAACGCACCCTAACGGCCGTCTCATTTTCAAAACTCGCCCCCCAAAGAGTTAATTCGCTAGATTTGCCCTCACCGTACTTAGTCACACGAAAAGTGTCCATACTGAGAAGAGTGAGCTCACACATTTATTTATAGCGTTTCATATGACAGTTAAGTCAAGTCACTGCGTCATTGTGTGCCAGAGGTGTCAAAGAGAAACAGAAACGCGACTATCTTTTGTCACGGTAGGGCCAATCTAACTATTTAAATCTTTGCCGCTGTCGTCACTGCGACCGTTCACCGCTCTTTTAGGACACCGTATGTAAAAAAACGCAAGAAAATTTGAATTTCGCGGGCTACCACAGCAGATCAACCTTAAATACTTACACAATTTTGGAGCTTTTTTAGATAAATGAAAATTAAAAGTTATAAAAAAAGTATGCATAGGCTAAATTGAAGAAAAAACACTAAACTAAAAAATTAAAAAAAAACTTTTTACAAAAAAAAATATTTTTTTTGTAAAAAGTTTTTTTAATTTTTCCGACTCCCAAAAAAAAAACACTACCAAGCGAAAAATAACTATAATTTCGGAAGTCGGTGTCTTTGGTTTTTTTTTAGTTTCGTTTTTTGCCACCGACTTCCGATATTAAAGTTATTTTTCGCTTTGTAGTGCTTTTTTGGGAGTCGGTTTTTTTTTTTGTAAAAAGTTTTTATTTTTCACTTTTTAGTGGTGCCTAACTCACACAAATTTGAATACCACTCTGCAAAATAAATTACAGCATCATTCACATAGACTATATGGGAAAAATACCTACGTATTAATTATTGAAGCTAACTCAAAAGCCACTCATCAGTACTTGGAGATATGCGACCATCTCAGGAGCATACTGAAGGGACGCCATAGCGACTTTATGTAACATAGGTACCTATCTAGTATGTAAGACAATACTTTGTAATGTAAGGCGCACAGGAGACGCCCCCCACTCGCACGCGATTATTCTGGTGTGTAGACGTGTCAATTGTGTCAATTAATAAAAAGTGAATACAGGTTGATTTGGTGATCTATTGTTTTATTTAGTCACTACTCCTAAAATACCATTTCAAATAAAAACTTTGCAAAAAGGCAAATATACCTCGCGCTAAGCCGCCGTGTCAGAAGTTTGGAAGGCGTAGTTTTAATATATGTTGACGGAGACAACGAGACTACGAAATCTGACTTCTGACAATCAAGACCACACATAACATACAACTCAAGTAGCGCAATTTGAAGCGGCATATAATTACCATAAAAAAAACTTATAGCTAAAGTGCACCTCATGACAATTTCAATAAGCCTAAACACGGCTAGAATACATTGTTTTATTACTGATTTCCGGTGCCTACCTTCCGGATTCTTCATCCGATCGGTTCGATGGTACCATTTACATCAGAACCATTTATTTAAAGCTTCGTCATAGTCGCTTAACTATCTTAATCGAGATATCTTATCGCCACCCGTGAAATACTTACTATCGTTGAAAAGTTCCCGTGGCCATCTGTGGTCTTTTTCATCAGTTCCACTTCACCAGATGATACTTTTTGAATGCAAATGCTTGATTTGTTGATAAAAATACCGAAATCGCTATATGTATGCCTATAATTTTTGAGGAGGTCCCACAATTCCTCATGGATCTCATCATCAGAACTGGATTTTGACAAAAATGGGACCAATCTGGAAGTATATCCTTTTAAATAAAAAAAAAATCCAAATCGGTTTATAAATGACGGAGTTCTGAGGTAACAAACATTAAAAAGAAAAAAAAAACACAACCGAATTGAGAACCTCCTCCTTTTTTTGAAGTTGGTAAAAAAAAAATCTGCTGCTCCCTTTATTTTGACGAGTTTGATGTAGATAAATCAATATGCCTAGCCTTTTCCCAACTATGTTGGGGTCAGTTTCCAGTCTAACCGGATGCAGCTGAATACCAGTATTTCACATGACCCGACTGCTTATCTGACCTCTACAACCCAGTTACTGAGTAATACGATACTCCCTACGTCAGACTTTCGGGTTTCTGACGACCCGTAACGACTGTCAAAGATCCACGAATGACAGCCGGGACTTTCCGAGGCACGGAGGAGTCTTGGTATGTAAAGATGGTCACCCATCCACGGACAACCCCGGCAAGCGTAGCTTAACCTGATGGATCGACTCGCGCGGCTGTTATTACTTAGCCACAAGCTCCTCTTCATGTAGATAAATGTACTAACAGCTGATTTTTTTTCGCAATTTTTGTTTTGGTCCCATAATACTTATTCGTAGGGTCCCATAAGGTCCAAAAGTTGCTCATAATGATGAGTACAATGACCCCTTAAGAGGTGCTGGTAAGCTGGTGTTTTACCAATAACCCTGTTTATCCCTTCGCGTGCGGTCGGCCATTTTGTCGAATCTACGCGTCTGTGTCGGTACCTACTTCTGAGGGGTCTCGCGCAATCTGATAGCGTTGTTGGTGTGTTTTAGAGACTTGACATATGACGGTATGCCATCCTTGTTCTTTTCCCTACAATTTTGAAAGTTAGAGCAGTAAAGATACAGATTATTAACATAATAACGTAATTAAAAAGTAGTCAAAGCCGCGCGGACTGGAGAAGTCTTCGACACAAATATGATTATGATGGCCGAAGCCTGGATAAGGTTATTCAACAGTTGACTGGTTATACAAATATTGCTCAATAGGAGATGGGAGATTACCTAAAGCTGCAGTCTGTGTTTTAGTTTGAAAAAAATTTTTGAGGAGGTAAGTTTTAACATCACACTACGACCCTTAGAAGACGAGCAAAAATAACTCTCAATGTATTTTAAGGTTCCATAGGTACCTCAAAAGGAAAAAACAGAACCGTTATAGGATCATTTCGTTGTCCGTCTGTCTGTCTGTCTGTCTGTCAAGACCCTTTTTCTCAGGATCGCGTGGAGATATCAAGTTGAAATTAATATCAAATGCGTTGGTCTATAATCCCTTGGAGCTCTAAAAAAATCAAGATTCGAAATCAACGCAGTAAAAAAATACGGCCATTTATGCGACATATTTTGATACTCGCAAGTAAAACAAAACCTATAGGGTACTTACCGTTGACCTAGAATCATGAATTTTGGCAAGAAGCAAGGTCGCACAGCACAAGTAAAGGAAACAGTTCGAAAATCGTTAATTTGTAATTTTATCGCATAAAAAAATGTTTGTTTGGGATTTCTAGTTTTTCAATTACAATGCTAGGTTTGTTATTCAAATACAAATTCTTTATTTCAGACCATAGATCCATACAGTGTTAGAGCCATGGAGAAAAGAATGAATCTTTCTCTACTCCGTGGTTAGAGCCATATCCTAATTGTTAGTAATTAATTAAAACATAAATTAATTGGTGACATGGACATCTGTGCGCCTACCCACCCAGTGCCTGATAAACGGCCCATATATTTTGTCCAACAGTGTAGTAAGGATGTTGTTAGGACTACCTCTGAACCGCCGCAGCACAGACGCACATCTCTTGCGCATGACGGCATAGAAGTCGTCTAGCCTCGCTTCTGCAAACATACATGGCACGCTGCAAAATCGAGGCAGCCCCAACTGAATGCGCAGAGCGTTGTAAGCCTTCTGTGTATACTTAACCCACAAGCTGCACGAGTAGAACGACTGGCAATAAGCTCTGAATAGAGTCAATTTTAACTCTTTAATACACCGTGCAAACCTGCGGGCAAGCATATTGCATCTGGCTGCCAACACCCTGCGCTCCCTATCAATATCCTGGTCATCCGAGAGACAATCCGTGACCGCATGGCCGAGGTACCTACTTAAATTGAGTGACGACCTGCAACGGAGTACTTCGCAATTCACAGGTGGGATATTTGCAGGTGTGTTATTATGCATTTTAAACACTTAACTACACTCGTCGTTGCATTATACCTCAAGCCATGGGCCTGCGCATAGCTCTCGCAAATGGCCAACAGCTTCCTTAGACCACAGATTGATGAAATGAATGAATGTTATGAATGAATGAATTGCACCGACCCCAGCGTGGTTTAACCATACTCGATTACTCGAATGAACCCAAAGATATGCACTAGCCTCTATTGCCTCATGTTACAGGGTGAAACAGAGACCATTGTATATCAAGGAGGAGACCGGGGGGCGCGATAATGCCAGGGAAGACGTGTCCATAGGATATGGACGGCATAAAAAGCCTACCGAGTATGCACCCTATAGCAAGCAATGGAACTGTGGAGAGACGGGTGACATTTATCAATGGATGGGCATCTTTTAACGAAGTCGCCGCCAAGTTGAAAATGATCAACAAATGGCTGCATCTATAAGTCTACAAGGCCTAGAACGGCGGTTGTGAATAGCTGGTGTGTCCACAAACCCCGCACGGTGCACAGCTACGTCGGGCTACGCACCGCTACGTCGGGCTACGCACCGCTACGTCGGGCTACGCACCGCTACGTCGGGCTACGCACCTCTACGTCTCAGCGCAATCACCTCTAAGCGCAATGCGTACTTCAACATCGTTTTTAAAAGAAAATCTTTACAAAATATAGGGAAAAAAAATATATTGCCAAGACACTCCTTTTACAACATTAAAATATAAACATTACGCTGTTACTTTATATACCTAGATATGAAGCCATTATATTTTATTTATTATTACGTATGTGTAGAGAATCCAATCCTGCATATGCATATCCCACATTTTGTGGGATCAGTAATGCGGGACTACACATGCGAGATCCGCGAGATTTACGGGACTGAAAAAAAAATGAAATTCGAAAAAGGTTGGGCGACAACATGCAGTCTTTGAAAGCATGCACACCGTGCGACTGTACTCTTGAGCGAGACAACTAGGGATACCAAACAATTCAGTAGATACTTGAGTACTTATTTTTGAGTAAAGTTGAGATACTCGAACTCTTGTTACGATCGCGTTATCGAGAATTTTCGAACTCGATATTTTTGTTTTGAGACTTTCACCTTCCACCATTCTTTCTTTTTTTTATATTTGTTTTCTCTTCATCGTTCCCCTTCACGTCACTCGCTACACGAATTTTTCTGTCTCTAATTCAGGGACTTCCCGGTAAAATAAAATAACTTTAGGAAAAAATTAAATGCACCATGTTTGGAAATATCTCGCGGACATATCGTCGGACAGTCGGCTATGCAAACGGTTGTTAATGTAGTAATTAAGTATGATGTCATGTGGTCGGATCACTTTCCTTTGATTATATGTTGTAATGTAAATATTATTAAACCTAAAATAGCATGTAATAATATCGAACCATGTAATACTCGTAAAATACGTTGGGGCGAGAGAACATCTGAACAAATTGCACTATATAGTTATGTAGTGAACGATTAAAATTAATAGATTTTCCGAGTGATTTAAGTAACTGTTGTGATTTCTCTTGAGATGATGTGGAGCATATGTATATTATTGACAAAAAGTATGACGAAATTGTAGACATCTTAGGCCGGCGAGCAGCTAATGAAAGTTATTCTGGCAGTATTAGGCTACGTAAAAAGAAACCTGTAGTAGGTTGGAATAGACATGTCAGTAGTGCTCACTGGGAGGCCAGGTCTAGGTTCCAGTTATGGATATTGTATGACAGACCGAAGTCGGGTCGTGTTTGGAGTGAGATGCAGGAAAGCCGTAAAATCTTTAAAAGCCGGTCAAACTGGTGTCAAAATAACAGACATTCTGGCAACGCATCACGCCAAACATGATTTCCGGAGTTTTTGGAATAAAGTAAACAGAAGGCCGGGCTTGCCTGTGAGCGTTGGTGGCATTACTGATCCAAAAACATAGCTGAAATGTTCAAAAGCCATTTCATGGTAACTTCACCATTGGGACCATCACGGTCGGGACTTGAAGGTGTGACTCGGGGGCAGGAGCTCAGTTGAAGGTTTACGGCCAAAGATGTTAAACAGGTTATCACGACCATAACCCGAGGCAAGTCTCCTGGCCACGATGACTTGAGTATCGAGCATCTTAAATATGCTGGCGTCCATCTTCCAAGGGTTCTGGCTATGTTTTATTCCCTATGTCTAGGACATTCATATCAACCTCCAGCTATGATGCAGACCGTGGTGGTACCGATCGTGAAAAGTAAAACTGGTGATATAAGCGACGCCAACAACTATAGACCCATCTCTCTGGCTACAATTCTGTCTAAGGTACTTGACAGTCTTCTTAACACACTGATGAGTGGCTGTCTCGAGTTACATGACAACCAATTCGGTTTCAAATCGGGACTCTCCATTGAGACAGTTATTCTGTGTTTGAAGCAGACTGTCAAGTACAATACTGATCGCAAAACACCAGTCTATGCTTGCTTCCTCGACCTTAAGAAAGCGTTTGACCTGGTTTCCTATGATATCCTCTGGGATAAACTTAATGACACATTCCTGCCAAGCCAATGCATTCGTATTCTCATATATTGGTTCAGGAACCAGGTCAACGTAGTTCGATGGTCGGGGACGTTATCTGAGCCATACAGATTAGAGTGCGGGGTGAGGCAAGGGGGGTTGACCTCACCAACGCTCTTCAACCTTTATATAAACGCACTCATCGATGGGCTGAGCAGCACGCATGTCGGATGTCATGTTGGTAGAGTTTGTGTAAACAACATTAGCTATGCGGACGACATGGTGCTGCTGAGCGCCTCGGTCTGTGGCCTGTCTAAGCTGCTCGGCATTTGTGAGAAATATGCTCTCAGTCATGGCCTGCTCTATAACACCAAGAAAAGTGAGTGTATGGTTTTCCGGGCCAGGGGTAAATGTCCAGATAGTATCCCTAGCATCAAATTAAATAATGTACCGCTAAATAGGGTTGTTGACACCTTCAAATACCTTAGGCATCTGGAGACCTCTGATCTGAAAGACGATTCAGAAATAGAGCGGGAACGTAGGGCGTTGTCTGTTAGAGCAAACATGATAGCCCGCAGGTTTGCACGATGCTCGAAGGAAGTAAAAAACACTCTTTTCAGAGCTTATTGCACCTGTTTTTATTCGAGCGCCCTGTGGGCTAAATACTCAAAAACAGTACAGCGCCCTACGAGTTCAATTCAACAATGCCTACAGGATGTTGTTGGGGCTGCCTCGGTACTGTAGTGCGTCGGGTATGTTCGCTGAGTCGCGCATTGACTGCTTCTATGCGACGATGCGGAAACGGTGCACATCCTTGGTGTGCAGGGTCCGCGCCAGCTCCAACACCATCTTGAGGATGATGGCTGAGAGGTTCGACTGTCACTACATTAACCATGGCTGTATGCTAAAATGTAGTGACAATAACAATTAAATGATTTGTGTGTTGTGTTATGTCTTATTTTTATTTTATTTGTTTTTCTAATATATATTTTAATTGTATTTATTTAATGTACCGACTGTTACTATAATATGATCCAATGAAGATTGAAATAATGGAATTGAAATTGAAATATCATAATTTCGTAATTATTCCAATGCAATACAGTTAGTGATTTGTGGTAAGTACTATGGTATGGTAACTATACTTAATTATGTTTATTTCCTATAATACTAAACTTCATAAATTCTTGAACCTACATTTACTTTATACAACAAAACGTATGATTTTATTTGCAGTCCCGAAAATCCCGCGGAGCCGCGGGATTGATGACCGCGATCCTGCAGTCTTGCGGAATTGAGATTTTGATTCGGGATTGGATTCCCTACGTATGTGTCACAAACTAGGGAGAAGATGCAAGAGCGTGTGCGTTATTTATTGCATGTACGACAGGGTTTGATGCTTGCGCTATAATTGTCAGCGAACATGAGGCATGTGTTCAGGCATGCATCTGGGTCACAGAAAAGATAAAGAGGTTTATCTGTTCTGTGATCTGGGTAAACAGCGCAACTTGATAGCGCACCAGCGTACCTAGTTGCAGTCATTAAGAACTATCACGGTACCTTTGTGACGTGAAAATAAATGTAGATACCTACTTATTATTTTAGTCGGTTAACAAACCGTTAATTTGATAATCGCCATTTATAACAACATCATTTCTGTATCTCAGGAGGCGGCGGATTGTTGTCAGCGTGGTACTTCCTCAAGATGTTGCCGAGGTGGCTGTCGAGCGGCAGCCCGCGCAAGCGCTCGTCGTAGCGGCCCAGGAAGGACACGCGACCCAACACGTAGCCCACGCAAATCGCAGCCATCACTTTGGGCACCATGCCGAAGTGCTGGTGCGGCCGCATGAAGTCTGAAAACATTCATAGAAGTAAGAAGTCATTGGAAGGAATCACCACCAAAATTTAGTAACATAATTTAGCATATTAGATTCACGATAGTTATTTTGGCTAAAATTCTTACTTCTATGAAAATTTTCGTGGCGTCCCCCCCTACCGACCTTCCTTGCTTTGTTTTTTTGGTTTACTTTCTAAATACAACAATTCGGAATATATCTTACCGTTCTTTATGGCCGCATACGTGATACTAGCGAGTATAGCGCTGAAGGGCACGCAGCGCCCGTAGAAGCTCTCTCTGTCGCATTCTTCCAGCACTTTCATCTCCTCTTGGGTGAACTCATAGTACCGCTGCAACAGACCAGTGCACAAAGTATGTGAGTGTGCGGCGTACGAGGGGCACATGCGGCGTATGCGAGGGCGAGTGTGTGTGCAGGGGTAGGTTGTACCAGTGCACTATATAAGTGTGCGGCGCACGCGGGGTACATGCGGCGTGTGTGAGGGCGAGTGTGTGTGTGCAGGGGTAAGTTGTACCTGTGCACTATATAAGTGTGCGGCGCACGAGGTGCACAAGCGGCGTATGCGAGGGTACACACCCCTGCACACGCAGGGGTAGGTTGTACCAGTGCACTATGTAAGTGTGCGGCGCAAGAGGGGTACATGCGGCGTGTGCGAGGGTGAGTGTGTATGCAGGGGTAGGTTGTACCAGTGCACTATACAGGGTGTTTGGTGGATGGGTGCAAAGCCTGAAGGGGGTGATATCTTAGACCATTTAGAACTTATTAAGCTAAACTTGTCTTAGACGAAGTCTGTTCCTTGTATTTTTTTTTTAAATTCTAAGGTTTTTAACAATAATACCCATTTTTTTTCAATTAATCGTTAATAGTGTCCAGTAAAAGCTGTTATGTTATTATTTTTTATTTATTTTTTATTTATGTAATGTGTGATTACTCAAACAAAATTATTCCCAAGCATCTGTGTCATCAGAGAAACATTCTACGTAATATTCAAGTTTAAGAAACTTTTAAAAATCAAGAAAATGTTTTGTTTACGGCATAATAAAAAAATTAAAAAAATAGCCTCAGTTGTTCAAACCTTTTTGAAAACATGCTTGGTTAGTGCCCTTTCTTTTGAGGTACTATTTACGCAGATGTCTCATCAACTCTTGGAATTAGGATGTACAAAGCAAATTGAGTATGAAAATTGTTATTTTCGAACAGATCAATAAAACAACATTGTTGTTAAAATAATTTATTGTTCATGTTCATAATGTTGACCGCGGTTTCTTATACAAGCACGTGCCCGTCTTCTCACTTCTGTAGTCGTGATTTTTAATTTCATCTCCTGCTTCATGACTTGAAAAGCCGTTTGGATTCTTTCTATTAATTCTTCTCTAGTTGAAATTTCAACGTGCGTGTAGACGAGCTCCTTGGCCCGTCCCCAAACGAAAAAATCCACAGGAGTTAAATCGGGTGATCGAGGTGGCCAAGGGATGGGCCCGTCTCTGCCAATCCAGCTCTCTGGAAAACAATTATTTAAATGTTCTCTCACGTTTAGGATCCAATGTGCTGGACAACCATCTTGTTGAAAAATCAGTGGTCTTCTCATTGCCAATATTGGTATTTCGGTCTCGTCCAGAAGCTCTGGGAGATAGTTTTGGAGGAATTCCAGGTAATTTTCTCCATTTAAATTATCTGGTAGGAAGTGGGGACCAATCAACGTTCGGCCGATTACTCCTGCCCACACGTTAACTGAAAAATTCCTTTGGAACGACACTTGCTTCTTCCAGTGTGGATTGCTCTCCTTGTCGGTCCATCGATGAAGATTATTAAAATTGGTAATTCCTTCTTTCGAAAATTTTGACTCATCGGTCCACAATATGGATTTTAAAAACCATGCATCTTCAATGTCACTATTTAACAAAAAGCGACAGAACTGAATCCTTCGTGGGGGATCTTCATTTTCCAAACCTTGTACACCCGTGCCGTGGAAAGGATATTTGTTTTCTCGATGCATCGTATTCCACACCTTCCATAGCGAAATGTTGAGGTTTCGAGCTACTACTCTGACGCTCGTAGTAGGATCTGCATCAAAAGCTGCAATAATGTCTTCCTCGATACTTGCGTGATGTCTTCCCGGGTTGAGTCCAGATTCCGCGTGATGGATTCCAACATCAGAAAGCCGACGAAATGTGTTGTAAAACACTCTGACATTAGGTAATCTGCGATTCGGATATCTCTCTTGGTACATCCGTCGCGCCAAAGATCCATTACCGTCAGCTCTGCCATATCTACATGAAGACGATATCCGCATATTCTTCATTCGAAAAAGTAGCCATAGTCGATTGATCACACAAATAAAAGTCCAAAATCAGTGAAGGAGCTCACAGCTAGGGCTAGGCTCAATACCTTAAACACCTCCAAAATCAACACGTGAAGGAGCGCACAACTTCATGCGGTGAATTGTGTAAACACGAATTTGCAATTAAAATGTCTAGTCACAAGGGCAGTCGTTACTTGACTAACTGATGGTCCGAAGATGTGACGAGTCCACCCGACTATTCGGGTACTAGTATTAGTGTAAATAAATAACGACTTTACATCCTCAGCAACTAAGCTGATTTTTCTATTGAATAATAGCAGTTCAGTAGACGCTAACCGAGAGTCGAAAGAAGGGCATGTTTGCTATCGTCGCGCGGCGGCTTTTGTTATGCGAGTTCCCAGAAGTTGTGCGTGCACCATAATTCTAAGAATGAATCAGTTATCAGTTCTAACAAAAAACAATAGTGCATTAGCAAAAATGTTGCATTATTTTGGTCTGTTTAAAAATTAAATATTCGACCTCAATTTGCTTTGTACATCCTAATTCACAGAGTTGATGAGACATCTGCGTAAATAGTACCTCAAAAGAAAGGGCAATCATGTTTAAAAATTTTTTAAAAAACCAAGCATGTTTTTAAAAAGATTTGAACAACTCAGGATATTTTTTTTATTTTTTTATTATGCCGTAATCAAAACATTTTCTTGATTTTTAAAAGTTTCTTAAACTTGAATATTACGTAGAATGTTTCTCTGATGACACAGATGCTTGGGAATAATTTTGTTTGAGTAATCACACATTACATAAATAAAAAATAAATAAAAAATAATAACATAACAGCTTTAACTGGACACTATTAACCATTTATTGAAAAAAAATGGGTATTATTGTTAAAAACCTTAGAGTTTCAAAAAAAAATACAAGGAACAGACTTCGTCTAAGACAAGTTTAGCTTAATAAGTTCTAAATGGTCTTAGATATCACCCCCTTCAGGCTTTGCACCCATCTACCAAACACCCTGTATAAGTGTGCGGCGCACGAGGGGCACATGCGGCGTGTGCGAGGGCGAGTGTGTGTACTGGGATAGGTATGTATCAGTGCACTATGTGAATGTGCAGCGCACGAGGGGCACATGTGGCGTGTGCGAGGGCGAGTGTGTGTACTGGGATAGGTACCAGTGTACTATGTGAGTGTGCGACGCACGAGGGGCACATGTGGCCTGTGCGAGGGCGAGTGTGTGTACTGTGATAGGTACCAGTGCACTATGTGAGTGTGCGGCGCACGAGGGCCACATGTGGCGTGTGCGAGGGCGAGTGTGTGTACTGGGATAGGTACCAGTGCACTATGCGAGTGTGCGGCGCACGAGGGGCACATGTGGCGTGTGCGAGGGCGAGTGTGTGTACTGGGATAGGTACCAGTGCACTATGTGAGTGTGCGACGCAAGAGGGCCACATGTGGCCTGTGCGAGGGCGAGTGTGTGTACTGGGATAGGTACCAGTGCACTATGCGAGTGTGCGGCGCACGAGGGGCACATGTGGCGTGTGCGAGGGCGAGTGTGTGTACTGGGATAGGTACCAGTGCACTATGTGAGTGTGCGACGCACGAGGGCCACATGTGGCGTGTGCGAGGGCGAGTGTGTGTACTGGGATAGGTACCAGTGCACTATGCGAGTGTGCGGCGCACGAGGGCCACATGTGGCGTTTGCGAGGGCGAGTGTGTGTACTGGGATAGGTACCAGTGCACTATGAGAGTGTGCGGCGCACGAGGGCCACATGTGGCGTGTGCGAGGGCGAGTGTGTGTACTGGGATAGGTACCAGTGCACTATGTGAGTGTGCGGCGCACGAGGGCCACATGTGGCGTGTGGAGGGCGAGTGTGTGTACTGGGATAGGTACCAGTGCACTATGTGAGTGTGCGGCGCACGAGGAGCACATGCGGCGTGTGCGAGGGCAGTGTGTATACAGGGGTAGGTACCAGGGGGTGCGTCACGTTGCGCACTGGGGGGCAGTTCTTCTTAGTGCGCGACGCCGTGTAGCAGTCACAGTCCAATCCGCCCTCGTCATCTTTATTGGTTTCACTCATAGCGTTAACAGATGTATATCCCTTGTTACTTCATCTTCGTTTTGGAAAGAAAGAATCGACTCACATTATTATTGTTTTATTTTTTTCAATTATTTTGATTTGTTACAATTTTGATGGCATAGTTCAGATTGAAACACAGACGAAGTTGGATTGAAATAATAACTGACAGGAGTGACAATTTACGAGTAAACTATTCTGAGCGGCCCGTGTTCTCCCGTGCTTTAGGAAACTTTTTATCTTAACTATTAATTTTTGTATAGATATTATTTCTAAAGAGTTAACACATTTTTAGGTAGATATGGTAATATATACATTAAAAAATATATGATATAATAGAGATTATTATTATGTGTCGCCAAATAAAAATTACAGGCCGGTAAAAATGTACTACTAAATGTCAACAAAGATAATGAGAAACATACGTTAATCCTTCAGTGTCAAATTTATAGTTACATTCGCAAAAATATGCCGCAATTTAGGTGCGCAAAAGATAGTCACCGTGCCAAGGCATCAATATAGTGTCAGTAGCATCCAGTGCGCGGCGGGTGAGTGCGACGAGGGGCGATGGCGCGTGCGCTGCTGCTGGCGCTGACGTGTGCGGCGGCCGCGTCGGCGGCGCGCTACGTGGACTACTCGGGCGTGAAGATGCCAGCGTACGGCGCCGGCGCCGGCGATTACGAGGCGTTGCGCGAGCCCGCCGCCGCGCCACCGTCTGACGACTACCGCGGTCACTCGCATGACGCACCCGCCTCGCCAGACTACAAGTACGAAGAGGAACCTCCGAGTGAGTCTACATCGTACCTATAATAACATTAGCGACCTACTAGAAAGCAAATGGCAAACAGCCTTTTGAAAAAACATTACTCGAATATGGCGTAACAGCACAAATGGATACCAACTTTTGGTTTAATCTATGCAACATATCTACTACGCATTGTGACTCAAAATGACTCATGTTCACGATACGATAGTTACGTCAAAACGCTGCGCTAGTTACAGGTGTGTGACAGTCTTCCCAATGTGTTACGGTTTCCATTTGCGGGATTTGTTGTTTGTGAACGCACCCACGACTCGGGAGAATTACCGTGTTTAGACGTTTAATAATATAAAATAAATCATCATCATCATTACGTAAGACGTCTACTGCTGGATATATGCCTCCCCTAAGCACCGCCACTTCGACCTATTTTTGCTTCCCGAATCCAGTATTTATAAGAAAATACAAATACAATGATAGCATTTTCTTCTTTACCTAAGTACAGTCCATAAATAATTTATAAAAATGAGTACTTATTTTTACTTACAGTTAAAACTGAAAAACCTGCGAAGGATTCCGACGAACCAGAAGTGTGGCGGAAACCGGGAAGAAAGCAAAGAGGACTGAATAGACCACCCTTAGACAGCGCCGCGGACGCCGCGCGCAAGTACGACCGGGACGATGAGGACGTGCCCAAGTTCCGCACGAGCCACCGTTACCCCAAGCACCGCTCGCGGCTCAAAGATGTGCCGAGCGACGACGAGCCAGCCAGGCGGGTCGCCAAATATAGTCGAGATAGGAAGGATGATGTTAGTGATATAGATAGCAAAGACTATTTCCATGTAGATAAAGATGACTTTCCAGATGATAAGAGTAAAGAATTCGAGGAAGAAGTTAAATTTGTAAACGAAGCTATCAATAGGCGAGGTTCTCGGAGAAAGCCTCGGGAAAGATTCGTAAAGAGAAAGAACAGTGACCTCGACATCGCGAACGACGACGAGGAGCTGGATGAGCACATGAAGAGCGACGAGGCGGAGATGGGTCCCACGCGCCCGCCCGACCCACGCACGCACGGGCCGCACGCTCCGCGAGGTCACAACTTCGAGCGCTTCCGGCCACCGCCGGACGACGACGAGGACGAGCTCACCAAGGTGCAGGCGGTCGGCAAACCCAAACACAAGTCTTTCCACGACTACGAAGACTACTACGACGATATGAAGAGAGTCAACAGCATCAAGAGCAAACTGCCCTCGCTCCTCCGACGAACCACAGGTACGTTCACGCGCCACCGTACTCAGTGCTTTAATTTCTTTATCAGAATCCTCCCACTAGCAGCTGCTCAGCTGGTCACGTTAACCGAAATTCACGCGGCTGCGCATGGCGCGGAAACGCCTCAGCAGCCGCTGCTAAAGACGCTATTGTCAACACTTTCCATTCAAACCGAGCATGTCAGTGAGCGTCACCTTTTATTCATAGAAATTCACGGACCGTGTCAATTCGTGCTTGTGTGAAAGTCTACGCTCAGCGTTAAACTGGTTTTCAAATAGTTTTTTTGTTTTTTGAGATACCTTACCTTTGGACAAGTTTTCTTTTGTTCCACTGGTTTTAATAATAATAATAATAAATACGGCTGGCAACACCAACGTCAACAAACGTCTCGGAATTTGATTTTATAATATACAAATATTTTTACCGATTATCAACAATATTTTGAATTTTATAAGCGCTTTTAAGAAAACCCAACAATAAACCTACAATCCCTACAATCAATTCAATCCAAAAAGAGCATTTCGACATGAATAAAAAACTATCGAATAGGAGATGACATCTGTCATGTCATCTCCGAAAATAACATCAATGAAAAATTCCGAAAAAATATGTTGACAAGATCAGCCGCACGAAGAGCACGCCTACCACCTCCGGACTCTTCGCTCAGCTCCGCCTCGCCGCCGCCGGTACCCAGCTCCATTGTAAGCGCTGTGACAAAACCGGCCGCGTTAGCTGCGTCGAGATCGAGCAACGAGTATTTCTCCCCGCCCACGACGCCACCACCTGCTCGCCAACGGGGAGGACGCCGGCCGCCGGATGGCTTAGGACCTCGAGGCCCACCGGCCTCTGAAAGGGTCCCAGCTCCCGGCGGAAGTGTGCAGCGCATGAGATGGACCCCATCCATTAATGAGAACGTCATGCGCTCATACTATGGGGCTACAGAGGGAGGAAACAATCTGACCGCGTACCGTGTTCGGATGCTCTCTCTTTTTCAGGTGCTTGAGCCAGCTATCAACGTTTCGGCACAACGACTATCGGATCAAGTGCGGGTCATCCAGCGTAATCATATGTTGGATGACACTGTACTTGATCGCCTGCGAATTGAAATGCAGAGTAGCCATGTCATTGCCCCCCCGCGGTCGCAGACTAATATAGTACCACCACAGTCCGACATAAACCAAGTTGACGAGGGAAGTGATGACAGGGCTACAAACGTAAGTACCCAGTGCAATGAAGAATTGAGGAGTGCTTTGGAAGGTGCGATTCTGGAATACCGATTCATGTCTCCCGAACTTAGACCACGCTTACCTCGTTTGCCCATGCATAACAAAAATAGGGCGCTTGTGGCGGCTCTGGATTCGCAGTTGTCAAACTATTTTGATGACTGCGAAGACCTCACCGATACTCATTCGATTCTCTACTGCGCGGCTGTAGCGGCATGTCGTGTAGCTCACGTCAAATTTGCTAATGACTCTAGAGCTACACGACCGAAACCAGCCGTACCAGCTTGGCAGTGCAGAATTGAACGCCGTATTGGTGGGGCCAGAGCGCTCATCGGCAAACTAACCTGCTTCAGGGAGGGCAATACTCGCCCTAGAGTGATGCGCTTTGTGAGGCGGGCGTTCTCAGGGACTGATGTCAGCCCTCAGGACTATATGTCCCGTGTCACAGAGCGCATCGACTTCCTGAAGCAGAAAATCTATGCATGGGCAAACCGTATTCGTAGGTATAAGCGGCGAGTGGACCGATACACTCAGAATCACACCTTCCAGAGCGATGAAAGGTGGGTTTATAGGGGTTGGGAGCGATCGGACCAAGGTGTGACTGACACGCGCCTGCCGGATGATGATGCCATGTGTTCTTTCTGGCGCAGTATCTGGTCGGTGCCTGTCAGTCACACCGAAGGTGATTGGGCTCGGGAAGTCGAGCGAGCCTGCGATCCAATACCAGAAATGGGGGCTATTACCATCTGTCCCCAAGATGTAGCTCGTGCAGTCCGTCCGTTGCCTAACTGGAAGTCTCCAGGGCAGGACGGACTGCACAACTTCTGGATCAAATGGTTTCTTGGATCGCACGCTCGCTTGGCAGCTCAGTACCAGTCTGCCTTAGAATCTGGTTCGCTACCCCAGTTCCTAACGACAGGAGTTACCCACCTGCTCCATAAATCGGGTAGCACCGCGGAACCCAAAAATTATAGACCGATCACGTGTTTACCGACGGTCTATAAAGTTCTTACATCTATTTTGAGAGCTAAAATTAACAAACATATAGACACCAACTCCGTCATGTCTGCCTCTCAAAATGGATGTAGGAATGGGTCCCGTGGTACTAAGGAGCTACTCCTCATTGATATGGCCATTAGCCAACAGGTTCGTCGTTCTCGAAAGGATCTGTCGACATGTTGGATAGATTATAAGAAGGCCTATGACTCGGTGCCACATACATGGCTCATGAGGGTGCTGGAGTTGTATAAAGTAGATGCAGCTCTGCGCACCTTCCTGATGTCGTGTATGGGGCAATGGAGGACAGTCCTTCGCTATCCAGGATGTCGAAATATCCAGAGGAATAGCGAACCGATAAGGATCGAGCGAGGCATATTTCAGGGCGATAGTTTGAGTCCGCTTTGGTTTTGCTTAGCCTTGAATCCTCTAAGCACACTGCTGGAGGATTCAGGTCTAGGCTATTGGTTGAGGAGAGGTGGTCAGGTTATATCCCACCTCCTCTACATGGATGACCTAAAACTCTTTGCCCCCAACAATTTGCAACTGATGGAGCTACTGAAAGTAACTGAAACTTTCAGTAGCGCCATCAGGATGGAATTTGGTGTAGACAAATGTGCGGTCATGCATGTAAAGCGAGGGGAGATTGTGGAATCCGTGGGAACGCAACTCCCGGATTCCATAAACCTTAGAACCCTCTCCGCATCCGAAACCTATAAGTATTTGGGTATGTCGGAAGCGTTGGGCATCAACGTTGCTGACATGAAGCAATCGTTGAAGGAGCGCTTCCTTGGCCGCCTGAAGAAAGTAATTAATAGTCTTTTATCAGGCGGAAACAAGGTGCGTGCCTTCAACGGTTGGGTCATGCCGGTTTTGATGTACTCTTTCGGCGTACTCAAATGGACTCAGACTGAACTCGACGCCCTGGATCGGAGGGTCCATACGCTGTTGACTGCATATCGAATGCATCACCCACGGTCATCGGTAATGAGACTGTATATCCCGCGAAAGTGTGGAGGCCGAGGCTTTTTAAACGCTAAGACTCTCCACAATCGCGAGATATACAGTCTCAGGGAATATTTCCTAGAAGCCGAGGTGGGGATGCATCGAGATGTGGTCGCGGTGGACAAGGGCCTCACTCCGCTCTCCTTGGCTAAAGAGAACTGGCGCAAACCTGTAGTGCTTGACACTAACGATCGCAGGGAGGTATGGCAGAGTAAGGAGCTTCACGGGCGCTTTTTCCGGGCCCTACATGGACCTGATGTAAATTTGCTAGCGTCCGTAGCCTGGCTGCGTTCCGGTGACCTCTTTGGAGAAACCGAAGGTTTTGTCTGTGCAATTATGGACGAAGTTATCATGACGAACAATTACCGGAGATTTATTGTGAAAGACGGAACGGTTGACATCTGTCGGGCATGCCACCGACCGGGAGAATCAATTCGACACATTATCTCTGGGTGTTCTCGTCTAGCTAACGAAGAGTACTTGCATAGACACAACCTTGTAGCCAGGATTATCCATCAGCAACTTGCTCTTAAATACAGCCTTGTGGAATTGGAAGTGCCGTACTACAGGTATGTGCCCGACCCAGTTCTCGAAAAAGGAAATATCACATTATACTGGGATCGATCCATCATCACTGACAGGACTATTGCAGCCAATAAGCCTGATATAGTGGTGGTGGATCGAATAGAGCGGCGCGCAATGATTATTGACATAACAGTCCCACATGACGGGAACCTCGTGAAAGCCGAGAAAGATAAACAAATCAAGTATCTTGACTTGGCTCGCGAGGTTGTCGACATGTGGGATGTGGATTCAGCAATCATTGTGCCGATAGTTGTATCAGCCAATGGTTTAATTGCCAAGAGCCTCAACCAACACCTAAGGAGGCTCTCGTTAGGTGGCTGGATCAAGGGCTTGATTCAGAAAGCAGTACTTCTGGACACGGCCCGCATTGTTAGGAGGTTCCTCTCTCTGGAGTCCTGACCGCCGGTAGCTTGGACCCTGTTCCTGATACCGGTGGGCTACTATTTTTATATTTTTAAATGTTTTTTATATATTTTTTAAGAAATATTTAAAAATGTATTTGATAAGAAGAAAAATTAATAAACGAAATAATAATAACCCCACCGCCGTATCTCTACGTTGACGTCGTGGTGGGGCTTGCGCGCTCCGAACTCTGGGTCTGTGCCGATGGAGTTTACTTTGCCGAAACAGGTCTATGGTGAGGAGCCAGACCAAGAGAGATACGTGAACCCGCAGGGCAGTATGTGGCGAGCTGTTGGGCAGTAGCGACCCCACGGACCCTATTTCCCGGGAGAAGTCTTGTTCTTCACCTCTGGCTTGCCTTTATTGGCCGGCTGGAGTGAACACTGACGGGAACAGAGCTCCCACCTCATTCTTGCCTTTACTGACCGGCTTGAGTGGAGATTCGCAAGAGCAAACGTGCTCGGAGGAAGGAAGTATTCCAGTAAGTGCTTGTAGGGATCTTGACCATCTTCCGGGCTCTGGGATTGTTCTGAGAGCCGTGGAATACCTCTCCACTCCTCAAGCACCTCAGGACATGTTGCCCCTTGTCGCTACGTCACTATGTGCTAGCGACCGTTTCCGGGGGCCCATTATTGTGTGTGCAAGTCACCCCCTGCCAATTTATCTGTGTATATTATATAACATTGGTCAGGCAGGGGACATAGTTCTTCCATAGTTCAAGGTACCCAATCCATGTAGCCACCCAAACCCATAGGCCCAATGTGTTTTGTTTCCATGTTCTGCAATAGTCCTGCACCAACCGGGGGTTGTCCTTGGGTGCACTTGCATAGTGCATACAGGGATAATCGTCGGCTGGTGCCTCCTCGTCATTTGAAATTGTCTAAGGGGCCTCTGCGAGTTGGCTTCGGCCCCTCGTACGCCTTCCAAAGGCCCGGGACCCCAGGTTCCCGAGATAAGCCAAAGACAAGAAATAATAATAATAATATTCTTTATTCTTCGGACAACAAAGATCCAACGTGTTAGTAAACAATATTATAACTTATTACTAGTGTTAGTAGTTAAAATACAATAGAAAAAATAAAACTAAACAAAACAGTATAAATAGCGCCCGCAACCTTGACAACAGCGACGCGGTTTTCTTGCGAATGACGGCGTGGAACTTCCACGCCGTCATTCGCAAGAAAACCGCGTCGAACCGCCGAACTGACGGCTTCCACGGTGGAAGCCGTCAGTTCGGTTTTGCGCAAACATGGTAGAAGCGCTGCACCATCGTGGTTTTAGCCCCTCATTATTTTTTAAGTTCTAATCAACTTTCATTGCACTGTACTTTGAATCGTCCATAATAAAGTTAAAACAATGGGTTTATTTTGCCAAAAACATAAATAACTAACAGAAAGCCTTATGTTTCGCGTTCATTTGACATTTCTCTAATACCTGTCGTGTCAGTGGCACCACAGTACACCTCTTGATCTGTTCTGTGAGTGGCACCACCTGACGTCGATTTTTATTGTGGTAGCCCTCATTGCGCGAGCACAAATATATTTCGCACTGGGGTCTCTAGTTGCTGCCGGTGCGAGGCGTTCCCGTGTTCTGTGTTCATCTGTTACCGATACGGAGTGCGTCGCAATGTGTACAATAAGCAGCTTGTACCTGCAAATTATCAATGGGGAATCTATCACTCTTAGATACCAGAATAATAACGTTTCTCTTACAAGTCTAATGAAGGATAATCTTGAAATCAGTCAGGTATAATAATATGAGGTAATGTCTGCACGCTCCTATATTTCGCAAAGAAAAAAGTTTAACGAGATTGTTTATTCTGTAAGTATATCGGAATCACTTTTACACGTAATGTTAAAAAACCGTGATAGAGATGACGGTGAGGCCGTGTGGATGTTATTGTTCGCTAACTGGTACGCACGGCTACAAATTAAGCCATACATTTCCAGTATAAGCTGATCTCGCATTGTATAGGATTTCCTTACAATCAGAAGTCAGTGTAAGATGGAAATGTATAGCTTGATGTACTGGGTACTACTACAACAATGTTAGAGGTTTAGTCTAAAGTATATCGTTGTGAGGAGGAATAGTAAGATAAATTGCAGAATCAAATAGCACTTTACCCTTTAAAAGAAAGAATGAAAATACAGTTATTTTAAGCGCAGTATAAAATTCACGAAAGAAAAAATCACTTAGCTTTTACCCAGTTAGCGTTACTGTTAGGTACCTACTGAAATTAATAACGCTCTAATAACAATACGTCCAGTCGCTCCATGTAAAATACTGATACTCAGCTGGATCCAGTTAGACTGGAAGCCGACCCCAACGTAGTTGGAAAAAGGCTAGGCAGATGATGAAAAATACTTCCAGCTGACCGTGTAGTTGGTACAACTATGTAGATGTTATGTAGCTAAGGATTTTATACACATATTAGCTACAACATTATAATTTACCTTTGCTTATTATGATTATTAATTATTGATTTTTCGTGATAAGTTAATCCAGAGGGCCTAGACGAAGTAACATTCCATTAGCGATGACGCTCGTAGCAAAGCCAAAAATGTATGGGGTTGACATAAGCTATCGAAATGTCACGTGATCATATGTCAACGATTTGACAGCGTCCAACGGTAACTTCCAAGATGCGTCGATAGCGATTGTAGAAATAGAATCGCTCCAAAGCAAAGGCCATTTGTTAAATGAATATGCCCGGTATATGCTATTTGTATATGTATTGTATATGAGGGCGTATTGTATATGCCAATATGCCCTCAGTTTTAAGATCTTTTACTTTTTAACTGCAAATGCAAATTTACTGACGCACATATTTTGTTTGCAATAACTTCCTGATCTTTCATTTGTCAAGTTGAGGCTGTTTCAAATTAAAAATTAGACTTGTCACTTTCGTTGTTTGTAAGTGATTCGGCTCGAAGATCGGAAAGCTAACGGAACGCTCGTTGTGTGTGCTCAGAGCCGGCCCCCGCGCCGACCCCCACGAACTACCTGGACATGCTGTGGACCAGCTACCGGCGCATGCTGCCGCCAGTCCGCACCGAGGAGCAGGAGCCCGTGGATAGCACCCCGCGCGTGCCCAGCCCCCGCCCCAAGACGCTCACCCCTACCCCCACTACCACCACCATGAGCAGCGCCACCCGTCGCAAACGAACCACCACGCCTTTCCCCACTACCACTACCGTGAGCACCACGACCTCTAATGACACGGCACTGTCACTTGCCGAGAAATCTAGACTTTCCATCTTGAAGAAAGACCAACGCAAGAAAGGCCAGCACGTGGACGCACCGACGCAGAAGCCGCCGGTGCTTCTGCAGGTGTCGCAGTACGTGCCCACCGTGGTGATGGTGGAGCCGCCCACTAGCATGCATCCGTGGCTGCGCATACGGGAGCTTTCCGATGACTCGCCCGAGCGCCTCGAGAAGGTGAAGAAGCTGATGCGGCACAAGCTGGTGGCTGAAGCCAAGAGCATCCACGACCTCACCAACAACTGGGACGAGCTGGTGTGCGACTACATCGACGTGGCGCTCGTGGACGGCGAAGCGCGCTCCGCCGCGCCCGCCGCGGATGCCGCGCGCTCGTGCTGCTTCCTTCATGTTTGGCTCATACTACATGTTTATCTATTTGTTTAAAGTGTTGTTGTTTATGTTGTTGTGTACTTCTTCCGTAACTTGTTTTTAATAAATCTGTAAAATCAAAATTTATATAAATTAAATTCTTTTATATTTACTTCCTATACTTTCGAAAACCGTACTTTCGAAAAACGTAACGCATTATCAATCGGAGTTGGTTTCATTTTGAAACAAATTACTAATCCATTCCTTCATATGTACGCAAAATGTATCTGTTCGACAACGTAAATAACGCAATAAATGTTCTTGAACTGTCAAAATGAAACCAACTCCGATTGATAATGTGTTACGCAATTTGGGTGCCGGTCGTTGTAGCGATGCTGAGTGAGGCCTGTGTCACTGTGTCTAGCAGCGAACGTCAATCGGCTGTCTGATGAAGCTTTTTAAATCATTTCAAAATTTTAAAAACAGTTCTGCTTAGGCCGCTAGCTGCAGGAAATTTATTTTAGCCGATTTCTATTAAAAGGGGGTTATCAATTCGTCTGTATATACAGGGTGAATGTTTCAAATCAGCATGAATAGCCAAATCTGAAATTATAGGTATTAGCAAAACATACTTAGGGAGTCTCGATCTTAGGATCTGTGACAGTCGTTACAGGTCGTCAGAAGCCCGAAAGTCTGACAACCAGTCTTACCAAGGAGTATCGTATTACTCAGTAACGGGTTGTAGAGGTCAGATAAGCAGTCGCGTCATGTAAAATATTGAGGAAAAGGCTAGGCAGATCATCATCTTCCTGCCCTTATCCCATATTACTTGGGATAGGCGCAACACATTTTCTTCTTCCATTCTCCCCTGTCAACCATCACGCTATCATTCACTCCCTTCTCTTTCATATCATTCCTCACACAATCCATCCATCTTTTCTTTGGCCTTCCTCTGCCTCTCCATCCATCAACATATATATTCATCACTCTTTTAGTCACATGCGATTCGTCTCTCCTGATTACATGCCCATACCAAGACAAACGATTTCCTTTCAACATTTCTGTCACTGGCGCCACTTTCAAACTTCCTCTTATATACTCATTTCTCACTTTATCTATTCTCGTCACTCCACACATCCATCTCAACATTCTCATCTCCGTTACATGCAATTTTTTTTCATCCGTCTTCTTCACTCTGATCTTCACTCCGATCTTCATTCCGATCCATAAAGTACGACAGGCCTTATCACGGACTTGTAAATTTTCCCCTTCAACATGAGGGGCATCCGTGGGTCGCAAGTTGTTCCTGTAACCTGTCGCCATTTCATCCATCCTGAGTTGATCCGGTGCGTTATGTCTCGGTCTACTTCGCCATCCCCTTGGACAAGCGACCCGAGGTACCGAAAGTCGGAGCAAATCGGTAAGGGCGTTCCGGCAAGAGATATGGGTACAGGACCGGAGAGACCGCCAAAATCACAAAACAAATACTCTGTTTTGGTCCGACTTACTCTCAGGCCAACGGTCTCCAATCTTTTCCACCACACCTCCAATCTGCTCTGGACCTCTAAGCCATTCTCGGCAACCAGCACAATGGCATCAGCGAACAGCATACACCAGGGAGCCTCTTCCTGGATATCCGAAGAAAGAGCATCCACTATCAGCACGAAGAGGTAAGGGCTGAGTGCAGACCCCTGGTGCAAGCCGACAGCCATCGAAGCTGCCAGTAGTACCCACTGTAGACCGGACTTGGGTACTGCATCGACTGTACATCGCGCGAATCAACTGCACATACTTGCCTGGCACACATTTTTCCTTAAGTGCCCACCACAAAACTTCACGAGGCACTCGGTCGTATGCCTTTTCGAGGTCAACAAATACCATGTGCAAAAGGCTAGGCAGATGATGATGTTTAATGACTTAGGGCTTTTTTCTCTCTCTGAAACTTTTTACACGACTCACAGTGTCCGGCGTAGAACAAGCCAGGTGGACAGAAATATTTTTTCATGGTTTTGGAACTTTAACTATAAATTAGTTATTTTTATAGTACTATAATATATTTTTTAAAGAAAATGCATAGAAATTGTGTATAAATATTTTATTTCATGGTATACACGATTATAATTATAATACAGGAAAAAAAATAAGAATAAAATTAACCTAATCGCTACAAATATCAACGCTAATTATATATAAATTATAAATTATTACACTAACATATTTAATACAAAAATTATAAATCTAACACTAGAGGTATCTATTTACATTAAAACTAATTCTCAATATCAGAATCATCGGATTCAGAAACCGATGAATCGGATAGAAGATTGTCTTCCTGAGTTTGTGGAGGTCTTGGTTGCAGTTGGAGTCGATGCTCTATAGTGGGAGCTATGATGAGATTTAAGACCTCCGCGCACAATTTATTCGACTTTTTTTTCGGTACTTCCCGGAAGCTGTTGTTGTTGTAGAGGATCAGAGTTAAAATCAACATATTGAGCAAGTCTCTATTCGGGGCAAGACGACAGCACTTTCTGGTGTTGTGCTCTCTAAATCTCCGGCAATCTTTGTTTCTCGCTTCTTGGGCTTTCTCTGAAATCTGCCCTATTGGAACTATTGCCGTCTTAATCACCTCTGTACTGTGAATAAGCAATTTATGCACAGTAGCAGGCATGTAGTACCACGAGAGACTTAGATAAAGTCTTCTTATCTCGAGACAAAGCTTTTTGAATTCAACAAGATTTATCTCGAAGCCAGAAGACGAATGTCCTCAACAATACATCAAAGTGTTTGATGATTGTAACATCCAATCCTGTGATCTGAGCACTCAGTTCGGGGTTCCCGAAAAAACGTCGAGCTGTGTTTCCATCATTTGTGGAACCAAATCCTCGCTTTGGCTTGTCCACCATTAATCCCATTTCATGCTTGAATCGTTGTTGAATTGTTGTTTGTTGTCTGATCGTTGTTTTACACTTGCTTTTTCCTCTGAAGACCTAGCTTGCCATATTTTAATATCTAACTTATAACTAATGTGTAAAAAGCACTCAAACGAACGAATCCAAGCATGTAATGTTGACAAACCAAAGCCAAAATTATTCTGATTGCTATCAAAATGTTTTCCTTCATCATTCATCATTCTGGGAGTAGCCCCACAAATATAGCGATGAATCAAAGCGTTGCACACTTTTCCATCAGTCCTTGTCAGTAGAAGCTTGTGCTTAACAGAAATTTCAGAACCACCAAGATCACAAGATGTAGCATCCAAGTTGTTTATTTGTTCCAAAACCTTATTTGTCTCGATTTTTGTCAATTCCGTAGTTTTTTTTGGCAAAAATGAATTTAATTGGACGAGAAAACATCGTCGATGATGGACGAGGATTTTGCCAGATAAAACCTTCGTCGATTAACCTTAAAGGAACGAACGAATAAATAAAAAGGAACTCATCAGTGTCTTCGCTGTTCTCAAATCTCTGTTTGTAAGCACTATGACAGGAACTTCCGTCGGATGTGACGGAAGCTCCTGTCAGATTGAAGGAGAAGCAAAGGTATAAAGCCGATAAACAGCCTAATATGAAAACTACAAAATTCAAATATTTTTGAGTTTATAACACAAATAAATGTTAATTTGTTCATAAACGTTTTTTTATTATTGTAATAATCATGGTTTTTGATGATATTCTATTTATAAACATTATTTAAATATTCAAAAAATATTTCTCTTTGCCAGAGTAAAAAAAAACATTCACCTCCGAATAGAGACGGTGTGAATAGAGGCATTGAACCAATTTGGACTAAGTATAGGTATAAGTTATCTGTGGCAATTTTTAATCCCGCACGTGTTGGAAAATGAAAAATCGCACGAGTGTGAACCTAATCGTAGTGCGATTTGAACCAGTTTTCGAGGAAGTGTATTGAAAAATAAATTATAGAAATATATTGTTGTGTATCCTATCATCATATCCACACATCCAAAAAATACCACACAAACAATAATAAGTATTTTACAATCCCGCCAGTCAGAGCCAGACATATTATGTACCTACACATTGCCATAGATAACTCATTATCAGGACGAGGGGTTTGACGCAGAATGTGCACTTCGCGAGATCCGGCTATCACAATCACCGTTACAAAACTGGACCTGGCAACATATAACACGCGTACGCTCCGGACCGACGAGATGATCACAGAACTCGAGGAAGAATTGAGCAGGTTACGATAGGGTTATCTGAAGTTCGAAGAGAGGAGGAGGACTCAAATCCGGGAACTTGCTCTATTTCCGGGATAGAGGGAGATCAGATAGGTATAGATAGGCATAGAGGGCGATCAGATAGGTATAGATAGGCATAGAGGGAGACCAGCAGTCCCAAGGTGGTGTCGGGTTTCTTGTCCATAATGTCCCTTGTGAGCAACGTAAAAAAACTCAAAACTCAAAACTCAAAGCATTTATTTCAAATAAACCAATTACAGGCACTTTTGAATTGTCAATGGGTCGGTCAGTCAGAAAGATGAAGCTAGTTGCCCATTCCAAAGCGTAGATCCCTATGGAGAAGAACGGGCAAGAAACTCCACGGACACTCTTTTAAATCATAATATTTTTACAAAATATTGGTTACATCGTTCAAGTTGAAAATATACATGTGAGAACAATGTAGAAAGACGTGCACGTTAAAAAGCGTCCGTAATAAAAAGATAAAAACTAAAACAACTAAATTAAATATTAAAATTAAAAATAAGCCATGGCAGCTAAGAGACGACCAGTCCCAACTGACGGCGCCCGTTCACGAACATGACGCATGGATCAGCACCAAAAAAAAGTAAAAAGTAAAAAAAGTAAAAAACATGTTGCAATCCCTGCCTAAACAGATAAATAAAATTGTCATTGTAGGGGGACCATTCTGTGGAATACTTTTTAATCTAACAGGTCCCCCGACTGCAATGACAATTTTATTTATCTGTTTAGGCAGGGATTGCAACTTGTTTTTTACTTTTTAGTTCGTTTTTTGGCAGGGCAGTCGTATTTTTTAATTTTTTTAACTATTTATTTTTATTAAATAAATATTTATATTCGGTGTCCTCTACAAATGCCGCACATACTCAACTATCAACTTTTCGCCCTGCTCAGAACCCTCTGGGCCCCCCTACAATAATTACCTATAAACAATTAAAAGTTTCATAATTTGTAAATTAAATTCATTAAGTTTAATTAGGATATGCTTTCACTGCAGGCCAAGCGCAACACCAATGCATAACCCCTCCATTTTTCAATTTGGTAACAAATTTAATTTCCTTATCGGTTGGTATTATAAGGCTAAGTGCACAACTAGGTGCTGTACTGTGCGATTATATTTCACAGTGTAATGTTGGGATCACACGGCACCAACCTGCTGTTCATACGGTTAACGATAAAAATCAAGACTAAAATACCATTATCGTAAATACATAAATGTAAGTAGTACTATCATAGCTTATAAATCAAAGGTAGTCAAGACATTCCTACTCAATTATTCACGATTTGTAGCCTGATTTTAATAATATTTAGGATTAAGACGTATGTACAACATTGGACAAGCCAATCCTACAAACCAATCAATCTGCCTAGCCTTTTCCCAACTATGTTGGGGTCGGCTTCCAGTCTAACCGGATGCAGCTGAATACCATTATTTTACATGGAGCGACTGCCTATCTGACCTCCACAACCCAGTAACTGGGTAATACGATACCCCTTGGTAAGACTGGTTGTCAGACTTTCGGGCTTCTGACGACCCGTAACGACTGTCAAAGATCCACGAATGACAGCCGGGACCAACGGCTTAACGTGCTTTTCCGAGGCACGGAGGAGTCTCGGTATGTAAAGATGGTCACCCATCCACTGACCAACCCCGGCAAGCGTAGCTTAACCTGATGGATCGACCCGTGCGGCTGTTATTGCTTTGCCACGAGCTCCTCCCAATCCTACAAACCAAGATGTTTAAAAACAAGCTGTATAAAATATTCCGAGCCGTTCGAAATGCCGTTTCATTTATTTTTACAAGCTTAAAGCGCAGGCCACACTGTAAGCGAAACGAAGCTAAGTTCGTTTAGCTACATGAGCGAAGCTAAACGAACTTATCTTCGTTTCGTTTCGTTCTCAGTGTGGCCGCACTTTGTAAAGGTTGTTTATTTTAGAGGCGGAGAACTTTAAATTGAAATAAGCAAACACAGAAAAATGTTTTTAATATCTATCAAATTGGCTTTGTTTGACAGATAATTTTATGGCATTAATGTTTAAATATGATTAGGGCCTGTGACCGCCGCGGCTATAGCGTGTACAGAGCGTAATCTGGAGATACTCGTACATTTTTCACACACTCTTTGCAGTAAATCAGGTTGTATTTCGGCAATACTGCGTCGAATGTTGGCATCCAAGTGTTCAATTGTTACTGGTTTATCGGCGTAGACATTGTGACTTTACATATCCCCACAGTAAAAATAATGGTGGCCAGATTTCGTGAACTATAGTAAACTATAATGCAACGTTTACCGCAAATAAACGTATTTTCTTTCTTTCTTCTTTAATTCAAAAAAAAGTGGTTTTTAGTGAATTAGGCCTTCGCGCCAGCCGCGCCGGACTTATGCCCGAGGTCATAATCAAACATTAATGCTATAAAGATATCTTGGATGGGATTACTTGGCGGAGCAATCGTAACGCACACAGTTTCTTGGATATTAAAAACATTTTTATGTTTTTAGGTTTCCGTGCCCGAAATGTCTAAACGGAGCCCTATTGCTGTCACTCAGAGCTACAGTCTTCAAATAAGCCAAAATCATACAAATTGTTAAAAAATATTCCCATAAGTACAGACAAAAGGGGGCGCGAAAAAAAAAAATTACCTATGTACCCCATCGAGTGGGATATCGTTGTTCAGAGCTCATTGACTAGTAAAATACGATACTGTATTTTTTGGTTTTAAAAATATTGGAAAATAAATGAAAAGTCAGCTTTTTTCTACAAAATTTTGTTCCGAAGAATTTTTTAACTTTTTATTGATTTTTTTTTGAACTTTAAATTTGGTGATAATGCTTATACGTACGTACGTTTAATTTACTAACAAATACCAATATATTGATAAATCAGATTTGGTACGGAACCCTAAATATGCGAAGTCCGACACGCACTTGGCTGGTGTTTTAGTTCTCCGCCTCTAAAATAAACACCTAATTAACTTGCTTCGTTCGCAATTATGTTTCCGGTTACCTACTCTCTTTGTCATCCATTTTTCAAGCACTTTTTGGCATTCGATTGAGCTGAAACTTGGCCTAGATACTATAAGTACTTCGGTGACAATACAAAAACATGATACCATGGAGTAGGTCTGATGTTGGAGTCGGAATAGTTGGAGTTGGAGTCGAATAAGTTATCACAATCGTGTTTGGGCTCATTGGATATGTATTGACAACGTTAGCACAATAGGTGGTATTCAGGGTCTGATGGTGCAGCTGGAAGGTGGCCACAGGAATTCCTCAACTAAACAAGATACATCTGTTGTGTTTGGGGTAGTTGGTTTTGCCTTGCTAGGTACGGTATCAGTAGATACTCTGCATTACCTGACCCCTTTTACAAAGAAGAAGATTGGAAGAGGGGTTGGGTTATGCAGAGAACTGACTGTACTAGCCTAAGTGCCTATGGATGGATGATCCATCCTCCATTCAACACATCCATCCATCCAACATGCATGCATGCATCTTGTGCATCCATTTTTCAAGCACTTCTTGGCATCCGATTGAGCTGAAACTTGGCCTAGGTACTTATAACTTCAGTGACAATACAAAAACATGATACCATGGAGCAGGTCTGATGATGGATCCGGAAGGTGGCTATAAGAACTCCTCGACTAAACAAGATAGCCCTGATGTCTTTGGGATCATCAGTTTTGCCTTGAGAAAAACTATTGGACAAGGTGTAGTCCAGGGTCTGATGATAGAGCCCCAAGGTGGCCACAGGAACTCCTCAATTTTTCCAAGATAAAGATAAGCCTTTTAAGAAAATATAAAAGTTTTATGTTTACGTAAGTTTTATTTAAGATTTATTAGTTCATTAAAAGCTTCTTTAAAAAATATTTTTACTTATATTTTCCTTTTTTTTTTTGTTTTAACTGACTACAATTTAGCCTAATGGACTTATAAGCAATTTAACTCTTACTAATTATTTTACGTATCTGTATAAACATTATAATATCCAAACATTTTACTGTAAAATATTACAGTACCTACAGTGGCTGCTATAGTGCCTCGAGTAGCTATGAACCACAGTGCGATGAACCCGTGACCTGCGCCGGCGCAGTCCCACGGCTCACATCATACAGACTGAAAGCCTGGGTCCAGCAATGGCGATATTTTATTCATACCGTGAGTATCAGATTTTCTTATGACTTCCGCGAGAACCAAGTCGCAGGCAGAAGCTATAACATGTTCTATGCGTCATGAACAGTTAAATAGGACCATACTTGAGTTTACCAAGGTGATGTGGCACTTAAAATCGCAATTCTCAATGTGATAATGTAAAAAGTTGCATGGCAAAATAATGTTCACGACGCACAGAAGTATAATATTTTGCGTTGTGTGTGGCTAGAGAAGTATATTGACACGGACAAAAACCTCATACCATTGGGAGTGGTGGTAGCGCTCTGTCTTGCTTAGTGCTGTTTAGTTTATCGACAACGCCTGCGCGCACGTTTATATCGATATAAGTTATGAAAATGAAAAGATGAAAAGTGTAATAATGCCATCAGAGCTGACCGAAACTTTTTTACTTTTTTTTACAAAAAAAAAATACAACCGACTACCAAAAAACAACACTACAAAGTGAAAAACAACTTTCATTTCGGAAGTCGGTGTCTGGTTAAATGTATTTTTGTTTTTTGCCAACGACTTCCTAAATGAAAGTTATTAAGTGCGCGATATATATATATATATATAGATAGTTAGTAAGTGCGCGGACAGTTGTCGGATGCGCAGCACGGATTCCGGCCGGGGCGCAGCACTGCTACCAATCTCCTTGATTTCATGGGACGCGTGGTGCCGGCGGTGGATGCTGGGGTGCAGGTGGACGCAGCTTATTTTGACTTCAGAAAAGCTTTTGACACCGTCGACAATGACATCTTACTGCGGAAGCTAGCAGAGGTCGGATGTACCCAGCATCTATTGCGGTTTTTCGCTAGTTACATGCAAGGTAGACAGCAGTATGTGGACTGCAACGGATGTGAATCCGACTTATATTACACTTGGTCGGGTGTAAGTCAGGGGACCAACTTGGGGCCTCTAGAATTCATAATTATGATAAACAATTTGCCGGAAGTCGTAAGACATGGCGCTTGTTTATTATTTGCTGATGACCTCAAGTTGCTGCTAGAGATTAGGTCCGAGTCTGATTGCAGGCGCCTACAGGAAGACATCGATCGAATAGTACAATGGAGCCATGAAAACAAACTGTACTTCAACGTATCAAAGTGCTCGTTGATGAGTTTCACCCGTGCTCGTGCACCTCTGCTCTATGAGTACGAGGTGGACGCGGCACCAATGCAACGAGTCACGGAGGTGCGGGACTTGGGTGTTTTCATGACCCCCGATCTGACATTCCGTGAGCATGTAACCAGGATCTGTAAGAAGGCCTACAGAAACTTGGGATTTGTTCTGAGACAGACACAAAGCTTCACAAACATTACAGCAGTTAGGGTCCTGTATGATGCACTAGTCAGGAGTCATCTGGAACATAGTGCGGTCATATGGGCTCCACATGAAGCTAAGTACTCTGTAATGTTGGAGCGTGTTCAGAACAAGTTCACGCGCCATTTGTACAGGAAATTATATGGGGTATATCCGTTTTACCCACTGATGTATCCCACTCTGTTTGTCCTGGGCATGGTTGGCTATAACCAATTGCATGTCCGACGGGAGTTTACGCTGGTTGCCTACTTGGTGAAGGTGCTACGTGGAGTGGAGAGTAACCCGGGAGTATTGCAGCGCTTGAGTCTGTGTGTGCCTGACCGCTACGTTTGGAGGCGGCGCAGCCCGCCACTTCTACTGGTACCTACAGCCAGAACTAACCTGCTTCTGCTTGCCAAGGCACCCCTTACCAGAGCTATTCGTACCATCAATCAGATCAGAACTCAGATTGATGTGTTTGCATGTTGTGTGAGTGAATTCGCAAGGGTATTACTATTTATATTATGCTACAAGCAAAATAATACTTAATTTTTTCTTCAATCTGTAAGTAAAGTAAGTTTGTGTTTATGTTGTACTGATAAGTTTGTACTATGTGACGTAAGTAATTATGGTATACTATGTTTTCGTGATTTGAATGGTGTAATAATTTAATAATGTTGTTAGTTTTAATTTTTTATAATTTAATTATTGTAAGTATGTAGCTTAGGTTATTAGTTTAAGTTCTTAACTGTCGCATTAGGGTAAAACCCTGTAATGGTAGTTTAAGCTGTTATAAATAAATAAAAATTATTCACTTTGTAGTGTTGTTTTTGGAAGTCGGTTGTATTTTTTTGTAAAAAAGGTTTTATTTTAAAGTTTTTAGTTGTGGTACCTACCCCACACAAATTCTAATACTTACCACTACCTGCAAAAGAAATTAGAACATCATCCACATAAAAAGTGGGAAAAAAATACGTATTATTGAAGCTAACTCAAAACTACCCAAGCTAAGTTAATACATTTTATGTGGGACAAACTCTGTAAAAAGTAATGCGTGGTCATACATAATATATATATATATATATAATATATACGTGTCGAATTGAGAACCTCCTCCTTTGTTATCAATCAATCAATCAATCTGCCTAGCCTTTTCCCAGCTATGTTTGGGGTCGGCTTCCAGTCTAACCGGATGCAGCTGAATACCAGTTATCGTCGGCTGATTAGTAGAAAACAGCCCAGTGACACGAAATCTTCATAATAAGTATTATTAATTACTATTTTCCGTATATATAAGTGAAGCTAAACGAACTTATCTTCGTTCGCAGTGTGGCCTGCGCTTTAGTATAGGCCTCGGTATCCCGATACTGATCCTTCACTCACTGCCGGGAGGTGCGTCAGGCACAGAACTGTCACGTTAATCCGTTGCTGTGTTCTGCAGAAGGCGCGCCGCGCTCGTCGGTTGCCAGCGTGGCTGAGCGCGAGCTGAAGGCGGCCCTGGGGGCGCATCGCGCGCGCAAGGACGTGGAGCTGGAGCCCGCCCCACTGCTCGTCGCGCCCGCACCGCTCATCCCCGACGTGCCTCCGCCGATCTTCGCCCCCACCGCCGTGCCGCCCGACACCAACCGGCAGTGGAACGACTTCATCGCCGCCAACAACTCCCCGCGGCTGCAATTTTCTATATGTGTTACTTTTTTAGCTTTAATAAACTGTTTCCAGAGATACGAGTATAGGAATATTTCAGTGAGTAACCAAAACCCACCTTACTGTTAGTTCACACGTACCTACATATACTGTGTGTATTAACTTGTAGGAATGGAGACACATAACACAAATAAGAACAGCCAGAGTTAGTTTCTATATTATTATATTTACATGTGTGCTCATAATACTCCGTATAGATAGGCACAATACGGTATTCAGCTGCATCCGGTTAGACTGGAAGCCGACCACAAAAATTGTTGGGAAAAGGCTGATATAGGTAGGAACAATACGATATAAAGAATTCAGCACGATGACGTACGAATATTTAATTTGTAATAGATAGAACTTTTCAAGCTAGGAATTACAACAGAACTCACATTCATGCTCGTTGTAGCAACACCTTCCATACCTACAAACCATCTTCAATTATTGCGGTATAGGAAAGATAAAAAAAAAACTTAACTAATTATTAAAATAACTTCAAGGACATTCTACGACGTAGAACGCAGTTTCGTAAACCTCCGTAGACCCTGCTACGAAAGTGCTCGCGTAGCTAAGACCGCGTAGCAGCACTACTCGCGAGATTAGAATAATCATTGATTAATCGTTGATTAGAATAATCATTGATTTATAATAGTGTTTGGGGTTAAGAATGAATCCACCGAATATTCAAAATACGTTCTGTTGTAGTCAGGCAATTCCACTGATTGTGGCCTACGGCGTAGCAAGCAGCGTACTCGTAGCGTTGGAGACTGTGGAAGTGTGGATGCCTGCCATATCGTAGCCACGTTGATTAGAACTATAATTTCGTTAGGTAAGTTGCGATGACCATGCAGGTACTTTTATTTTTACTTAATAAACCGGCCAAGTGCGTGTTGGACCCCGCACATTGAAGGGTTCCGTAGTTGAAAAGAATTTATCCCAAAAACAAACTTAACTACGTAATCCCAAAAAATATTTTTTTATGTGATAAAATTACAAAATAAGAATTTTTGGACTTTTTCCTTTACTTGTGGTGTGAGACCTTGCTTGCTGATTTACTTGCGAATATCAAAATATGTCGCAGAAATGGCCGTATTTTTTATTGCGTTGACTTAGATAGAAGCTTGATTTTTCTCGAACTCTAAGGGACATACACCCAGTTTCTGAATTGAGAATTTGAAGTTGAGAACGTCCTAATCTGTACTTAAGTATAACTTAAACATTTTTTCGTTTCTGAATTAAGTTTTTTTAAACTCTAATCAAGATTTGAGTAATATAACATCATTTACTCAAATTTGACAGAAAGCATGCTTAACTCATGCTTAAAGCCGTCAGTTGCGTTTCTGAACTAAGAAAAATGTGTTTGACAATACTTAAAGCCTAATCAACGTCAGGTTGAGCAGTTGAAAGTTGACACACCAATTTCGGCTATTCAAACTGTAATCAGCTATATACTAACTAGTCATTTTGATTATAATGAGTGAAGACGATACTTCCCTGTCGTCTTTGGAGATGCCTCAACGCAGACAACCGCGCAGAAGAATAGCAGGACATCGGCCTAGCTTGTTCATCACGCTAAGCGATGAACAATTTAAGAGTCGGTTCCGCTTTTCGAAGGAGTCGGTTCGGTTTATTTTTAACAAAATAAAGCCTAAACTAACCTGTCGTATTCAACGGCAGGACTGTATTTCTCCCATATTCAGCTACTAATAGCTCGTAGGTTTTATGCGACTGGTAGCTTTCAAGCTGTTGTGGGGGACACCGTGAATGTGAGCAAGGCGACGGTGTGCCGCGTGGTAGAGAGGGTGACTAGTGCCATAGCATTGTTGAGACGGCAATATGTTCGTATGCCCACTGCGCAGGAGAGACCATCAGTGGCGGCACGATTTTTTGACATAGCTGGATTTCCTAGTCATAGGTGCTGTAGACTGCACTCATAAATTAATTCACCAGAAGGGAGCAGAGCTGAGCTGTATAGGAACAGAAAAGGTTTTTTTTTCTATAAACGTTCAAGCCATCTGTGATGCTAATTTACAAATAGCTAGTGTCATTGCACGTTGGCCAGGCTCCGTACACGACACTACTATTTGGAACGACTCACCACTTGCAACGCATTTTGAAGCTAGCAGATTTGGGTCACACCTTATTCTCGGAGATAGTGGTTACCCATGCCTTAGGTATCTCATGAAACCCTTTTTGAATCCTGCCTCTCTATCCCAAGAAGCCTATAACAGAACCCAGATAGCGTCACGAAACATAATTGAAAGATGTTTTGGTGTTCTTAAAAGAAGATTTTCATGCAGGAATGCAGTTAAAACTTCCAAAAGTATTGAAGGTGATTGTGGCGTGTGTTGTTCTTCATAATATGACTCTTCATCTTGATAACTACATCATGGAATATGATGAACATGTACAAGAAGAAAGTGATGAACCATTACCTCAAGAGTCAAATACCCAAAATTTTGCTGCCAGAACATCCATAGTACAAAATTATTTCACCCAATAAAAGTTTTAATATTACAATAGTATTATAATAAAAAATGTAGGTATTGTAATATTTTTAATTACTCCTAGTTTAATCGGTTACATAAAAATTAAAAAAATACATTTTGTGCTCTAAAATACAGCCTGGTAGAATTGGAAGTACAGTACTATAGGTATGTGTCCGACCCAGTTCTCGATAATGGAAATATCACATTGTACTGGGATTGATCCATCATCACTGACAGGACTATTGTTGCCAATAAGCCTGATATAGTGGTGTACTCAGCGATCATTGTGCCGATAGTCGTATCAGCCAATGGCTTATTACCAAGAGCTTCGACTAACACCTAAGGAGGCTCTCGTTGGGCAGCTGGATTTAAGGGCCTGATTCAGAAAGCGGTACTTCTGGACACGGCGGGCATTTTTATTATTTTTTATATTTTTACATTATATTATATAAAAATGTAATTTATATGTACATATTTAATGAAATAAAGGAAATAATATGTTGATGTAACTAAAGATTTATGATTATTCAAAATTAAAATTATTATTAGGGTTCCGTACCCATAGGGAAAAACGGGACCCTATTACTAAGACTCCGCTCTCCGTCCGTCTGTCACCAGGCTGTATCTCATGAACCGTGATAGTTAGACAGTTGAATTTTTTACAGATGATGTATTTCTGTTGCCGCTATAACAACAAATACTAAAAACAGAATAAAATAAATATTTATGGGGGCTCCCATACAACAAACGTGTTTTTTTTGCCGTTTTTGTAGAAAATGGTACGGATCTCTCCGTGCGCGAGTCCGACTCGCACTTGACTGGTTTTTGATTCTATAGCTCCCAAAGCTTCCCAAACGCTCTTCGAACGAACGAGTGTAGTGTCTAAGATCTTCATGAGAGTGGGAGCTACATGGGCATTTGCCATGACTTTTGTCTTATCCATGTTCATTTTAAGACCCACTCTTTCGGAAGCTCTGCTGAGGTCATCGAGCATTGTACTGAGCTCCTCCATAGTCTCAGCCATGGATTACTACATCGTTGGCAAACCGAAGGTCAGTGACGTACGCGCCATTGATGTTGATGCCTAGCCCTTTCCAGTCCAGAACCTTGAAGACATCCTCCAGTGCAGCGGTGAACAGTTTCGGAGAGATAACGTCTCCCTGACGTTATCAAGAGACAGAGGCTATGGCTTTAGTAATGCACTTCCAGGCTTCCTGTTTCTTGTGGATATAGTATGCCCCTGTCCTTTTGCATTCTATTACACTTTGGTATCTGAAGCAATAATAAATAAACGTAAAATGATATGTTGGTAAACATTAGGTAGGGGCCGGAAGGTTCTGGAGTAGCGACCGCGTACCGGAACACGTAACGTAGGAAGACCTCCCATAAGGTGGATCAATGACCTTGTAAAGGCCGCAGGAATCCGCTGGATGCGGGAAGCATAGAACCAATCGAAGTGGCGGTGCTTGGGGAAGGCCTGTGTCCAGCAGTGGACGTCTTAAAAGAGATCGCCTAGCTATAGCTAGGCGATCTCTTTTTCTTATCTCTATCCATTTTAATTGGTATAAAACAGAATTCCAATAAATCTTGTGTTTATTTACTTTCAGTTTGACATTCACGATTCGGTTCATAGAAACACGTCGAATTGCTAAAATATACATATATTAAATTGCTAAAATATGCATTAGCAACTCTATTAACATAAATTTGTTGATATTATGCCGTTATATAAAATTCACTTACTTCATAAGTCTGTTTTAAATTTATAAGAATAAAATGATGTAATATTATGAGTTTTTGAAAAGTACCGGTTTTTGAATGTAAATTGGAACGTGTTAGCTTTGATCAGGAATACTTAAGTAAATGATCAGTTGATTATGGTTTGACAAAATTCGATTTTAACTTGTGAAACGCAAAAAACTTAAGCGCATACTTATGTATTTGAGAATAATCAGTTGAGATTTGCTACTTTTCTCAAATCAGAAACCGGGTGATATATGATATATTTATTTATTTATTTATTTATTTATTTTATTTGTTAACATAGGTAAAAATAAAATACAGATCTTATGTTTGATTAACAGATCAGGAATACTTAAGTAAATGATCACCTGATTATGGTTTGACGAAATTCGATTTTAACTTGTGAAACGCAAAAAACTTAAGCGCATACTTATGTATGGGAAATAATAAAGCTTCCGAAAAACAACTTAACTTCCAGCGATCTGGGGTTGACTGTAATACTAACTAAGCTGTGTTAAAAGGGATTACCGAAAAATTAATACAAAATTAACCGACAAAAAATGTTGTTTTTAACAAACAAACATAAGCTTATTCAAATTATAATTCTACGAAAAATAATCTGTACTTTCAAATAATAAACTAAATTTCCAAAAAAAATACTAAACTTCCGAAAAAAATACTAAGTTTCCGAAAACATATGTTCTGCTAAAATAATCATTTTCTTAAGCTCTATAGAAACCAGCTTAATTTCTATTATTGGTTATAGAATAACTTTTTTAACTCTCAATTTAAATGAAAATAACTAGCTACCAGTCGGCCCGCACGGGAACTTCGTGCGTATAAATATTGACACCATCAATAATATAACACCCCGATTCAGAGCAATCCGACATTTGGGTTAGGTTAGAACAGTGACCATTAACGCCAGATCCACTATATTGTTTGTGAATCATTTGGGTTAGGTTAGAACAGTGACCATTAACGCCAGACCCACTCTATTGTTTGTGAATCATTTGGGTTAGGTTAGAACAGTGACCATTAACGCCAGATCCACTCTATTGTTTGTGAATCATTTGGGTTAGGTTAGAACAGTGACCATTAACGCCAGATCCACTCTATTGTTTGTGAATCATTTGGGTTAGGTTAGAACAGTGACCATTAACGCCAGATCCACTCTATTGTTTGTGAATCATTTGGGTCAGGTTAGAACAGTGACCATTAACGCCAGACCCACTCTATTGTTTGTGAATCATTTGGGTTAGGTTAGAACAGTGACCATTAACGCCAGATCCACTCTATTGTCTGTGAATCATTTGGGTTAGGTTAGAACAGTGACCATTAACGCCAGATCCACTCTATTGTTTGTGAATCATTTGGGTTAGATTAGAACAGTGACCATTAACGCCAGATCCACTCTATTGTTTGTGAATCATTTGGGTTAGGTTATAACAGTGACCATTAACGCCAGATCCACTCTATTGTTTGTGAATCATTTGGGTTAGGTTAGAACAGTGACTATTAACGCCAGATACACTCTATTGTTGGTGAATCATTTGGGTTAGGTTAGGTTAGAACAGTGACCATTAACGCGCGAAGGCGAGCGAGCTTAGCAAGCGTACCGCGGCAGCGGCCGCCAAGCGCCAGATACCCTCTATTGTTGGTGAATCATTTGGGGTAGGTTAGGTTAGAACAGTGACCATTGACGCGCGAAGGCGAGCGAGCGTAGCGAGCATACCGTGGCAGCGGCCGCCGAGCGCCAGATACCCTCTATTGTTGGTGAATTATTTGGGGTAGGTAAGGTTAGAACAGTGACCTAACGCGCGAGGGCGAGCGAGTGTAGCGAGCGTGCCGCGGCGGCGGCCGCCGAGCGCCAGATACCCTCTATTGTTGGTCAATCATTTGGGTTAGATGAGACTATGAAAGCTTTTGCTTTGTGGGTTTTACTAGGCGTCTTATCATATTAGACTAAATAGGTTCTAAGTCTTTTGAGTGGTATATCAAACGATTTTATATTCAATGTAGGTTATGCTTATAAAAATTAGTTATTTTAAAATCATATCAATCGTTTATTATATTAACTGATCATTATATAAAATAAAATTATAGATTCAGTTGTTATATCTTGTAAATATTAGAGATTTTGTAATTATATCATATATTACTTACCCAAATATTTCATAACATACTGGGTTACTTTTATTCAAGCACTCAACACGTTATATTTTATACGTATATTCAATAGAATACAAATACCTTTAGGCCTAGGTATATATTAATTGATTAGAAGCTCGTGTAAGTAATGAATGATATTGATTACAAGCTGATTTTGATATTTCCTAGGAGAATCTATGGAATCACTTAGAAAAGTATTTTTATAATGTTAAGTACAACAGTTTAACAAGCGCCACTGTTATAAAATGTGTAAGGTTTGATTCTAAATTTATAATAGGTAAGTTACGATAAAAATGACTACCTGCTGATTTCTACTTGATTAATACAATTTAAGCTGGTGGAAAATATTACGTCAGCAAATATTGTATTTATTTTTCGGAATTTTCAGTATTTGATTCGGTCGTTTCTTTATTAGTATACGCTTATAAGTTGTCGGAAAGTTAGTATTTAAAACAGTACATTTCATATTTTGAGTATGCTCATATTTTAATTCTTTTTCGGAGCTTATATTACTACCCCTTATGTATTTGAGAATAATCAGTTGAGATTTGCTACTTTTCTCAAATCAGAAACCAGGTGATATTATACACTTACTTATTTGATATTAATTTCAACTTGATACCTCTACGTGTTCTGAGAAAAGGGTCTTGACAGAATGACGTACAGATAGACAGACAGATGGACTCTTCCGTTTTTTCCTTTTGAAGTACGGAACCCTAAATCTGTAGTTTATGCTCAGCGTCATTTTGGTGTATTTTCAAACCATTTATATAATAAAATAAATAAACTCTGCTCCATTGCTCCCATGTGTCTAAATGAATGCAAAACCGAGGTTACAAAGTGGCTCTTGACAATGAGTTATAGTAAGACTGAAGATTTACTACGTATATCAATCGCTTAACCTAATGTAGTTAATAAAGTAATATGTTTATAGTTATATTTATACAGACTTACATATACACAGGTTTTCATCATATTTATCTCTCCCTCACACTCATACAAACACTCATACATAGGTACAGAAATAGGACACATCATAGCTGCTTTAGCTAGTTAGTTTAGTATATTATATTGTAATCTGATTAGGTACTGTGCTCGTCTTACAACTATTGCTTTATGTTCAAATCTTAACACAAGTTAAATCTTACTTTGGGTGCCAGAGTTAATCGAAAACACTCTTTTCCATTGTTGAAACGTTGCATAGTTTTAAGATAAGTGTTAGTGTACAACTGAAGTTAATAAAATTATTTATTATTTATTTTTATTATTATCTTTCCTTTTCTTATAAATACATGTTTTTTATTTATTTATTTAGTTAAAACATAGGAATTCTCCGAACTATTGGGCAGAGGACCTCAAATTTTGTCAGTTATGTTTAGAGTTCCGTAACAACAGTCACACGCGCGAGAATCAAATAAATATTTTGAAACCTCGCTTACACTCTTATTATGCAGGAATAGTCAGGTGGAATCGCTAGTATGCGATGTCTTGATTCCACATGACAACAAATGCGTGCTACCTGGAAGCTGACGCTGCAACCCGTGTCGAACGCGACACCGCTTACGCGCTCCATCCATTTTCCCATGGCATTCTTTGGTCAATCGTCGACTAAATAATAGAAATGTTTTGCATTAAAACAAAACAGTTATTATGTTATGAAAAACACAATAATACTCGTTTGAAGAAAGCATCTCAATTCTTGCCTTATATACTATAAATAGTTAAGATATACGTACTTACATTCCATTTTAGTTACCTGTGTTCATTCAACATGTAAGAAATCTTGCGGTGACTATAGTCTTAGCGAGCTTGAGTTGTCACTGTCAAGTGTCATTCATAGAAATCTTCAAAATTCAACAGCAAGCGCCTTACTCGAGTATTACTGTGTTTTTCATAACATAATAACTGTTTTGTTTTAATGCAAAACATTTCTATTATGTTTCCTTCAAAACACAATAATACTCGTTTGAAGACCTGTTTGATATTTGCTGGTGAAAGAATACCTGAAGGATGTAGACGCTATGTGAATATAATGGAATGAACGAATATTTCGGTCTGTAGGTATTCATTAAATGTTCAAATAAATAATTAAGAGTTTTCCATCTATTTATCCTAGAAACTGCAAAAATTAACAAATTCCATAAAATGTTATAGAAACGTTCAACTTGTCATGCTATGAGACACAATTTAATCACTATGTTGTTACCAACCTCTATGAGGTTGGTCGACAGTTGAAGCAAATCTATTTTTAATATATACTCGTATCTATCTATCTATTTTTCAATGTTGTACAGGATGAGTTCGAAAAGTTATAAGTACAAATCCAAACGTTTTTTTACACAAAATTTCTCTTAATGCACCAATAAATTGTTATCATCATTATATAAATATTTTATGTATCATTGCAGTAATAAACATTTTTGTAAATTTAAATGAGCGGCTTGCCAGCACGCAGATAAGCCCTGAGAGGTTTTCGTTGTGTGGCTAAAACCAATTGTACATAATTAATACGTGTATTGGAAATAAATAAATAAATAAATAATTTATTTACCTTGTTTAAGGTGAACATGAATTATCAAGCTTTAATGATAAACTAAAATCAATAAGATCTAAAACTGAATTATAATAATAATCTCATTAATAGAGGATAATTGGATCACTCATATCTTTAATTAACACAAGTTAGGTAAGTAAAATAGTGGAAGTTATGAGATCAATCAAAAGTACAAATATTTCTGAATCTCATAGTTTTTTTTTTATAGATGTGGAAAAAAAATCAATGTCATTCTTGACACAGTTAAAATTCCAAACTGAACAACATTTAGGACCCTTTTTTATTACAATACTTTGGTCAACAGATTAGTCTAAGTACTGACACATGTAAATAATCTAAGAAAGAAAGGCTTCTAGTATAAGTCTCTTCATTTATCAATTAAAATGACTTGAAATGTGAATCATGTACCAATCATACACAAACATATTTAAATATTTTCATAGGGAATTAATAATTATCCTAATGATGAACCCTATTCTCTCACAGAGAGGTGACCTTTATCCTAAAAGTGGGAATCTTATAGGCTGGTCATTGTAACTTACCCTGAGAGGTAACTATCTCCTTTACTACTTTACAACAGTAATAATTCTGTAAGCCTAGTGGCTCTTCCAGTTTAATTAATTTCATTTGATGAACTATTCTCCAGTCAGCCTCCCGAAGGCTACGACAGACTACCTTATGTTACTTCCAGGAGGCTTCTAGTATCTTAGTCTGTTTAAAAGTGTTTCTAGCAAGCTTAGCCACACCTGTTATTGTAAAATGTGTGTGTGAACTGAGGGACCAAACTGGAATTCGCAAAATTTTAATCCTACGATTTAGTAGAACTTTTAAAACAATTGTAGAACGAATCTGGGAATTTGTAAACAAATACATTAGAAACTATAGCTCATAAAGTGTGGTCCCTCAGTCCTCACACACCATCAGCCAGATCTCGGAGAGTATCTTAAAAATGAAGGTTTTGTGATTACATACATTTAGTAAAGAATTAGTAAAGTAATAGGTTGGGGAAAAAGTTTCTTCGCATTTTTTAAGAAAATTCAATACATTTTTTAATATACATTATTTACTTTTATCTAAAGTATGTAGGTACCATTTTGTTCGATAACTTTTTGCCATCTTGTAGGTAGGGATATGATCACATTGCTATAGAAATTTTGGGACTTCTGATCAAAATACCGCGATAAGTGGTTTTGGCAGTCCTCTCGTGATGTTAACCTGACAATGCCTAAAGAATTCTGAAGAGACCGAAACAGGTGGCAATCTGAAGGTGCAAGGTCAGCACTATACGGCGGATGCATTAACACCTCCCAGCCAAACTCTCTTAATTTTTGCTGAGTGGCCAAAGGTGTGTGAGGTCTAGCGTTATCATGATGTAAAACCACACCCCTTCTGTTGATTATTTCCGGCCGCTTTCTTTCAACTTCTTGCTTTAATCTCATCTGTTGTTCGCAGTAGAGTTCAGAATCGATGGTCCTGCCTGGTGGTAACAGCTCATAATGAATAATGCCCTTCCAATCCCACCACACACACAGCATCACCTTGTTGTGAGTTAACCCGGGTTTCGCCACAGTCTGTGAAGTCTGACCGGCCTTTGACCACGACCTTTTTCGCACGTTCTTGTCTTACGTAATCCACTTTTCATCACCAGTTATCAGCTTCTTCAAAAATGGTTTGGTTTCATTACGTCGTAATAAAGAATAACAAATGAGTGCACGGTTCATTAGGTTTCTTTCAGTGAGCTCGTGAGGTACCCAAATATCGAGCTTTTTTGTGTACCCAGTTTTTTTCAAATGCGCCAAAACTGTTTTGTGGTCAATTCCCAGTTCTTCAGCTACGTCGTTACTACTGATATGCCGATCTTGCTCCACTTTTTCAAAAATGGCATCCATTTTATCCGTAATAGGGCGACCAGAGCGACGTGCATCTTTGACATCAAAATTTCCGGATTGAAAACGCTTAAACCAAATTTGTGCTACTCTCACAGACACTGCACTGGGTCCATAAACATCGCAAATTTTTTCGCGGCTTGCGTTGCATTTTTACCTTTTTTGTAGTAAAATTTTAAAATGTATAGAATTTCTTCATTAGATTCACTCATCTTGACAGTACGAAAAACAAATGAAAATCAAACATTTTCCTAATTTGAATTTGGAATTATGTTCTTTAAAATTTAAACTTTCAATGATACCAAAACCAGCCAGATACAAATAGTATAGCCAAAGAGATTTTATTTTATGTTCATACATACTATAATGCGAAAAGACTTTTTCCCCAACCTAATATGTAAAACTCTTCTGGTAGCCTCATAATTTAGGCATTCATTTCATTTCATGACTCTCTGGGTAGTGGTTTAGCTGCTGGTTTATGCTGTTGAAAACAATGGACACAAAACTGTTTAGATCTAACATCTGTTCGTTGGTACCATAATTATATGCTATAGGCATAAAAATAAATGAATTGGGATCAGATTATTTAGGACTAATGCCATGCACTCTACACTATGAGATTCACCTCTGAATAGGAGCTTTATGCCTTTTAGCCTTGCGCCGCACGCGCCGTCGATTAGTCGCGCTGTGTGTTGCTCGTTTGCTCAAGTTTTAGAAGTCGTTATGTAAACAATGGCTACTAATATTGTAAAGTGTGCTAGCTGCAATGTCGTCTTAGATGAGACATTGGCATTTATCTGCAATAAACTGGATGTGATGGACGAGCAAAGTATTGCCCGCATTTGTGTCAGTGCATTCCCGGAAAGTGAAATTTTGAACGCCAAGAATTTGTTGTTTGATTCTATTCCGACAACAAAGCGCACGAAGATAAGGAAAAGGCAGGGGAAAACATTACGTGACATAGACGATATCATCTGCCTATTAAAAGAAACAGACCCCGAAGAAATTCCTATCTTTGTCGCTAGGGATTTACAAAAAGTACCGGTTTTGTTTGACCATGTAGACGTCACAAGACTTCTCAAGGATTTGTTGCTAATGCGAAGAGAGATAGATCGTATTTCCGAGGAGTACGCTACAGTGAACCAGGTTAAGGAGCTAGTAGTAGAAGTTGAAGCACTTAAGAATGCGCCTATAGTGAACAATGTCTGTAGAAACATTAACGTGAGACGGGGTGCCCGTACATTATCGAGCTTCGAGTACGAAAGTGGACCTATGGGTTTATCTCCTGTATGTGGCGCGGTGAATAAGTGTACAGAAAAACAGCCTACGATGACACCCTTAAAAAAGCAGACTGACATTTTGTCGGACGTAAAAACACCGCGCGTAGTATTGAACGGACCGATGCCTGCGAGTGTGAAGTTAACAGATAACCGCACTCTGTCTATTGCGACCACGGTGAGTCACACAGCGTTACCGATCTCTGCCGTAAATTGTGCGCAAAATTCTGACCGATTCTAGTCAGCAGTCATGCGTCGAAAATATAAGGAGTTTCTCTGTTGCTGTGCAGGAGGGAGTGTCGAAATCACGGACGAAAACTCAAGTGTCTGATGAGGAATGGACCCTGGTTCAGAAAAAGAGACACAGATTGAGAAACCGCTTCGTAGGAAGTACAGGGAAAGCTATTGTTGATTCGGACAATAATTTCAAGGCGGCGAGTACTCAAGTTCGGATCTATATTTACAATGTGTCTAAAGAGACGTCTGCAAGCGATATAAAATCTTATCTGTTGAAGAAAACAAACTTAGATATAAAATTAGAGCAGATGAATATGAAATCAAACAAGGATTACAATGGATACATTGTTTTCGTGTCTAAATATATATATATATAAATATTATAAGTTTGATATGTTTATGACGGATGACTTTTGGCCCGACGGGATACTATATCGCCGTTATTTTGATTTTAGTCGCAACGCGGTCAGACCCACCTACCGGGAAATAAATGGAGTATATCGTCAGTAAATGGATAGTACAATTAAGCTTGTTATATTTAACTGCAAGAGTACTAGGTCGGTGGAATGTGTGAAGGGTCTCTGTGAGACGGCGGACATTGTGGCGCTGCAGGAGACTTGGCTTTTGCCTCACGACGTACAGTTCCTGGGCAGCATTGATGATGCATTTGCCTTTACTGGAAAGTCTGCTATTGATACATCCGCTGGAGTGCTTAGAGGTAGGCCGTATGGTGGAGTCGCTTTGCTGTGGAGGAAGGCGACGTTTCCAACAGTGTCTGTGATCGCGTGTATGAGTGTGCGTCTCACTGCGATAAAAGTAGTGCTTCAGGACCGGTCTATGCTAGTGATATCAGTGTACATGCCTACTGACTCGATTGAAAATCTGACCGAGTTTACAGAGTGCCTCAGTGAGTTGAACGCGATTATTGAAAGTAATGATGTGGATGATGTGGATGTGTGTGTGTGGTGTGGTGTGTGTGATGTGTGTGTGTGTTCATTCTCGGAGATTTCAACGCGCACCCAGGTGAGCTGTTCGCTAATGAGTTGTTAGTTTTTTGCACGGACCAATCGTGGTCGTGTCTAGACATTGAGTGGCTGCCTCGCGATACGTATACATTTGTGAGTGACGCGCACGGGTGCCACCGATAGCTCGATCACTGTGTAGTGACAGGTGCGGCGCGGCGCGCGGTTGTGGATGTGTGCGTACTGTACGATACATACTGGTCAGATCACTATCCCTTATTGATTGAATGTAATGTAAATATTATTAAACCTAAAGTTACAACCAGTCCAAATACTTTCAATTATATAAAATGGGGACTTAGGGACAGTAATCAGCCGCCGGGGTCGCGGGTAGGCCGCCGGGGTCGCGGGTAGTTCGAAAGAGATACCGTGGCCCTGGCACGGGCAGCTGAAGGAACATGGGTTGGTTTTAGTCAGTAAAAGTCTGACACGCCCTCCCGCCTCTGCCCAGAGCGGGAGAAGTCATTTGATGATTTCCCATCCACAAAAAAAAAAAAAAAAAAAGGGACAGTAATCAAATACAAGCCTATACTAGTTACTGTAATTTAAGATTAAAGCAGATTGACTTCCCATCTGAGTTAAGTAATTGCGCAGATGTAATGTGTAGTGATCAGAACCATAAAATGATAGTAGATGGGATGAATAAGGATATTGTAAATATTTTGACTGAAGCCACTAGGAGAAGCTGCATTGCACCTAAGCGCAACAGTTTTAGGTATGTAACGGGGTGGAACAGGCATGTTAGTGACGCTCACCGGAGGGCCAGGCTTTGTTTTCGGACGTGGGTGTCTTATGGGCGTCCTAGGTCTGGGCATGTTTATAATAATATATGTGAGTCTAGGAAACTATTTAAAGAAAAATTAAAGTACTGCCAGGACAATGAATATCAAATAAAGATGGACATCATTGCTGAACATCATGGGAATAAAAACTTTCATGATTTTTGGAAAAATACCCATAAACTGAATCCAAGGACTGGCTCTCCGGCGAGTGTTGGTGGTGCGCATGAGCCGCGGGACATAGCCTTGGCCTTTCAGCGGCATTTTGGTGTGGTATCACCGCTCGGGTCCGCGTCGCAGGTGCTCGTGGCTGAGGATCGCCCTGGGCATGTTAACATTAGATTCTCCGCCAAGGATGTGGACCAAATTATAAAGAAAATGGTGAGAGGCAAGTCCCCAGGTCACGATAGCCTTAGCATCGAGCACTTGAAGTTCGCGGGCGTATACCTGCCAAGAGTCCTTGCACTGTTATTTAACTTGTGTGTTAGTCATAGTTATTTACCCGATGATTTGATGCACACGGTCGTAGTGCCGGTAGTTAAGGATAAGACGGGCGACTTATCGGATCTGTCTAATTACAGACCGATCTCGCTTGCGACTGTCATAGCTAAGGTGCTGGATAGTTTGCTTGACCGACAGTTGGAGAAGCACCTCCACTTGCATGACGCACAGTTTGGGTTCAGACCTGGTTTGTCAACTGAGAGTGCAATCCTCTGTCTCAAGCAGACTGTTCAGTACTATACGGACAGAAACACACCAGTATATGCATGTTTTTTAGATCTTTCAAAAGCTTTTGATCTGGTGTGTTATGACAAACTATGGCAGAAGCTAAAATGTGAAACAGATGTGCCACATGAGATTGTTGCCTTGCTGCGGTACTGGTACAGTAAACAGCAGAATACCGTTAGGTGGGCTGGTGCGCAGTCGGACGTGTATGGGTTGGAATACGGGGTGAATCGGTGATCCGTGTCTTAGCAGCCACTTTTATAACACTATAAACGTAGCCTGCAACGTATATTCTTTACCTAAATTTAAATGTAAAACTGTTGTTAGTAGTTTTCTTCAAAAGTCAACGTACGATGAGACTGAAAAAGTCTTTGCAAAAAAATCATATTAAAAAACAGATTTAAATTTCTTTCTTATTATCTATTTCTATATTTTGACACATACGAAACACAGAACTAAACACACACACACACACTTCCACACAAACCACACACACCCGATACACCCACACCGCACACACCCATTTGGCAATGAACTGTAAGAGGAAGGCGCTTGCGTCTGTAACACAGTTTATACTAGCACTGACACAAACGTTCACTGTGTCTCAAATAATTATATGATGGCGTTTTTTTTTTGTTCTTTTTATTTTTTGTTTTTCGATTTGTATTTGGCTTTTTGATATTAGGTCTTTACCTATGAAATTGCCGTTCTGCAGTACTGGCCATTTCAAATCAAAATAATTTTTGTTTGGCTAAGAATTCTAATTTCAAATTAATTTTATTTTAAAAACATGGATTTTTTTTTTCCAAAAGTAGTCATTTGTTTATTGATTAGTGTTACATTTTCATCGCATTTCAATCTTTTTCGTCATCATGGATACGTTAAAAATTCGAGTACCTAATTATGGAATATGAGTACCGTCGTGGCAGCAACGCGGCACAAGCGGCACGCAACATCAACGACGTTTACGGAGCTAACACTACAAACCAACGCACCACTTGTTATTGGTTTGCTCGCTTCCGTTCTGGAAATTTCGACCTGAAAAATGAACCTCGCGGTCGTCCGAAGACTTTGGTCGACAATGACGAATTAAAGGCGATTGTGGAAGCTGATGATACACAATCTACGGCTGAATTAGCAGCAGCTTTCGACGTTAGCGTCAAAACAATATTGGTCCATTTGCGTCAAATTGGCAAGGTAAAAAAGCTTGACAAATGGGTGCCCCACGAACTCCATGATCGCCAGCGCGAAGTACGCGTCGAGACGTGCCTTGCACTGCTCAACAGACACACAGATGAAGGAATTTTGAACCGCATTGTTACCTGCAATGAAAAATGGATTCTGTTTGATAACCGCAAGCGCTCAGCAAGTTGGTTGGAACCTGGTTCAGCACCTAAACAATGCCCTAAACGAAAACTTACCCCTAGAAAAGTGATGGTCACTGTTTGGTGGTCTAGTGCCGGTGTGATTCATCACAGCTTCTTACCAAACGGGGTGAGCATTACTTCAGATGTCTACTGTGAAGAACTGAACACAATGATGGAGAAGCTGGCACATCTCCAACCAGCATTGGTCAATCGCTCGTCTCCGCTGCTCCTGCACGACAACGCGCGACCTCATACTGCACAGCACACGGTCTCCAAGTTGCAAGAACTGGGGATGGAAGCTCTCCGTCATCCGCCCTACTCACCAGACCTTGCGCCTACAGACTACTACTTTTTCCAGAATTTGGATAACTTCTTGGCGGGAAAAAAATTCAATACCCGAGAGGTAGTACAAAATGCCTTTGAAGAATTTGTTGCCTCCCGTCCAGCTGATTTCTTTAAGAAGGGCATCAATAAACTGCCACTGCGTTGGAAAAGATGCATTGATTGCATGGGTGATTACTTCGATTAATACAAATAAAAAATGCATGAAAAAATTCGTTTAAATTTTTTCATACAAAACGGCAATTTCATAGGTAAAGACCTATTATAATAAAGATTATTTATTTATTTATAACTTAAAATTGATCACTGCCCTAGCGGAGCCCTACTAGAATCTAACTGCCCCATTGAACCAAAGCAAGGTCTGCTTTTCTTCAATAGTAATTCGATGTTTAAATGATACTCGTAGAATGCCAGTAACGTTATAGTACTAAGGTTGGTTAATGCAACAAACCTCTACAGTATATTCCTCGAAAAATTACCTGAATAATGTTGCGAAAACTATCTTCAACCATAAACATCAATGATCCAACATTGTGTTTTTTTGACTCACAACTACCCTCATCACACACATCACATCACATACACATCACATCACATCATCATCATCATCATCATCACATCACATAGACTCTGTTGGATTCTAAATGTTCGGCTCAACACAAAGAAAAAAAAAAGAGTTGAAAATCCAGTACGCTATATAAATTCGTCGCCTTAAAAGATCTTCCATGCAATCGGAGGCTTCGTTCATACAGACGATTTTTTTTTTTAATTGATTTGATCTGAAACTAATAGGTACAAATGGGTGACCATCTTTATATACCGAGACCCCTCCGTTCCTCGGACAGCACGTTAAGCCGTTGGTCCCGGCTGTCATTCGTGGATCTTTGACAGTCGTTACAAGTCGACAGAAGCCTGAAAGTCTGACAACCAGTCTTACCAAGGTGTATCGTTTTACCCAGTAAGTGGATTGTGGAGGTCAGATAGGCAGTTGCTCCATGTAAAATACTGATGTTTAGCTGCATCCGGTTGGACCGGAAGCCAACCCCAACATAGTTGGGAAAAAGTTAGTGATGATAATGATTTGATCCGAATACACAAACGCGGTCTAAATAAAAATGCTATTAAAAATTGTAGTCAAAAGAATGTAGCGCAGAGCATACCGCGAGCTAACTTAGTTTTGCTGTAAGAATAATTCATTTACAACAATGAATCCATTACTCATAATATGTCACTCAAATGTCTCGCTGGTGGTGACGTGTGTGTTGGATCATTAAGTTCCCATCAAAATGGTTGTGCTGAATGGTGCTGATCCATGCGTCATGTTCGTGAACGGGCGCCGTCAGTTGGAACTGGTCGTCTCTTGCTGCCACGGCTTATTTTTAATTTAGTTGTTTTTAGTTTTTATCTTTTTCTTACGGACGATTTTATCGTGCACGTCTTTCTACATTGTTCTCAGATGTATATTTTATTTATTTATTTACTATAACTTTATGCACAAGTAAAAAAATACCGTACAAAGGCGGACTTAATGCCTGAGACATTTTCTACCAGTTTTCAACATGAATGATGTACCTAACCAATATTTTGTAACAATACTTTGATTTAAAAGAGTGTCCGTAGAGTTTCTTGCACGTTCTTCTCCATAGGGACCTACTACGCTTTGGAATGGGCAACTAGCTTCATCGTTCTGACTGACCGACCCCTTCATAAGTCATAACGAATTTGTTTATTAAAAAAAAAAAAAAAAATGTTTATTTCAATTACAAAGTGCTTTGTCATAAATGTATTGGAGATCTCCTTTTAAGCAATAGTTGCTTGTGTTAGGAGACTCCGCTCTTCCGTTAGGATTTTAACTATAATTGCAATTGAAAACATGATAAACAAGAAAGAAAAATAAAAAATCTAAATTAATAAATAAATAAATAAATAATTTTGTTATTTTTAGGTTATGTTTACAGTTAAAATAAAATAATACTCAACTTCAATTAATAAACATTTTACGAAGAAAAAGGTAACAATGCGCGTGTATGTGTTGTGTAAACAAGTGAGTGTGAGTGTATGAGAGTGTGAGGATGTATACTGTTTGAATTAAAAATTCAAATATTTAGCACGATTAAAGATATAAAATTAAGTGTCAGTATAAGTATTAAGTTAAGTTTAAATATAAGTCTAAGTTTAAGATTAAGTTAGCCCTACGACGGAGTCTTGGGATCGGAAGAAGTCTATTACAACTCCTTCCACTAACAATATAAACTGTAACACGTCTATAGTAATAAACTATTGAAGAGTAGATACAATAGACTCAATATCATCGTATGTGCTGGACTTAAGCCATTCGGTAAACACTTTTTTACAGTCTCGGAGCTTCAGGGGGTGTAAGCTTTTTATTTATCAAATTGTATATCTGGGAAGATTGCCTTGGGTACTGTCTTTTAGCAAAAACAGACCTGACCGCAACAGTTGGAGCGACTAAGTAGCTCCTTCTGCTTCTTGCGCAGAAACCGACCAGTAAGCTATGATTTAGCCCTTCCTATAGGTTACAACTAGGAACAGCATGTCCCGTGCTCGCGCTACGAGCATAAATTGCACAGTGTTCAATTTCATCCTGAATCCGATCAGTCATTCTATCAGCTACAATTGAAATCCGCAAATTAATTTATACATGTTACGTAATAAAATCAATTCTCACCAAGGTTAGGTTAGTTTTTTTTAGTTTTTTTAGTAACCTTCTTGTAGAAAAATACAATAACATTTTAGTAATTGTTTCAAATAGCATCAAAATGCGATACATGTAATACTTGACTTAGATGTGGCTGATGTAGCTGCACACTGGTTTACGTCGGATAAACTCGTTACATTCTACAAGTCATCTATCTACTCGTATAAATAAAAAGAGAAGTCCTGACTGACTGACTGACTGATTGACTGACTCATCAACGCCCAGCCCAAACTCTTGGACCTAGAAAGCTGAAATTTTGCACAGAGGTTCCCTTTATAACGTAGACGAGGAATAAGGAAGGATTTTTGGAAATTGTATTCTTAAGGGGTTCAAATAGGGGATGAGAGTTTGTATGAAAAATCTTATTCCCTGAGTTAATAGACTTGAAACATAGCACGAATACTCATCTAAGTAAATTATAAAGTTTGTCACTTTTAGTTTTCCTAAACTATCCCCTAAGGAGGAAATGGGGGGCCTCAAAGTTTGTATGGAGGAGTTTTAACGCGCGGTCCGATTAACTCGAAACTCAGCATTTGTACTTGAGACCAAAAATGAAGAATAACATGAATCACAGTTTTCGAAAATCTGCCCCCTAAAGGGGTGAAAAGGGGAAAAGGGGTACCTAGTCAATTTTTCATGGCAGGCTTTTACTACGGGGTTGATTGATTAACTCGAAAATTGGTGTAAATAATCTTTCAGTCAAGTTACGGAAATATCCCAAGCGATTTTTTAAAATTCCAACCCTGTGGGGGTGAAAACAGGGAATATAGTTTATATGAAAATTCTTATTTATTTGGTTAATTAACTTGAAACTTGCCACATAATACTTGTCTAAGTAAGTATTATAGTTGGTCATTACCTAATAGTTTTTAAAAACTACCCCGAAGGGAAGGGAAGAGGGAGAGGGGGAAGGTGAAGGTGGTGGAGAGGGTGGTGAGTGAAGAGGGGAGGGGAGTAGTTGGCGAGGGGGAGAGTTGGAGGGGGAAGCAGTGAAGAGGAAGTGAGAGGGGGAGGGGGAGGTTTACGGAAAGGGGATGTAGCGAGAGGCTGAGAAGGGGAGGGGGTTGGGTATGGGGAGGGTGAGGGTGAGGGGGTTAGAGGGTGAGGAGGTGGGGTGAGAGGGGGTTAGAGGGACAAGGGAGCATTGAGAGGTGGGGTAGGAGGGGGATTAGAGAGAGAGGGGGAGGGTGAGAGGGGGTTTAGGGGACAGGACGTGGGGTGAGAGGGGGGACGAGTGCCTTTACACCTTAAATTGCTTTTTGTATAGCACTGATTCATTTAAGAAACCTAGCCCGACAGAAATTACTGAAAAATAGAAAGTCGGATTGACACAAAAAACAGGAGTAAACTCGTGCATCGGAGCTGACATACACACTTTTTTTTGTTTGTTTGAACATGGTACTCTCTGGAACTACCCGTCGGACTTTAAAAATACTTTTTGCATTTGATAGCCCAATTCTTAGGGAAGGCTAAGGCATATTTAACATCACTCTAGTACTATTAGGTGTCGAGCAAAAAAAAAAGTCAGTAGGAATGCCTAAGGAAAAACGAAGTAATAGCACGGGCAGGCAATGCGATGCGACGGGGTGGGTTGGGGGAACAAGAATTTCCACACATACGAAGTTGCGGGCAGAAGCTATCTCATTATACAGGGTGTCCAGTAAATAGCACGACATACTGCAGGAGGTGATAGCTTGGGTCAATACCTACCGAAACAACATATACATAAACATAACATATGTTCAGCAAAATCTTACGGATTTACAGTTTTACAAAATTTTCCGAAATATCGAAAAATCTCCACCTTGAAACAGATTTTTAAGCATCTCGTAATGAAACATTCCTTTTCTATTATTTTTTTTACATCAAATTATTCGTGAATAGTTACTTTACTCATTGATAAGTCTTTTTTCTATCAAAAACAAGAATGTTTTCAAGAAATAGTATTTTTTGTTTAAATTTTCACATAACGATTTTCTTTTCGCATAACTTTAACCTACAGTGGTGAAAAAAAATCCATAAGATTTTGCTGAACATATATTGTGTTGTTTTGATAGGTATTGACCCAAGCTATCACCTCCTGCAGTATGTCGTGCTATTTACTGGACACCCTGTATAACAAAAAAAGTTCTGACTGATTGACTGACTCATCAACGCGCAGCCCAAACCCTTGGACCTAGAAATCTCAAATTTTGCACAGAGGTTCCCTTTATTGCTAGTAAATTAATATTTATTTAATTGTTATTTCATTAGTGTCAAAGCAGTTATAATAAACATCACGCAAGTGTAGCCGATATAAAAAGAAATACTGTCTTCCCTCTGTATATTTTTATTGGAGTCATTTAGTAAGTAGCCAGGTTTTTGGAGTCAAAACTGTGCTCTAACAACTTTGAACTTCATTCTGAAAGCGGGAGTTTCCCTCGCAGTGTTGGTTTCAGTTCACTAGATGGCGGCACGTACGCTACACGAGAGTTACAGCTCCCTGTTCTAGTATTAGGACCTATAAAACATGAGCTCTTTTTATAAATAATTTGCTAAATTGTTTAACTCTTGTGAGTAATTTTTTAGCGGTCGTTCTTATCAATTACTATTGCTCTTAAAAGTGCAATAATATATATTTATTGCATTGTCGTGTTGACTTGCGCGCCACCTGTGGTCACTGTATACTCGCGCGCGGCGGCCAGCAGAGGGCGCGCGCGCGGCAGGCGACGCCGCGGGGCATTGATTGCGCGGCTGTCGCGCGAGCTCGTTCGAGAGTGCCGCTGCCAGTATTTTATTATTTATTCGCCGCGCGAGCCGCGGGCCGGAGGTCGGTCGTGACTGGAGACGAGCGTGCGGGGCCGGTCTCCCCGTCCAGTGTTGTTGTATCGAGTCTGTAACCGGTGTTATAAGTGACTATTATGAGCGACAGGGATAGATCGTCGCCTTCCCTCACGGACACCCCGCTGAAGACTTACATCGGCCGGCACGACGACGACTACCCCCTCATAAACGGAAACGGTGAGTGCTTCCTGAGTTGCAGTCCCGAGGGTTCGACGGCCAAAGAGCGCGGCGGCGCGCGGCCGCAGTGCAGCGGTCTGGGCACGCGTCACGCGCTCAGAAGCGCGCGCGGGCTGGGCGCGCCGCGTGCCCGCGCGCCGGGGCACTGGGTCAGCGGCGTCGCTCGGTATGCCTGCTGCTCGCTGCTCGCTGCCCGCTCCTCGGCTGCGGATCTCCGCACACGATAAGCTTTGCCGCATTGAAGCTTCCGCCGTTCGATCGACCCGCGCCCCTGTAGCCCCTTCCCGAAAAGCGTAAACTTACCTATAGCTCGCGGTAGCTACGTCGCCGAGCGGTCACAACGGAAGCGTTCCGACGTCTTCGGGCCGCCTGGTCGGGGTTCGAACGGGCTCGAAGGGGCTCGCTCGGGCCCGAGTGGCTCGCGCGGTGCTCATGTGCTGGAGGGTCGTGCTGAGTGCGGAGGTGCCGCGGAGCGGTCGCCAGCTGGCGCGGATCGATACCGTGACCTTAGCTCTCACAGCCGAATGTTAGGTGTGGTGTCGCGAGATAACCGCGAGGAGCACACTGCGACACTTCCGCTAACCGAGTTGCGAGTTAGTAATACAGCACACAGCTCCGAGTGGAACTGAGGAAATATCGTTGCGGAACATTTCGGTGTCAGCTGATACTCGTATTACAATTTTAAAAGTTAAAAGCAGATTTATTAATTAGATGAACAGAATTGCTTGCTCGAAGTTATTGTAAACAGAACTAAAATTACTGTGCACAATTTGATTGAATTAGCCTTCAGTAAGTAGGAATTCGGTACGAATTTTTTGTGTTTATACAATGTTATTAGGCATAAGTTTTATAACTAATTTATGTTTAAGGACAACGAGATTGTTTTTGACTCAGACTTGCTTTATGGAATTATTTTCCTGCTAATACAGGTAAACGTGTACCTACGTTTCCTAACGTACACGTAAAACACTACCTACCTACTTTTATATTCGAAAGATCTGGACGACTATGGACAATATTGACAGTTATTTCCTCTACACGAAATATCAAATTACTAAATAAACAGTAACGGGTAAAACACATTAAGAATATTTTGGAATTCCCGACCGATCTTGTTGACTGTATACTGTTCAGTGGATGACGTGCGGGCGCTGCTCACCCCGACGGCGCGACGCGGCGTGGTGGTACATCTACATCTCATGTGAGCAGCGCCTAAGGCTCGCGATATGAATAGCTGCGTGCGCGCGGCGCGAGGGCGAGCGCCGAACACTGACCTTGACCGATATACATTATGATTGTATATGACGACAAGATTGTCCATTTTCTCGTTTTCTTAAACGAATATAAAATATGGAAATATGTACAAGTCAGAAACATAACACTTGTGACGATAATCACCCCGCTGATAAACTGAGGGGTCAACATCGCACATTACTCAATATCGGAGCACCTGATGTGTACAATATGTACATGCTGTATGTGTCTCTGTAATCACGGCGGCGCCAGTTAACAGCCCACTTCACACTGCTCACGTTGCGCCAATTTGACGATAAATTCTCCATCATACGCGGTGAGTCGGTGACACTGTACACTACACTTATGGTTCATCATTTGTGCAGGATTGATTAATACCTAATAGCAGATGAACCAGGAGTATGATCAGTTTGCCAAGTTTTGAGTGGAGTGGTGCAGTTGCAGATGATGAGTGCAGCGCGACAGTGGCGCATCCCGGATTCCCGGCCACGTGGCCGGCCCTGTATTATAGCCGGTGCGTACGCAGTAATTATCGGCTCGGCGCTTATCTCCGCGCCTTACTGATAACCGTGCGATGCGCCACTACGACACTCTTCTGATGTGATCACAAACATAGATAACGTCATACTACGCAAAAAAATGTTCCTAGGTACTTAGTAGTTTATTGCGAGACGGGTAATGGTTAGTCGATGTCAGAAATGTAGAGGGGTTCAGTGCTACAGAAGCCGCTGAGGTGCAAACACAGTGTGGTGAACAGTGGTGCCACCCGGCACCGCACCGCTTGCCACACGAAGCGCTCGATGCTCAAAACACCGAACAGTAGATATTCTCCATCGATACCATCGCGCACGCCTCGCGGTTCCTTCTACTTATTTATATTTTGACTAAAGTAAGAGATCCACTGACTAACTTATAAGTAGCACAAGATGCAAAACTTACAATATGATGCTCCAGGAGCTAAAGAAATGGATGACAAACCGTGTAACCGGAAACATATGAACGAAGCAAGTTAATAATAAAGCTTGTAAAATTATACGGACAGCAGTGATCCATACTTAGTGTTAGTATTACAAAATAATTTATATTCTAGTGTTAATAGTACTGATATAAAAAAGGTACCTAGTTAAAATAATGCCCACTCCATGTAGAGGACGACCAGATAAGAAAACATGTTTCTGAGCAAGTTCCGCATAAAATGTCTAATATTTGAAGTATAGCTCTCCGCCACAGCTCTCAGGATATGCAAGACTTAGTTGCGACTACCTCGTACTCTGCTCAGCCGTGACGCGGTTTGCAAGTTTTGGCTTGAAAGCCATCTGTGTGTGTCTCGGCAAACATTTCCGAGGCTCTGCAGAAACGGGGCAGCCGCAAAATCAATCTGTCTAGCCTTTTCCCAACCATGTTGGGGTCGACTTCCAGTCTAACCGGATGCAGCTGAATACCAGTATATTATATGGAGCGATTGCCTATCTGCCCTCTACAACCCAGTAACTGGGTAATACGATACCCCTTGGTAAGACTGGTTGTCAGACTTTCGGGCTTTTGACGACCCGTAACGACTGTCAAAAAAAAATCCACGAATGACAGCCGGGACCAACGGCTTAATGTGCTTTCCGAGGCACGGAGGGGTCTCGGTATGTAAAGATGGTCACCCATGCACGGACCAACCCCGGCAAGCGTAGTTTAACCTGATGGATCGACCCGTAACGCTGTTATTACTTAGCCACGAGCTCCTCAGGCAGCCGCAAAAACACCCTATAAAGTGATAACGCTAAAACATCACAGAACCGACGCGAATCTAAAGCAAGTTGCAGTAAGTAAGATACACACGAACTCTTGTATTTATATCTTATTCCGAAAGTTGCTGCGTCTTATCTGCACCAGGAATATTGAACATATCCACACGCTCCTTCAGAATTATTTGGACTGTTGGTGTTACGAACATTTTAAAATAAAAATCAGCCAAATCGGTCCAGCCGTTCTGAAGTGATGTGCTTAGTAACGAACAGCATTTCATTTTTATTTAGACTCTTGGCATAGTAATAACAGCCGCACGGGTCGATTCATCAGGTTAAGCTACGCTTGCCATGGTTGGTCCGTGGATGGGTGACCATCTTTACATACCGAGACTCCTCCGTGCCTCGGAAAGCAAGTTAAGCCGTTGATCCCGGCTGTCATTGTGGATCTTTGATAATCGTTACGGGTCGTCAGAAGCCTGAAAGTCTGGCAACCAGTCTTACCAAGGGGTATCGTATTACCCAGTCAGGAGGTCAGATAGGCAGTCGCTCCATGTAAAATACTGGTGTTCAGCTGCATCTGGTTAGACTGGAAGTTGACCCCAACATAGTTTGGAAAAGTCTAGCCAGATTTTGATCCCGGCAACTTAGACAATTTTTCTTTTCATAAGAATCTTCCTCGGACTTCAATGAATATTTGAAAGAAAAAAAATTAGCCGAATTGGTCGAGCTGTTCTCGAGTTGTGCGCTTAGCAACACATTTAGCCATTCATTTTTATTTATACAGAGTGTCCAGTAAATAGCACGACATACTGCAGGAGGTGATAGCTTGGGTCAATACCTATCAAAACAACACAATATATGTTCAGCAAAATCTTATGGATTTTTTTTCACCACTGTAGGTTAAAGTTATGCGAAAAGAAAATCGTTATTTGAAAATTTAAACAAAAAATACTATTTCTTGAAAACATTCTTGTTTTTGATAGAAAAAAGACTTATCAATGAGTAAAGTAACTATTCACGAATAATTTGATGTAAAAAAAATAATAGAAAAGGAATGTTTAATTACGAGATGCTTAAAAATCTGTTTCAAGGTAGAGATTTTTCGATATTTCGGAAAATTTTGTAAAACTGTAAATCCATAAGATTTTGCTGAACATATATTGTGTTGTTTCGGTAGGTATTGACCCAAGCTATCACCCCCTGCAGTATGTCGTGCTATTTACTGGACACCCTGTATAGTCAAGCTGACTCAACACTGACGATGTCCTGTCCTTTCAATAGTTTATATCAAAAGTCCCATATTTAGAAAGTGGCTGTTTGTTTAGTTTTTCCCGAATTTGAAAAATTTCCGGGAATCTTTTCCAAATTTTCTTTACAGAAAGACCTAATCTAATTCCAACTATTAGGCACATCTTAAAATAAAAAATAGCCAAATCGGTCCAGCCGCTCTCAAGTGATGTGCTTACCAACGAACAGCATTTCATTTTTATTATATACTAGCTTTTACCCGCGGCTTCGCCCGCGTAGATGTCCGAAAATATCCTACGGGAACGTACTACCGAGAAATCCTTCCTTATTCCTTGTTTACATTATAAAGGGAACCTCTGTGCAAAATTTCAGATTTCTTGGTTTGAGCTGGGCGTTGATGAGTCAGTCAGTCAGGACTTTTCTTTTTATTTTTAAAGATGGAAAATAGATTTTTTATATTTTTTATTAAGTATACATTAGTACTCGTATAGCAGATGGAACATTTTCTGTTCTGCCATCAATCTCAGGTGTCGGTGAAAGATTATGTTACCTATTTAGATAAGATTAGATTAACCGAACGAACCTCGTCAGCGTGTCATGTGTGGCACACACGGCAGTTGCCAGTGTAGCTAAACCCTTAAATAATTTAAAATAGATAAAAGGTGTGATATTCAAATATGTAAGGTTTATCGGCACATTCTGCAGAGGTGTCGGCCGTTTGGCTTTAGTGTTATAGTGAGGCGGGCTGTCCGGCACGCGCGGGCCGACACGATTAGCAGCCGGCCCTGCCCGCCCTCGGCAGTCCGCCGCGCACAAATTCATATAAACTAGATTAGCCTCCAGCTCTAACCGGATAAATGCCGGGATCGGCTGAATGGATGATAGCTTTTTTAACCCTCCGTGACTAACGAGTTTTGTATCATAACTCGCATAACTCGTAGGGTAAATGAAGGTCGTTGCCTCATCATAATGTAACTTGTAATGTGAGGCATACTATGGCGTTATTTATCCTATTATTTTACATGTAAGTCTTGTAACTGTCAGGTGCTATAAGAGCTGCTTGTACCTTTCGTCATGATGCTTCATCATCACCTGCCCAGCCTGAACCTAGACAAAGTAACATTCGAGTAGCGATGACGCTATTAAAAAAAAAAACAAAAAATGTATGGGGTTGACATAAGCTATCAAAATGTCACGTGATCATGTCAATGTCACTTTGAAGCTGTAGCGATTGTAGAAACAGAATTTGTGTAGGTCCTCAGGACTTTCCTTTCTTGATAGCAGTGCAGACGTACACGAGTAGATGCTTAGATATAACACAATAGTCGATGCTAAGTAGAATCCGATCGAATTTCGTTGTCGGTTTTCGGCTGAAATATCCATTTCCGTCCGGCAATTTTCGTTTTCGGCTGACAAAATAGTATTACGTTCGTCATTTAAAAAAAAAGTACCTACTGGCAAATCAATACTTACTATCACTTAATTTATTCAGAAAAAAATAATAATTACAACAAAGAAAAGCTCAATACTTAATTGTGAAAAAACAGAAAAAATACTTTTCTCGCATATAACATCAGATTATTTGATAATTACACGAATTTCCAAGCATTTTTGCGAAAATAAAATTATTGCAATTGAGAAAAGTACGTAATTATAAAGTGTCGTGTGATTTTATTTAAACTGTGTTTATAATGATCAAAGTATTGACAGTATTGGGCATTGCATGTCTTTTACTTTTACCAAAGATAGGAACGAATTTTTTTTTTTTCATTTTCGTTTCTCGGCTGAAAATGCAAGTCGAAACTAAATTTCGTTTTCGGCCGAAAAAACTCTATTGCTATGTTGCAGCAGCTCCCGCGTACAACTATTAAGAGGATACCTATCTACTCAATATTATAACACTAATTACTAATAAGTTCTGTCTTTGTTATTATCCAGAGAGACGCGTTAACACTAGCATTTTTTATTACACCACATTGACGCCGATAGAAGCGACAAAAAAAGTACAAACTTGATGCTGTCAAAATGAAGTGTCCGGTAATATTCCAACAAATACAGAGTTAATTGCTTCTAAGTTAGTTCCTTGTAAACTGCGCGGAGATAATACGACAACGGATAACACATTGAGATTTGACTTCAATGCCGAATAACAGAATAATAGATAGAAACACGACGCGCGGCGGTAATGAGCGACGTGTTATTTGTGGACTTGTTTATTGCGAGTGATAAGACGTGATAAGCGCGCGGCGCGGCACGGCACAGCATTCGCGCGCGCCCGCACGCCAGCCGCGCCGCGCGCGCACCTCATATTGTCTCACTCTGCGAGTAACCGACAGTCTGCTTGTAACTAATGCTGGCCGCTTTTTGTTCTGTCGGAAATTTACATAGCGTTGCGTTTGTCATTTTGTTCTATTGTCGGATTTGCATATTGTATGGAGCGATTCGTTCGAGAACTATTATTTCACCAAGAACAAATCACACGAGTTAAGATAGATCCTCCTGCGTTTCTTTATCTGTGCCATTTGCCTACTTGGTCAGGTTTACTAGATGGTTAACACTTCTGAGTAGGCACTTAGTAATGAAGTAACGCCGTGGACATTGGTAGGTAACGCACATTCTACGCCGGACGGCGGCGGCGGCGTGTGTGTGGCTGACACACATTTAGTTCGAACACGCAGAGCGATTATCATTTATGAGAAGTGCAAGGCGGCTACTATTCCAGTGCTGATATTGCGACTGGTTTGTTCCGATCTGCGCATGCGACACTCGCTTTAAGTACCTCCTGGTAATGATACCGAGTACAGCGCGGGGCCCTGTGCGCGGTGCTTTGACGCGCTGGTAAACTACAGCAAAAACTTTAGCTCTCATCATTCTCCTGCCCTTATCCCAATCTATTTGGGGTCGGCGCAACATGTCCTTTTTTTCCATACTTCTCTATTATTCGTCATCTCGGTAGTCACCCCCTTTCTAGCCATGTCATCTTTCACACAATCCATCCATCGTTTCTTTGGTCTTCCCCTTCCCCTCCAACGAGTAATTTTTGTGTGTGTCAGTGACGCGACGCCATGTTCTGCTACAAACGTTTTTGTGACGTTCTTCATTGTAATTATTAATTATGTCGACTCACATTTTGTGTAGCTCGCGGCCTCGCGGGCATGCGGTCATTCACTACTAACAGCGGACCACCAAAGTGGGGCCTACAATATCATTAATACACACCTAGCCTAGGTATCTTGTTTTCCTTCAGGATACCTAAATAGGTAAGTTTGTATGTTGTTCTCCAATCCACGAAAAGAAAATCTAACAGTAGTATTTTAAATCTGTTAGTTTATAATAATATATTATGAATTAAAAAAATATATATAAAAAGAATTATCTTAGTTTCTTGAATTTTTCATAAAATTTTGTAAAGTTGGCCGCATGGCTAGTCTCACTCTTGACGCCATTAACTACAAACTAGACTACTAATAATATTCTTTTTCTGTCTTATTAAACCACGAAATGCGAGTAGATTTATAACCCTAACTAATATTATAAATTAATGCGAAAGTGAGTCTGTTTGTTTGTAATGCTTTATAAAACGGCTGAACGGATTTTATAAAATTTGGCACACAGGTAGACCATGACTTGGAAAAGGACATAGGCTATTTTTATTGACATACCGTGCGGGCGTAGCAGCGGGAGGAAGCTAGTAATTTATATTATGTTCATTTGATCAGCTGGGGGTACTGGTAGGTACTGGGTCCAAACATTAAGACTATGGATATTTATTGGGGCGGATGACGTCCACTTAGTACTTTCATGTTACAGTAAAATTCGCCAAACCTACTCGTACAAACAAAAAGTCATGCTGACTGTGGGAAAAATTTAACTGAATAACAGCAAATTCACTGATTGTTGATATAGAAATTGAACTCGGCCGATATCTTCAAGTAGTTGATCACTAGTATAAGTTTTAGAACTTCGTTCCGGGTGCGCGACGGTCGTTGATACCGTGCAAGGCTGGAGCCGGATATGTCGTAAAAAGTATTCGCTCGGCGATTGGATTTTTTGTGAAAAAGTATTCCAGAACTGCGGAGCGTTCGGAGGTCGGTGGGGCCGCTGCATGCCACCTTTTAAATACAAACGCCCGCTTTTTGCCCGAATGGCTATGACCTGAGAGTAATACTATGCTCTGATTCTTGCAGAACCCTAGTGTTAACACTAATAGAGAGAATACATCAATTAATATTATATAAGAAGATGAGGAACTCAAACTCAAACTCAAAGCATTTATTTCAAATAAACCAATTACAGGCACTTTTGAATTGTCAATGGGTCGGTCAGTCAGAAAGATGAAGCTAGTTGCCCATTCCAAAGCGTAGTAGATCCCTATGGAGAAGAACGGGCAAGAAACTCCACGGACACTCTTTTAAATCATAATATTTTTACAAAATATTGGTTACATCGTTCAAGTTGAAAATATACATGTGAGAACAATGTAGAAAGACGTGCACGTTAAAAAGCGTCCGTAATAAAAAGATAATAACTAAAACAACTAAATTAAATATTAAAATTAAAAATAAGCCATGGCAGCTAAGAGACGACCACCGAACTGAATATCTCATAGCCAAATGCTATTATGTCATATCCGAATTTTTAAATGACCACAGTTGATTAAATAGATTTCTATATTTATGACATTTTCACAATTTGACCCTCAAATCTGTAAAAACAATACTTTATTTTTTAATTAGCATTAGGATTAAGTTTTTTAATTTCATAGTTTGCTGTCTAGACTCAATTTTTTTATTTTTTTATGCCGTTTTATACGTCACTATAATGTTGTTTTGTACGCCATAAATGGCAAAACATGCAGATCCACCTGTTATCTTAAGACCTTGCACATATTATTATGATGTATACTCATATTTTACAATAAATATATTATATTCTGAAAAATAAAATTTTTGGAAAAAGAAAAAAACACAAAAATAAAAGTTTAAAAACAAAAATAAATAAATAAAAAAAAACGGAAAGATAACGTTCTGCATTGTTGGTATGAACAGTTACCATTAAAGATATGCAGATGGCTGAGATAGCAAATGTTAAGAGTTCCTCAGCCGCTCACTCGGACTACAGCCAATTATAAATAATTCAGTGATATGATAACGCATAGCAGATATTGAACAGTTAAGCGTGATAATGTTGTTACATCGACTCGTGAACGAAGCAACTAATTCAACAATGTGTACTACACTCAACAGTGGCTGAATTAAAGTAAAGGTGAATGCGCAGAAGCAGTCGCGAAATTAAAATTTTCTTCCGTTTTTTGCAATTTGCAGGTCAATATCAGGCTGTATGATGATAAAAATATGATACGCAGCTGCGTATCATATTTTTAATGGTTAAATGGTTAAAATTATGTAAATACATATTTTTTATAGCTATAAAAATATGTATTTACATAATTTTAACCATAAGAATCATCAATACAACTTTCTAAGTTAGATTTGTTCCAAAATGTCATGATTTCTGAAATCAAACTTAAAGAGAACAAAGCTAACTTAGAGACATGTAATTGATGATTCTTATGATTATAATTATGTAAATACATATTTTTATTAGCTGCTAGTCATATTTTTACCAAGATAAAACCAATGATAGAATGCAATGCAAATTGCATAAAACGTAAGAAAATCACGGCTACTTCTGCGGATCCCCCTTAAAGAATGCGTGGTGTGGCTGAACTTTTTACTGCCCGGGACTGTATGTGTGGAGAGGGGGTGTCAGGGTGTGGCTCATGGTGGAGCACGTGCTCACGCGCCGCATTCCGCGCACCTCACGCCTGCCCTCGACATATTAGCTTTGATTCCGACGGCTTCAGAACAGCCATTTGTTTCCAACTCGTTTCGATTCCGACTCAGTAAAGAAGTGGAATTCATCCAGCACTCAAACTTCTCCAGCACTTGAATGCTTTCAGCTTAGTACTCAATTAAAAGTTCACAGAAGATGGGAGAGATAAACAAACTATAAAACTTTTCCATCCTTTGGAAAACCGGCTTTGAAAATTAGATTTCCGAAGCAGCATGAAAACAAAGTTAGCTATAGCTACATAGTAGCTTCGCTCGGCACTTCTTGATGAGCATACCGCTACTACCGCTAGTGTCTGAGCGAAGGTCAACTACTGAAGGCCAGACAAAGTCGAAGGTTGACGCTTTTTTTAGCCTTCTTCATTCGGCTAAAGTAAGACCGATAACTAATCCCTATACTATTAAATTAACAATATTTGTATATATATGTGAAATCACATTCTCGATAATGGCTCTAACGATTTCGATGAAAGTTGCAATATAGAGGCGAAAAATCGATCTAGCTAAGTCTCATGTCTGGGAAAATTCGTTTTCCTATTTTCACCCGAGCAGAGCTCGGTCGACCAGATACTATTATTAACACAAATAGCAGGTTATTTTAAAAGGAACAATAAATCATTTCAATTTTAAAAACTGGGAAAACGAGAGTCCTAAAACTTTCGCAGTTTCAGGATTTAAAAATAAAAATTCAGCGCTGTTCTAAATACACGCAGTGTTTTCACAAATTGTGAAAGTTTCGAATTCTGTATCAATATTAGTTCGGTTGCCAATACAAATATTTGATGTGGACCAAACAAACTGTGTTATACGTTTCTGGTGTTCGTATGTTGTGCAGTAGAATTGTTGCCGATAAGGATCACAATATCAACGGCCGGCTCTTGGCTTGTTCGTGGACGAACCGTAACGATCCGTATTACATCGCTCGGTATTACTGCGGAGAACTCCCCATCATAAACCTCACCTTTATCACCATCCATCCTTTACAATATACTCACGACATACATGACATTCTCCACAAAATTATTTCATGTAAAATTCAAAGCGTGCATGATTCCTGCGTTTATGTCTACGGAATGTAATTGGGGCACAACTTCCTATTAAGTTAGTCCAAGTTAAACTTGAAGGTGCGTGTTTTAGCGTCAGCGTGGCCCGTCAGCGCCACGCGCCACGCCACCGCCACCGCACCGAGCTTATTGATATGTGTTTCTCTTCTCCAGCGAACGTAACAAATGGTTTATACTGTAAGTAAATGTCAGCAATATTATTTGTATTGACATATCATTATTATCTGCCTAGCCTTTTCCCAGCTATGTTGGGGTCGGCTTCCACACCAACCGGATGCAGCTGAATTACAGTATTTTACATGGACAGACTGCTTATCTGACCTCCACAACCCAGTAATTGGGTAATACGATACCCGCTGGTAACACTGGTTATCAGACTTTCGGGCTTCTCACGACCCGTAACGACTGTCAAAGATCCACGAATGACAGCCGGGACCAACGGCTTAACGTGCTTTCCGAGGTACGGAGGGGTCTTGGTATGTAAAGATGGTCACCAATCCACGGACCAACCGCGGCAAGCGTAGCTTAACCTGATCGATCAAATTTGTATCGACATATATGGAGCGGAAGTGAAAGGATTTTCTCAGATAACATAAAATACGATGAGCTTTCAATATCCCACCGTACAGTGTCTGCCTCGCAACTCGCGGTGGCTGTGAGTCGGTCTGCACTTCGCTTCTTGAATGATATCTGTAAACAAATCTCTTGGAGTGTTAGTTATTGAGTTGGCGCGGTTTCGCACCGGAGTCCCTGAATATTTTATCATTGTTAGTGATTTCTAAAATCAAAGCACTTTCGCTGTTTCTTTGTGAATTTGACTCGGGTATTGTTGAATTCGATTAATGAATAGGTATTATATGAATTATTAATTTATGATGTGACTGACTTAGTAGTCTGTAGTACCTATATAGTCCTGAAGGAGCTGCTATAATATTCTGTGAATTGATGTATTCCTTCATAGTTGGAATTATTTCCTGATAAAGAAAGAAAGAAAGAAAGAAAATACGTTTATTTGCGGTAAACATGACGCAAAGGACAACAAAATAAAATAACAATTTATAAAACAAGTTTTGGGGAAAATATGCGTCACATCTACGCAAAACGGCTACCGCTCAGCATAATGCCGCGACCCCATGCGGAACGGAGCCGCAGCGCTGGTTTTCAGCGATAGCCGGATCGACTTGTTATTAAATTGTTGTGTCCATTCCTGTCAGTCTATCCGTCCATGTTAGTTATTATGTAGGTAAGCCGTTGATTAATCTATCTATATAAATAAAAAATCCTGAGTGACTGACTGACTCATCAACGCCCAGCCCAAACTCTTGGACCTGGAGAGCTGAAATTTTGTACAGAGTTTCCCTTTATAATGTAGACAAGGAATGAAGAAGGAACTCCCGGTAGTATGTTCCCGTGGGATATTTACGAAATCCACGCGAGCGAAGCCGCTGGCAAAAGCTAGTTCCTGATATTTGACTCCTGATGCGTGGTCTCCTCGCTTCTGTGTCGCAACATATTTAAGGACTTTTATTCCGAATTAATTTGTGTACTAACACCTGTATGCTCTTCTACGAGGTAAGTATTTATAGTGCAAATTCATAATAAAATGGAGCTACTGTACCGCTCGCGTTAGCGGTTAAGCATAACGGGGCAAATTTCAGCCTCGCTTCACGTAGTTAGTTGGGTTTTAGAAACCAGGGACCGTACAACCCCGGTTAAGAGTTAAGTCTTTCGAATGGGTAAGCTGTTTATGAGGTTATCTTTATCATGTGTGTGTGAGGTTACCTTGAATAGGTTTTAGCCTTGAAACTCAGTAAAAGGGTTATCCCTTCAATAAGATAACCTATTAGTATTAGGATTTTATACGGATAACCATATTAGCAATTTGCAACGTATGCCCATCATCGAGATATCATATTACGTTGCTCCGAGTTGGTATGTTACGCTGTAATCGTTTTAAAGAGATTTGAACTTCCCCACATCATATGGGTTTTTGTTTAACTGCTTAGGAAAACCCTGAGGAGCTCGTGGCTAAGTAATAACAGCCACACGGGTCGATCAATCAGGTTAAGCTACGCTTGCCGGGGTTGTCCGTGGATGGGTGACCATCTTTACATATCGAGACTCCTCCGTGCCTCGGAAAGCACGTTAAGCCGTTGGTCCCGGCTGTCATTTGCGGATCTTTGACAGTCGTTACGGGTCGTCAGAAGCCCGAAAGTCTGACAACCAGTCTTACCAAGAGGTATCGTATTACCCAGTTAATGGGTTGTGGAGGTCAGATAGGCAGTCGCTCCATGTAAAATACTGGTATTCAGCTGCATCCGGTTAGACTGGAACCCGACCCCAACATAGTTGGGAAAAGGCTAGGCAGATTGCTTAGGAAAACCCACCCTATCGAAAACCCTTTCAATGGGTAACCAAAATGGCCCCTGTTTATAACATATAAATGAATACGCCAACATTTGTTACTTTCTATGCTCTGCATATTTGTGACTAAAATCTGCAGATTTTTTTTTCAAATAAATAATAATATTGCGTTTTGCATATGTCTCCGAAATTTGTATTCTAACGATAATAGAAACAGTGCCTGTAAGCAAGTGTATGTATGCGTGTGAGTGTAAAGTAATAAGCGGTCGAGGTTCAAGGTGCGCGACAGTGGGTGTAGCTGCGCGCGCGCCTCTTGGCAGAAATAACCACACGCAGAAGGCATACTTGTAATAAAATGCTTTGGAGAGCAACATTAAGCAGTAAATATATTCAAAAAAATTGCCTTTTGAACCACATCTATTGGAAATCGGCACTTTGTCGGCCTTTTTATCATTGACACCAGTTAGAGAATGTAGCGAATCTGCTTAGCCTGTACGTGCGGTGACCCGGTCTCAGTATACAATACATGTCGGTATGTTTTGGTGTGGCGTGACGTCACACGCATCGGTAAACACTCGCCGTGCGTCTGCGCCGCGTGGCGTGGGCGCACGCAACGTTACGTTCCGCGCTGTTCATTATGTTAGGCGAGCGGGATTTACATATACACGTGACGTGTACAACTGTTTATGACGAACTGTTTGAGAAATACACATCGGTGTGTGGACGAAACCAACTTATTAGCGATACAGAAGCAAAGAAGAAGAAGAAATAAGTAGATTAAATTCAAACTCAAATATTTAACTACTTATTGCATTCTTATTGTTCTTCTCCATAGGGATCTACTACGCTTTGGAATGGGCAACTAGCTTCATCTTTCTGACTGACCGACCCATTGACAATTCAAAAGTGCCTGTAATTGGTTTATTTGAACTAGATGCTTTGAGTTTGAGTTTGCATTCATGGGTGTACAACGAGTACAGTCGACCGCACGTCAGTGGTAACACTGTCCTTGAGCTGGCCAAGCGTAGTACGGAGTTCGAATATAATTCAAGGCCAGCTTTTACTGGTTTTTATAAACTAAACTAACGTGCAGGCAGTCTACTAGAGCTAGCTACCAATTAAGTAATTTCTAGCCGTAAGTTATCTATTAACTGTTTTATTTTTAAATGTACCTCCTGTAATCAGCATGAAAAACTAATAATTTCCAGACTGTTTGGATAACAGAAACGAGTTCATCATTGACTTGCATGATAAAATAGAGACAGACGCCACACATAACATGTACACACGTCTACATATTAAGCTATACAATTCCAGTATAAACTGAGCTCTCTGGAATGTATAACTTGATATTTTATGTAGCCGTGTGTACCTGAGCTAAATAAAAGTACCTGAAACATTTCGAATCCATGTAACACGGATGTTCAGAAATAGTTCAAGTTCAGGAGTGCATCTGTCTCGTTGCTACTGATAAATACGTGTAGGCACCTACTGCGCGGCTTGCACGATATCCGAGTAAACCCCGACCTTTTTCCATGTAATTCCATCTATACTGGGTGTCTCAAACGAGGTGGTCCAAAGGCAAATGGAGTAAAACAGAAAAAGGGTGTCTCAAAAGTAGTGGTCCAAAGGCAAATGGGATAATAAAGACATAGATATCCGGATAAAGAGGAGGTCCACCCCACCTGTCATTTAAAAGTTGGAATATTCTCAACATTTTTTTAAATTCTGCAATAAGAAAGTTTCAAAACTTAGAAAAGACCAGTAAAAATAAAATCTGAAACGTTGCAGAGCCACAATGAACATACTGTTATACCTACACTATCAAGGCATCTTCCAGCCAGATTTGAGCTCGCTACGTAGAAATTTTTGTGTAACATTTCTTGAAAACTATTAAATTAGCGAAATTTTCTGAACTGTTGAGAATATCCCAATTCTCAACTTTAATATTTTTAAATTTAATTATAGGTGGCCACTTCCAATTTACCCCATTTGCCTTTTGGACCACTCTATTAAAGACAGTCTGTATGTCTGTTATTGATGAAAAGATTTGTTTATCTACCTACTCAGTATAATTTGTAAAGGCATATGTAGCATCGAAGGGTGGCAAATAGTTCATTACTGCCTATTGTAAATGCTTCATTACTGCCTGTTGTAAATACTTCATTACTGCCTGTTGTAAATACTTCATTACTGCCTGTTAAAAATATTTCATTACTGCCTGTTAAAAATATTTCATTACTGCCTGTTGTAATGCCTATGGCATTAAGTCCGCCTCTGTACATCTGTGCTTGAAGTATTAAATAAATAAATACTTTATTACTGCCAGTTGTAAATACTTCATTACTGCCTGTTGTAAATACTTCATTACTGCCTGTTAAAAATACTTCATTACTGCCTGTTAAAAATATTTCATTACTGCCTGTTGTAATGCCTATGGCATTAAGTCCGCCTCTGTACATCTGTGCTTGAAGTATTAAATAAATAAATACTTTATTACTGCCAGTTGTAAATACTTCATTACTGCCTGTTGTAAATACTTCCTTACTTCTTGTAGTAATACTTCAATACTGCCTCTTGTAAATACTTTATTACTGCCTGTTGTAAATACTTCATTACTGCCTGTTGTAAATACTTCCTTACTTCTTGTAGTAATACTTCAATACTGCCTCTTGTAAATACTTTATTACTGCCTGTTGTAAATACTTTATTACTGCCTGTAGTAAATACTTCATTACTGCCTGTTGTAAAACGTGCCAAAAGAACAAATTCTGTTTAACAATATGTATATTTTTTTGTTTGTATTTGGTTTCGTGATCCAGTAGAGTGGAACAGTGCCACAGCGGGCACAAGCCAGTGCTCGATAACAAGGTTTAGTGACGAAGGCTCTTAGTCAAACGATTGAATGCGTTTAGCGAAGCGCGCGTTATTCCACGATTATCCGCGACACAGCGACCTGACCGGACGAGTCCGTGTTCAGACTGTGCGGCCTGTTTGCAGTCTGTGCATAATTCCCAAAAGTACCTACTGCTTAAAGAAATAACTTAGGCACTTACCTTATTCACTACGAGCCCCATTTGGTGTCATAGAGCCAACACCGTTCCGTTTGTCTACGTAGTGCACTCAGTGAACTACTGATACAACTTTCAGTGCTAAAAATAGAAAACCTGATCTATCTATGACGGTAATAAAGATTTCGTACGTAACCTAGTAACTACGCATTACAGCAAAAGCTGTGGTTAACTTTAAATTATTTAACGTAAAAAATCAACCAACCAGTAAATGAAACAAAAATACAAATCTATTTTTGTTACCTAACGAGATATTGTATCAGCTGTGAATATGTTGTGGATATTACTTAAGTTACGTCAAAGTAACGGAGCACGGTCAACAGACGGGCTCCTTCCAGGAAGTCTATTTACACACTGACACACAACACACAAATTATGCGCTTACATTGTGGGGGTGATTGCCAGGCACGGGCGCTGACTCTTAAAACCTCGCGGATCGCGGGTGCTCATGTCATGCCCATATAGGGGGGGGGGTCATATTTATAGCTTACTTCCTTTAATCCTGAAAATCGCATCTAAATGCATCCAGTACAATTCATTCTGAGCTCTGCTCGGTTGAAGATAGAGAAAACAAATTTTCTCACATATGAGACCTAGCTAGATCGATTTTTCGCTCCTGTATAAACCCCTATATTGCAACTTTCATCGAAATCGTTAGAGCCGTTATCGAGCACATGATTTTACTGTACTCATCATTATGAACAACTTTTACTATGAGACTAAACTTAAAATTTCGAAAAAAAAATCTGCTGTTCAGTACATTTATCTACATCAAACTCGTCGAAATGTAGGGAGCAGCAGATTTTTTTCGCAATTTCAGGCATAGTAAAAGTTGTTCATAATGATGAGTACAGTGACCCCTTAAGAGGATGTTGGTTAATAACCAATAACCCTGTATATACAAATATTGCTCATTTAATAGTATAGGTTAGAACTGTTATTTTACACTTACTTGTCAATAGTGCCTGACGGAAAGTAGTTTGTGCTGGCGAATCCGAAACCTAACTGCGAGCAAAGCGAGCTCGAACATGTTTGCAACCCGCTGTAAAAGGTTTTAAGTAAAGCAACCAACGTAATAACGTACAGTATACGACACAACTTAGATGTAGTATCGGCAAAATTCGTAAAACCGATCACGATTTCGAATCGAGCACCTTCAAAATAACCAATCTTTATTACTGCTTTAGGCGGAAATGATCTTTTCGCATACGCAATAACTTGTAAAGTCATTTATATATTCGTAAAATTGAAATGAATGAATACAACATTTTCAAATCTATGCTACATCTAAGTTGTGTCACACTGTACCTAAGTAGTTAGAAATCAAAGCCGATTGATTGATCGGTTTTGTTGTCTATGCTCATTGCTGCTCAGCACTCACTATTTACCTCTCGTGGGTGCTGGAGCCCCCGAGCACCCCCGGAGTCGGTGTCCCTGTTGGCAGCAGTGCTCATCAAACTGGAAGTGCTTAAAGGGTTACTAGGAACGTTGTCAATCGCAGCCTAATAATGGAGGCTAATGTAGGCTCATGTCAACTGTCCAAGGACATGGCTCCAGTCCTAGGACCCACTACCAGTGCGCTCGCACTTTCAATCCTATACTACAAAGACACAGTCATGAATTCTCCAAAGAACCGCATTTCCACAGAATAAGAACACACCCGACGGAATCTCTGTTAGTACTAAACTAGCTCTCCTACTGTTACTATCGGACAGTCCATACACGGACTAGAAAAAAAAGAACTCCGCGCCACGCGCATCGAAAGTGAAGCACCTTACCGATCTATATGTGCGTGATTTGAAAAGACGCCGTCATGTCACGTAATGGCGGCCGCCTGGTCGGTCGGCATACTATGATAATAATATATAGATCGTTTATTTATATAAATGGTGCAGATTTATAATAACATATAACTTAAACATTTAGAGGACAAACTTGCTCATTTTCCTGAACTAGGTAGAACCTGTGTTTCAGGCTAGAAACGTGCATAGAATTTTAAAATATAAAATTAACAACGGAGACTAATTAAAACTAATATTAACTAAAAAGACTACTCATGTTTTATTTACAAACAACGAGTAAATCCTCTGTCTCACTGTATGATATATTAAGTCAAAATTGCAGAATAATCTTTTTACAGTCGTAATTATTTAATTTATAGATACTTAATTTCCTATTTAATTTATTGTACAAAAATGGGCCTAAAAATGTATAAAATCTGTTTACAAAGACATATTTAGAGGATGCATTTGACTCAATACAATATCATTCCGTCTCTTATTAGTACTTGCAATGTTATAGGAGAGCATGGTGTGCTCCCCCCCCCTATCCCCTACTCGGTGAAGCTGTGCCAGCTGGAGGCACAGCTGAGCCTGTAGCACTTGTCCCCCCCGTCATGATCCAGCCTGCCCCGTCTGGCTGTCATATTATTATTAGCGACGCTCAGTCGACTAATAATTTACCTTAGTTTTAGGCCTGGCCGGGGGCTTTAAGTTCGCTTAAAGAACCCACAGGAAACGCCCGGTTGAGCAGTCTCGACCCTTAGTGGTCAACTGCGAGATGCCATATATAAATAACTAATAACTAGCATGGTGTGCTGTTTTAATACCAAGTACGATATGAAAAGCTGTCGAACAGTCAGCACGTTACAACATTTGTATAACAGATCTATAGGATAGAGAAAAGGATGGAAGTTTCCTACCTTTAAAATAGCTCTCTGAGCTCTTTCAAGAGGCAGCAAGTACGTTTTTGGTGCTCCACCCCATGAAGTAATACAGTACTGTATTACAGATTGACTTAGGGCCAAGTAAACTTGTGACAATAGTTTTTTATCCGCAATTGCTCGCAATTTTTAAACACAAAAATTAACCTGCGCACTCTTGTAACCAAACTGTCAATATGTAGTCTAAAAGAGAGCGACTCGTCTATTAGAACCCCGAGATATTTACAAGTTTTGAGGATAAACGGACACTTACACATGCTGACTGAGCGGAGTCCGCAATGATGGGCAGACACATGAATATATTTTGTCTTATAGGCATTTAATGTTAGTAAGTTGCTTTGAAGCCAGTTAGCCACAGTATTCAAACCTATTTGAGCATCGTATCATCTGCATACGATATAAGTACGTTATTAGTTTGTAACTATACGTATGTAGCGGTATTTTGAAAATATGTGTAATAGTTGTCTACTTTATCGCATTAGGTGTTAAACCTGTAAAGATAATTGTATGGTGGTGGGAATAAGTTTGCCTTTTTAAATATTTAAACTACACAAATCGTTTATGTAAATCAGGAAAAGGGTGGGGCCCAAAATCCTTCCCTGGGGAACACCAAACCCTATGTTTTTTGCTCGTCGCTAAAAATACTGTCAATTTTAACATATTGATATCGATCGTCTCAGTATTCGGCAAAAAGTTTCAGCGGCGTTCCCCTTATTCCTAAGGCTTCTAATTTGTACTAAAGCGTAGAAACGGAGACTGTATCAAAAGCCTTCGCCAGATCAAGGAATATACCCAGGGTCTTGTTTTCTTTACCAAGTTCTTCTGAGACATTATCTGTTAAACTGGGCACTGCCTCGGCTGTGGCTCTAAAACCAAATTGCGCAGATGATAAAAATCATTTTTCTCTAGATATTTAACTAGTCTACTGTTTATAATTTATTCTAGTATTTTAGATATAGAGGGCAGTAGTGATATTGGCCGATAATTGTTAACTAAGTCTTTGTTTCCGGATTTGAAGATAGAGATTACAATTACTTTTTTTAGGCATTTAGAGAAAATGCCTTCAGAAAAACACATACGAAAAATATGTGTTAAGGGAGGTACAAGGATATGCTTAAAGAGTTTAAGGGTCTTATTGCTAATATTTTCCCATCCAACAGCACAGTCATCTTTTAGTCCACAGATTATTCGGGTAATTTCGTCTTCGTCGGTCTCTAGCAAGGCAAAAGATTTTAGGGTACGGCTGTTTTCACCCTTTTGGGAAGAAGGTTGAACACAGTCAGATTTTGGAATCTGCTCAGCAAGAGTTTTCCCATCATTTACGAAAAAAATATTCACTTCGTTGGCTGACAGGATAGGTGAAGGATTAGAAAGCAGTAAACTCGAACTTGATTCGCGCTGATTTGACATAATTAGGTGACGTTTTTGATATGTTTCTAAAGTTGCTTGCTATTGTTTCTCGCTCTATTTAATTCATTTTTATCGTAATTTCTCTTTAAATCCTTTAGTAGGTTACAAAAATTCCTGTATCTGGTATAGGTGACTTTAGTGACGAGATTATCTGGGTCCCTCCTATATCTTTGATGAAGTTTATCTCTCTGTCTTATGTACCGAATTAGGCCAGGAGTAATCCAAGGTTTAATATTATAATTTTTCTTTTTTACTGTAATAACGATCGTGTTGCGTAATATAGCTGATTGAACATGTTTTATTAAATATAAAGCAAAATTAGCGTCAGGTGTAATGAAAACTGGGCTAAAATCATTGTTGCATAAATCATATTCAAGTTTGTTTATGTTTAGTTGCGTTTTGGTCTGTGGGCGATTTTGCTTAGGCAGTGTTAAGTTAAGGCACAGTAAAACTGCGTGATGGTCGGTAATTGTAGAGTTAGTAACAAGCGTAATAAACGGAAAACTGGATTTGATTATCATATGATCGAGGCAGGAACCGCTTTGATGAGTAGGCAGTGTATGTGCGGACAGAAAACCATAGCAAGAGTCTGCTCTTGCTATGGTTTTCTGTCCGCACATACACTAAGATAGTCTTGGATCCCTGCATTGCAGTTATCAGCGTTATTGTTTATATTTATATCTCCTGTTAGTATAACATTCTTAAAAGTGCCTACTGCTTGAAAAATTTGGTGTAAGGAAGCATGAAAAGCATCCAAGTTTCTAGCAGAAGGGGACCTATATATAGCAATTATTGCTGCGGTTGTACCAATTTTAATAATTAAGCAATTACTTTTACAGTCGTGTAGATTAGGTTCCTCGACTGTGACCATTAAAGAATCTTTTGAATAGAGAACCACACCATCATTTTGAAATGATATGATGCTATGATATATGCTAAATGCTAAATGATACGTTGTACTCCGGTATTACTGGGAGATTATCCTGGCGAATTGATAACCAGCACTCGGTTAGTATTATTATATCACAATTAAAGTTAAGTCTATGAAGAAAAATGTTAAAGCTATCCATGTTCTTATAAATACTACGAATGTTTTAGGTTAGTATGGTTAGTGACTTTTGATAAACGGAAAGATATTGTCTGCAGTACTAAACCTTACATGATTTTGAAACAGTCTGAAAACTGTTATCTATATCCGCAATTAAGGTACTATCCATAGTATAATAATAAAAAAAAAATGTAAATAAAAAGTAAAGTCTAAAATAAAAACAGGTATGTGGCGCTTTTAGGCGCCTTCATAATAGATTGCGTTGATATACCTGTTTTCGGCAGCCTTTTTAGCTGGACAATCTAGATCTCCCGTTTTGTGGCTCGCTGGTTTTTTGAAGCGCAGACATATTGCACATTTTGGCACTTCGGCTTTCTTTGTGCAGTCTTGAATGGTGTGCCCTTCTTCATCGCAATGACCACACGTAGGGGCAGTAACTTTGCAGAACTTGGCTGCGTGGCCGTACTGCTGGCACTTGTAACATCTGGTTACCAGAGTGATGTCTCGTATTGGGCAGGACGTCCAAGTAATAAATAATCGTGCCTGGGTGATCAAGGCCTTTCAAATAACGGCTGGAACTTCTAGTACATAATTGCAGTATTCAGTATCTTTTCTCCCAGATTTGTGGCTTAGTTTTAATGAGGTCATAAATGTACCTCGGGACATAGTCGGCAGTTGGTCAGCTAAATTTTGTTTCTTAGAGACATTTAAAGACCTCATTTTCAGTCATAGATGTGGGCACTCCAATTACTACAATGCGAGGTTTGCGCTTTCTGGGTTCGTCGACGGTAAGCTCTGACGAAGCAGTTTGGACTGTTTGCTTGAGTTTTTCCAGGTCCTCTTTAGTCTCCGTGCTGATTATGAGACCTCCTTTTCCGATTTTGCGTACGCCTCGTACTTTCAGCTTCATTTAACCTGGGCATATGATGTTCTGGACCATGTTCCTGGTTTCGTCACTGGTCTTTGAGTTGTCACATGGGAAAATTGGCACGGAGCTAAGTTGGTTCGGTCAAACAAAGTTGCTGGATCTCTTCTTCACCATATCGGCAAAAGATGTATCACTCGTCCCAGCTCCTTGCTTCGTACAGGACTCCTGAATGGTGCGGTTCATCTCTGTAAGACAGTCCGCTAGGTCTCGAGCTTCTGTCATGGTTTTAAGGGCGGTATGGGTTTGTATGGCATATGATTTCAGCGACTGGTATCGCACGGCCATTTGAGAAACTCCGTGTCCAACTTTTCGGCAAAGATTGCTGATTTTTAACTTTTGGTCCGAATTGAGTTTTCCATCATTAGCAATAGCACAGACCTCATTCAAGCATTTTTCAATGGACCCCATCCAGTTCAGGATTTCCGAAGTGGGGATAAGTTCAGCTGGGTTCACAGCCACTTCTTAGTTCTGCTTGGGTTGTTGAGGTGGTCTTGGTGTTGGAGTCGATGGAGGACTGCGCGATGTCAACCCGCTCCGAATAAAGGGGCTGCCTTCCATACTTCAGATTATAAAAATAGTATATTATTATAATCCACTCAGATCATCCTTAACATCACTTGATTTATAACACACGCTAGTACACTATAAAAACTGGGTCAGTATTTATGCAAGTATTAATTAATTAATTTTTATAATGCATTGATGTGCACGTTTGTATGCGTTGGCCGATCATCCAAAGCCAAAGTGATGTAAAGGTGTGTGTGAGGTACAAATCCCGGCATACTAACTGTGCTTCACTTTCGATATGCGTAGCGCGGAGTCCTTCTTTTTTTTCTAGCCCGTGAGTCCATAGAATATTTTGACCTAACTTCTTGTAGACTCAAGCTCAACAGGATGAAGCACAGTGTCTATAAATGTGATATTATCTCGAGAGTAATAAAAGAAACGCCACGGCCACATTTTTCCGGTTGACCTTCTTTCGAGGTTAAAAAATGTTTGCTATTCATATAGTTGAACTGCTGAAATCCCCACATAGCTGGCCAGCTTGTTCTATGTCATACTTACGTGCCTTGTTGTAATCATCTGTCTGCCCACAGTTTTTAACTTTTCGTATAAAGTGGTGCTGAACCAGCGATGCCATTTTGTGTCGCGTGGCGGTATCTCAAGAATAATAAGCACACCCCAAGGGCCCGCCCTGCACCATTCCACCCATCCCCCGCCCAGGCCCGCGTGCTCTGCATCGCACACCACACCGACACACGTCGCGTCTGTGTGCGTGTGCTCATCCCTGTCCCAATCAGTCCAATAGTGAATGGAAACCTGTACCATATTTCATTTAATCCCTGAGCTAGTTACATCGAAACGGGATAAAGATCCGGCATTATTTAATTAACATGACGTCGAGGCGAGCCGCGCCGACCTTTCTATTCTGATACTTCGGGAAAATCGTAAAAAAATGGATCCAAGCCGTATTTTTATTTTATTAAGTCTATTTGTTATTGGGTTCAGTGCAAAGTGATGTTAGCTTGCTTAACAAATAGCGTCGGTACTATAGCGCCACAACGCGAATCTTGCAGAAGGAGCACCGCATATTCTATCGTAGGTATACTGCTGTGCTTGCAGTGTGTGGAGGCAGTTCCGTCTTACTTAAGAATAAATATTTCTTGTACGCGACTTCATTCGGCTACAATCTATAACTCTCCGTTCAGGGATAGAGTGCCAATCTGCAATCGATTTATCGGACTCAGAATGACGGTGAAGATCTTGTTCACTCAGCCAATCAGTCAGACACGGAATTATTTCAAATTCGTAATAATATCGTAGGAAAGAGTGGGCCTACTGCAGGCGGCAGCCGGCCCAGTGTCCCGGTGCCGGTCGCCAGTCGCCGGTCGCCGCCCTCAGACGTGCCGTCGCCGCCGTGCAGGGGTTCGCCCCGCGACGTCTTCCCTCTATGTTTATTGACTTAATCAGTTATGTACACTGGCTTTCCTTATTTAGTCAAGTTTATTGATGTTATCTTAGGTGTATTCTGGAGTTTACAAGCGCAAAGCGCACTGGTGGCGTTTATTGAAAGCTAGGTAAACTATGAAAGAAGAACTGTTGTAATTGAAAATACAGCATACCTATAGTGACTAGCTAGGAGCAGAATAGACAGCCGCGCGCGCAGACTCTGTCGCCGAAGTCGCTAACGATGGGAAATTCTCAATCCTATGCCCGCGCACAGCCGCTTGACGGAATACTAGTCCAGGGATATTAGGGGTTTCACTTCGGAATGAGAGATAGTCAGCTATAAACTTGCATAAACCTTTATTTTGACACCCTAAATACTTGTACCAAAACCTACCTATCGTAGGGTGTCCGCGACTACATTATATTCCAAGGTCAAAAGGTCAAAAGATCGATTTTTTACACATTTATTGTAAATATCTCGTTTCCTATGGGTTTTGTGCTATTTGTATTTATTTTACATATTGTAGAGAAATAAATTTTCAACAAATGGAAGTCTAGCCATTCGGAGTCAATTGATATTGAAACTATTTCGAAATATTGCACCCATAACTGTGCTGTTGGACCTCGAAATTTCAATTCATCCAGTTTGTTAAAAAATTCTGAAGAAAATAGGTTCGAGTTACCTACACATCCTTCTACGTCTTCATAGGAAACACAAATCATTGATAATGCAAGTCGTAATAATGTATGGCCTCTGATGTTCTTGAATAAGCGTGAATAAATGTGAAAAAAATCGATTTTTTGACCTTTGACCTTGGAATATCTGTAGTCGCGGACACCTTACGATAAGTAGGTTTTGAGACAAGTTTTAAGGTGCCAAAATAAAGGTTTAGACAACTTTATAGCTGACTATCTCTTATTCCGAGATACTTGCCCTCCTTTGACTAATATTCTTGGACTATACGTTTTTTCTGCAGTCAGATGAAGTGGCGCTATTGCTCACAAAGTTGCGCTATTGCTCACTAAGAGGCGCTATTGCTCACATAGAGGCGTTATTACTCATAAAGCGGCGCTGTTGCTCACAAAGAGGCGCTATTGCACAAATATATTTACTAGCTTTTATCGGAATATACCCATAATATAAAGGCACAAAGTTATCTTGAACTGGTACCCCTTGTAAGCATGAATGGCAACACTTTAATTGAACCCTGGTGATGCACGATGGGCCATTGACTTGAGATTAGTATTGTTGGAGTACTCTGTTTGTATGGAGCCCCGGCGCCTGCCGCTCAGGCACCTCGCATGCCGCTGGCCGTTAGAGCCGTTTCGTTACCTCCAACCGGCGCGGCGGCTCAAGAAGCAAAAGCACGCCAACCATTGTTTAAAGTTTTTTAGCACCTAAAGTGAATAGAAGTGATAAGGTCTCATTCATGCAACCTTTTTGAAATCCAAAGGTCTTTTCTATGGAGTAGAACGTGGGAGAGAACAAGAAATTAACTATAATGAGTGTCAAACTGTGTCGGCTCACAGTACTTATACAGAAAGTTCGTATGCAGTGGGGGGATCGAAATGGTGGGTGGCAAATTAGCAATGTGTCGGTGTCTGTTTATACGAAAGCTGGGAACGTAAATGCAATAACTAACCCTAATTTATTTGTAATAAATAATAATAAACCTGTCACGTTGCACCATTGGTTTGGTGCTCGATGACACGACAACAACAGTGGTCTTCATTATTTCAGTCACGACAGTTACCTCAGTCACAGAACACCGAGCCAAATAGTCTTGAGAATAAAATGCTCGCCGTTTTTTGAACTGCATGCATTAGCATCTGCAACGCTTAATATAAATTGTATGCTATTGTATTTATAGCGGCGGCACTCGGCGACCGGCCGGCGACACGGCTGCGACACCGAGCGCACCGCTTCGCTGGCCGAATCTGTCGTCAATCTATGATGGCAAACTTCGACGACGTTTATCAACTTACTCAATTTATACTATTTCCAATCTAATTACAAAGTGAAGTGAAGTGTTCTTTGCAAACTTCATTGCAATTTGACTTTCATATAAAAATGAAAAATAAGAATGTTCACACTGAAGACACTGCCGAACACAATTTCCGTTTGTAGACTTTTTTTCTCATATCCGAGGCATGTCTCGATTAATCCTTGCATGAAATTTTAACAGCTCGGAAACTCCCATCCCGTCTGGATTCTGGAATAAATAACGAATCGCTCCAATTTGCAAACTTTTGAAAGACAACAATTATTTCAAGTGGCTGCTTGTTACGTTTTTTATTAGATGAGGCTCGGTGCGGCGCGCGCGCATCTCGCGGCAGCAGCAGCCGTTACTGTGAGCGATTTATTGCCACCATTGTTTACGTCGTAACGACACCGGCGTCACCTCTTAATTTGCTTGTTTTCCTGCGCTACTAATAGTGCAATGTTTACTAACATGTTCTCACGAAGTCCTCTTCAACCTCAATAACTTCGGCCTTCTTGTCTCTTTTCAAAAATGGATTTTTATAAATATCTTTCGTATTAACGAGTGGCGAAATATAACAAAATAAAGAGCAGTCTTTTTAAGCCAAACTTTCACCTCTATTGTAACAAACACATAACACGCTTGTATTGCTGAAGGATTAGCAGGGAGATGAATATATATATGGTGTAAGGGACAGCCCTCCGCAAACTAACAGGGTGCATTCAGCTCCTTATTTTGAATCATATTTCACCGGAAAATATCTCAGGAAAATTTTAATTCTTTTTATCATTTTTTCAGTTACTATTCCTTTATTTCAATGTAAAATTACATTCCCGTACGCAGCACTCCATTTATGCAAAAAAAAAAAAAACCAGCAATGTATGTTGGAATACTCTAACGAACGACGCGTGACTCACCGCATACCTATGACCTCCTCCCGAGTAATAACAGACGCTCCGTTTTGTGCACAAAAACACAAAGAAATCAGGTTTATTGGATTCCCATAACGTTCCTGAAATAACCTGAAGATCCTGAGGAGCCTGTGGCTCAGTAATAACAGCCGCACGGGTCGATCCATCAGGTTAAGCTACGCTTGCCGGGGTAGGTCTGTGGATGGGTGACCATCTTTACTTACCGAGACTCCTCCGTGCCTCGGAAAGCACGTTAAGCCGTTGATCCCGGCTGTCATTCGTGAATCTTTGACAGTCGTTACGGGTCGTCAGAAGCCCGAAAATCTGACAACCAGTCTTACCAAGGGTTATCGTATTACTCAGTAACTGGGTTGTGGAGGTCAGATAGGCAGTCGCTCCATGTAAAATACTGGTATTCAGCTGCATCTGGTTAGACTGGAAGCCGACCCCAACATAGTTGGGAAAAGGCTAGGCAGATGATGAACGTTCCTGAAATAATTTCATGTACCGGTCATCTTAGTACGATCATTGAGGTTCAGTAAACTAGAGCAGACATAAAAGCTTATTATATTAGTGAGGGTCTCGCTTGTTCTCTGTGAGGATGTCGTGTTCTCTCTATGAGGAATTAGTGAGGGTCTGGCATTCTCTCTGGTACATGAGTGTACGTCAGGTGATGAGTTGGTGTAACGAGTGCGACCTCGCCGCACTGCTTATGCAATGTGACCGCGCGCCGGTTAGCACGAACACGTTACTTTTAGCGATGGCGACGTCATCAGAGACATTTCATGCCTTTCAGAACATCGAATACCGAAAATTGTAATTATGTATAGTTGGACACCACTGAAAGGTTCTATCGATGTTCTAGTACCTAATCAAAAGACCAACATTATTATTTAATAACTTTATTTATTTTAGCTCCACTCATAAGTTTAACGTTAGTTTGTTTAGGTGAAGGTAGAAAGTGTCGCCTGAAATAATTGATTTATTATTATTATTTATTAAACTTTAAATTCGAGTCGTATTTCTTCGGAAGAGCTCGTGTTTGGCTTGAAGATGGAACTTTAAAGTTACTTCAAAAACACGTGATTACCCATTCGCTGCCCGGTTCCTATGTACGTAGTGTCTTGTACCTACCGCCGTAACACCGTCGTAATATTTTTGCAGTTAAATATTGAGATAAAGTTAAGTATTACTTTAACTAGTAACAGTTATTATCATACAACCTTTCATTTAAGCGCTTTTAGTAAGATATAGGTAAGTTGAATGTGACACTGCTTAAATAATTATTAATTCTATAATCAATCTGCCTAGCCTTTTCCCAACTATGTTGGGGTTGGCTTCCAGTCTAACTGGATGCAGCTGAATACTAGTAGTTTACATGGAGCGACTGCCAATCTCACTTCCACAACCCAGTAATTGAGTAATGCGACACCCCTTGGTAAGACTTGTTGTCAGACTTACGGGCTTCTGACCACCCGTAACGACTGTCAAAAATCCACAAACGACAGCCGGGACCAACGCGGCTTAACGTGCTTTCCGAAGTGCGGAGGAGTCTCAGTATGTAAAAATGTCACTCATCCACGGGTCAACCCCGGTAAGCGTAGCTTAACTTGATGCATCGACTCATGCGGCTGTTATTACTTAGCCACGAGCTCCTCCTCAGTAGGTATTAATTCTATAAAATGTATGAAAAATGTTTTCCACAACTTTTGGCGTCCACTAGTCGACACCGCCATGCTGGTTCAAATGAAATTTAAAAGAACTTGCAGGAACGTGACATTTTCTTTCACCAACTTGAAATGTTCATCGCTGAAGATGGCCGCTATTCCAATTTCCAGGTGCTTCGTGCTGCGGAAAGTTTTAATTTATTTTTACCAACAGCTGAATAGTTGAGATAAATAGTTGGGACAGAAGTGCAATTTGATTACCTAAGTGCGATGTATACTCGCCCTAGAATAATAATAATAAGTTCAACTTGAGCGCCTGCGCTCTCACAAGCCGGACGTACATATTCAATGATTACTATTATTTATTTATTTATTAGTCAGTAGTACACTTACATTTTATACTTACACATTTAAGTTGGTGCAAATATATTCTCATTAGAGTTTTACCGTGCACCAAAGTCATCGACCACATAACTTAGATAATTAAAACAAACTTAGATTCTTATTTAAAATGAATCAACAACAAAAATAAAAATGAGGTTATTACATGAAATATTTATATGTATACTATACCTACTTATAGGAACCAGTCTAACCAAGGGGTATCGCATTACCCAGTTACTGGTTTGTGGAAGTCAGATAGGCAGTCGCTCCATGTAAATGTGGGGGGGTACCATAGATAGGGGGTACCCTCAAGACAACCATGTTGCGTTTAGAGAGGGCACAGAGAGCAGTGTTACAGTTACTCCCGAAGAAACCTATTCGATTTCCGACTACTGAATTATATTCACTTTGTGAGGTTCTCGCAGTACGACAGCTGTGCTTACTACAAACGGTGCTTAAGAAACACCACCGTTTGCTGTACGACCCTCAGTACCTCACTAAAAAGCGTCGTTCTGATATTATTTGCAAGACTGAGCTCTGCAGGTTTGTGATAGTAAGTCGCCACTTCAACCATATTAGCTCTAAGTTTTATAAATAGAAGAATTAATATTTACCCTTTAACAAGGAATTTACTGAGAAAAAAAATTACAGACTGACTTAAATCCATGTCCTATGATGAAACTGAACAACTTGTGTTATCATAAATAAATTCTCACGCTAGCGGTCTCTCATAATAATAGACAAATTGCACAGCTTACACATACACACACCCCCACACACCCACACACACACATACATATATAAACACTCTCAACCTCACTTCCACTCCACATCACTGGGTACTTAAAAACTTATAATGATTTTTCTTTTGTAATTTTTATTTTTATTAGGACTTTATTATAGATGTGAAAGCATGGAACAAAAATGTCTTCCTTGTAGGGACTTTGTGTTGGGCGTTGACAGCTGCGCCACAGTATTTTACTTTTGTAGCTAGCTGTCTTCGTGTCTATTGTTATGTTTAATACCTAAAAATTGTTCCTAATAAACTTTATTTATTTATTTAAAGTACTGGTATAAGCTGCATCCGTTTAGGCTGGAAGCCGACTCTAACATAATTGAGAAAAGGCTAGGCAGATTGATTTAAGTGAAATATTTATCTATTACTAAACAAACGAGCGAACATCGGTGACCGATAAGAATAAGAATAAGAATAAGAATAATATTTATTACACACACAAGATTCATGATAGGTACACAAAAGCAGATGTACCTACAAAACAACAAAACACAGATATCTACATAAATCTACACAGATTATGTAACCCTGTCTCCTAAAATAGGTAGTCCTGTATCTTAGGAGACCGATCTAGACTGTCTTTACAATAAAAATTGGTGGAGTAATGTGATTTCGATTGATACAGGTTGTTCCTAAAATATTTTATTAATAGTTAATTTTCATGGACGTATAGTCATCATCACCATCTCCCTGCCCTTATCCCGTGTTACTTGGGGTCGGCGCAACACGTTTCCTTCTTCCATTCTCCTTGTATGTATATTGATTTTTTTTTTTAATCACTGCGTTTCATTGGAAATGTCAGTCAGTCTAGAATACCTAGGTATTCGGTACGACTCTGACAGCATATCCTATTAACAGTTGAAATTATACACAACATCACGCCTTATTTCCCCGAAAGGTTAGGCAGACAGGCAGGCATAGGTCAAATTTCGCCAGTTATATTTAAGTTCCCTGTGGCGAGCCGATTGCTACAGTTGTAAATAGTTGTAGGAAATAACAGCCAATAATCAAATCAATTGATAGTACCTGGGCGACCGAGCTCTGCTCGGTTGAAAATAGAGAAAACGAATTTTCCCAGAAATGAGACCTAAATAGATCGATTTTTCGCCCGTGTAAACCCCTGTAATGCAACATCCATGGAAATCGTGAGAGCCGTTTTCGAGAACGTGATTACAAATATTGCTCATTAGGAGTATAGGATTTAGAGATGAGAGTGACAGCAGATTAAACTGAATTGGATGAGGTATTAAAGTCCTGCATCCCATGTATCACATTAATAGCTCTTGAAGCATTCAATTTGGTTGATATCAGAGGATTTTTTTTTTCGCTGACGAAATACTTTCTTAATCTCTGTTTCTTGACAATTTATTAGTTAATGATTGATTGATTTGTAAAAACTAGCACCTAAGGCCCTCTATTATATCTAATACTAGGTTTTTTTTTATTATTAAACCGTGTTTCTGAACTCAATAAGTTTTAATATATATTTTTTTATTTTTTTTTTTATTGAAATGTAACGTGGCCTTGATGTGGCGTGGTCGAGACATTGTACAATGTTTATTGGCACTGCAACGCTTAGTATGGTGCACATAGCACTGCAACAGGAGCTTTGCTGCTCTTACGCATATCTTTTTCATTTTCCGCAACGTACCTAATTTATAAGTATCTACGTACATATTATAGTACCTAAGTCGTCAAGGAAGTTTTATCAGTTTCAATATTGACTTCTGCTTTTCCGGATAGCGATTTGAATAAAAATGATAAGAAAGATATTTTTGCGTTGTTATCAATCACGGTCGCTGTGATATTAGACTGTAAATTGTAAGGAAGTTTAGCCGCAGCGAAACAGTAGGTAAGTTGTGCCGCGTGGCGCGATGTTTGGCAGTTACCTGAACACTTACAAACTCATCTGCCGAACATAATTAAGTCTCTCCGCTAGCTACTACTACTACTACTGCTCGATGGCTACATCGATGCACCAACTTGCTCAGGGACTTTGTTATTACTAGACTGTAATACTGCTCGAGCGCTCGATAAGACCTAATAAGGAAGATCAGATAGGTACAGTTCTGGGCACTCAAACAGTACCAGAAACTAAATGGGGTAGGCGTTGCATATGAAAATAAGAAGCAATATTAAATTGAGGAGCTCGTGGCTAAGTAATAACAGCTGGACGGGTCGATCCATCAGGTTAAGCTACGCTTGCCGGAGTTGGTCCGTAGATTGGTGACCATCTTTACATACCGAGCTCCTCCGTGCCTCGGAAAGCACGTTTTGCCGTTGGCCCCGGCTGTCATTCGTGGATCTTTGACAGAAGTTACGGGTCGTCAGAAGCCTGAAAGTCTGACAACCATTCTTACCAAAGAAGTATCGTATTACTCAGTTATTGGGTTGTGGAGGTCAGATAGGCAGTCGCTCCATGTACGATAGGTACTGGTATTCAGCTGCATCCGGTTAGACTGGAAGCCGACCCCAACATAGTTCGGAAAAGGCTAGGCAGATTCATTGATTGATTTTTCGCTACCTATTTAAGTATTTCAAGAGGACATGCACCACATTGACTGTCACATAGCTGTTGATTTATGAAATATCAATCGCCGCATATTCCATTTTCTACCATATTAACATCCCTCATTACATCAGTAAAAGAACATACCTACTGTCAGTCTGCCTAGCCTTTTCCCAACTATGTTGGGGTCTGCTTCCAGTCCAGCCGGATGCAGCTGAATATCAACATTTTACATGGATCTGACCTCCGCAACCCAGTAACTGGATAATACGATACCCCTTGGTAAGACTGGTTTTCAGACTTTCGGGCTTCTGACGATCCCTAACGACTGTCAAAGATCCACGAATGACAGCCGAGACCAACGGTTTGACGTGCTTTCCGAGGCACGAAGGAGTCTCGATATGTAATGTTGGTCACCCATCCACGGATCAATCCCGGCAAGCATAACATACCTGTATCTAAAAAGCCTAAACAGCTATACAAGTATCACACAAAGCAGTGGCTTATTGTTGTGTTCAACAGATTGTCGCGGTCCAGAAAAAGAGAGTAAAAAATTTTTTTTTTTAAACTAATTCTAAATTCGCTTGCCAGCCTGCATGATGTAGGCTTCCTTTTTGCAGACAATATTTGCCATCCAGAATCTACGAAATATAACATGTGGTCTGAGACGGACTCAACTCTCAGATATTAGTCGTGCGAGGCACATGAGCAAATATTGAGTCCGGGGCGATCCTCGACGCTTGGAAGATAAAACGTCGAAAGCTTGCGCTAGCGCTTAAATACTTGTATAAATATAAAAGTCACATGAGTCGTCAAACCCGCTAGCTGCCCGCGCCGCCGCGACTAACACAAATGTTACGCCACGATCCTATGTTTTACGAACATGTAAATATTTTATTGTTATAAAAAAATGCGTTCCGCACAGCGGGCGCGTGGCACGTGGCACTAATGACACGCTGGCCATCGGGAGCGTTTGATAAGTAAAAGAGAGCTCGTCGCAGTCCCCGTGCTGTGCGCTTCAAAATATTGCTGTACCTACCCAAGGTTTTAAATGAACTGGTGTACCTTCTTACCTGCCCAGTCGCAAATAGTTACATTTATCCTACAGGGTGATTTGAAATTTGACATACTCCTTCAAGGACTTGATAGTGTGATTCGAGAAAACGAAATTTTTATGTATTTTTGAAAATTTCCCAGAATTCACACCTTAATATCAAATATCACTTATATCTAAACTCTCCAATTTAACGGACTTCATTGATGTTTTTATCGGGTACCTAATACTTTATCAAACATTTCGATGTAACCGAAGTGTACCCTTACAATCGTCACCTAAGGCCGCAACACTGTGCCGCCGTGGTCACGGGTAGTTCCCTGGCACGGGCAACTGAAGGAACACGGGTGGGTTCAGTAAAAGTCTGACACGCCCTCCCGCTCTGGCCAGAGCGGGAGAAGTCATTTAATGATTTCCCATCCACAAAAAAAAAAAGTCGCAACACTGTCAAAGGTGTGACGGTACATGAAAATATATGATAAGTTACAGGAACCTACTAAGACTTACAAGCCTATCAGACCCTACGATCCTAAGCCCTATAACCCCTACATCCCTAACCTATCATATACCTAATATGTGATAAATAAATATATAAATAAATTCAGGATGTCTGCACCATGCGACCTAACGTTACAGACGGACAGTGGACACAAAGTTTCTCAAGTTAACTCTTAAAATGTCGATTGTACACCATGTGTACAGATAACAATAGAATTTCAATTGTGTCTGCTAATTGGCGCGCGACGGGTTAAAAGAAGGCAAAAGTTTATTAACCATTTTCAAAAGTCATCTATGTGTTTGAACTTTGACACCAGTTATCTCAAAAATTTAGTATCGTATGAAGTGTACAAATTACGGGGCAGACTTCCTCATTTAATTAGCTGTCTAATGAGGTACAAAGGTTAAAAAAATATTTAGAAATGGCCGATGAAACAGTCGATAAAGCCGGCAAAGGTCGAATTTTCAAATTGGTTCAATTGGTTCATGCCATCCCACTAACTTCTAACCTCGCAGCAATCCATCACACGGTCATCATAACCGGTCACAAGTCGCGGAGTGGTTTTTAAGTTTTTATCATGACTCACGGTCTGCTTGTCACTTAGCTTCTGCGAGGTCGCCTTACCGTCCTCTAGATATGTATAATGTTTTGGGGTCACATTGTGTACTCGATACCGGTGACTTCAGTAGAAGTACTAAGGCAAAGAATAATACATGCAGCGGAACATATACTTAATAAACTAATTTCACTTCAAAGTTACCAAGACAGAAATGAGTAATGATTAAGGGCTTGTTTCCATTTTTTTTTTTTTTTTTTTTTTTTAATAATAATAATATTTAATAATAATTATATTTTAAACAAAACGTTAAGTAAACAATTAATGCAATGGTTCACTTTTTAGGGTTCCGTAGTCAACAAGGAACCCTTACAGTTTCGGTATGTTCCCACCGTCTGTCTGTCCGTCCGTCCGCATCTTAGCTCACATACACTTAGTACTAGAAAGCTATAATTTGGCATGGATATACATATTCATCACGCCGACAAAGTGGTAAAATAAAACCATGGAAAAAAATTTTTTTAGGGTACCTTCTGTACACGTAAAATGGGTTTTTTTTTTCTCGTCTATCCCATGGTGTGGGGTGTTCTTGGACGGGTCTTCCAAAAACATTGCGGGTTTATGAAAATAATTTTTCGATTTAGGGATCCGTTTCTGAAATATTAAGCTTTAAAGTGCTATTTTTTGTTAGAGTCTAGTGTGTCCCTGCCAGCTAAACAGATAGTTTTGGTTGGGTGAAAAAAATCATAGTAGTAGTACGAGTATATATAACGAAGTTAAAAGGAAAACTATCACAGCTAAATAGGCTTTTCAAGTTTACGAGTAATAGTCAACCAACTAATAAAATGTACTTGGAAAAGTAAAAATTTCGCACAAATGCCATTAAAAATTACTTAGTTGTTAGTTGTGTAAAATAGGTATTAAATATAACTTTATGAACCATGTAAAAATATACAGAAATAAATTCATAAGATTCTTATTAATATTGATTTCTAAATTAATAATATTTACGCTTGAATAACGAGCCCACCGCCCGGGCCGGGCCGTGTTACTGCTCGTGGCCCGACACGCACTTGGCCCGTTTTTCAACAATTGCCAATTCTATCTTTTTCGGCATTATCGACTATGGGCCTCTCTAAACTTTTTGTTTACTTAGCAAGCTTTTAGATTAGCTTGCAAATAAAAGCAATGAGAAGAAGTCGTAATTCATAAAATATGATGCAATCTGGGAAATTTTCTGAACCTAAGGTTAATGTCATCAAAAATAGAGGATATTTTTCAACAGCCCCAAATTACAAAGTATGTAGTGTGCTGTATGTTTAAATACACGCAAACGCGATAAATGAATCGTGACCAGCAAATAAATCTGTTTGTCATGTAAAAAAACTTTTTTATAAAAAAATACAACCGACTTCGAAAAAGAACACTACAAAGTGAAAAATAACTTCCGAAATTAAAGTTATTTTTCACTTTGTAGTGTTCTTTTTGGAAGTCGGTTGTATTTTTTTGTAAAAAAGTTTTAATTTTTCACTTTTTAGTTGTGGTACCTACCCCACACAAATTTATTACCACTACCTGCAAAACAAACTAGAACATCATCCATATAAAAGTGGGGAAAAAATACGTATTATTCAAGCTAACTCAAAAACTACCCATGCAAAGTTAATCAATTTTATACGGGACCAACTTTGATGTATACCCTCTCGAATAAACCAAACATTTTTCAAATCGGACGACTATGTAAAAAGTTATGCGTGAATACATAAAAAAAAAAAAACTTACGTGTCGAATTGAGAACCTCCTCCGTTTTTTTCGTCGGTTAAAAAACTTAAAATTCACTGTGACCTGGTCATGAGGACCTGGGTGCCAGACGTGTGACGTTTTTTTTTAACTTAAGTACCTCGTTACATAGCTGATTAAACGAAGATGTCTTTCCCGTAATTTAAGGAGTAAAATTTTGAGATAACTAGTTTCAAAGTTCATGTGCTATCGGAGAAACACATCTACATATACAGCGCAAGGACTATTCTTGCTTGCCGCGCGGCCGCTTGCTAGCAGATGTGTTCATCGTGTGCACGGGATTTTGTTTTCAAATTGGTCAGATGTAAGTTTCCTCGATAGTACCTACCTATACCTAGATGATTTTTGAAAATGATTAATAAACTTCTTCCTTATAGATTACATCGAAAGGTTATATAAAGAAGGTATTAGGGTACCTACCCAACTGCATATCGATGAAGGCCATTCAATTTGAGTTTCGAGAAAATTGTGTCAGTGACAAATTTTTACAAATTTTCAAAAAAATTGTCTTTTCTCTAATCCCATAAATTTTCGCCTAGGCTTTTAAGCTTATTTGTTGCAAAATTGAAGAGCTCGTGGCTAAGTAATAACTGCCGCACGGGTCGATCCATCAGGTTAAGCTACGCTTGCCGGGGTTGGTCAGTGGATGGGTGACCATCTTTACGAGTCTCCTCCGTGCCTCGGAAAAAACGTGGTTAAGCCGTTGGTCCCGGCTGTCATTCGTGGATCTTTGACTGTCGTTACGAGTCGTCAGAAGCCCGAAAGTCTGACAACCAGTCTTACCAAGGGGTATCGTATTACCCAGTTACTGGGTTGTGGAGGTCAGATAGGCAGTCGCTCCATGTAAAATACTGGTATTCCGCTGCATCCGCTGCATCCGGTTAGACTGGAAGCCGACCGCAACATAGTTGGGAAAAGGCTAGGCAGATTAATTGTTGCAAATGGATCACACTATCACGTACTGGAAGCAATACGTGAAATTACAAGTCACCCTGTAACTCTAAAGCAATATGCTTACAAATCAACCACTAACACTTACCTACTTACCTAATTTCGAAAATATTTTGTGCAAATGCTTAGCACATTGTTGGTTTTATCAATACAGGCCTGACCTTAGCTTTTAGTAAGTAAATTTTTTAGACCGTGGCCTTAAATTTTTTATTATATTTTACCAAAATAACATCACCAAACCAACCGTTTATTTGATAAAGGTTGTTTGAATAGAAAACTATGAATGTTTCAGCGCTGGCATGTCATAGTGCCCACAAAGTGCTTTGGATACTTTATTATTAAGGTTTTGTAGCTCCGAATTAAAAAACAAAACCCTTACAAGATCAGTCGTGTCTCTCTTTATGGCTGTCTGTCTCTCTGTCTCTCTCTCTCTCTCTCTCTCTCTCTCTGTCCGTCTATCACAGCCGATTTGCTCTGAATCTACTGAACCGGTTAAGTTTGGTAAATATCACGTATGAATTTGTGTGACCCAAACACGAACCTGTAAAGTAAATAAATAAATTTTGAATATGGGGTTAATTTTTGGATAAAAAATTAGAATTAAAAAAAAAAGTTTTGCAAACTGTACCGTGTGACGTATCAAATAAGATAGGTTGTTATGAGAATTTCAAATAGGTTTTTTTTTTTTGTAATTCTATAATAGTTTTAAAGTTATTAAAGAAAATGTAACTGCTGAGCCTAATATTATGAAAAAAATACAGATAATAGTTCTATATGATTACAGGACTTATAGATTATTATAAGGTAGTCTATGCATGGTCTTGAAATAACATGGTAAAGCACTCAATATTGTGCGTACAAAACATTCGCAGTGAATGTATGAAGAACAAGATTTTCAACTGAAATGTTAAATTTGTTCTTAAGATAAATTCATCCCAACTACGGAACCCTTCATTGTGCGTGGTCCGACACGCAAACCCTTAATTATGCGTGATCCGACACGCACACGCCCGATTGTTTTTCATTTAAAAATTTTCTTTCTTTTATCTTTTCGGTCCAAACATAAAATCCGTTTGAGTGTAATTACTTTATGCGCTGGTTGAGCGTTAGCGGCGCCCGCGCGGGCGCGGCGCTTACAATTTTTTTGAATTCATTCATTTGATTTTACGTATAGCAAAGAGCAAAGCGGTATCAGAGCGGTATTTAATTCACTGTAAATGCTGATTTATTTATAAAATTGTAATCAATTGTTATTTCACAACATAAATGTATCATTTCTCTATGATTATGTATTAAATAAATGTCAGAGTTTTTCGATGTTTGAACATCTAACTGCATTGGATTGCGAAAGTTTAAAGTTTATTTGTGTCCGTTTTGTAGGCATCGTTCTGTACGTTGAATGTAGATCATGACCGATTTAGCACCAACTAGTCAAAAGGCGTCAAGACAAAATGTTGCGATGGAGACGCGGCACCGCGGTACGGTGAGGCGCGTGCGGCGTGCGACACATGCCGCGACACAAATAGATGTCTTGTCATAAGACCAAAGGGCCTAGGCAGCGGTAAATTCAACTATAGCTGTGCAGAAACGTTGACTAATGTATTAACAGCATCAGGGACACAGGGGCACTGACACATGTGACGAGGATCACGGACAGACACGTGCTTATTATACTGTCATACGGCCTGTGATCTGCAACGAAATTACTCTTAAAATAGTAACTGAATGAATCTGAATCTACCTAGCCTTTTCCCAACTGTGTTGGGGTCAGCTTCCAGTCTAACCGGATGTAGCTGAATACTAGAATTCATAAAATAATAACTGATTGAATTATAATGGAATTGCTCCAAAGAACACTGGACACACTCTGTGATAGAATTACGGTTCTATATAGTTATACTATGCCTGCAGCATCAGTAATATTTAGTTCAGTTCAAAACTGTCCCTGGGTACGAGTATCTGCAGCTGTGGAGTCAGAGACCTACCCTCGACGTAGGATAAGGGCTACGATGAGAGTGAAGGCCGCGGTTCAACACTCTGCGCTGAACGATGGAAAGTTCTGTCGTTGTCATTAGCACCGGCGCCGTTGACAGAACAGCGTATATTTAGAGTCGTCTGTCATGCGCTGAGCCGCTATATTAAGTTTCAATACATTAGTATTAATAGAAATGTCTTGCTTGGTATGTTCCTCTAACTTCCGCGACTCCTCACAGCGTTTACACCGCTTCAAATATTATCAAGTTTAATTAATTCACTCCCAGTATCCGCTCTCATGTACCGTAGGTATCTTGAAACTGTTGAATTAAACAGTCATCTTTATTAGGTATCGAAGAAATCAATATAATCTCCATCTGATTGAGTTGAAATAGTTAATTAGGAGGAGGTTCTTAGATCCCTATAAGTAAGCCGTTTTTACATAATTCTATGGCAACATAAAAACCTAAATATAAATCAATCTACCTAGCCTTTTCCCAACTATATTGGGGTCGGCTTCCAGTCTAACCGGATGCAGTTGAATACCAGTATTTTACATGGAGCGACTGCCTATTCTGACCTCCACAAACCAGTAACTGGGTAATACGATACCCCTTGGTAAGACTGATTGTCAGACTTTCGGACTTCTGACGACTCGTCGTAACGACTGTCAAAGATCCACGAATAACAGCCGGGACCAACGGCTTAACGTGCTTTCTGAGGCATGGAGGAGTCTTGGTAAGAAAAAGTGGTCACCCATCGACAGACAACATAACATAATTATAAATACACATAATTAATTATCTAACAGTTTTGAAATAGTATTTAGTAACAATATCATGTATAAAGAGAGAAGAATAGCTTTAATAATTGGTCCGCATCGCTCGAAAAGGTTGGTAGCACTGCCACGTTGAATCGCAATGCTGATTCTTTGGCCGAAAAATAGGCCCGCCCTCTGGTCACGTAGAGTCCACCAGCCGCTTGCCGATATTCCAATAGACTAGGTAAGCACTCGGCTTTAACATTTAACTCTCAATGAGGGTTTTATACTATGTTTTTGCGTCGGACAAAAAATCGTGGTAATTCTCAGTTTTTAGTGTTTATTCTCTCCGACATTCTCATTGATTCTCCCATTTAGTGGAGTTAGTCAAGCACTATGTGTTCATTCTTCATAAAATACCCATATAAGCTTATGTTCAATAGTATATAATAATTATGTGCTGCTCACTCAGAGGAGCGAGCCGTGTATCAGCATCTTAGATTTAATTTCGTAGATGTCGCCGCGAGCTCCCGCGGCCGCGCGGGCTATATAGTATTATTCGTTCTGTTGCGAAAGAGACTTGTCTGGCTCTTCTTGCCAACCAGGAGGTACATACAGAAGTATTGTTCAGGAAATAGTGTTATAAGGAACCAGACAGTTGACATGGAACAGTAATAACACGCAAAATTAAAATTGTTCTCTATTTCATTTGAAAATGAATGTTTATGTAAAGATTGCCTGATTCTTGTTTTTTAAAGTATTCGCTTAAAAAATAAATAAAAATGAAAAAGCCTTTTAATTCATGCGAACGCATGAATTAAAAGGCTTTTTCATTTTTATTACACAACTCATGTAAAAATGTTAAATGTTTTGATGAGTTGTGTATGCTAAAGATAATTGATAATACAATGAAATGATTTAAAAAGAATTGTTATATTTGTTGTCGGTCTAACATTTCATAACAGTTAGTCTTCTCTTACCTAGAGAAAATCTTGTTGAGCTACTTCTGGAGCTTGACTTCTGCACTTGTATTCAATGCTCGTAGTGGAGGATAAAATAAAATTACGTTAAGAGGTAGTTCGGGGCACCGGCGCCTGCCAGCCCGACTGCTGTCCTACGGGACACCTCATCCATAATGCAGGGCTCTGCCCCGGTGCCATGCACCGGTGGGCGACAGTCATTTACAACCAGTGCACTAAGCACACCTCTCTGCACGTAGTCCATTACTTAATAATCATAAAATTAAAACTAAAATTCGATCTTTAGAGAATTTATAATTGTACAAGTGGGAGGAGGAGCTTGTGGCTAAGTAATAACAGCCGCACGGGTCGGTCCATCAGGTTAAGCTACGCTTGCCGGGGTCGGTCCATGGATGGGTGACCATCTTTACATACCGAGACTTCTCCGTGCCTCGGAAAGCATGTTAAGCCGTTGGTCCCGGCTGTCATTCGTGGATCTTCGACAGTCGTTACGGGTCATCAGAAGCCCGAAAGTCTGACAACCAGTATTACCCAGTAATTGGGTTGTGAAGGCCAGATAGGCAGTCGCTCCACGTAAAATACTGGTATTCAGCTGCATCCGGTTAGATTGGAAGCTGACCCCAACATAGTTGGGAAAAGTCTAGGCCACAGAAATCATTATTTAGATAACTGTGGCAGATTGATTATAATTGTACAAGTAGTTTCGCCAATGTTTTGACATCCTCTCACTACAAAGTGCAATTTATTTTTTTACTGTAAACATATCCATTACTTTGATACGTAGTAGAGGTTTCTTGCAGTGATTCGGTATATATTTATAATCATATCTCGTTCGGTACTTATCTATTACTGGTGAAAATTTATGTAAATTGTAAACTTGGAAGTAGGTCGTTCTAAGAACTGTATCGTTTTACAGAATTTGGTACCTATACAGTGTGTCCGGACATGGACTAGCGAAAATTAAGGGGGTGGTACAGACGATCAAACTGAACAACTTTCTCCCGGGGACCAACATCGTAATCGTGAAAAAAAAATCAGTCATCCCATACAAAACTTCAATACCTACTCGGCCAAATGTATGGGACGACTGATTTTTTTTTCACGATTACGATGTTGGTCCCCGGGAGAAAGTTGTTCAGTTTGATCGTCTGTACCACCCCCTTAATTTTCGCTAGTCCATGTCCGGACACACTGTATACATATTATTACACTTTTCAAGTTGACACAAAAGGAGCGAATTGGGATGGGAGTATGGCGCACATGTGTCGCTGGTCACCGAGCTTGCTCTCATGAACTGAGTCTATTGGGGACGACTGGACGAACCTAATCTTATGTTTTAGGGTTCCGTACCCGATGGGTCCAAACGGAGTCCTATTGCTGTCACTCACGTGTCCGTCTGTATGTCGTCTGTCACACAGGCTAAACAGCCACATGGTCGGAGCTACACAGTCTTCAAATTTTCACAATATAAGCATCCTGTTGACCCGAAACCATACAAATTATCAAAAAATATTTTTAAATGTTTTTATTGGGTGCTCCCACACAGCTAAAGGGGTATCGTTGTTTAGAATTCGTTGAGCCGATAATACTGTATTTTTGTTTTAAAAAATATTGGAAAACAAAGGAATGAGAAGCCACCAAAGTCAGCTTCTTTTTAAAAAATGTTTGGAAAAAAATTTTAACTTCCCATTGACCTATGAACTTGAAATTTGGTGATAATATTATTTATTATTATGTATATTTTACTAACTAATACCAATATATTGATAAATCAGGTTTGGTACGGAACCCTACATGGGCGAAGTCCGACACGCACTTGGCCGGTTTTTTTTTCCCAGTCTAGGTACCCCGGGCTAGGAGGGTAACGTCTTTGGCTCTTTATTTGTAGGTACTGTTATAAAACTGTTTCATAAAAACACATTGTAGTAGATGCTGTAAAATAAATGGAAAACACGTACTTTTTGCTGTTTCTTTGTTTAAAACAACTTTGCAGAGTTCGTCCTACTTGTAGATGAAGGAACTAATAACAATCTTCATTTTAATTCTTAGTTATCTCGTTTTGCATTGAAACTTTAATTAAATAGTTGGTTACTTAGAATTACGGGAAGTAAATAAGAATAAACTAATATTATTAGGCTTTTTGTACTTTTTAATAGTAATTTATTATTTGTAAAATTTATTCTAGTACAGGTCATTAAATTAGAATTAAACTTACATTGCTCGTATAGTCATGGTAGAAATACTTTTATAATATTTATACCAATATTATAAAATTCGGTCAGCAACAGAAGTCAGTTAACACTGCTACTTTTTGATATCGTCTAAATTAACACAAAATTATATGATGACCTGCTTTTTAGCATTTCATTAATTAGATAAGAGTTAATTTCTTTAAAATTTACATCTCTCCCGATTTTAATGAAGTATTTTTCTGAAAAATTAAAATTTAGGAAACTCCACTGTTAATCGACTTTTGTTGCTAGCTGTACAATGTTTTCCGTTTTCTTAAACATTCGTCTACAGTTAAAATCTCTTAATTGAAGGTTAGTTAACAGTTTCATACTCATATAACTTCATACTGCAGTTTGCGTCTGATCTTTTTAACCGATGACAAAATAAAAGGAGGAGGTTCTCAAGTCGACGTGTACCTGTACATAATAATATATATTTTTTTATGTATGACCACGCATAAATTTTTACAGAGTAGTCCGATTCGAATGACTCTTGTTTTATTCGGGAGGGTATACCTCGCAGTTAGTCCCATTGTCAAATTGATTTGCTTGGGCAGTTTTTGAGTAAGCTTCAATACATATAGTACGTATTTTTCACACTTAGTCTATGTGGGTAACGTTATAATAATTTCCTGTCACTGTAATTTACATAGTAGCTAGTGGTATTCGAATTTGTGAGGAGATATCAAAAAAAAAAAAATAAAAAAAAAAAACTCTTTTACATTAAAAACAACCGACTTCCAAAAAAAAAACACTACAATGTGAAAAATAACTTTAATTTCGGAAGTCGGTGGCAAAAATGAAAATACAAAAAAAAATATGAACCAATTTTGATGATTCTATCACTAACGTGATCTACATACTTTCAGGAAGATTTTAGCATATAATACATTATGTAATTATTCTTTTGTACGAAGTTATAAGCATATGCACTGTATCTCCGGCATTTCTACGCGGATTTTGATGAGTCTTCTTTTCGTCCGATTTGGGCTTACCTACTTATGTAATTGTATATTCAACTAAAAATGGAAAAATAAATTTACTTTAAAAAAAGTAAAAACCGACTTCAAAACAAAAAACGAATAAAATAACTGTCATAAAACACTTCAGCTTCTGAAGTCGGTGTCTTCAATTCTTTAATGCACTTTAGCTTGTGTTTGTGTTAGAAATATTATTCGTTTTTGATTTTGAAGTCGGTTTTTACTTTTTCAAAGTATATTTATTTGGAAGTCAGTTGTTTTTTTTTGTAAAAAAGTGTTTTTTAATACTTATTTATTTCAGCTGTAACAAATATTAGCTTAGTGTACAAGAGTTATTAGTATTTATGCAGCTAGCATTAATTTAATAGAGGCAGTGAAGCCGCGTCTATCAGCCGCGGGTTCCCGGACGATGGCAGTTCGTGATTGGATTACATCCGCAGTTCCGCTCGCCCGGCTGGACCTGACTGCCACCAGGCATCCGACGCGCGATAGCACAGATGTTATCTGCTCTCCCAACCAGCTGTCTGAGCCTCCGCAAGTAAAGGAAGCGCTCCACAGCACAAAAGCTTTTCAAGCCGCGGCGGACTCGTTCAACTTTGCTTGATCTCAATGTACATTTGTGAATCGCAGACAATCTCCAACATTGTCGGTTCACTTTTTAACCGAGTTCTAATAGGAGGAGGTTCTCCATTCGACTTTATGTTTTTTTTTTGTGTGTTTGTTACGCGATTTCTCCGTCAATTGTGGACCGATTTAAAAAAAAAAAATTTTTGTTTGAAAGGGTATGCTCTCGAGGTGGTCCCATTGTTACCACGTCAGAATCTGATGATTCGATGGAAATCAAGGGAAACTCTCAAATTTTATAGGCACATATGATTTTATATGATTTCGGTATTTTTAATAGTAACTTGTGCATTTGCTCTCGGAAAGTACTATTTGGTGAAGTGGAACTGATGTTGGAGACCACAAATGGCCATCGGAGCTACTCAATTATACCTAAGTATTTCACGGGTTGCAATTCGATTAATATGGTTGCTAAGCAATTTATGCTCGTCATAATGCACATTCATATTGTATCAGTTCTCCTGATTCTTACTAAGAGAACTCAACAATGAACGTCCCTGCATCGGGAAAAGCAATATTTTGAATAAGGTGATGAGCAGTTGACATTATGCCATTATAACTTAGTCAAATTACCAAAGTAAAAAATAACTTTAATTTCGGAAGTCGGTGGCAACAAACTCAAATACAGATCCACAGACACCGACTTCCGAAGTTAAAGTTATTTTTTACTTTGTAGTGTTTTTTATGGAAGTCGTTTTTTTTTTGTAAAAACGTTTTTTTTTATTTTTTGACGCCATTTACTAATCAAACGATAACAAATTAATCTTCTAACAAATTAGTCTGAGTCGCTCTGTCATTGTTGTCAAGTCGGCGCATATGAGGTCGCTAGACGAATCTGGCCGAATCTTGCCGAAAGTGGCCGAAGGTGGGCAAACTGCGTGTGACAAAACAGTGATCGCGGTGTGCGTGGCGGGGCTGTGGCGCGCGCGTGTGTGCGTGTGGGTGTCTGTGTGGCGCGGCCTTCGCCTCGACCGAGGGGGCACTCCCGACCCTCACGGATCCCCTACTAAGGTTTCATAAGGCACAATATGATCCGACTTCTTTGTAGCCGCACTGGATACGTTATTAATTCAAGCTCTACCTTAATTTCAAACGTGTCTAGCACGATCAATATTTTCAATCAGTGTCTGTCTGTAGGCTTCAACCATGAAATAGTACGTCTGTTATTATTACTATACGTATTGTTTCACTTGAACGGTTCACGTAAGTGTTGTGGTTTACTTTTCATCAATGCATTCTAAACCTAGCTATAGTTATCTCAGAGGATAAATTGTAAAATCAAATTCTAAAGTAATTTATTCAAACTAGGCTGAGAATCAGCACTTTTTAAACGTCTAAATTACATATGACAGTCCCCTAAAATGACATAGACAGTCCCCCGGCACGCCCACTTCCTATTAGTGCTTTAGCTGTGAAGAAGAAGTGGCGCAACAAACTCCCCAGTAGCACAGCTGTCTCTTCAGTTAGAAGAACTTGATTCTATACGGAAGCTTACCTTATAAATGATTCGGTATTCGCGTGGAAGCTTGAAGCATTAAACGGGGAGAGCTGTCCGAGCGTCTCCAGCACAATTTGATCTTTGGGGAAAACAAGGCTCCTTCAGTTGTGGAGCTATTCCGACCGACACTGATAGTAAGGTGCGCAGAGCATTCCACCTTACTTTCTTAGGAGAAGTCGGCTCAAACATATAATATGAATATGTAAAAATATCCAGTAGTAATACAGGCAGGCGTGAGTATCAGTAATAGGTCCGCGGGGACGAGGTCGGCGCCACTGACCCACTGCTCCTATTGAGATGATTGCGCCGCGCAGTTCACGCTGCCGCTGGCCGCGCGTCGCTCCGCACCGCACCGCACCGCTCCGCACCACACCGCGCCGCACCGCACCGCGTTTGCCACACAATACTTACGACTTATTTACATCACTGTAACTTCTAATCGTCCCGATCTCGCAATATAACTATTATTTCAGCTTCACTTCTCACAAGTCATGATTCGCTGCAATATATTTGATTAAACTGTTTGCGTTTTAAAACTAAGATGTTTAAAAATTAAGAAAAAAAAAGAAAGAAATATTTTATTTCAGATATCATGATCATGAAGATTAAGTATAACAAGACTGCAAAATCAGGAAAATCCTAGCCTCCACACTGGGTAATTTTGATGTGCCTTGTTTCACCGAGGCTATGGATGCCTGGAGACTCGCTTGCCCGAATTCAGATCCACCCGACAATCCATCTTCCCAGAGACAGTGGGATGAGCCGCTCTGCAGAGTAGTACAGAACAATTTACTTGACACGTCTGCTACTACTGCGGAGCGTGCGCGTCTGCTGGCTGTGGGTAAGTGGGAGTCGGGTCTGCGACTTCATGCACTACCGTCGTCGAACATAGGCACTTTGTTCGACGACACTACTTTCCGTCTCGCTGCGTCACTGCGACTAGGAGCTCCTTCTTGTTTTCCTCATCGCTGTCACTGTGGCGAAGTTGTCAACAGCCTCGGACACCACGGCCTGTCTTGCAGCCGAAGTACGGGTCGCTTAGCACGGCACGCGAACATCAATGAGATCATCCGACGAGCCCTTGTCACCGTCGGCGTTCCAGCTGTATTAGAACCCAATGGCTTGGCACGCAACGATGGCAAGAGACCGGACGGCATGTCTTTATTTCCATGGAAGTTGGGAAGGCCTTTAGTGTGGGACGCAACGTGTGTCGATACTCTTGCGCCATCCCATCTTCCTGGCTCGGCGTGCTGTGCGGGCACTGCTGCTGCGGCTGCGGAAAACCTCAAGCGGCGGAAGTATAATAACCTTATCGGTAATTATATTTTCGAGCCGTTTGGGGTTGAAACCCTTGGGCCGTGGGTCCGAGTGCTCATAGTTTGTTCAACGAAATCTCCAATCGGCTGGTTGACACTTCCCGTGACCCAAGGGCTGGCTTTTACCTTGGCCAGAGGTTTAGCATTGCCATACAACGTGGCAATGCCGCCAGTCTCTTGGGTACTTTACCAGTCGACAGCGATGCGGAGGAATTTTTATTTAAATTAAAATTTAAATTAAACTTAACTTAAATTGGAATTAAACTTATCATTTCAAACGAATGACCTTAACTTCAATTGGCGTTTAATTAGTTTTTTTGTTGTTTCGGAAAGATATAGGACGTCCTACTATAAACAATAACTGCTGTGTCTAGGCCAATATATAATGAAGGCAATTTAATCTAACAATGGAAATCCATGACGTAGATATACAAGCGCATCACTTAAAAATCAATGTTCCACTTGTCAATAATACTTATAGCAATTTGCTTGCGTGAGGGGAACTCCTTTGTGTCTCTACTGTTGAGGAAACAACAGAGTATTTGGGAAGAGGGTCGCGCGGCCAGCGTGGCGCCATCTGTCGGGGCCTCGCGCCTTCCTGCGCACTCCCAAAGTACTGACCCGGTTTCTCAAACGATCCTCTTTTATCAATGATAGATTGGTTACCTACTGATTAGCACTAAAACTTGCGTAGATACTTAATCACATTCATTTGTTATCACGCCAGATACCTATACTGTATCTGTATTATTAGCTCTTTACCTATGAAATTGCGGTTTTAAATAGAAATAAGCGGCCAAGTGCATGCCGGGCCACGCGGAGTAATAAGGTTCACGCACGCGTAGTTGCACAATAATGCGGACTAAGAGGGCTTATTGTAGTTTCATGAATATTTGGCTAGTACTCGTAAACTTGAAAAGCCTACTTAGCTGTGATAGTTTTTCTTTTAATACTACCTTAAATTTTTTCACCCATCTAAAACTAACCGTTTAGCTGACAGGGCGGGGGACACTTGACTCTAACAAAAGTTAGCACTTTAAAGCTTAATATTTCAGAAACGGATTCCTAAATCGAAAAATTGTTTTCGCAAACCCGCAATATTTTTGAAAGACCCATCTAACAACACCCCAAACTATGGGGTAGAAAAAAAAAACGTCCCCACTACGTGTACAAAAGGTACCCTTTAAAAATATTTTTTTTCATGATTTTTTTTACCACTTTGTCGGCGCGTGGAATATATTTTTTTTTTATTTTTTTATTTTAATTCAACAAAAATTACACAAGAGTACTTCACAAATCTTCTGCCAAACTGCAGGACAGTTTGTCGGCAGTATGTATATTCATGCCAAATTATAGCTTTCTAATACTAAGAGTCTCTGAGCTAAGCTGCGGACGGACAGACGGACGGACATAGCGAAATTGTAAGGGTTCCTTGTTGAGTACGGAACCCTAAAAATCAAACATTTTTTTTTAAAAGACACATTGTTTGTGCACTTTTTCCATTTTAATGAAAGTTCGTTGATGCCTCTGCAATCCTGAGGACGGGAATCGATGAATTCTTTAAAGGTGTTTTTCACCTTCTCCTTGGTTTTGAGATTTTTCCCCGGGGCTCGTTGTTGAGATCAAAATTTCCAGAATGGAAGCGATCAAACCAAAAACGCACCGTGCGTGTGCGTTCACTTGCGTTACCTTGTTCATACACATCGTTAAATATTGCGTGCTGTCTTTACTGCGTTGGTGCCACGACGGAACTCGTATTCGAAAATAGCGCGCTATTTCGATTTTTCCATGGTTACAGAAACATCGAACGGCGGAAAAACAAATGAACATTTGATTCAACCTTTATTATAAAAGTAGCTGCATCCCGCGGTTTCACCCGCGTAGACCGGGATAAAAGTAGCCTATGTGTTAATCTAGGGTATAAGCTATCTATATACCAAATTTCATCCAAATCGGTCCAGCCGTTTGAGCATGAAGAAGTAACAAACGTACAAAGACACACACACACTCACAAACTTTCACCTTTATAATATTAGTGTGATTAATTTGAATTCGGAGTTCTAAATAGAATGAAAGATATTGATCTTCAAACTAGCCGGTATCAAAAATCGACAATATCATAGGACAATACCTATTATTATAACTTTATTTATTTATTTTCAATACACGTATTAATTAAGTACAATTGGTTTTAGCCACACAACAAAAACCTCTCAGGGCTTATCTGTGTGCTGGCAAGCCGCTCATTTAAATTTACAAAAATGTTTATTACTGCAATGATACATAAAATATTTATATAATGATGATAACAATTTATTGGTGCATTAAGAGAGTTTTTGTGTAAAAAAACGTTTGGATAACTTATAACTTTTCGAACTCATCCTGTATAACATTTGCAAGTCCTAAATATTCTGCAATCCTCATGCCGTACACGTTATTGAACTTTGGTAGGATGTATTTACTTTTAATTGGTATCGTTCTCAAAAAGTCAGGTCTTGTTTTTTCGGTTAGCAGCTCAGGTCTATTGCCTTCCGCAAAGTAAAAAAAAAAACTAAAGTCATACATACATACTAAAGTCATAATAATTTTCAATTAACAAATTCGAGGAAACAAAACATTATTTTTATTACCCACAATATGCTGCAAATGAAAGCCGTCTATTGTGTGAGAGATAAAAACGTTTTTACAAAAAAATACAACCGACGTTTTTTGCCACCGACTTCCGAAATTAAAGTTATTTTACACTTAGTAGTGTTGTTTTTGGAAGTCGGTTGTATTTTTTTTTATAATAGTTTTTATTTTTCACTTTTTAGTTGTGGTACTTACCCCACACAAATTCTAATACCACTATCTGCAAAAGAAAGTAGAACATCATCCTTAGAAAAAGTGGGGAAAAAATACGTATTATTGTAGCTAACTCGAAAGCTACCCAAGCAAAGTTAATAAATTTTACAAGGTACCAACTTTGGAGTATACCCTCTCGAACAAAACAATTTTTTTTCAGATCGGACGACTCTGTAAAAAGTTATGCGTGGTCATAAATACAAAAAATATATATATGTACATACAAGGTTGATATGAGCGTGAGGCATTAAATTAAACCACACATACTATATATGAAAAGTGTTAACTCGGGACTATTATAAAAAAGTTTAGAAGAAAAATAAGAAAAAAACTTTTTTCGAACAAATAAAATAGCTTAATGATCTAATTATAATGTAAACATCCTTTGTAGACATTTCCACTGACGTGCGTAACAAAACGGCAACGCCGCGTCAAAAATTCTGTCGTGTATTCTGTTGTGTAGGTACCTACGCATAGTTATCTAGGGTCGTACACCTTTAATCGACAGAATTTTCAACAACATACTTAGTCAGTTGTTAGTGCAGATACGTCGTGTTTCAACAAAGAACAAACTAAAAAATAATCCTGTGACTAAACTATTGCTCCTATTTATCTGATTTTTAGTAAAGAGGCTGAAAATGATACAAAGTATATGTAGTTTAATTTAATGCCTCTCGCTCATATCAACCTTGTATATATATACTGGATGACTTTTTTTACCGTCTCGAAAAAATAGGGTATATTCGGTGAACGGAGTAGAAGCCTATGGCATAATATCTAATTTTTTTTTAAATCAAAATTCAAATCATAATGGTTAGGTTACATATGATTTGAATTTCGATATTTTTAAAGAATTTATTATTTTTCTTCAAAATTTATGTTTTTATTGTTCTAAAATGAAAAGTTTACAACGAATTTGTAGTATTTATTAATACTTAGATATTTTTTTCTGACTAATCCATTAAAAAAAAAAAACTACGTATGCCATACACTTCTACTCCGTTCACATAATATACCCTATTTTTTTCAAGACGGTGAAAAAAGTCATCCGGTATATATATACGTGTCGAATTGAGAACCTCCTTCTTTTTTTTCGTCGGTTAAAAACAAATGAAAACTAAAACAAGTAATACCTACCGACAGTCCATATAGAGTGCAGGAGGAAAGGTTTAAAGCCCGCATAAAAGTTTCATACGATTTGTAGGAAAACATTTGGTGGATATGAAAAGCAAAAAAACTGAATCGCCAGTTTATCGTTGTCCGTATAACACAATAACTGTACCCAGTTGGTTTATGCCTGGTTCGCGTTTTATGAAACAGAGCGAGTTATCAGGGATCGACGAGGCTTTTTATTTGGTATGGCGCGCTGGCTCAGCCATTGTTGCGATGTTAAATATCTTGGGACTGAGAGCGCGCCAGTGGTCGCCGGTTGTCACCGGTGGTCGCCTGTGGTCGCAAGCGTTGCCAGTCGGCTGACTCGAGCCTACGACAAGTATTTGACCTACATGTGTAATGTGGATTACGTTAAGGGTCAGAGTACGATTTAATTTAGTCGGGCGCCGCCGGAATTTTCCTGCGATAAGGGATTTTATGGGCTCAATGTATTGCCATGATATTAATTAGGATTGTCAGTATTGGTGTTTGTTTGTCTTCTGTACCTATTTTAGCTTCCAAACATCTTTGTAATTATTAAACCATAAAGGATTTGGATACAAGGGTTCACACACCTCGCTCTGACAACAGGCGGCGACAACGATAAAAATACAAGTTTTCAGTTTTCTCAGTTCGGAATTAAGCTTACGCATGGCAGACCGGCGGGAATTATGTCACATAACTTTGAGATTTATCGCACACAGTTATGACAACTATTACCAATGCGTGTTACGGCTGCAGTCAGTAAGTAAATAATACACCGCATCCTCGTAAAACCTGGAGTTGTTCAAAATTTGCTCGTATGTTAGAGTATTTCAACGGCATTACGTTATTTGTCATGCTCCATGTATTATAATTAAGTACGTAGATCAAAATACCTAATAGTAAATTCTACTAGCGGTACACCGTGACATCTGGCAAAGACCGCATAGGTACTTACGCGATCTAGGTACCTACAATAGTCGTGGAATGCTAAACGAGCATTATCAAAGATAATGACTCAATGCTACTTACATTAGATAATGCTCTAACTAACTGATAAGTCATCTTTCCGTTGTTGTAAAAATTGGGACAACTAAAACCCCTCAGGGCCAGCTCGGAACCAGAAAGTGTCGGTTGCTATTAAGTTAGCAGATTACAGATGATTCACTCGTATTCATCGCTAGTTCTGTCCGGGGGCGTCACGTGCCAGCTACTGGCGGCGATTGCTGGCGCGCTCATCTCACTCTAGTTCTATTCTTCTTCTTATTCTACAACCATATTGTACAAGGACACATCTGGGGGCCAACCACCACTTCTTAAAGCAGTATTATTTTAATGTTACTTCAGTGTGAGAAAGAGATGGAGCTATACAGGACGTCTAGCTCCATCTCTTTCCCACACTCATGTAAGATTCAAATAATACTGCTTTAAGAGGTGGTGGTCTAGCTCCTGTACTCACTTGCAGGCAACTCTGTGCACTCAATATAATCCTACGTAAGCATTCCTCCCTCAATTATGACCCAAAATTGCTTACAAATAATCGAAGTAAAAACCTGGTCTGCCCTGGCAAGTCGAAACTACCTGAATTTGAGTGGCCGACTTTACAATGCAATTAACAAAGCTTGCAACATATATCCCCTTCCAAAATACAAGTGTAGGACCGTAGTAATCCAATACCTTCAGGGTCTTACGATGACACTGAAAGTCTGTTCGCCAGGGATTCATAAATCATATTAAATAAGTAGTACGCGCTTAAACACACACACACTCTCACCCTCACACACACCCACACCCTCAAACAACACACGCACACACACGCATTCACGTATTTCCTTGCATTGCATGCCTTAAAAAATTAAAAATTGAAATTAATAAATTATTTTTCAATCAAATTAGTAGTAATATTCAATTAAATTAAATTTTTTATTCTTTTAATTAAACTTACATGAACGTAACTGAAATTGTACCAGAACTATTTGTAACATTCTAATTTTCCTGTGGCGAGTCCGTATGTCACGGTATCGCTTGTTACCTAAGGTTGTAGGAGGAAGGCGCCGGTGTCTGTCAAACAGTTAATGCTAGCTCAGACATCGTCGATTACTCTGTCTTTCAAATACTTAAAACTTTGTACATTGTGTTTTTGTTTAGGATAGAACATTTTTGTTAATAAAAAATAAAAAAAAAATATTTATTTTATTTATTTATTTTATTTTACTTCACGTCCCCACAAGACTAGCACAACTACTCATCATACTAATTTCCATAAATTTTTAAGTCAGTGTATAAACTACCTACTTAGATTTTCCTGCTCAAAGGAAAATTTAAATTCATTAATCATTCAGTACAATTTACGTAAATTCAATCTGCCTGGTCGCTTGATTGGTTCACGTCGTGATCGTGAGTCACCATGGTCAGTCGAGCGAGGGTCTGATCGGCGGCAGGTGACCCTCCACTCGGCTAGTTTCACCGGCTCTCCGCGCGACGCGTCCGTCCCACCTCGGCTATACCGCGGAGGGTTCCGCTGGCAGACGTTCAACAACTATTAATCTTAAGAGACAAACTCGTCGCATTGATGCGGCAAACCAACGCTGTCTACTACAATGTTTACAGTTTACTATTAATTACAGAAAGAACATGCTATCAGGAACCATGAATCGAGGCGAATCACATTTGTTTCGTTAGTAACAATCGTGATTCTACAAATAACTCCAAGAGTAGACCTATTATAAAAAAAAAACTTTTTATTATGGTTGTGGAATTTATTTTATTCCGACACAAAGCGAAGTATTGTCTCAACCTTAACTGATACATACGGGGAGAGTAGATTTGTTGAAAAGGCTTAATTAAAGACGAGATGTAAATCATGAAACGGAATCAGCATCCGGGAGCCTCGCGCCTCGGGCTGATCAATACCATTAAGGGTCCCTGTGGAGCGTGCCTCCGCGCCACCATGCTGTGATACTCCCAATTTTGTGTCAGGTTTATCGATCCAGTGCCAATTAAGTGTTGGCTGCGGCCAGAGTGTCGTCGACCCATGCAGCGAGCGTCCTAATCTTTAGTAATTAGCTATTTCGTTAATTACATTATGGGAACAGTTCGGCACCGCTGGGTAAATAAACCAACTACACGTGGTAGCTGTACCGTTTATTTTATTTTCCACGACATTATATTTTGTCTAGATATTTTGTTGAAAGACTTGAGCTGAATATTTTGCTTAAGGGGACTATAGGACCTAAAGCGCGTCACTGTCGGACTGTATAGAAAAGAAAGAGAAGCGCGATGATTCAATCCTGGTAAGTTATTGCAAAATATGAAGCATTAATCTATTTACGAAAAATCTTAAAACACTAACTAAAATATTAAAACACTATATTACGTTAAGGCGGAGATTTCTTGAAAACGGTCAAAAAGGTGGTTTTTTAAAACAGTGTATCTCATAAACCGTAAATAACTTTGACAAATTAAAAAAATATGGTACTTTCAAGTCCTTTTCGCATAAAGTGATGGAACTCAAAACATAATTAAACATAATTTAATGCATCGAAAAAATCTTCAAACATACTTCTTAATAATCTTTAAAAGCAGTTTATCCCTTAATTAACAATTATAGTTTTAATTAAAAATATATCATAAAATTTCAAATGCCAATCTGCATCCAGTGATGGATTATTTATTATTTCTAATGTTATACGAATTTATTTGCACTTTTACGACATAATTCCGGTGCGCGTGAGTCTTCTACCTCGCGCGTCAAACTAGACAGCCATAACGCCATTTCATTTACACATCGAGCTAAAACCACGCTATAAATGTAGGGCCTTAATATAATAATCTGATGAAAAACTAGAATGATTTTATGTATATTAGTATGGTTTTTAATCGTTAAAAGAAATTTTTATAGGTATCATCGTGATTTTTTTCTATCTTATCAAATTAGTTGTATTATGTTTTCAACACACTATCTAACTGGCATACTCGTATATAGGTATTATATACATCCTGAAGAATATCATATATTTTTCTGATTTCGTTTACTGCAGTAGATTATACACTTTTAGGCACTATAAAACTTGCTTTTAGTTGCGTTTAGGTCTTGCAGTCCCTTTAAACGATGACTAGATGACTAACAAACATATACATTACAATTTGACGGGAATTTTAGTGAAAATGTTCGTTCGTGTTAAAAGTTGCTCGTTCTACAAGGAGGTCATCTTTTCTTTTAGATACGTCACCGGATCCTCTCCATAAATCGTGGGCTGACGTCGTCTGGCTAATGAACGCAGCAGTCCTTAACGAATACTCCATGAAAAAGAAGATTAATATGTACCGAGCTCCTCCGAAGCTGAAGCGCGGGGCTTATAACCGTCGGCGTCGAGGAGATGACAGAAGATTTATAAGTTTAACTTCGATTAGCACTTTCCATAAATAAACGTGAAAACAACTAAAAACAGTATTAAAAAAAAAAAAAAAATTTAAAAATAAAATAAATAGGTCAATCTACCTAGCCTTTTCTCAATTATGTTGTGGTCAGCTTCCAGTCTAACCGGATGCAGCTGAATACCAGTATTTTACATGAAGCGAATGCCTATCTGACCTCCATAACCCAGTAACTGGGTAAGTAATACGATACCTCTTGGTAAGACTGGTTGTCAGACTTTCGGGCTTCTGACGACCCGTAACGACTGTCAAAGATCCACAAATGACAGCCGGGATCAACGGCTTAACGTGCTTTCCGAGGTACGGAGGAGTCTCGGTATGTAAAGATGGTCACCCATCCACGGACCTACCACGGCAAGCATAGCTTAATCTCATGGATCGACCCGTCGTTATTAGTTAGCCACGAGCTCCTCTTTTAAATTTCGCGTTAATACTGCTACTATTACTGCATCTAAATTAACACAAAATGATACGATAACCTGCTTTTTAGCATTTCATTATTAGATAAAACTAAAAAAAAACTAAACTAAACTATGAATGTCTCGAACTCATCCAATGATGTTGGCATCATTTCTATACACGTGTTATTAGGTGTATTTGCAATTTCCTCTCATGAACTATGAAACCCAAAGAAATGGGAACCTTACACAACCTACTAAGTTGAAAATGTTTACCGGATATTTCGTAGAGCATGCTACGCGCGGGTCTACGCCGTAGAGGGGTGTAGCACCCAGGTGCGCAGGCTTGCAACAGCTTTTTTTTTTTCAAAACAGACAGATCAATGTTTATTAAAAACAAGTAGAAAGCCGTCACAACACCAGCAGGCTTAGCACGACGCTTTCTATTTCTACTCTACTATAGAATAGAAATCGCTCGTCTACCCTTCTCAAAATCTCTCCTTCCCGAGCACGAGGTCACACCTAGACTTAGGTTTCTTCATAGACAGTGACTTTTCCATAGCAACGGGGTAGTCGCTAGTGACGTGTGTATTACTAGCCAATTTTATCATATTTCTGCGTTTCGTTCTCAAAGAAGCATTGTTTTGAGCGGACCTTTCTTCAATAACATAACGCAAATTCTGAATGTTTGACATATTTAGAATTATCTGTGATTTGTTTTGTTGTCATAAACATGGGCTGGTGCTCGGTGCGTGCTAAATTAAATATTAAAACGGATTTGTTTTGCGATTTTATCTCTAGTAAATTGTGATGGCATCACGCAAAAAGTAAGCACATATTATCGTTTCTAATAAGTATGTGCATTGCTATTAATGTTGTATCATGTATTCATAAAATAAGTAAAATACTAATATTTGATCTTAAATATTTTATGTAATACTTTCTCCAGTTTTAACTGAATGTAGTCAGTGCTACCTACCTAAAAATACGTTCTAGAAATAAATAAATTTATTCAAATTCAAATTCAAAAATAGAAGTACATAAACTACTACTAAGGAAAACAACAAAGCACCTATTACTTTATATAGTGTATTATCTATGAAAGCACCGCCTAAAATTATTAGATTTAACGAAAAAATAACTAAAGAAACTCTGTCTAGGTCCTTTTTAATGTAGACTATTTCGGAAGAAAGTTCTCTAATCCAAACTGTCAAAATCGGAGAAAAATGGTACGTCATGCTTGACATTATAGACAGTTGTCGAGGGTAGTGAAGACACTTCTCTTCACATTTGATTTTATAATCGCCATGCTACAGACTGTAGAAATCTTTCTACTGTCTACACGGAAACGTCATTTTTGTCTTTTCTTCCGTCGACAAAACCCTTCTCTACGGTTCTCGTGCTAAGCCTGCTGCGCAATAAACTGCGGAAGTCTATTATAACGATAAGTGAAAACGATGCTTTTTGCGGAGGCCAAAAAACAATCACACTGATATTATAAAGGAGTAAGTTTGTGTGTGTGTGTATGTTTGTTACTTCTTCACACTCAAACGGCTGTACCAATTTAGATGAAATTTGGTATGTAGATAGCTCATCCCTGGTTTAACACATAGGCTTCTTTTTATCCCGGTATACGCGGGTGAAACCACGGGTCGCAGCTAGTAAGTTATAATTAAGTAAAATGGGTGAACTTCTAATAATCAAGCTTGAATTCACAGGTAGCTTGATTATGAGAAGTTACTAAATTTGAAATAATGTATGAAGTAAGTTGACGAAACAGCTGGAGCACCGCGCACTGTGTGACCCGGGTCGGCGTCGAACCACTTCGCGGAGTTTCATGCAGTGCCATAATAATGATAATATTTATTAAGCAGCAATTGAAGCAGCCACTGACACAGTTAGTAAGAATGTGCGCTATTAAACACTAATATTTGTGTAGTGGTGGGAATACGCGTGGGTAGCGGCTGCACCCGCGCCGCACGCCGCGGCTATTATTATGCACTTTATATTAGAATCGTTTACTTCGGAGAGGATGTGCGGGAGTTTGAAGCTGCCGCCCTGCACCGCACACGCATTAGCCACAAAACGCAGCATCGCATGCCACGTGCCCCTACCTGCCCATCTCACCCGGGGTTTCGATCTAGAGCAGTCAACTTCATTCAGTACAAAAACAATATCAACAGTGTTTATAAAACTGCCAAACACTTGTACAAAGAGTTCACTTCTGAAGTTCTGACACAATGTTGTGGCGCGTCTTCACCTGTGTTTGCAACTGTTAGCGACCGTGTGGGGCCGGGGGCTTGTGGCTAATGTGTGGATACGTCATAATATTATTCTATGTTTAGCTGCTGCTTTTACATAGAGTGGCCGATGTTGGCGCGCGCTGATGGATCAATTACTGACCGTTGACTCTTTTTGTAAATATTGGTAAATGGAAAACAGACTTTAATTTTAAATATGGCTCGCTGGAAACTACAAGCATCATTCAGTGTGTAGCTATGAGAATGCACTTGCTAGTAATGAGCACTTCTCGTACCGATATTTTAGGTAAACTCTGAACGAGGACGTAAGTTGGGTTACTTGTTATAAACATGATCGATAGCCAAGCATGAGTTTTGTTACCTTTTACCTATAACGTTTTAAGGGTTCCGTGCTTCAAAAGGTAAAACGGAACCCTTCTAAGATTACTTCGTTGTCCGTCTGTCTGTCTGTCCGTCTGTCTGTCCGGCAATACCATTTTTCGCAGGAACGCGAGAAGGTATCAAGTTGAAATTAATATCAAATACGTAGGTCTACGGTCCGTTGGAGCTCTAAAATTGTAATTTTATTTGCGAGTGTCAAAATATGTCGCATAAATACTCGTCTTTTTTTATTGCGTTGACTAGAAGCTTGATTTTTATAGAGCTTCAAGGAACCTCAGACCTACGTATTTAATATTAAATTCCAGCTATTAATTACGAGTGCATTTTTTCATTTGAATGCACTCATAAACAATAGCTGGAAACAATACAATAACTTATGCTTTGAGTGGTAGATTGGAACAGCTTAGTTTTTCTTAGCAAATAAGTTAATAATATTTATAACTCTTTGCCTAGCAAAATGATAAAACATAATAATAAGCAGTGCGCTCTGTACCTCCTGCACACGATGTACTTTAGCATTTTGTTATAAAACCAACATAATGCTATTGTGGCGCTCGAAGTCTCAACACAATGCTCAGCTAAGTGCACTTAATAAAGAAATATGCGCGAGCTACACGCTACGATACGTTAGTTCCAAACCGATGCGGCCGCACTTTGGATGAATTTCATACTTCTGCCGCGATTATTGTTCGCCCTCGAGCTGGCGTTGCATTTGAGTGCTTCGTTAGCTGTGAGCCACTGAGCCGCCCGGGGCTGGTGGAGCTGGCAGGGCAGGCTCCAGGGGGGTTCATTAATGATGCGAATAATTTCATTAGATCGGCTCGCACCAGATACCACTATGAACATTGTTTTAGTTGCACATTCTGCGGTTCGAAAGGAACGCTAATGATGCTCAGTTGGTAATTAAATTCAAACTTGTTCGTAGATAATGTAGGTATGTGTGACATCATGTCTCTCTGTTCGTAGAGCACAGCAGTGTTGTCACAGTAGCCACACGTCGGCTGCGAGGTGTGAAACACGCTTCGTCTGGCGGACGCGCGCGTTTCGAAACCTCGACCAGCGGCCAACAGGCGTACGACTGTCTCAATACTTATCATGCTAATATGATAAATTGGTAATTCACGTTCTGTTCGCTGTATCGATAATATGGTCAAAAACTTTAATATAAACAGTCCATGACGAAGGGAACGACTTGGTTTTGGCAACGAGCCTTGTCTAGACAAAACACAGCAACATTGCCTCCCGGGACAGTACTGTTACTTCACTTTAAGTGCTTTAATGATAACTAGAAGGGGAGATGAGGGCGCATGATGTAGTCTAGACGATGTCTGTGCTATGTGGCGCAGAGTCTGGTGGCAGCGTGGCGGGGAGCGGCACGTGCGGCGGTGGCAACGACACACGAGCAGCACAATGTTGCTGTGACCTACATGACCACGCTGCCACTGTGCCAACACAGCTCAACGCCGCACTAACTCAATTAGCAACTGTCAGAATACTGCGCACGCGCCGCAAAATCAAACACTTGAAATACACGAATAGTAAGGAATATAGAAGATTAACTATCCGAGGGCCATTCTCATAAAGCAGCCGTAGGAGCAGGAGTTCTATCCTCCGACAACTGCTTGCAAGAAACCATTCATCTCACTGCCACATCATCGTGTCCTATGTTCATACAACACGTCCAAGGATGACGGGCCGCGAAATTTCGGTTGCAGGAATGTGCGCTTATCAATATTCCGCGGCGGGCGCTCATCACGGTGAGTTCTCGCTGGTGTCTCCGCGGGTCGTGACAGCATGTGCAGCTGTTGGCATGCCGGCCACGTCCGCGGTCCGACGTGATGCCGCTGCGCGGAACATTTGCGACCATTGCTTGTAAAATTACTGTCGTCACAACTTGCAAGATCCGATGCATATCAAAGTTAAAAAAAATGAAGGTTGCCGTCACCATTCACCTTAATTAAACTTTTTCCTGGAGTTTTCCTACAGTTATAGTCCTCCAGAGTTCAGACCAAATTACAACCATGGTAGTCAATCTTAGCGGAGACCAGCTTTCGGCGCGCGATGTGTTATAGTGCACAACTGTGTGCGCAAACGCAGGTGTACTCACTCTTTCTTCCCTCACTCTCATAGTCCGATGAGACGGTAATCCGACACACCCGGAGAGAGATCAGGCGCTCCGAGGTACAGGGGCATCAAACCGCCAAATTCCAAACTCAAGGTTGCTACTAAGAAATTCCTAATGAAGATACTCAATAACACTGCTCGGCCTGGGAATCGAACCCAGGAACCCATGCTCATCGGTCGCACTTCCGATCACGAGCTCAACGGAGCAGGCTGGAGTTTTCCTGGGAACGTACCAGAAGTTTAAAAAGCACAAACTAAAAGTGAGATTATAAACGAGCAGCACGCGGTCGCATGTCCCCATTTCAGCAATTTTCTTAGTAAGAGACATGTGCATCGAACTTTGCAGAAAACGCGATTCAGCCCGCGGCGATGCGTCGAGCATGTTCAACGAGTTGAGTGACACGGATTGTTGAGCACTCGGATACTGTCGCGATATCCGTGTTTATTGTTCTTTAAGTTTTGAGTATGAATGTGGATGGTTATACGAGTAGGGGAAGACCAAATTAACGATGGATGGACTGTGTGAAAGATGACATGGCTAGAAAGGGGATGACTACCGAGATGACGACTAATAGAGAAGTATCGATGAAAAAGACATGTTGCGGCGACCCCCAACAAATGGGGGAAATGATGTTCTTTAATGTTGAACACGTTCCGATGCATTTAAGTATTTGATTGCTGGTTGGACTGATACTATTTTTACAGGTTTGTTTCTAACGTCCGAATCGTTTGAGGGATTAAAGTAACGTGTGTGGCAACCAAGAAGGTAAATTGTTCTATTTTTTTCGGAATTCGCTTTGTAACATAAAGTGCGAAGGGTTTAGACGGTGAAGCCTTAGCTCTGCGTGTTCTCGGTTCACTTGTCGAACGCTGACTCGTCACAGAACTTACTGAAACGGTTTTAGAGCCAAAATAATCCATCGCTAGTTTTGAACATAGTTAGTGTTTACTTAAACTTGGTTCAGACTTCAAATCAATGGTACGGACTCAAGCAATGCGGCGTCTGACTTCACTAAATATCTGCTAAGTAGTGTAGACATGATGTGACATCTTGACTCCTACCTCATGTGAAGCATGTATTTTGGATAGGTCTTGCTTGGTACATGTGCGCTGGAAGAAAAAAGTAACGGGTCAGCGAAATTAATTGTTGAGCGTATTGACACACTTCGACAAATTGTTGAAATGAATGAGCCAATTTATTTAACCGACACAGAATTACAATGATTAAACATCAGACAATTTGATGATAGTTTTGATAATCAATAATTTTCTCTGAATGTATACAGAGTACCTGTCATGTATGAAGCCTGTGCTTGTACCAGCGGTGAGCGGCGCGTCTGTGTGGCCGCGTTTGGCATCGTTGCTACGTGGAAGCTGCTCTTTGTCATCCGGCTATTTTAAACCGCCGACATATATTTTAAGGCTGTCAATGATGAAGTTTCCGCCGTCGAGTTGTCACCGAGAGCGACTGTTCGCATGAAATATTGTGGTAGTTCTCACATTGAGGGTCGAGCTATTTCCGAACGGCATTTTTCTGTTATAAAAATATATATTTTTTTTTAATTTAGTTTTTAAACTTTAGTTTATAAAACTAGGCTTTGAAGTGATGTTGATGAAAAATTACCAATAAAGACTACTTTACAATAACCAATACCTACTTATCTACACTATCTAATACCAATATTCCTTTTTGTTCAACAGTTTGTCACAGGGTGACAGGGCTTTTTTTTTTTTTTTTTTTTTAATTTTAAGGTGATATGTTGAAAAAAATGTGCTTTTTCTTTATCGTGTACCTTATTAGGTTTATGAAATAGGGATTCAATATTTTGGTGTATGTTTTTTGACTATATGACCTAGTATCCTAGAAAAGGAATACACGATACAATGAAATTTTCTCGATACAAAAATAATGCAAAGTTCTATCTACTTTTATGTTTTTTTTTGAGTACCAAAGCGTAACGCTTATGAGTTATTCAATGGAGTTTACTTTAAAACGGGTCGCGGCATTATGCTGAGCGGTAGCTGTTTTGCGTAGATGTGACGCATATTTTCCCCAAAACTTGCTTTTCACATTGTTTATTTTATTTTGTTGTCCTTTGCGTCATGTTTACCGCAAATAAACGTATTTTCTTTCTTTCTTTTCTTTCTAGAGAGTAGTCGTATCAAGGTTTAAGGAAAACAGTTTTAGTTTTAATAATACTTTTTATTTTAAAAAGGCGGCAAATTGTTTTGGCACATACGTTGTTTTATTCCGAGCACACACACATTATCGCCATCCCTTCTTTTGCCTATCAAAAGTAATGTCATCACTCTCGTTTATTCAAAGATCAGTCGCCCGGTGGGGCTCGTCGACGATGAAGCTATGTCATTTTTTTGCAAATAAGATAGACACTACTCAGACACACCCTCACAATAGCACAGTCTCACCCATACTCGCGCACATAACAAAAATATGCGCATTTTTGTCATTTTATATCGTTAATATACTCGTAGTTTGCTTTTTGTATAATTTAAAACTAATCTATTTTTGCATTTTTACATTCAGTTACAAATTAATTGTGGAAGAGCGGAGTCTCCTAACACAAACAATTCTTGCTTAAAAGGTGATCTCACATTACTAGATCATCATTAGAGGGCATTTACTTGTGATGATTCACAAGTAAATGCCCTTTGTAATTGAAATAAACATTTTTAGGGTTCCGTACCTCAAAAAGAAAAAAAACGGAATCCATAAAGGATGACTTCGTTGCCTGTCTGTCAGGATCCTTTTTCTCAGGAACGCGTGGAGGTATCAAGTTGAAAATAATATCAAATACGTACGTACGGCCACAGATCAGCCTATACATTTCCAGTATAAGCTGCTCTCGCATTCTATAGGATTTCCTTACAATGAGAGGTCAATGTATACTGGGAATGTATAGCTTGATGTGTAGCCGTGTGTACGTATATGGTACCTTAGAGCTCTAAAAAATCAAGCTTCTAAGTCAATGCAATAAAAAAATACGGCCATTTCGACATATTTTGATAGTCGCAAATAAATCAAAACCGTTATGGTAGGTACTTTCCGCTGACCTACAATCATGTTGGCAAAAAGCAAAGTGTCACAGCACAAGTAAAGAAAGAAGTCTGAAAGTTGTAAATTAGTAGTTTTATCATATTTAAAAAAAATATTTCATTGCGATTACAAACTTACATTTGCAATTGGAGAATTGCCGTGACGTATATGACGTAGATCTTGGGATAAATTCATCCCAACTATACGTAACTCATTGTGCGTGGTGCGACACGCATTTGCCCGGTTTTAATTTTATAGTTCGTGTCGTGAGTGTTCGTGACTGGGACGTACTCAGTAGGTAGTTCATCACTGTGACGTGTAAAATTTAAACTGCGGAAGTGATTCAATACAATGCGTATGCGCATGGCTGCGGCGATGACTGCAATAACGTGCACTTTTAATTTATTATTTGTACGTAGTCGCTCGTTAGCGGTATCCTGTTTACATTAAACGGAGCCCGCGCTCGCGCCGCTCGTAAACTAACCGAGCTAACAGAGCCGCGCGGACATCACTCGCGTTCTGATCGCTATACCTATATACATGGTTCACGATACAACGTGGTTCAACCGATGTTGGGCGATACATCAGCGGCAAGTGCTCAGAAATAAATTCATCCATTAGCGGCAGCAGAGTGACGTGACGCGTGAGCGATGCGGCATGATGGACGAGCGCGCCACGCAGCCCACACGGGAGCACAGTGCGGCGCGTGGCGTGGCGGTGGCGTGGCGTGTGGCCCCAAGCACGCCGCCCCAGCCGTTAATTACACCCGTCGAACTAATCCCTCACACGAAACCTTATCCCTCTCTACCGACCTATTTGCACTGGATTCGGATTCAATGCTACATAACACACAGCTGCTCTTGTGATCGCAAGTCCCCTCCCTCCTCCTCCTCCGAAATGTCAGATGGATTTATTCGGAAAATAAGAAGCGATCAGCGACATGAGCGCGCTGGGAGTCCCTACGTCACTATATGTACATCGAAGATTAGGGCGGGCGGCTGATGACTGTGACATTCAACTCATACCACGTGGAATATCAGTACAACAGCTGTGACATTCAGATACAGGGGTTTCACTCACAAGGGAGAAGGTTTTGTGACTCAAATTATCATGAACAATGTCATAACAAAACGATTAAATTATTGTGGACGGATGGGTGGATTGCGTGTTATAAAAGTAAAGGATTTAAATAAAGTCCACCTAGGTAGGTAAACTACGTTAATGTTCAGACGAAAATTCATTTTCTTCCAAAAAGAAAGCTTAAGTTGTCGACGGAGCTCATCCCGGTTGTTCACAAAAATTAAAAGAAAGCACGTACTTTCCCGGAGCAAAATGTGTTACGATAACGCCAATTGACTCCCGGACGGGTCGATAGCTAGAGTGAGCGCAGTGAGCAGGCCGCGAGCCCGGCAGCCAGGAGCACTGCCAGCCATTGTGCGCACCGAGCGCGACAGGACTCCGTCACGAGCCCGTAGAACATTATTAACCTAATTACTCGCGCCTGCCTGACCCGCTACGCTCATTACTCTTGCGTTCACTACCTAATAGTACGTCGCCCAATAATCTCCTGTTCCTCAAACAACCACGGTTCAGCAAGTGAACGACCTTCAGTGATGAGCATCGTCTTATTGTAACGAGTGTGAATGTAGGTCGCGTGTGGCCCGCCACGGACCCGCGCCGCCCCAGGGCCCCAGGGAGGGAGGGAGGAGGTCGCCCCTAAAACGTGCCAGATTCAAGGCATTACCAATCGAATTCTACATCAAAGTTGCTATTCGCCCATTTGATGGCAATTTTTGGAAAAGTTGTACAACAAACTTTAGGAAAGGAAGCGTTTTAGCTCGATCTGCTGTCTTATTTTCTATCAACTGTTTATGAAAAAGCTCAATTTCAAATAAACGGAATGCATTTTAAAACACGATTCTCAGTTCTGCGAACTTGTTATACCTACTCGCAGTGACCGGCGCAGGCTTTGTGGTAGAGGTTATTTCACACTCTGTTTGCGACAAATTTGTCGCGGCCCAGCCTGGCGTGCGCTCTGCAGTAAGAGCGGGCACACACGGGGCACATGATGCCGTCAGAACTGCTGGTGTACACTCTCATGTAAACATTATTTTACATTTATACACTTCTATTTTTTAATTAGTACAAAAAAAAAGGGGCTCTATCGGTACCCGTTACTGATCATATTTGTGTAGTCAAAAATAAAAAAAATGAAATTCCAAAATTGTCCACGAAAATTTGTCATAATTGGTAAATTCATAAATTTCATAATTGAATCAATCATTCATAACAATTGCAACTAGAAAATACTACGCGCAGTGTTTTTCCATGATTAATGAATAACTACTATGTAGCCTGTACAATATTTCCATAAACTGAGTGACATTTTGGGATATAAACAAACGCTAATAACTTTGCTGTTTATGAATATTATTTATTGGGACTTTACATATATAATAACAAGACCTTCTCTAATAAGCCCTTTAGGTATTTGTACTAATTAAAAATTAGTGGTGTATACACACTAACAAAAGCATTTTGTTAAAATTATTACTATTAAGTGTCTGGCAAACATTTTAACAACATGATTGCTATCGGCTGGCACGAAAATGTTTAGTTAAAAACGATACAGTGCAAAACTGGAAATGCGTGGAGTCAGCGGAACAGTGTGTGGGAGCGCTCTAAAGTTAGGGTCATAATATATTTCGGTTAACAGGACAGTAACTGCTGGTTCGGGTGGCCGGTGCCATTACAGCGGCCGGCACTGAACGAATCGCCGACTTAATTGTATTAGGAGAAGGCTTAGCTCGCTCCTCCACTGTATCGCGAGGCTCTCGGCCCGCCCCCCACTTCCCCCCACTGCCTCATATTATGCTAATGCCTGATTTAAATATTCGTGTGTAGGTGAATGCCAGGTTTTATTGTCTTTTCTATTCTGTATTTGGCAATATGTTTGCGGGGCTGTTGGCAGGGAGTACCTACCCGGCGCCGCGGCATGTCACTCGGATACAGAGCACACGCGTGTTTACCGTGTGCACGTATGGGTTTGCTTCACAAATACTGGTGGACGCTCGGTATAGCATACCTACGTTACGAAGACTGCATTCTAATAATTCGTACGCGAAGCACATTTTCCGCGAGTTCCCGGCGACGGGAAATGCAAGAAGTGCAAAAAAGTATCGATATTTTAAAAAAATATTGATATTAATTTCTATATACAATACGTATATCGAAAAAAAATATCGCATATCGGTGAAATTTTCTGAAAAATATTTTTGCTTTTGTGAAATTCTATTGTGTTTGTTTTTTATTCATATACATACCAAACCAGGAACATCGTTTCTGATGTTCAACCATAAATTAATAAAACATTGATAAAAATAAGTCTTCTTTCTTACGGCTCTGAATTCCAGCGGTTTTAGTCAGTAGTGACAACGATCTTGCTTTTGGAAATATGTTCGATACTCTTGATATTCTATCGATATATCGAAAAAATATATATCGCTTAAAAATATCGTTATATCGATACTTACATCGATATTTTTTCTACAAGCCTAGCGAGGCAGTGCGCGGCGGGACGCGGGTGGGGAAGGGCGTCGGAGCGGAGACGTCGCCACAGACCGTCACACGTGAAATGAGAGAACTGATAATGAAACATGAACAGAATTATTTAGCATAAGTAACTATATATAGAGACATCTTACACTAACTACCTGCTACTCTCGCCAATTACTAATGTAAAAGCTTCAGAGTTATCAATCCGCCTAGCCCTTTCCCAACTATGTTGGGGTCGGCTTCCTTTCTAACCGGATGCAGCTGACTACCAGTATTTTACATGGAGTGACTGCCTATCTGACCTCCACAGCCCAGTTCCTGGGTAATACGATACCCCTTGGTAAGACTGGTTGTCAGACTTTCGGGCTTCTGACGACCCGGAACGACTGTCAAAGATCCACGAATGACTGCCGAGACCAACGGCTTAATGTGTTTTCCGAGGTACGGAGTAGTCTCGGTATGTAAAGATATGGATCGACCGTTGCTGCTCACGAGCCACGAGCTCCTCAGAGTTATATCCGGTGCAAATAAAAAAAAAAAAAAAAAATTGTTTGATTCCTTGCTACATTCTGTCAGCGCGCTTAGAATGCATAATTTACAAAATGAAAATGTAAAGGTGTCCTGGTGTCCTGAAACAGGCCGCGAGCCTAGCTGAGGCACCAGTCTCCCACAATATTGTATACCTACTTATTTGAATTGTGTATTCAGTGTCGAATCTGATCAATGTAAGTAATATACAAATTGTGGCAAGAAAAATAAAGTTGATTGATTGATTGATAAATGTAAAATGTCATAGTTAAAATTAATTGGCAATAATTTTCACCTCTGATATTTGAAGATCAAAAAATATTTTTGAAGTCTTTGTTAAGGTCCCTTCTCTGCTGTAACTTTGAAAGCTTACAGAGTTGTTTTTTAAACAAATCATTTAATGCATGCATACTCATAATGTCGTCACAAGTAATAAATATTCTATGCGAGTTAGTGCAGGGCCAAACCCGTTTTTTGACATTTAACCTTTTTTTTTATGATTGCATAAAATGCTGCTAAGTCATCAATTCAGATAATTTATGTAAACAAAGGTGATAACAGATCAAAAAAATATCGTCATAATGGTAATTCACATAAAATGGCGGAAAACAAGGCTATATTGGCTTTTATGTACTTATTTTAGAAATAATAATTAAACAATTATCATACCGTGTTAATTTTTATAAGTTTTCGGTTTTAAACAAAGTTATTAAAAAAAGAAAATTTTGTGGTATAAAAAATATTATGATACTGGTAACACTACAGGAGTTCCCAACATTCTCAAATTTCATTTGACATAATTTGCAAACTCGCGTCTTTTCAATACGTTCGTGTTCTTTTCTCCGATCATATTATTCGCTGCGTGTTTGTTAATTGTGCTTTGTTATCATCGTGTTAAGTGTTTCATTTTGTTGTTAGTTGTTATATTTCCTTGTTTTTGTATTTCCTTGTTTTTGATAAATTGTTTTGCAGCACTGTCCTGTCATTTTGACAGTGACATTTCTTTGTTTACTAAAATTATCTGAATTGATGACTTAGGGTTTATATCGTTTACGCACTTTACAACTATCAAAAAGCCCTTCATTTTTCCATTTAAAAGTAGCCTGTTTGTACAAAAAGGGACAAATCTATAACATTCTTGGTTAATATCCATAATTATGACAGTTTTCTTTAATTTCTGAAACTTTTGTTAAAGTGGATTTGTTCCTTTTTGTTCCTACGCTCCTCAATTCATACATCATAAAATAATCTAGATGATTATGCGTCTAAGTTCATCAACCAAATGAATAGTTAACCTGTAAGTTGAGTTTGACAAGTAGCGGGGGTTGCCACAACTATGATCATGCTGTTGGTACAGTGAACTTACTTATGTCCATGCATTGAATGCTTCATTCCCATACATCAAACAATTACTAACATTTCGGTCATAATAAATTTCTCTTAATATCAGCAAATAAATATTGTTAATATACGATAAATGTCCAAGTGATTAATTAACGAAATATTCTGTTTGTTTTCAGGTGAGCATCATCCATTAGCCGAATAAAAATGGCCGCGTCAAGGTAAGTGGCCGCTACTCGGTGTGGGGTCAACAGAACAGTCGCACACACATTATCCGCGAATAACACGTGACCCTCTCACAAATTCACACTCACTGCACAGCCTGCGCACTGCAAAAGGAGTAAATATACTAATGATAATATTTTTAAACAGTTTGAATAGTCCTTTTTTTTTCTGGATGGGAATCATCAAGTGACTTCTCCCGCTCTGGGCGGAGACTTTTACTGACTAAAATCCACCCGTGTTCCTTTAGTTTCCTGTGCCAGGGCCACGGTTTCTCTTTCGAACAACCCGCGACCCCAGCAGCATCGGCCCTATCGAACCCCATCAATGCTGACATCTCTTTGAGGCGCGCGTGGAACACGACGCGCCGTCGACCCGGGTCTGGTTCTTACCGGACGGCGAGCTGCCTATTACTCGCCGTCCGTTGAAAACAATCCTACTGTTGCCATTCAGATAAAATCATACTTCCTAGCCTTTCCCTTTTCGTTTTCCAGATAGATAGATAGAATATTGTTTATTGTAGGTACACCAACCATGAAATGGATGTTATTCAGACCTACTTATTTACGTTATTTTGACGATCGATGCACAAGTGAAGGAATTCGCATAGATTGTCAAAAGGAATTACCTAGGCACTTATACAGAAACGTATACCTACTTAGCTTACAAACGGGCTAATAGTAATAATTATGACGAATTTGTTAACTAACGGGGGACTGAAAACATTAACTATGATCAATTAAGCAGTTGTTTCATAAATAAGGGGCGATAAAGGTAGAGCCTCATTCGTTCGGTTTACTGTGTTATGAAAGACGTTCCGTGTCTCCACAGTAAATATATGGACAGTAAGGAAACTACGTACAAACGGTCGGAACGGCACACTCACACCGACGAGGTACCAAGCGATAGTCGCGGTGTTCTCAGTATATTTGTTTTTTTTTTTAAACGCATGTGACTAAAAGAGTGATTAATATACATGTTGATGGATGGAGAGGGAGAGGAAGGCCAAAGAAAATATAGATGGTTTGTGTGATGAACGAGATGAAAGAGAAAGGAGTGAATGATAGCGTGACGGTTGACAGGGGAGAATGGAAGAAGAAAACGTGCTGCGCCGACCCCACGTAAAGTCCTACCAACTTATCTGTGAACTGAAAGAGGACGCCACCGTCGATGCGTCGACACAATCGAATGACATGCGTCGGCACAATCGAAGACATTTCAACATGACTGCCGTAGTTCCAATTTTCACCATTTCACAGATAAGTTCGTAGGAGTGTAAAATGGGTTATGGGCAGGAAGATGATGATATTCGTTTTTTTTTTCGTGGTTTCGTCGATGCGTGCGTCTGTGTGTGTGCCGTTTCGTACGTTTGTTTGAAGTTTCCTTACTGTCTATATTTTTATGGTGGTGTCTCCGTGTCTTAGTGTGGCGAGCATAGAAATATAAACTTATATCTATGGTGGCGAGTGTGAGGGTGCGGCACAATGCGTCGCGAAGTATTGCACAGGTACACACGGCTACACATCAAGCTATAATTTCCAGTTTACACTGACCTCTCATTGTAAGGAAATCCTATACAATGCGAGATCAGCTTTTACTGGAAATTTATAACTTGATCTGTAGCCGTGCGTACAAGTACCTGCGCGCACGGGAGCTGCTATATTGGTACACCAGCAGGTCTTTTAAGTACCTACATAGGTCGTAGGTAAACTTTTCATGAAAATTCCAAGAAAATCCTCCTTCCAACCGCCTTAGCTTAGCTCTCTAATAGCTCTATAATAAGTATGGTACTCGTAATATTTACACAGGCATTATAGTCAACGTATATTTTTTTGGAGAATTCTGAAAATAAATACCATACAAATAAATAAAATAAAATGATAATGAACCATTATTGGAAAGCCGCACATGAAGTAAATTAAATATACATTTAATTGTAGGTATTCAATAATCCTCTTTAATAATGATACCATCGTTGATTTTACATCGGCAGACAGATGCGATGGATCGATCGCTGAATGTATTCGCTATTGTATCTAGAATATCTATACTATAATTTATAATATAAGCTAATAATAAGCTGAAGAGTTTGTTTTTTTGTTTGTTTGAACGCGCTAATCTCTGGAACTACCGGTCTGATTAGAAAAATTATTTTTGCATTTGATAGCCTAATGAGAAAGGCTATAAGTTATTTGACATCACGCTATGACCCTTAGGAGTCGGCCAAAAAGCAAAAAAAAAAAATCAGAATGAACGCTAAGCAAAAACAAAGTAGGTACTTAATAGCGTGGACAGGCGATGCGATGCGATGTGTCGGGGGAGCAAGAAATTTCACGCGGACGAAGTCGCGGGCAGACTACACAGGAAGCTGCTGCAGGATGCCCTACCATCAAAGACATTCATGATTTAATAAATCAGCTCATTGCATTAAGTTATGTTTGAATGCCAAACTCCTGACTGTCATAATGATTCCAACAGACTATTATAATATATAATAAACATATTAATGCCTCCAATATGTTTGAAGTTCTACAGTCCTCAGCTCGCAAATCTCGCAATCTCTGAAGGATTACATTGCATATACCTCTTAGAGTATATAGCACGTAATTTTTAGGGTTCCGTACCTCAAAAGGAAAAAACGGAACCCTTATAGGATCACTCATATGTCTGTCTGTCCGTCTGTCACAGCTAATTTGCTCCGAATCTAATAGATCGATTGTTGAAATTTGGTACACATATGAACTTCTGTGACCCAAACACGGACGGGTAAAGAAAGTAAATGAATTTTGAATATGGGAGTCACTTTTGGGGGGCAAATAAGAAAATTAAAAACAAAAGTTTGGCAAGCTGTACTGTGTGGCATATCAAATGAAAGGGCGTACAATGAGGGTCTCAAATTTTTTTTTATAATATTAGAATAAATTGTTTTAAGTTATTTAAGAAAATAGACGATAATTGACATAATTGACTCAGCCTACAAATTTTGAAAAAAAAAAACAGAAAATAGTTCTTTATCCATAAGAAGTCCGTGGTCTTAAAATAACATGGTAAATTTCTCAATATTGTGCGCACAACCTTACATTTGCAGTTGAAATGTATGGGGAAACATGTATTTCATCTAAAATGTTAAGTTTGTTCTTGGGATTAATTCGTCTCAACTACGGAACCGATGTGCGTAGTCCGACACGCACTTGGCCTTTTGTGTCTAGTATTAATAATATGACGAGTTTCAGCTTCAGTAGGAGCTGTCGACGTCCTCCGACGAGGCTTTGTTCATTATATCGACGTGTACATGCCATCCATCACACACGTCCGCTACTGCGCTACTCATACACAGTGGACGGAAAAATACCCGGAGGGATAATCGCGAACATACAATAAATATATTAATTAATACTCGTCTTGGGCTTGGCTACTTTTACTTTCCTTTGTAATTTTATCTGCTAAGTCTTTTCATAGTTTATTAGAGTCACCTCCTCACACATTCTAACACACACCATAATATGCCTAAGTCCGGCCTACATGCGCCGAGGCCATTCCATTCAGTTCAACATGTCAGTTTGGTATCTGAATAACTGAATTTTATTAAACTACATAAAAAGTAGCCTATGTGTTAATCCAGAGTATAAGCTACCGAATTTCCGAATTCCGAATAAGTGTCTGTTTTTAATGTCAAAATAACAGCTTTTTACTAAATGCATATGAAATTATATTCAGTACTCAAAACAAAAAAAAAAACAGTCTTTAAAATTCTTGTCTGTCTGTCTGTTTGTTCCATCTAATCTCCAAAACGGCTGAACCGATTTTGACGAAACTTTCACTGGCACGTAGCTGATGTTGTAAGGAGTAACTGAGGCTACTTTTATTTTGGAAAAAGCATTAGGGTTCCGCGCATAAACTCTAACAAAAAAACTCATGACATTGTGAACAAAAAGTCGGATTTGAAAACTTCTTCTTGCATTTGGTAGCCCAATTCTCGAGGATGATTCTAGGATATTTAACATCACGCTACGACCCCGAGCAAAAAGAAAAAACGTCTGAAGGATCGCTAAAAAAAAAAAAAACTGCGAAAACTAAGTAATTAATTAGCGCGGGCGGGCGATGCAACGCGGCGAGTCGGGGGACGATGTTATTATAGTATATTGTGTATGTATATCTTACGACTTCCATGCGAACGAAGTCGCGGGGCACAGCTAGTAGGTATATCATGGTTAGAATTTGTCGCGGTCAGGGCTCGTCGGTCGGGCACTCAATAATTATTAATGAGTGCTTTTTGTTGCAAACGTCAAGCGGGTGCCAACATTAGGTACGGAACAAGCAAGTTTTCTTTTGGCTGACAGGTTGAATCTCGATATAACGAGGAAATATTTCAGTTGTCAGTTTGACACTCTTTTCAGCTTTTCATAACGAAACGAAATAGGTAATTTTATTTAGCTACCTCTTTGCTATTCAATTATTGGTGACTAGCTTCTGCCCGCGATTTCTGAATGTTCCCCCGACCCACCCCGTCACATCACATCGCATCGTCTATCCGCGCTGTTAACGAAGTAAAAAAGTGAGAAAGAACGTCAAGCAAAAACGAAGTTTCGCTTAGCGTTCTTTCTGGCTTTTTTTCTTTTTGCTCGGCTCCTAAGGGTCTTAGAGTGATGTTAAATAGCCTACAGCCTTCATTAAGAATTGGGCTATCAATTACTCCAAAGGACCGTAGACCTACGTATTTCAACTTGATACCTCCATGCGTTCCTGAGAAAAAGAGTCTTGACAGACTGAAAGACGGACAACGATGTGACATTAAGCGGTTCCGTTTCATTCCTTTTGAGGCACGGAACCATAAAAATTAACCTTGTAAAATTAATTTCACAAAGAAATGTTTAAAATGTTCACTGTTACACTTCTGGACACATCTATTGGCCCACCTTAGAGTTTAGGTTTCGATGGCCCCTACCGAAATATGATTGCTAGATTGAACAAAAACTGTTGATGCAGTTTTAAACCTGATACATTTTACCATCTTTTTCGATCGTATTGTTTTAAATTTGAATTCAGAATACCATACGACATGGAGCTACGCCTAACAAGTCGGATATGCGCCTTGTTAAAGGCAATTGATTTTTTAATAAAAAACATGTTTTATCAAATAAAGGTTTAATTTAATAACGCGTGTTGCCTCCATGGGCATCTACCACAGCTCTCATACGATTAGGCATAGAGTTTATCAACCGCTCTATGAAATTTTGAGGGATCATCTCCCATTCCTCTTCTATGGCAGTTTTCAACTCCTGCATCGTCTGGGCAACTGGCTGACGAGCCCTAACACGTCTTTTTAGCTCGTCCCACATGTGCTCAATGGGGTTCATGTCTGGCTGGCCAGTCCATAACTGTGATGTTCACATCCCGAAGATATTCCCTGACGATGCCGGCCGCATGGGCTCTTGCATTATCATGCATAAAAAGGAAATTTGGGCCCACATAGTCCGCGTATGGTATCACGTGAGGTTCTAAGCACTCACGAATGTACCTTTCAGCATTTAATGTTGGCAGCCGTGGTCCTGTAACAACCTCAAGTTGAGTTTTGCCGCTCGCGGATATACCGCCCCAGACAGTCCATGAGCCACCGCCATAAGCAACCCTCTTTTCAAAGCCGCATTGTGTGAAACGCTCTCCCTTACGTCGGTAGACCTTCTTCCTTCCATCATTGCCATGTAACACAATTTTAGACTCATCAGAAAAGAGTACACGGCTCCAATCTTGCTGTGTCGAATTTAAATGACTGCGTGCGAAATGAAGGCGCGCTGTTCGGTGGGCTCGCGTTAGTTTGGGGCCATTAGCTGGCTTGTGTGGTACCATATCGCGTTCTTTTAACCTTCTCTGAACAGTTCGAGCGCTCACAGATACTCCGTGGAAGTCGCGAAGTTGGTTTTGTACCTCAATGGAGGTAAGGTGACGATTTCTCAAGCTGGTCGTCACGATGAATCGATCCTGCCTTTCAGTTGTGACCCGAGATCGTGGCCTTCCTTGGCGACGAACAAAGCCGCCAGTCTCTAGGTACCTCCGATAAACATTTCGGACCGCAGATCGACTTAAATTAAGTTGAGCACTCACGTTTCTTTGGCTGTGTCCGGCCTGAATAAGTGCCACAGCTTGGGCGGCGACTTCAGGTGAAGTATCCATAGATTATTGATAGAACCTCACCTTAATGTTAAGAATAAGTAATGTTTGTTGCAAAACCAAAGATATCAATCACTTTTTCAAGAATTAAATCCAAGTAAACCAATAAAACCAAGTTTTCTTAGTATTCGATTGTTTGATATCAACAAACAGGCTCCAAATTGTCTTTTGTTTCTTTAAATTCTGTGTTCGAAATTCAAAAAAAGACTATTGAATGAAATTGTGAATGTGCCAGGTTCAAAACTGCATAAAAACTTTTTGCTCGACCTAATATAAAATTTTAGCTAGGACCAAACGAAACTGAATATACAAGGTGGGCCAAAAGATGTGTCCAGAAGTGTATAATGCATAGGAAGCTATTTGCAAAAAGTTTTTCTTGAAATAAAACACCAAAGTTAACTCCAGAATCCATCACAAGTTACCCTACTTCCTAGCCTCTTAGAAATTATTACACTAAACTTGCGAGACAAACACAAAGCCAACAACACCTGGGCTTGAGTACCAGCTCGCTACAGTAATCTGAACGTGTGCTACGAAAGCAAAAAACTCTACACTGATCTATACAAAATATATCTTGACTGACTAACTCTAACAACACACGAACGATAAGTGCACAGAGGAAGGATTTTTCAAGACTGAGCTCGTTACAACGGGAAGGGGGTTGAAGTTTGTGGTGGGGTGTGAAGTAGCGCACCGGCTAGTGTGATTACTCGATGTAACTTTTACTTACTTAAGACGCAGATATATGCCAACGGCCTTCAGTGGTTGGGGTGGCGTAGCTTGCATGTTCTGTGCTGAGCCCACTCAACGTACGTCCACCCAGTAGTAGGACTCGCCCATCAAGGAGCGCTGTCCCAAATTAGACGCATTACCAGTTTATTATAATTAAAACAGTAGGCACTATATTGATACACGCGTGTATACTAAATGATAAATAATTAAATTGTCTTTAAAATGTTGAAGTTTTCATAAAAATACGCTTACGATAGTTTTTGCGTGATTATCAGTTTTTTATCCGCGTTAAACATACCTACTTTAAGTACAAATTAATTACACTATCTATGTATATACATTAAAAAAAGAGAAGTCCTGACTGACTTATCAACGCCCAGCCCAAACGCTTGGACCTAGAAAGCTGAAATTTTGCAGAGAGGTTCTCTTTATAACGAAAACAAGGAATAAGGAAGGATTTTGTACCCGTGGGATATTCTCCGACATCCACGCGGACAAAGCCGCGTGGGAAGTGCTAGTGTAATTAATATAAACGTAAGCATGTTAAGTTATTAAGAAAATTCTCTAATTTAACAAATATTTTTCGAAATCATTAACACTACGAACTTGTTTAGACGTGATCTTCAGTTTCAAATCATTAAAAGCCGTTTATCGTCACCTTAATAAATAAATCTTCGAATACAGGTTTTCTTATTTCTGCAAGTATTCAAGGGCTGGTAGGCACTGTTATAACTGCTGCTGCTACTGGCTGTTGTTGTGTGTGGTAGGTGTTGTTCTATTTGACTCAACCTCATTTACGGAGCGTATCAACAGGCTGCGCAAAACTGCGCACTGCCTGATACAAAGTCAATCAATCAATCTGCCTAACCTTTTCCCAACTATGTTGGGGTCGGCTTCCAGTCTAACCGGATGCAGCTGAATACCAGTATTTTACATGGAGCGACTGCCTATCTGACCTCCACAACCCGGTAACTGGGTAATACGATACCCCTTGGTAAGACTGGTTGTCACACTTTCGGGCTTCTGACGACCCGTAACGACTGTCAAAGATCCACAAATGACAGCCGGGACCAATGGCTTAACGTGCTTTCTGAGGCACGGAGGAGTCTGCCTGATACAAAGTAACTATTGAATATACGAAGTTACGAACATCTCCTTATACGCAGTAATTCATTATACTAATGCTACTTTAGCTGCCGTATACATTTATATTTACAGTACAGATAAGTTCACTCCATATACCTAGGTACAGTCAGCCTCAAAAAGATGTACAGTCAGCAACAAAAGTCGATTAACATTTGAGTTTTCTAAATCTTAATTGTTGAGAAAAATACTTCATTAAAATCGGAACAGATGTAAATTTTAAAGAAAATTAACTCTTATCTAATAAATTAAATGCTAAAAAGCAGGTTATCGTATCATTTTGTGTTAATTTAGATGATGTTAAAAAGTAGCAGTGTTGTCCGAGTTCTGTTGCTGACCGTACTATATCAATAGACAAAAATTCATTTGATTTTCTACAATCTGTTCCATTATACTGTATAAATGTGTAGCTGCAATTAAATAGCCAAACACAACAAAGATTGTGGACATTTAAATGAATTCATGTGGAATTAATACCTACCTACTTACAGTATCTACATCTATGTGAGGCAGACTCTATCTGGATTCAACGCACAATCGCTGATAAATTATCGGAATAAAAATATATTTTACGCAGTTTAGATTTGTTTGACACAATAAAACATTGCCGTTATCTCTAACGATATGAGAATAAATTTATATTTATCTGTAGTGAGTCATTTAACATAGTTTGATCCGCTTTTAATAAAGCAGAGTAAGCCGACGTTCGCACGGACGTAAAATTATCGCGGCGATTTTTTTTCGCGCACTGGATTTTCAACGCTCTGTGTAGCGCCAACAGTGTGCTTCTTTGACGCGCTAGAATGCATTCTGTTGTTGTTAAGTTGGATTCTCAATGCTCGGCTCAACAACGAGAGTTCAAAATCTTGTGCACGATAAAATCCCGCCGCGATATGTTTACGTCCGTGCGAACGTCCGCTTAGCAAGATCGGTTTATTTCTATGTGGATGTTGAGCTTGCGCTGCACGCTGCCGCGCTGATCTGGTGGGGTGGCTAGCGTGGCCGCGACCGTCGCGCGTCGATGTCGCGGTTGAACATAGCGCAGCTTTCCACAAGCTATAATATTTCGTGCAAAAAGAGTTTATTTTGTTTGTATGTATGAACGCGCAAATCTCTGGAACTGCCAGTGGGATTAGAAAAAATATTTTTGCATTTGATAGCCCAATTCTTGAGGAACGCTACAGTCTATTTAGCATCATACTAGGGCCTTAAGGAGCCGAGCAAAAATACAAAAATATCAGAAAGAACGCTTAGCAAAAACGAAGTAACAGCGCGGGCAGGCGATGCGATGCAACGGGGTGGGTTGGGGAAGCAAGAAATTACAGACGGACGAAGCTGCAGGCAGAAGCTATAATATTTATGACGTAAGCACCAGATTACTGCAACCACACAACCCTGCATTACACCATTTTGCAATTGTTCGGTGTTGCTTGTTAGTGAGCAATCTGTATATTCGTGATACAAACATGTATTGAGCCAATGATATTATATGTAAAAAGACGTAGATAGGTTACCGACCCAACATTCGGTGTTCAAAAACGGCACAATTTCGTACGATTAGATGACATGTAGAAGTAGGACGGCATGTCTTAATTATCGGAAGCGAAAAAGAGACAAGACGACGAAAATGTGGCTAATTAGCCAGATTTTGACGTGCCACTTGCGGAACGTGTGTAACCTATCTACCTCTTTCTACATATAATATCATTGTATTGAGCGTCATTTTTAGTTGACACTTGATTAGAGTTAGAAGACTTAAGCCATAGACGTATAAAAAAGGCGGACAGATTCTCGCTAACAAAAAACTGTGTCTATCGGAGTCAACCAGCTCGCTGTGCCTACAGGCACGCACACATTTCACAAGACATGCTGTATTTTTACCTTATATAAATACCTTACCATAATTATTACGAATACGTTACCATATTACGAAGGGTTGACTGATGTGTGAATGTGTGCCTGCCAGTCTGTAGGTACAGCGAGCTGGCTGACTCCGATAGACACAGTTTTTTGCTAGCGAGAATCTGTACGCCTTTTTAGGGTTCCGTACCTCAAAAGGAAAAACGGAACCCTTATAGGATCACTCGTGTCTGTCTGTCTGTCCATCTGTCACAGCCAATTTGCTCCGAATTTAATGGACCGATTAAGTTGAAAGGTACACATAAATTTCTGTAACCCAAACACGGACGGGTAAAGTAAATAAATTAAATTTGAATATAGAGGTCACTTTTGGAGGGCAAATAAGAAAAAATAAAAAAAAAGTTTTGCAAACTACACCATGTGGTATGTCAAATGAAAAGGCTTACTATGAGGGTCTCAAATATATTTTTTTTTATAATTTTAAAATAAATTGTTTAAAAGTTATAGAAAACATACGAAAATTGACCATTCCCCCCCGCCCCCCCTTATCTCCGAAACTACTGAGCCTAAAATTTTGAAAAAATTCAGAAAATAGATCTTTACTTGTAGATTACAGGAAAACCTATAAGAAGTCTGTGGTCTTAAAATAACATGGTAAAACTATCAATAATGTGAGTACAAACTTACATTTACAGTTGGAATGTATGAGAGAACATGTTTTTCAACTACAATGTTAAGTTAGTTCTTAGTTTATTCATCCCAACTACGGAACCCTTCATTGTGCGTGGTCTGACACGCACTTGGCCGGTTTTTTATACGTCTATGAACTCAAACTCAAACTCAAAGCATTTATTTCAATTAAACCAATTACAGGCACTTTTGAATTGTCAAGGGGTCGGTCAGTCAAAAAGATGAAGCTAGGCGCCCATTCCAAAGCATAGTAGGTACCTATGGAGAAGAACGGGCAAGAAACTCCACGGACACTCTTTTAAATCAAGATATGGTTACAAAATAATGGTTACATCATTCATGTTGAAATTTTACATGTGAGAACGATGCAGAACGTTAAAAGCGTCCTTAAAAAAAAACAATTCAAATATTTAAATTAAATTAAAATAAGCCGTGGCCGCTAAGGTATGACCAGCCTTCACTGACAGCGCTTGTTCACGAACCTGACGCATGGATTAGCTAAATGATCCAACACGCGCCACCATCAGCGAGACATTAGAGTGAGCGTCACATACTCTCAGCCGCCAGGGCATATTCAAGTCAAACAAAGACGTACCCAGTAAATGGTAGCTTTAGAGTATGTACATAGTACTCACACATGTGCTATGCAATTATATAATACAATGGAGATTGAGTCTATACAATGCAATGATAGTCTTACAACCTTCAGCAGCTCCAACAGTATCTTCAAATGTTAATTAATTAGTTGTGGTTGTGGAGCAGGACCAGCATTGAGCCAAGCATTTTTATCAGTTATGTAATCCCCAAACTTATAATATGCCTGCCTGCATAGTGTGCGTTTTATACAAGTTTTGAATTTAGTCTCATTGAGTTGAAGTATGTGTGGAGGTATTTTATTGTAACATTTTAAACAGTACCCCATGAACGACGAGTCTACTTTAGCTAGTCTGAAACCTGGTTGAGCTAATAGGTCCCTTTTTCTAGTACTATAATTATGCCTTTCACCTCTTTTACTAAAAAGATGTAAATTTTTCCTTACGTACATGATATTTTCTTAGATATATTGACAAGGTACCGTCATAATGTTAATTTCCTTAAACAGTTCCCTTAGAGAATCGCGCTTGCGGAGATTATATATGGCTCTAATGGCTCTTTTCTGCAGAATAAAAATTGACTCGATGTCTGCAGCCCGTCCCCAAAGCAAAATACCGTAAGACATGATACTATGAAAGTAACTAAAATAGACTAGCCGCGCGGTATCTACATCAGTAAATTGACGGATTTTTCTGACAGCATATGCTGCTGAACTTAGCCGTCCTGCAAGTGATGTTAAATGAGGACCCCATTGCAGCCTTGAGTCGAGCGTGATCCCCAAGAAAACGGTTTTATCGACGAATTCTAGTTTCTCTTGATTCAATACTATCTCACATTCACTACTTTTTACATTTGGTAAAGAAAATCTAATGCACTTAGTTTTTTTCCCATTTAATACTAAATTATTAGCAGTGAAACAATTTTGGACCTGCAGTAGGGCGTTATTAACGTCGTCAAAATTTGTATCACGTCTACCTACCTTAAAAATTAAGGAAGTATCGTCAGCAAATAACACCATTTGTGGTTGATTTTTTAATAAATGGAGTAAATCATTAATATATACTAAAAAGAGGAAAGGACCCAATATTGAGCCTTGTGGAACACCCATTTTTACATTTAAACCAAGTGTAGTGATACCATTTATTTGTACTTGCTGTTGTCTATCATTTAAATAAGATTTTACTAAACTAAGCGCAAGTTTTCCAAGTCCGTAATGCTCAAGTTTCAAGAGTAAGGTTTCGTGATCGACGCATTTATTTGAACTTGCTGTTGTCTATCATTTAAATAAGATTTTGTATGACTTAAACATCGTAAAATCTTGATTCTATTCATCCAAATCTAGATATCGACTGAAAGTTTCATCACTGACTGAGACAACGCACAACTATTGGAGCTCAATTTGTGTCTCTAAAGCGCGGTTTCTGAGGTTTTTAAACGGAATTTATCCATTGGATAGAGTATTGGTTCGATACCGTGTTTCTGAACAATTCGTAATGGAAGAATTTAGCTTAACAGTCGAGTGAATTACTAACGAAGTTTTATCTGAAGACATCAAACACGAGCAAGGAAGCAATTCGCTAATACGTATAGATTGATCAATCTGCCTAGCCTTTTCCCAATTATGTTGGGGTCGGCTTCCTGTCTAACCAGATGCAGCTGAATACCAGTATTTCACATGGAGTGACTGCCTATCTGACCTCCACAACCCATTAACTGGGTAATACGATACCCTTGGTAAGGCTGGTTGTCAGACTTTCGGGCTTCTGACGACCCGTAACGACTGTCAAAGATCCACGAATGACAGCCGGGACCAACGGCTTATCGTGCTTTCCGAGGCACGGAGGAGTCTCGGTATGTAAAGATGATCACCCATCCACGGACCAACCCCGGCAAGCGTAGCTTAAGCTGATGGATCGACGACCTGTGCGGCTGTTATTACTTAGCCACGAGCTACTCAATTCGCTTTATAGATAAGTTTGTCGACTCAATAACTATTGAGAGTTTAAACTCCGTTTAAGAGTTTAAGAATTCTTCAAAAACAGGCATGATTAAATAAGAAATCAAAGGTTAGTACTTAAATCTTTATTATTAGTCTATGTAATAAGCAAGCAAGTCGAATGTGGAGTTGCTATGTGAAGTTATAAACGACGTCGCCGTCGGTGGTCGCGAGTAATGTCTGTAAACTGAGCGCGTGAGCCGAGACTTGCATGAAAGTACAGCGGTCACGTCAACGTCTGAACGTCTGTACGCGGAGCGGAGCGAGGCGAGGCGATAATGTGCCGAGGGGCTTATACGAGAACTTGCAGGTACCAGCTACTAAAATCAATCTGATAGCCGGTATCCAGGCAAGTGAGGTATTGATTCGTTTCACGAACAAAGCATGCTGACAGCCTTCCAACTGTTTTTATACTAAAGCGTTGCATATGAAGCGTAATTGCTTTTTTATTTATTGCTCGTTATCTAACCCTGTTTGACCCTAAGCTAAGGATTGTTTCGTGAACGCGATGTAAGTAGATGTAAAAGCTTAATATTGAAAACCAGGTTTTTATATATGATTTCCATGTAGAAAACAAGTGCGTGTCGGACCACGCACAATGAAGGATTTCGTAGTTGGGATGAATTTATGTTAAGAACAAACTTAACATTGTAGTTGAAAAACATGTTCTCCCATACATTCCAACTGTAAATGTAAGTTGGTACTCACAATATTGATAGATTTACCATGTTACTTTAAGACCACAGACTTCTTATAGGTTTTCCTGTAATCTAAAGGTAAAGGTCTATTGTCTGTATTTTTTTCAAAATTTTAGGCTCAGTAGTTTCGGAGATAAGGGGGGGAGGGGAATGTTCAATTTTCGTCTATTTTCTTAAATAACTTTAAAACAATTTATTTTAAAATTATAAAAAAAAATTTTTTTGAGACCCTCATAGCCCTTTTATTTGACATGCCACATGGTGTAGTTTGCAAAACTTTTTTTTTTTATTTTCTTATTTGCCCCCCAAAAGTGACCTCTATGTTCAAAATTCATTGATTTACTTTACCCATCCGTGTTTGGGTCACAGAAATTCATATGTGTACCAAATTTCAACTTAATCGGTCCATTAAATTCGGAGCAAATTGGCTGTGACAGACGGACAGACAGACAGACAGACACACGAGTGATCCTATAAGGGTTCCGTTTTTTCCTTTTGAGGTACGGAACCCTAAAAAGCTAAATTAATATTCTGTTGATTTCAAGTGAAAATGATTGAAAAGCGGGAAGCTCCCCTTTGTACACGGCACGGTTTCTTTATGGCACGGCGTATAAACCGCCGTATAAAAAAAAAAGGTTAATAGCGAGTCGGACTCGCGCACCAAGGGTTCCGTTCCGATTTCTGAAGAAGTGTGCTATTTAGAGACATCGTTTTATTTTTCCTGTAATCTTTACAAATACTTTTATCACATAGAATAATTTCTGATTTTTCTCTATGCAAACTTCGGAGATAAGGGGGGAACGGTATTTTTTTATTACAGTTTTCATCAAAAGTCGAAAACTGTGTGGCCTAATAAAATAAAAAAAAAATCTTTGACAACGTGCAAACAGCGCACTTTCATATAATACCCCACATACTAGTAGCCCCACTTCGAATTTTTATCAGCCCCTGTTGCAAAAAAATACATATATTTTTATTTCTTTCTTATTTGCAAAATAGTTAGGCAAACGTGATCTAAAACTGTTCCAAATTTTAAGTTGGTAGCATTAGCCCGAATGGTATTCTTAGCGCATTGTCCCAGAGGTGGGACTCACCAATGTTGATGAGATGGATGCGGCTGCACGCTAGCGGCCCCTCATTATTATAGAATAGGTACCTACTATTATATTTTATGTGTTTTGATTATCTTTTTGTTTCTGTTTAAATTATATTTTGATTATTATTATTATTTGACAGTTTAAATTAAATTATAATTGATTATTATTATTATTTGACTTAATCATTCTTTTACACATTTTTTGACACTCATGATTAATTTTTATAATATTTTTAAATTATTGTAAGTATTTTTTTTTTAATTTATTTATCTTTATGTTTTTATATTGTTTTTTATGTAATATTATGGATTTTTATTATCTGCAATAAAATAAATTGAATTTAATTGAATTGAATTAGTATTTCTTGAGATATCCAGCTGTGACAGACGGACAGACAGACTGAGTCGCACCATAAGGGTTCCTTTTCACCATTTTGGTACGGAACCCTTAACAAGCTTCCATAACGATCTATAGATACAACAATCAAGACCGTACCCACCACAGAACAGTTCTGTTTTGTGGTACACATGGCTTATAAATATACCTCGCCATAGAAAACAAATAAGTAATGCATGTTGTGCTTACCTGCTAGAAATTGGTACAGTAGTCTATAAGTATTTTGGATGTATCTCATATCTTTGTATCAGTGTATTAAATTGTTGGTAATCCAAATAAATAAAATAAAATAAATAAATAAAAAACGTGTCTGTCAACAAGCTTCCATAACGATCTATATATATACAAACTGACAACCGGACCCACACATGGTTTGTACTATAAAAACCTCGCCGTAGAAAAAACGTGTCTGTCAACAAGCTTCCATAACGATCTATATATATATATACAATACTGTCAACCGGACCCACACATGGTTTGAAAACGGCGGCGTAGAAAAAACGTGTCTGTCAACAAGCTTCCATAGTGATACATACAACACTGACGACCGTGCTTACACACGGCAAATAAACCGCGACGTAGAAAAACCGTGTCTGTCCACAAGCTTCCATAGTGATACATACAACACTGACGACCGTGCTTACACACGGCAAATAAACCGCGCCGTAGAAAAACCGTGTCTGTCCACAAGCTTCCATAGTGATACATACAACACTGACGACCGTGCTTACACACGGCAAATAAACCGCGCCGTAGAAAAACCGTGTCTGTCCACAAGCTTCCATAGTGATCCATACAACACTGACGACCGTGCCTACACACGGCAAATAAACCGCGACATAGAAAAACCGTGTCTGTCAACAAGCTTCCATAGTGATCCATACAACACTAACGACCGTGCCTAGACCAATCAAATAAAACCTAGTTTCTCACGGCAAAAAAAACTGTGTGTACAAAGGGCTGAGTTTACAGACATGTTATTTCTACGGTGCGGTTTATACGCCGCCGCCGCGCCGCCGCCGATCGTAAAGAAGCCGTGCGGTCTACAAAGGGCCTTATGGTTTTTTAAATGGAATTTCCTCGAATTTGTATCGCACGCACAGCCTACTAGGATATCAAAAAATATTATTGTCATTATTGCGAATATTTGTAAAATATTATTTTATTAGAATATGACAGACGATTGAGGGTTTTCTTGAAAATTCACGCCCCCAGCTCGAGCCACTTTGACAAGAGGTCTTCCATTTCGATAATAAACATAAATATATGATGACGTTCATCATTCGTTTCATTCATTCGTTCATCACTCAGCCACGACTAAAGAAAATATAGGCGCTTTGATACTTTTATCAGGTGCCCGGACCTGAGGTCTTAGTGCTGCCAGCTAGTGAACTACATTTCAGAAAACCCAACTCCAATACTGTGGAAATTCTATTTTTTTCACAATTCTATATCAATCTAATTTCAATTGTGTTTTTTCAATCTAATTTCAACTGTGGAAATTATAATTATCAATTATAATTTCCACAGTATTCAGGTGATCTGCAGCACGCCAGCACTCCTCGCCTGCAGTACATAGTTTTATACTTACCACTATTTATTCGTAGTCGTATTTTCAGACTAAATTCCATGTGAATAGCAACATTAGTAGGAACCAGCCAAAATATTATCTAAACGAGGCAATTCTAAAAATAAAATGTTGAATCGCGTATTATTAGAGGTGGAGGTTTAGTGAGCACGCACGTGGTAGGCCCGCCCCCTCGCTCCCCCACAGCCCCCGTGCGCCAGTGTGTAAGTCCCGTGCACAGCTATGTGGGAGGTGTTTCCCCCGACGCGTGAGGTGCATGTGCGTGGAGCGCGCGCGCCGGTCACGGGACCCGCTCGCGTCTCTACGGCGTATTTATAGTAGAGTTCGGCGAGCCATTGATCGGCGGCCGCTGAAGTCGCCGCTCGATAACCAGCGTTGGACAGCCGCCATCACTTCCACCACCGCACTGCAATGCGACGCCGCGTGTCTCATGACGCCTTCCAAGTCCGACATGCGACGCGCTGTGATCAGCTTTAATTGATATACGGGTATTGCATTACGTCAATGAACACAATGCGCCATGTCTCGTCACTGCCTCACTAGCTCATGGTAGTGTCTCGCGTGCGACAGTGCCTACAGTCACACAGGGGCGGAGGGACGTGGAGGGTCGCGGAGGGACGTGGACAGCTCAGTTTAAATCGTCGTTAGCCACATTGTTCTTACCGCGTCGTTGTGCGATCAATATAATGATAGTTTTACAACCTCTAACGTCGGAAAGAATACATTTATGTGGGTTCGTCCGCCGCTCTATTTGTAAATGCCACTCTAGATACGATTCCACTGAGCGCCGAATGCCGAGGGCCGAGCGCCGAAGAAAAATAGGCCGTTACACGCCGACAATCATCCAGACGGGCCGTTCTCCACGTAGTTTTTATGTGGCATGTTGGCAGTGCGCCAGTCAGGTCTCAACTGATTGATTTTACTAAGACATATCACCAATAGCATTATTGTACGTTTAGTTTATGATTTGCGCTTACGCACCGCTCCGTGCTCGCTAAAGCAGGCCATACACGCTAGGGTGTACCTGACAGGTTTACATGCACAGTTCAACTGTACAGGTAACCCGGAGCGTGTATGTTGCACCATCCACGGACCAACCCCAGCAAGCGTAGCTTAACCTGATGGATCGACCCGTGCATCTGTTATTACTTAGCCACGAGCTCCTCCTTTCTTCAGCACTGTAATATAATTAAATAAATTATATTATTACAACATGTGGCCCACAGAATAGATCCGTTAGCTTCAATGCTTGCGCTTGGTAACAGTTATAACTGAATTACCTATGAATATTATCCAATCTTCTTCCATTCTCTCCATTCTCTTTCATATCATTCACAATCTATCCATCTTTTCTTTGAACTTCCTCTCTCTCTCTCTCTCCATTAACATTTAAATTCATCATTCTTTTAATCACATGCGTTTCTGCTCTCTTCATCACATACTACTCGTATGTGCGGTTAACAAGCCAAACGTCACTGGCACCACTTTCCAACTTCCCGTTATGTACTAATTTGTTACTTTATCCATTATATACTATACAGAGTAGCAGGGACATCGACGCACAAACTGTAACCAAGAATTCAGCACACTATTCTAGCCACCCACCACTAGCGAAGAAATTTTTCGTCAATATATTCATAGAATCGTGCAATATCTACGCGGTCAAAATGTATGGAGCAACAATTTTTTTTTACTTCCGACAAAAAATTTCAACGCAGGGTGGTTCAGAATCATGATGTACTGAATCCATGGTACAGTATGAGACATCTTAGATGTAGCATAGATTTGAAAATTTGCATTGACTCATTTCAATTATACGAATGTAGGATTTGGTTACAAGCAACGACCACAATAGCCCATGCTTGTTGGTTACAAGATATTGCGTATGCATAAAGATCGTTTCCACGTATAGCAATAATAAAGATTGGTAATTTTGAAGCCGCACTCAGTTCGGATCGTGATCGGTTTTACGAGTTTTGCCGATGCTACACTTAAATTGAGTCGTACTGTAAACGGGTTGAGCGTCGGTATCCCTGCCACACTGTATAATATCCAAACATCATACAGTCTGCAAATGTAAGGTAGATTTAATTATTTCCAAAAACTTCGAATTTATTGACCGGATTAATTTGTAGTTTTGGCACTTTTAGTTTTCTCCAAAATTAGGTTCGTGGTTTCTTTAATCACTTTGACCAATTTATAACAATTTCTGTTGTCAGTTCTCACCCCGAATTCCTAAATCAAAAATTCATCGGGGACACGTTCAGAGAGATCAGCGGGGTACACGAGGTAGCGGGGGACACACATAAAATGACAATTAACCGCAATGCCTATCATTCTGACAGTTCAGTTGCGTTCATTGCACTATTTACATTGCTGAGCTGACGAATTACTAAAATACAGATCCAAAAACAGACAAAACACGACATATGAAATTAAAGTTATTTTTCACTTTGTAGTGTTTTTTTTGGAAGTCGGTTGTTTTTTTTTTTTTTGGAAAAAGTTTATAGGTCTATCAGTGATCATCACATGCTAGATGATGAGACCAAAAATACAAGTGTTTTTGTGTCCTATTGATCTAAATGGGGTAAGACTGTAACAACCATAAAATATATTCTATTCTCGGATAGATCGTTATGCTTATGTCATCATCTGCCTAGCCTTTTCCCAACTATGTTGGAGTCAGCTTCCAGTTTAACCGGATGCAACTGAATGTGCTTCCTTTTTATTCAAAACTAGAATCACTACCAGCGTCATTCATTTATTAAAATCAATTATGAAACTTAATTAAACCACTATATCAACAAGGTTCTCATTAGTAATAAGAGCAATAATACAATGGTCGGCATAAATAATTAAATACTTACTTAGGAGCAATTAGATACAATTAATAAGTTTTTGTAGATTAGTAAAGTAGGTCGTAATAATTAACATGTTTTAGCGAAAATACTATAATCTGCCTAGCCATTTCCCAACGATGTTAGGGTCGGCTTCCAGTCTAACTAGATCCAGCTGAATTGAATACCAGTATTTTACATGGAGCGACTGCCTATCTGATCTCCACAACCCAGTGACTGCGTAATACGATACCCCTTGGTAAGACTGGTTGTCAGACTTTCGGGCTTCTGACGACCCGTAACGACTGTCAAAGATCCACGAATGATAGCCTCAGTATGTAAAGATGGTCACCCATCCACGGACCAACCCTGGAAAGCGTAGCTTAACCTGGTGGATCAACCCGTGCAGCTGTTATTACTTAGCCACGAGCGAAAATACTTAGCAATCTATATAAATAAAAAGAGACGTTCTGACTGACTGGCTCATAGATGCCCAGTAAACCTAGAAATCTGAAACTTTGCACAGACGTTCCCTTTATAATGTAGACAAGGAATACGGAAAGATTTCCCGGTAGCACGTTCCCATGGGATATTTTCCGACATTCACGCGGGCAAAGCCGCGCGGGGAGTGCCATAGTATTTAATATAATCAACTCGGTCAATAGGTATATAAGATTTATCTAACTTGTATCTATTTAAAGTAATACAATTTATATGAGTTACAAATGGATCCCATTCCGATCCTGAACATTCGAAGAATGTTTTACAAAACTACCTTGCGAACATATAATAGTTGAAGATGGCTGGTTTACTGGTCTACTAAGTATGCATGTGATGTGTATCTAGTTATATGTACGTAGTTACAGGAAACGTCCATTAGTTATTATGCTGTTTGTTCGCGCGTCTGCTGGTATTGTGACATCGTTCTAATTCCGTGACAGTGAAGCAGTCGGCCTCTTCACGCGCACAAGCATATTCCTGATGTCTTACAGTGCGGATTTTCTTAATGTCATAGTGCGCATGTTAAAAACTCTTCACTTAAATTATCAAAAATTCTTTACATTGGCCGCACCTTGTTTGTTGGTTACACTTTGTGGTTTTGCTTAAAAGAACTTTTCGACAAAGAATTGCAAGATAATCAATAAAAGAGCTAAAGTGTGTATTTAACAAGAAGTTGAGATTCAAGATAGGTAAGATCTCGAGTCTCGACTTCTTGAGCGATAGCTTAGGCCTCTGCCTCGAATTTCGCGGGCAGCGGGGCGGCGGCGGCGGCGGCGCGTCTCGCATTGTCCCGCCCCGCTTCCGCGCCGCTGTTTTCGAGGTTCGGTATATTTGTTTTTACGCATAAAATCCTGCCGCTCCCGCGCCGCCGCCGCTGCCGCACCGCTGCCCGCACAATTCGAGGCAGAGGCCTTAGGGCCGTGTCCGCGCCGCCCGCCTCCGCGCTACGGGGCTCATGATAAAAATACCGAGCTGTGTTAACTGATTGTAAAAGTCGACCCGTTGCAATCTTTTACAGCTCTGTGCAAGTTTGCACTGGGGTCAGCGCACAGTCAGACCAGCAACGACGGTCTTACCGCCTATAGTAATAAAGTTAGTCGTATTTTAAAGTACTAGTTATTTCTCCAATTTCACAAGACGCGATTAGGACTGAAATGGACAAAAGACCGTGAAACGCCAAAAATTAATGAATTACGTTATTTAGTAACGCTAATTCATTATTTAATGTTCGGTAATGAATCGTTTATTGGCGTCGTATGCGTGAATGAACTCGTAAAATTTGGGCTGAGCGAGTAAACACTGTGGACGATATTACGTTAGTACTATTATTTATTCTGTGACGATGTGTAGCCTGTAGAGGCGCGCGCGCAGCCACGCGCGGGCAGCGTGTTGTGACCGCGACGCACTGGCCTTATAATAAAAATAAAAAGTTGGCGACGCTGACAGCTGGAGTTTTAAAATAATACCCATTGAAAGTTTTCTTTTACCCTTTTAATTTCCACCGCGACGTCGATGTAAAGCGCGCAGCTCCAGTTGACTTGTCACTGACTAACCAAGTGGAGTTGGCAAGCTGATAAATGCGAAAGTCTGTCTGTCTGTTACGTTTTCACGCCTCAACGGCTGAACGAATTTCGAAGTTTGACGCTCACGTACACCAGGATCTGTGTTAGGACATAGTCTACTTTTTATCCGCAAAGCCGCAGGCATCTTTTACATGGGCGGCGGGAATCGATTGCCGATTCCCGGCCACCGTAGGCGCGGGCTTGCGGACGACGAGTAATGGGCAGCTCGCCGTCCGGTAAGGACCAGGCCCGGGTCGACGGCGCGTTGTGTTCCACGCGCGCCTCAAAGAGATGTCAGCAGTGACGGGGTCAATTGGGCCGATGCCGCCGGGGTCGCGGGTAGTTCGAAAGAGGTACCGTGGCCCTGGCACGGGCAGCTGAAGGAACATGGGTGGGTTTTAGTCAGTAAAAGTCTGACACGCCCTCCCGCCGCTGCCCAGAGCGGGAGAAGTCATTTGATGATTTCCCATCCACAAAAAAAAAAAAAAAAAGGCATCTTTTACAAACAAAGTTTAAATAAATCTGAATCAAAAACTCCGCATGCTTCTATTATATTTATTTGATTGCCACACATTGTGTAGGAGACTCACATACTTAATTGCGTTATTAAAAATAGAGTGATTACGTGAAGATTCTCTCTATCAACCGTGATCCATTATTATAGCATTCTTAGTTTCTATTTCTGTTTCGTTGAGCTGCATGTACTCGCTGTACTCGGGTCAGCTGACGTGATCGTGAAGATACAAGCTGCGCTTTTATGATTGGGGGAAATTATAATGATTTATATTCAAATGTACTTTACCAAAAGCGACGCTGAACTCGTCGAGCACGGGAAGTTGGCACCGGCCACAGTCCGCACCAGATGACTCATTACCTAAGTGATACCGATCCACATTACCCGTACCTACATTTTCTTTGCTGTAGTAAACACACTCCGAGCTCGTGACCTTAGTACCTGACGCGAAAATTACAAATAGGGAATAGGATAAAATCCTAAATAACGGCTGTGTGACATGACAAGCTATCTGAAGCTTCTGTCTTCTTGTTTATTATACAAGGTTATTGGTAAAACAGCAGCAACCTCTTAAGGGGTCATTGTACTCATCATTATGAACAACTTTCTTTTCTATGCAGTCCGACAGTAACCGCGCTTTTTACGGAAGACAAGGCTTATTATTCTATTAAGGGTGTCTGAGGTGGTGCGCTTTTTAACCGTCTTCAAAAAAGGAGTTTCTGTATTGGACCCGTATGTATGTATGTATGTATGTTAGCCCGTGATTTTCTCAAAAACTAATAAACCAATTTTGATGATTCTTTCACTAACGTGATCTACATAATTTCAGGAAGGTTTTAGTATATAATAAATTATGTAATTATTCTTATGTACAAAGTTATATGCATAAATACACTGTATCTTCGGTATTTCTAAGCGGATTTTGATGAGTCATCTTTTCGTTCGATTTGGGCTTACCTACTTATGTAATTGTATATTCAACTGAAAATGGAAAAATAAATTTACTTTAAAAAAAGTAAAAACCGACTTCAAAACCAAAAACGAATAAAATAACTTTCATAAAACACTTAACTGCTTCTGAAGTCGGTGTCTTCAATTCTTCAATGCGCTTTAGCTTGACACCGACTTCAGAAGCTGCTAAATGTTTTATGAAAGTTATTTTATTCGTTTTTGGTTTTGAAGTCGGTTTTTAATTTTTTTTAAGTAAATTTTTGTGTTACACGTTGCATTGGGAGCCAAGGAAATAATGCTAGGTTTGGGATGACACGTGGGCTTTGTTTTGGTGTCACAGTCGGCTTCCTGACTCATTGACGTCTGACGACGCAAACAGAATGACCTGCACTGGCCAGATGCACAGATAATCTCGTGAATGGAGCAAATGGAGTGAATCCGGATTATTGAGCACATAGGTACAGTCAACAAAAGAGATATCTAGGCAGGGTATACTAACATATTTGTGTGTGAATTGCTTCATGTTCTATTTTATATAATATTACTTTGTTTTTGCAATAGTCCTACATTGTAACAGAGCAACTCAAAATTATATACAATATAATTTTCAAGTAATTGAACCTGAAGCAATTCACATACAAATATGTTAGTATACCCTGCCTAGATATCTCTTTTGTTGACTTTACATGCATGGCGTCTCAGCTGAGCTTGGCTGAGCTCAAAGCACAGCAGCACCCTATCAATCGGAATCGGTTTCATTTTGACAATATAACAACATTCATTGCGTTATTTACATTGTCGAGCAGACAAATTTTTCGAACAATTTATGAAGCAATGGACTAGCAATTTGCTTCAAAATGATTCAGATTCCCATCGGTAGTGTGTTACGCAATTAGGGCGTCGATCAAGATGGGAACCACCGCATTAAGAGCATCTTACTTATCATAGAGTGAACACTTAATAAAGTTACCGTATTATTGTTTAGTTTATGAGGGGCTAAGTAATATCAGCCGCACTTGCCGCAGTTGGTCCGTGAATGAGTGTATATCTTTACATACCGCGACGTATCCGTGCCTCGGAAAGCACGTTAAGCCGTTGGTCCCGGCTGTCATTCGTGGATCTTTGACAGTTGTAACGGGTCGTCAGAAACCCGAAAGTCTGACAACCAGTTTTACCAAGGCGTATCGTATTACCCAGTTACTGGGTTGTGGAGGTCAGACAGGCAGTCACTCCCTGTAAAATACTGGTATTCAGCTGCATCCGGTTAGATTGGAAGCCGATCCCAACATAGTTGGGAAAAGGCTAAGCAAATGATGATTGTTCAGTTTATGTGTTTTATTATTCTAGTAACATAATTAAGGTAATTTAGAAGAAATACCTAGTCTTGAAAACGTAATACAGTGTACCTAAATCTTAAAGGCAAGTGGTTGTATACTTTATATTTCTAGATAGTCATTTATTTTCCAAAACTTCAGTAACGTTACATTAGTGAGGTGTCGTCTCCTGAACTAGGACATGCCGTGTGACAAAAAATGGGGAAATGAAGTAAAAGACAGAAGCATAATGTACTAAAGATAGACTAACAGATGAACACTCGCTGATTCCGCTAGAATTTCACAATTTTTTCTCGATTACGATGTTGGTCCCATGGAGAAAGTTGTTCAGTTTGATGGTTTGTGCCACACCCTTAAATTTGACCACACCTTTCTGATACACCCTTGTGAGCTCTTCATCACGCTTTGAATTCAGGCGATATTCAGTTTTAGAACATGTCCGGTCTTGCTGTACTAGCCCCAGGTAAGTTGGTTAGCCTGCCTACAGCCTCAAGGCAATCTGCAAGTTGATTATGTTTGTTAGCGACGCTTTATGACTGTGGTTTGCCGCGGTTAATGTAATTAAGCCTAGATAATGCAGTCAGTCTCTTGGTTAAGTAATAACAGCCTCACGAGTCGATCGATCAGGTTAAGCTACGCTTGTCGCGGTCGGTCCGTGAATGGGTGACCATCTTTACATACCAAGACCCCCAGTGCCTCGGAAAGCACGTTAAGCCGTTGGTCCCAGCTGTCATTCTTGGTCGTTATGGGTCGTCAGAAGCCCGAAAGTCTGACAACAAGTCTTACCAAGGGGTATCGTGTTACCAGTAAACGGGTTGTGGAGGTCAGTAAACAGTCGCTCCATGTAAAATACTGGTATTTAGCTGCATCTGCTTAGACCGGTAGCCGACTCCAACAGAGTTGGGAAAAGGCTAGACAGATTGGTTTTCGGAAACCTTTGTTGATAGGTACCCTTTCGGAATTGAGAGCTGCTTCTGGGAAGCAGTTCTCAGGACTGTTTGGAGTTATTAATTTACCTTGTGCATAATTTAAGACAACACCTTCTTATCCGTTGAAAGAACCGGACAAAAAAAAACCTAGTTCCAGTGACCGACTGAACTGAAACGTTTTGTAAAACGAATCGATTACTGCAACACGGGTAGAATGTAAATAACTGTCACCTAGCAACAGTTAGCGAGTGGCTTGTAATGCTGGATATAGATTTGGGCAAACAAGGAATGTGAAGATTACAAACCAGCCGCGCACGCTCGTGCACACGTCACAGTACCGAGGTAGTGAGCGCGCAACAATACGCGTGGCGGCGTGCCGGCGTGCGGCGTGCGCGCTAATTTGAAAACTTAACGTGTTGTCACGCTGCGAACTAATTCGTCAGGGTCGCGCCGCGCCAGGTCATGTCGCGCTATACAACAATACACCTCGATACTCCGCGCCACAACGCGATATTCCGCGCTACATTGCGATACAGCGCGCCACATCACGATGCTCGCCGCGCTACCGCTCGCGCTTGTCGCGTCCTTAACCGAACTATTGTGATCGCCTATTTTTAGAACTCGTAATGACTAGCTTTTAAATAAATTCACTTTTAAATAGCACACAGATTGAGTGCTTTGCTAAATATTATTACTGAAGCCAATAATTTTTACGACATAATTAATGTGTTTATGATCAAGCTAATAAAACATAAAATGTACAACATTATGATAGAGAATTTGCGCTTCTACATTAGGGGTCACTCGTCTGCGAGATGTTGATAGCATATCGAACGTGGCCGGCGTGTTATCGCTAATTTAATCAATTCAATAGCAAAAGGTCGTGCCACGGTTTTAACAAGTTTCCATTGACGCAATAGCGCGCCTACCAACACAACGGCAGCTGAGTGCAAAGAGCGCGGCGAAGTCCACTGTGTGGTCGGATGAGCACCACTCGGGAACAGAACCCCGTGTCGCTGCTGCAGCGCACGGGCCCTTACCCCCTTATTAATGAACGCGGAGTAAAGTTAAACCAGTCGAAACAGACATTTTCGAAGTTTCAGTTTGGAATAACTTAACTTCGCGTTTATTCTTACTGTAATGGATCTTTCAGACTATTGTATTAGGTACTAGCTGTTGCCCGCGAGTTCGTCCGCTTTTTTATATACAAATATTCAGGTTGAAGAGTAGCCTACGTCCTTCTGAAGGTCCCAGGCTACATACCTGTCTAATATCAGAACGATTAGTTCAGGATAGTAAAATAAATATGGCGCTATGAGCACGGACTAGAAAAAAAGAAGTACTCCGCGCCATGCATATCGACAGTGAAGCACAGTAAGTATGCCGGGACCGTTTGTACAAACATGCCTTTTTTTTTTGTTGATGGGAAATCATCAAATGACTTCTCCCGCTCTGGGCGGAGCCGGAGGTCATGTCAAACTTTTACTGAATAAAAAACACACGTGTTCCCTCAGTTGCCTGTGCCAGGGCCACGGTATCTCTTTCGAACAACTCGCGACCCTGGCGGGTACAAACATGCCTCACGCACACATTTACAGCATAGTATGCCGACCGCCATTACGTGACATAACGGCGTCTTTGTCAAATCACGCACACATAGATCGGTAAGGTGCTTCAGTTTCGATACGCGTGGCGCGGAGTCCTTCTTTTTTTTCTAGTCCATGGCTATGAGGTAAAAACAATGTAAATATTTCAAAAATTAAAATCTTTGAAGTGGCTTTACGTGTTGCGGGCACAAACCATAAGCAAACCCACAAACAGACAAATTTCAATTTTTTTTTTTTTACTTTCTGTTACTTATTTCTCGCGTCTTCCAGTACATATTTTTACAAATATCTTTAATGTACAGATACAGACACAGCAGGTTTACAATTTATTTATACATATGTACCTATAGATTGTATTGTCTCACTCACACATAATCACATAACACTGTTATGATGTTCATACGACGAATTTCCCACATGTTGAACAATTCGTGTTGTCTTAATTCCGTTGTGATATTCCTTATTGTTTTGTCTGAGTTCCATTTAACAGCAGCACTGAATATGCATAATAGATGAATGATCTAATTTGTACAAAACATTGCGTTCTGATAATAGCACCTGAACAGACCACGCCTCGCAAACTTTGCCACTATTCTACTACTATTAAATTAGTCATTTATAATATTAGCTCAATTTATATTTGATTACTACTCAAACTATAATTCTCACAGAGCAATAGGTCGAAGAGTTTCCCATTCACATAACGAATTGAATGGTGTCACGAGTATTTAATTGTTTAGTGAACGATATTTGTGAACGGGACCGGCGAGCGGCGCCCGCGCGTTATAGCATCTTCATTGAACATTTGTTGTGTTCTAGAATTGATGTGATTCGGTTTATTTGTGATTAGTGTACACATTCGTGAGTCGTGTCGTTATCTTCGCGGAAGATTAATAGTCTCCTCCGCGTGACTTTAACCATTAAACTTGTGTCACATTGAAAGCGACAGCGTGCGCTCCCGCACCACCCGCACCGCCCGCAGCGCTGGCTGAAACAAACAATCCCAATGAAATAAAAAGAACCACCAACACAAACGAATATAAAACACAAATAGCTCACAAAAATAGAGAATGCGAATAACTGACACACATCGAAGTGGTTTCAACCAGCATTAGTTTGATGGTAGCGGCGTGAGGCGCGTCGCACGCGGCCTGCGCCTGCGCCGCTGGCAGCGCGCACTTCCGAGCGGCTCGCGGCCACATTAACTGCCAGTTTAATGATGTATCGCGCCAATTAATCCGCGATCTAGTGTCCGCGGCACGTGCCGCCTCTATTCACACTGTGTGCACCGTGTGACACGGCCAGCCGATTGAGGCGCGACTACTCGACAACATTACCTGTTTCAATGGAAAACAGTGCGCTCAAAGCACTTTCCCATACTTCCGACCTTTTCATGTTCAGTTTATGATGCTCGTGAAACTGGAGACTGTAGAACTCTTGGCTCAACGCTGACGTCTTTTTCTATTTAATTTAATAAGAATTGTAGTCAATAGTTGCGGTTGACACAATTGTAATACATATTCATATTCACACAAATGTATGTATATGTATGTGGGTGTCGCTCGTGACCTGCCTAAAATGTGAATCATGTGATTTGGCACCAATGTTGGCTCCAACAGTACGTCACAGTTGTCCGGTTATTTCTGACACGCATTGTAGCTTGGCAACAATAAACAGAACTTGTTTTTTTTGCGGTAGGCCTATGGTTGGCATCGCGACGGGCTGGTCGGGCTCAGTCCGCTCAGTGCGTGCACGGCACTCACTCGCTGCACTAGTGTGATTTGTCCCCTCTCTGCTGTCCGCTGTGTTCCTAATGTACTGAGTTACAGTAAAGGGACTGGAGCCACTGAGTACTAACTGGGCAGAAAGTGCACATATCGCTATTGGACGTTGTCTTGCAGTATCTTACCAAGCTGTCCACTGCTTGTTTTGAGGTGTTTCTGTCCAGATTTTACAAGGTTTTGACTTGATATCGAAACAGACATGGAGTTAAATGGCCGGAGTGTTTTGATACGTTGCCTATTTCTGAATGTCGAACACGTATCGGACATGTTGATCGAGAACGATGCTTCGTTATGACAGGTCATGTTTATGTGATGTACACATGCATAAGTTATGCTAATTGCACCGTTATTTATTTAATAAAATATAATTACATAGACCTTACTTTGTCATTGACATAGTCGCAGTTGGACTCATTGAATCATGGTAATATCATGTGCACCCGTCCACTTAGGGATACATTACGCTATGGGTTGTCTGAGAACTTCATGTCCCTGTAAACTTTTTTACTTATGTGTATAACGTGCGTGTCGGACCATGCGCAATGAAGGGTTCCGTAGTAGAAAAGAATTAATCCCAAAACAAACTTAACAATGTAATCCCATTTTTTTTTTTTTTGTGATAATGTTACATATTGGACTTTTCCCTTTACTTGTGCTGTGAGACCTTGCTTCTTGCCAAATTTCATGATTCTAGGTCAACGAGAAGTAAACTAAAGGTTTTGATTTACTCGCGAGTATCAAAATATGTCGTATAAATGGCCGTATTTTTTATTGCCTTGACTTTTGACTTGAAGCTTTATTTTTTTAGAAATCTAAGGAACTACAGACTAACGTATTTGATAATAATTTTAACTTTATACCTCCACGCCTTCCTGAGAAAAAGGGTCTTGACAGACTGACATAGATACTTGAAAATATTTTTTTAATATTATGATATAATGTACAAGTAGACACAGTAGTAGTAGTTGTGTGTACAAGAAGACTGAAAAGTAGGCATTTGACAGGCAACACGGTCATCTCAATCTATATTACTATCCTCTTTAAAATCTGTCAGACAAATATTCATAGACAAGTTGAACAGCCACGGTGACGCTACACAGCCCTGACACCCCTTGAGATGCAGAACCAGTCCGTGTATGCCCCTTCCACAATCAATCGAATAATCTTGTACAGAGATTTCAGTGCCTGTACGCACGGCTACAGATCAAGCTATACATTCCAGTATAAGGTGACCTCCCATTGTATAGGATTTCCATACAAAAAGAGGTCAGTGTAAACTGGAAATGTATAGCGTGTGTACCAAGCGCCATGTAGTCCACTTCTTACATGGACTGTGTGCCAGGGCCGCAGGGGCGACGGGTTCATACAACCCCATTCCTACCGGCTTCCCTTCTGAAATAGTACTTGAGTTTACTTATACTAAATAATACATACATAAATAGTCACATTACATGGTTAAATACCATACATCATAACTTCATAAGATAAAAAACATTACAAAATCGCGTGTTCCTCAATCTGCCTAGACTTTTCCCAACTATGTTGGGGTCGGCTTCCAGTCTAACTGGATGCAGCTGTTTACCAGTATTTTACATGGAGCGACTGCTTATCTGACCTCCACAACCCAGTGACTGGGTAATACGATACCCCTTGGTAAGACTTGTTGTCAGACTTTCGGGCTTCTGACGACCCGTAACGACTGTCAAACATCCACGAAGACAGCCAGGACCAACGGCTTAACGTGCTTTTCGAGGCACGGAGGAATCTCAGTACGTAAAGATGGTCACCCATCCACGGATCAACCTGTACCAGTAGCTTAACCTGATGGATCGACCCGTGCAGCTGTTATTACTGAGCCACGAGCTTCTCTGTCCTCCTCTCTAACAAAAACGCGTGCTCCTCAATCACATAAATCCTAAATCGCAAACGCCAACCTGCATATTTTATCTCAACTAAGAATTCCGAAGACACTAGCACCAATAAGCCACATGTTGTGGTGTGTCATAATACAGTATTAATCGTAGTACAGACCAAGCTACTTAGTATGTGCTTATCTCTTGACACACTGTCATAGGCCTTCTCCAAGTCCAATTGGTATTATATTCTATCGCATCCACGATGGGGTTCGTGGCTAAGTAATAACAGCCGCACGGGTCGATCGACCAGTTAAGCTACGCTTGCCGTGGTTGGTCCTTGGATGGGAGACCCCTCCGTGCCTCGGAAAGTACGCTAGGCCATTGATCTCGGCTGTCATTTGTGGATCTTTGACAGTCGTTACGGGTCGCACTATTTTGTGACTACAAGTAGAGTTTACAAAAATTAAATATTTTTCTAAACTGTACTTTGTTCATTGTTTTTAAAGTCGGTTACAGAACTTAGCGATGGAGAGTTCAAAACCCACATTAAAAGTGTTCCTATCAGAAAAGCATAAGTATTTTATGATTGAAGACCAGAAAGTTTGGCAATCATTCCATCTGCACATGTGGCTTCTCTGCTAGGAACCTCATTAACGGCATAATTTTATTTATACTTATGTAATTATGTGTCTATTAACTGCTCCAAATTACGATGCTTATTTTTGTGTTATTTATTACATTCTTCCTTGACATAATCAAATTATCCTACTAATATTTTAAATGTGAAAGTTTGTATGTTTGGATGTTTGTTACTCAATCACGCAAAAACGGCTAAACGGATTTGGATGAAATTTGGTATACAGATATTTCATAACCTGGATTGAGACATAGGATACTTTTCATCCCTGTAGAAGGTTCCCGTGTGATAATTTCCGACATACTCGCGGGCGAAGCCGCTGGCAAAAGCTAGTTATTAATAATCTCATTATTTGACATTATATACCTACAATTCCAATTTTAACTCTTTATAGTGGCTTTTGTGAACATGATATTTATTCCTTCAGATATGTTCCTAGTGGTAATGGCAATCATGTCATTTGTGTCATGTATGTCATAGGTTATTATTTTTATTCTTTTATTAATCTTATAAATACATTATTTGTGAATATGAGAACGTTGCATGCCTAGTAGACTGTACATTTGCTGACTATTTTCTTAAGGTACTTGTTGAAAGGCCATCATTGTCCTCGCATATGTATTAACACTGTTATTTGAAAATATTGTATACGCCAATTATTTTTAAAACAGTAACCGTGGTTTCTTGCTAACTCTTCTCCATAGGAAACGACCAATAGGAACCGTGCACCTAGCTTCTGACGTATCGTAAGTGTCCATGTAGGTTTAGTGAAATATTTTTTTATTGTTTTTTCTTTAATGTAGAAATATAAGATAAAAGAAAGAGGATTAGTAGGTTCAATAAAAATGACGCCGGCACTTCTCTGCAGATAAGCTTTTCTCTCAGGACGAGCTCGAGAGTCGCCTTACGTTATGAACACACAGAATGCAATTAGGCAGATAAAATTATACGAATTCATTTTCACTATAATGAGTCCAAAGTACAGTAGAAATTTGGAGTATGACCTTAATAAAATTATGTATCCTATACACATTGTAGCTTACTACAATGTGTATAGGATATACATAATTTTTTTTTCATATTTTTTTTTTTTTTAATTAGAATTAATGCCATCAACAAAACCTTAGTTTTGTTGATGGCATTAATTCTAATTATATATTAGCAAGTTTGCGATACTAATTTATCTACACATGAAAGAACATAACAGTTGTTTAACACCGCTCGCAATTAAATTATAAAAATAAAAAGTTATGTATAGGTACGCGCGCGCGGCGGCCACATCGAATAAAGGCTCCTACAATCAGGCGCGACATGCGATGCGAATCGCGACAGTTTTAAGGATCAGCCGAAGTTTTTGTTACCCGAAGCGACTCGTTCGAAGTTGTTCGTTACGAAATTTGTACCTATAAACTGACAGCAGCTCGCACCGGGGGCGCGCGGCTGCGGCGCGGCGGGGCGTCCGCCACGTAATAGCGTAACGTAACGTTACAACGTTACGTAGTATTACGTCAAATTTATATAATCTCTGTTTGGGAACGCTTTTCAAGTTCACGGTCATTCATGTCCGCCATGTTCTATTGAGCTTATCAAATCTATTTTTGTTTGTTCATTTACTTACTTACTTATACTGTCTCATATTTCTACAATGATTTCATGCATTTTTTTCAAGTGTGGATTAAGTTATGACTAGAACTTTGGAATGGGCGAACTCAAACTCAAACTCAAACTCAAAGCATTTATTTCAATTAAACCAATTACAGGCACTTTTGAATTGTCAAGGGGTCGGTCAGTCAGAAAGATGAAGCTAGGCGCCCATTCCAAAGCATAGTAGGTACCTATGGAGAAGAACGGGCAAGAAACTCCACGGACACTCTTTTAAATCAAGATATGGTTACAAAATAATGGTTACATCATTCATGTTGAAATTTCATATGTGAGAACGATGCAGAACGTTAACAGCGTCCTTAAAAAAAAAACAATTCAAATATTTAAATTAAATTAAAATAAGCCCTGACCGCTAAGGTATGCCCAGCCTTCACTGACAGCGCTTATTCACGAACCTGACGCATGGATTGGCTAAATGATCCAACACGCGCCACCATCAGCGAGACATTAGTGTGAGCGTCACATACTCTCAGCCGCCAGGGCACATTCAAGTCAAACAAAGACGTACCCAGTAAATGGTAGCTTTAGAGTATGTACATAGTACTCACACATGTGCTATGCAATTATATAATACAAAGGAGATTGAGTCTATACAATGCAATGATAGTCTTACAATCTTCAGCATCTCCAACAGTATCTTCAAATGTTAATTAATTAGTTGTGCGACTAGCTTCATCTTTCTTACTGAACGACCCCTTGACAATTCAAAAGTGCCTGTATTGGTTTATCTATATTAATAAAAAGAGAAGTCCTGACTGACTGACTGACTGATTGACTGACTCATCAACGCCCAGCCCAAACCCTTGAACCTAGTTGAAATTTTGCACAGAGGTTCTCTTTATAATATAGATAAGGAATAAGGAAGGAATTACCGGTAGTACGTTCCCGTGGGATATTTCCCGTTTGAAATAAACGCTTTGAGTTTGAGTATGACTACCTATTACAGTACACTCATGTGAGTATGGTTCTGTCCTGTAACATTTAACGGTATTTATAATACATAAATTAATTATTCACATTGACTGAAGTGGATATACAGGGTGACTTTGTAACTCGGCGTATTCTTTTCAGGACATGATAGTGTGGGTGATCGCCCCTCTCCCGAGCCGCATGTGACTTTAGTACGCTCGGCTGCCTTCATCCTATATATGAGCAATAATTGTATACATATTTTTGTAATCACGTTCTCAAAAACGGCTCTAACGATTTCGATGAAAGTTGCATTATAGGGGTTTACGGGGGCGAAAAATCGATCTAGCTAGGTCTCCACCTCCGTCACTCCATGACCCTATGCTCCTACAGTTACAGCTTGATTATAAAATAGTACCCAGTAAGCTCTTCAGACGCTCGTAAACTAAACGACCCTACCTATAACAAATCAGAATACATCCTACACCTAGGTAGGTACGTATGAATAGTATAGTCGTAATCCTCAAAAACGTAACATTCAAGGAGCAGGCAATCTAAGTTCACGTCATGGATCATTAGCTAAACTACGTTTAATGTAATAATGTCTGGCTTGGGACGCGGAACAGTTCAGGAGCCGAAGCCGCACTGCTGGGCGAGCGGGCGAGCGTGCGAGTTAGCAAGGCGCGGTCAGGCGCCAGTCAGATTAGCGCTGTAAGACCGACGCTCTCTGCAAACTGTTGTTTGCATAGTTAATAAGCTACTCGTATACTTGAAATAGCGAGTCGAAGAGCTCGTGGTTAAGTAATCAGCCGCACGGGTCGATACATCAGGTTAAGCTACGCTTACTGGGGTGGGTCTGTGGATGGGTGACCATCTTTACATACCGAGACTCCTCCGAGCCTCGGAAAAGCACGTTAAGCCGTTGGTCCCGGTTGTCATTCGTGAAGCTTTGATAGTCATTACGGGTCGTCAGAAGCCCGAAAGTCTGACAACCAGTCTTACCAAGGGGTATCGTATTACTCAGTTACTGGTTTGTGGAGGTCAGATAGGCAGTCGCTCCATGTAAAATACTGATATTCAGCTGCATCCGGTTAGACTGGAAGCTGATCCCAACATAGTTGGGAAAAGGCTAGGCAGATTGATATTTGAAATAGCGAGCTTCATAATAATGCTATCGAAATAACTTCATGTTACATTTTACTCAAGCTCTAAGGAACCTGAGGCGTACGACGACGCCGACTCGTGACGTGGGGAGAATGCCACGTACCATGTGCCTCTGTACGGAATTCTCCTTCACATAAACCTAGCGTCGCGAGGCGCATTACACAACAAATTCTTGATGTGAGTGCACGAGAGATGCGCTATCACCTTGTCTTTTGTGTTCCATATTATTGCTCACTGGCGCAAGTTGCCGCCTTTATAAGCATACTAAGTATTGGGTTGAAAACCTTTCAGGAATACTTACTTTGGAACGGAAAATCTTATTATATTCTGCTGCAGAACTACAATTTCAACAAACATATTGATTCCATTCTATTGAACCACATCGTCCACATCCCAGAAAGATACGATTGTGTTCGTTGTAGATGTAAAGGCCATAACTGTCGATATTTTTTGTAGGTACTTTGGTTCTCTTTCACCACACATCACTAAACGCTAAACACAGTTAAACATAATTCTGCCTGTGTCAAACGATTGAAACAAACAGAGCGATGTTTTAAATTCGTTTAGCGTTAAACACATTTAGTGATGTGTCTAGCTTTTCCCAACTATGTTGGGGTCGACTTCCAGTCTAACCGGATGCAGCTGAATACCAGTATTTTACATGGAGCAAATGCCTCTCTGACCTCCAGAACCCAGTGACTGGGTAATACGATACCCTTTGCTGGTTGCCAATCACTCGGGCTTCTGACGACCCGTAGCGACTGTCAAAGATCCACGAATGACAGCTGGAACCAACGGCTTAACGTGCTTTCCGAGGCACGGAGGAGTCTCGGTATGTAAAGATGGTCACCCATCCACGGACCGACCCCGGCAAGGTAGCTTAACCTGATGGATCGCCCCCTGCAGCTGTTATTACTTAGCCACAAGCTCCTGATGTGATGTGTGGTGAAAAAGTTAAAATCTCCCAGTTATAAAACTGGACTCTGGAACTGGCATCATAACTATTGTGGTAGTCAGTTACTAAACAGCAATAATTTCGTAGCAGCATTCTTCAGTACTGTGATATTGCTGATATTAACAAAGGATGATCATCAGTGCGCTTGCCAAGTGTGCTAATTGTCACAATTATTCTATAACAAACGGTCAAATCGAGCGACGCTTTAACATTGCACATTTGCACACGATATGCCGACTAGGTACTTATATGTAGAGCTCTCCTCATTTTGATGTATGTATCGCTTTTACCTATTGATGCATGCCACTTAGTGAATGGACGAGGACGTCAGAGAAAAGAAACACGCTCGGATAGCGGACTTTAATGAATGGACGTGTGTTCTGTATGCAGTAGCGGACTGTTGCAGCGCTGGCCGAGAGCTGAGGGCGGTGTCAATAGTATGTGTACCCGTGTGTGCTGCTACTCCACACATCATGTGTCAGTTCCAGCGCAGCGTGTGATCGGTCCGCCAAGCCCCGCTGACGCCTGTTCGACGTAACGACTCCTACAAACTGGTGCGACACGCGACGCGAATCGTCGCGCGATCCGCGGTGCCTTTCGACGGTGTCGCGTGAACAATAATTGTGTGCATACTCAGATGTAACATAAAATTAACCTCTCAGCTAATGAACGTATTGGATAGGCTGCAATCTGTGTGCCGTGGGTTTGCCAACCCTACTATATAATGTATATTACAGGCCTAAATACTATATTCCTAATAATAAAATATAGTAGGCGAAACTATTATATTTTCGATGAAAAATTAAATAACGTTATAGTTTTAAAAATAAGTTTAAAACGTAACGCAACCGTTATCTGTTTTTGAACGAAAATTGTCGAGATGAGCCATAGATGAGCGCAATGGGGCCAGTAAAAGCTGATCATAAAACAGAATGTGTACTTAGTAATAAAAGCTGAATTAATGGTATTTCGTAACCTTAATTTAGACTGTGATTTAGACTGTAATATTTATGACTTTATGAGACAAAAAAAAAACCTGTTAAGTATATTTAAGATAGTATAGTAGATTTTTTTTTAATTTAAGTATATTTTTTACGCTGACCCCCAAAATACAGGCCTAGTTTGGGGGTTAGGATCAGATTTGTGGCAATACATTCGTGTGCTTTTTTATGCTGAATGGCTTGTAACATGTATATCTTTCTTAGTGTCAAATAAATATTTTTATTTTATTTTTAATTAATTTTTATTTTTTTTGCCATCTATTATATTTTTACAGGCAGTGCCTTGAAAATACTATATTTCATATAAAATAAGTTGGCAACCCTAGCTAGTGATGCTCGGAGTTCTCTCGGTTCACAGTTCAATTTGGGATATAATTGGCTAACAGATCTATTATCCTTAACAGAATTAGTATCCACTGAACGGAATAGCCAATCATAATTACCTAAGTTAATAATAGATCGTTACGGGCAATGAACTTGGTTTGTTGATGACACCTTTTCTCGCTATTAGGAAACTGAATAGAAAAGCAAGAATAGAATAGTGCGTGGAAAGACTGTCTTGAGGAGTTCTAAAGTGTGTTCATCAATCATGACATCGATCTTGGTGTTAGCGAGTGTCTGCTGGCGAAGAGCGACCGCAGCAACCAGCTTTTAAAAGTTTTCGCGAAACTACAGTACTGTAAGGGTCTTAGCACATCTACGCCGTGAAACCGCGAAACAGCGAAATCGCATGATGTTTCGTTGATGAGCATCAGCAGACTTCGAAAAAAAATATGACAAAGTTGAAAATAACGGCAAAATACGAAAATACAAAACCAAAGACACCGATTTAAATTCATACCTTTGATGCACAAACAAGTCGAGGAAAGATAGTCGCTTGACTCCTACGCATTACTCGTAGGTACGCATTTTTTGTCGTCTTAAACTTGGTTTGGTCAACGAAGTAAATATACAGTTTTGGTCGAGATTAAGTCTGTCATCTGTGTGGCCCCTAAGGCCTCGTTTACAGACACGCGAGGCGTCGCGCGTCGCGTTGAGCGGCGGGGCCCGCACTAAATTCAAACATAGGGCGTTCTATGAGAGCGTTTACGGAGAAGCGATTTTACACGCGTTTGTTTGAATTGTAGCGTCGCATGTGGCGGGGGAAGCGACGGGCGACGCCGCGGCGGACGCGGCGGGTGACGCAACGGGAGACGCGGTGGGTTTCTTCGGTTTAACTTCTTTATAACATACTTAATGACACCGCGTGCGCTGCCGCGAGCACCACCGCGTGAGCCACCGCTTGCGCCACTGCGTGCGTGCCATTAACGGAGAAAACGCTTGACGCCCCGCGCACCGCGCCGCCTGACGCCCCGCGTGTCCGTAAACGAGGCCTTAGTGTCACCACTACACACACATTTACAAGCACCGTCGTTTTTCCTGTGTGGCCGGATCATAAGAGTATACTAGACAGTCACCCGTAGTCTTCAGTAGTGTTGCTACTACTGTGTATCCATGGCGACGCGGCGTCTCGCGCTTGTCGCCAGCGCGGCGTCGCGCGCGCTGCCCCGCCGTCTACGCCACCTCACACCACCCTACACCCGCCGCGTCACCCCACCCCACACATAGTCACTTCACCGAATTTATTATGGAATTCTACCGGAGCCGACGCTGTGACTGCTTCCTTCAACACCTTTGTGCTAACACCTGGATATTAAGGCGAGGTTTTCCGGGTCTATAAGCCTTTGAAACGCTACCTGCGCCTCCCCCAAATGCAGCGCGACGTATTTATTTACGATGACGGTACCTTGTCAATATATCTACGAAAACATCATGTACGTAAGGAAAAATCTAAATCTTTTCGGTAAAAGAGGTGAAGGACACAATTATAGGACTAGAAATAGGGACCAATTAGTTCAACCAGGTTTCAGACTGGCTAAAGTAGACTCATCCTTCATGGGGTACTGTTTAAAATGTTATAATAAAATACCTCCCCACATACTCCAGCTGAATGAAAGGAAATTTAAATCTTGTATAAAACGCACACTATGCAGCCAGGCATATTATAAGTTGGGGGATTACATCGCTGACAAAAATGCTTGGCTGAATGCTTGTCCTGCTCCACAAGGACGCATTAATTAATTGATTAGCATTCGGATATATTGTTGGACCTGCTGAAGATTAAGATGAGAGAAAACTTTCTTTGCATTGTTTAGATTCAATCTCTTAGTATTATATAATTGCATAGCACGTGTGAGCACTATGTAGCTACTATTAAGCTACCTTTTACTGGGTACGTCTTTCACTGACTTGAGTGTGCCCTGGCGGTTGAGAGTATGTCATGCTCACTCAAATGTCTCGCTGATGGTGGCGTGTGTGTTGGATCATTAAGTTCCCTTCAAAATGGTTGAGCTAAATGGTGCTGATCCATGCGTCATGTTCGTGAACGGGCGCCGTCAGTTGGGACTGGTCGTCTCTTAGCTGCCATGGCTTATTTTTAATTTTAATATTTAATTTAGTTGTTTTAGTTATTATCTTTTTATTACGGACGCTTTTTAACGTGCACGTCTTTCTACATTGTTCTCACATGTATATTTTCAACTTGAACGATGTAACCAATATTTTGTAAAAATATTATGATTTAAAAGAGTGTCCGTGGAGTTTCTTGCCCGTTCTTCTCCATAGGGATCTACTACGCTTTGGAATGGGCAACTAGCTTCATCTTTCTGACTGACCGACCCATTGACAATTCAAAAGTGCCTGTAATTGGTTTATTTGAAATAAATGCTTTGAGTTTGAGTTTGAGTTTGAGTTTTGATGCGCCGCCGAGTATTTCGCGGTAAATCCATGCCACAGTATAAAATATATGCAGTTGATCAACTGAATTAGTTTTTCTTATATTCGATTTTATTCCCTTACGTATACATGTTAAGGTACCTACAATAGGACAACGTTCTAAGGTACCGTCGTTTATTTTCGGGAAAAACGAACTTTGCCGAATTAAATGTGACTGGTCCAATAAGGGAGTGACGGAATTAGCGTCTATCTTAATAATTTAGGTGGGAATATAAATCAACTTCTATTGGTCGATAGTCACATCTTATTCGCCATATTATTTCGGTTTTCCGAAGTTATACGATGGAAACTGAACATTGTCGTAGGTACTGTATTGTATCTTGGTATCTACATAAGGTGTAGTGAACTAAAATTATTACGTAGGATATTTAAAAATATGTAAATAATATATTTGTATTGAAAGGAGGAGGAGGAGGAGCTCGTGGCTAAGTAATAACAGCCGCACGGTCGACCCATCAGCTTAAGCTACCAGTCTTACCAAGGGGTATCGTACTACCAATTTAATGGGTTGTGGAGGTCAGATAGGCAGTCGCTCCATTTAAAAAAACTGGTATTCAGCTGCATCCGGTTAGACTGGAAGCCGACCCCAACATAGTTGAGAAAAGGCTATAGGCAGATTGATTTCTGAGCTGTCGCCATTTCATCTTGCTTAAATTATTTGAATTTTTTAGAACAACAGCACAAGGAGAACTAATTTTAGTTTGACACCCTGGTCCACCTTCTATTACATCATCGCAAGATTACACGGGCTCTGCACAGAGTACATATAGAGTACACATAGAGTTATATTATGTTACTTGCTGCTACGGAACCCTTCATGGGCGAGTCCGACTCGCACTTGGCCGCTTTTTTTCATTATATTTACAATATTTCCAAAAATTATGAAAATTAGACTAGGTATGTTTACGGGAGTAGAAACGTTAACACTTTTTGTATGAAAATTTACAACTTCACAATACTCTTAAAATTGATTCTAAACAGACAAATTCGGATATCCCCTGTTAAATACAAAAGCAACTCACGCGAGTCTCGACCATCTTTAATTTCTCCATTTCAGTCATATGACCATTCTATAGCATTACAGCATCAATTACTGTGGGCTCGGCTTATCATGATGCATCAATTACATCATCATAGCTGGAATTAACAATTTGAATTTATTGCCTAGTCGGTAATTCTGAATTATCGCTCAGTATCCACTTCGGTGTAGAATACTTTCAGAACAGTGTGATTAATTTATTTACTGTATTATCATCTTCCTGCCCTTATCCCATATTACTTGGGGTCGGCGCAACACGTTCTCTTCTTCCATTCTCCCCTGTCAACCGTCACGCTATCATTCACTCCCTTCTCTTTCATATCATTGCTCACACAATCCATCCATCTTTTCTTTGGCCTTCCTCTGCCTCTCCATCCATCAACATGTATATTCATCACTCTTTTAGTCATGTAATGAGGAGAGACGAAACGCATGTGCGTTTCGTCTCTCCTCATTACATGCCCATACCAAGACAAACGATTTCCTTTCAACTTTTCTGTCACTGGCGCCACTTTGAAACTTCCTCTTCTATACTCATTTCTCACTTTATCCATTCTCGTCACTCCACACATCCATCTCAACATTCTCATCTCCGCTGCATGCAATTTTTTTTCATTCGTCTTCTTCACTGCCCAACATTCCGATCCATAAAGTACGACAGGCCTTATCACGGACTTGTAAATTTTCCCCTTCAACTTGAGGGGCATCCGGGGGTCGCAAGTTGTTCCTGTAACCTGTCGCCATTTCATCCATCCTGAGTTGATCCGGTGTGTTATGTCTCGGTCTACTTTATTTACTGTATTATAAATTACTAATTTATTTACTGTATTATAAATTACTTTATTCGGAGGAGCTCGTGGCTAAGTAATAACAGCCGCACGGGTCGATCCATCAGGTTAAGCTAGGCTTGCCGGGATCGGTCCGTGGATACGACGTGACCATCCTTTCATACCGAGACTCCTCCGTGCCTCGGAAAGCACGTTCAGCCGTTGGTCCCGGCTGTCATTCGTGGATCTTTGACAGTCGTTACGGATCGTCAGAAGCCCGAAAGTCTGACAACCAGCCTTACCAAGGGGTATCGTATTACCCAGTTACTGGGTTGTGGAGGTCAGATAGGCAGTCGCTCCATGTAAAAGACTGGTATTCAGCTGCATCTGGTTAGACTGGAAGTCGACCCCAACATAATTGGAAAAAGGCTAGGCAGATTGATTGATTATCAATTACTTTATATGAACTTCATCATCTGCCTAGCCTTTTTCCAATTTATATGTTGGGGTCGGCTTACAGTCTAACCGGATACAGCTGAATACCAGTATTTTGCATGGAGCAACTACCTATCTGACCTCTACAAGCCACAACCCAATTTCTGTGTGATACAATACCTCTTGGTAAGACTGGTTGTCAGACTTTCGGGCTTCTTGCAATCCGTAACGACTGTCAACGATCCACGGATGAGTGCCGGATATGGAGGGGTCTTGGTATGTATAGATGGGCACCCATCCTAGCAAGCGTAGCTTAACCTAACCGGTCGACCCGTGCGGGTGTTAATATACTTACCCACAGGCCCCTCTAGGATTACTTTTACATATAATAACGTAGTAGTAGTCCTACCTTAACTTCGTGAGCCTCTAAAACACTGCCATGTGTTCAACTGTGTAACGGTCATGTAAATCTACAATTCACTCAAAGCTTAACTGGGGTCAATAGCAAAGTGATAAAGTAAATATTTTAGTAGTTAATAAAAAGCGCGCGCCGCCGCTGGCCCGGCCCGTGGGAGCTCGCCGGCTAGGCGGTTACCGGTGTCTTCTTCGCCGGATTCGCCGGCGATACTACGACCCTTTGTGAAGGACTCCCATTGACAAGTTATTTAGCCTCATGCCTCTGTAACTCTGTTACAAATTTACAAAGGCTAGTCAAACATCTCGTTTATTGACTGTATTGGAGAGCATGGCAACAAATTGGTTCAAGTGTTGACCCAAGTTGTACTTTGTTTGATAAAGAAAAATAAAAGCACTTGGTGAGTCTAAATCGAACATCAAATAGAGACGAGTGAGCGCGAGAAGTTCACCTATAGTTAGTTTTAGTTCGAATCTCTTGAGTGTCCGACGAGCAGTTCATGAGCATTTTTATGTTTTCTTTGATGCTTGTTATAAATTGTTGTTTTATGTGATTTGTCTCGAACTCTCGATTAGTTGAAAGCCCTTTGTCCACATACCGCGGACACTTGGCACCTCTCCTCATTACCGAAACCCATTAGGAAGTAGTAATAAAATAATTGTACCTACAAATGTTGAAGATCACACAATTATAACAGCGCGGAGTCACATCACAACGATCACGTGCTCGACTTCTCTATTTATGTGAGTGTGAGTGCACGCGACGCTGTTGTCGTAGGTCAAGCCTCACAGCTGGCTCTAATTAATTTAAAAACATTTATGTTAATCGCTCGCTGATTCTTAGACTCGTAGTACAATCAAAAATTATTCTCTTTTTTTCTATTACTGGATCATCATCATCACCATAATTTCAGCCGAAATACGTCCAATGCTGGATATAGGCGTCCCCCAAGCACCGCTACTTCGACCGGTTCTGTGTTTCTCGCATCCAGCGGATTCCTGCTGCCTTCAAAAGGTCATCGGTCCACCTTGTGAGAGGCCTTTCAATGTTACGTCTTTCGGCAACATCGGTTATCTATTCTGCGAGCAATGTGCCTGCCCACTTCCAGTTAAGCTGGATATGTTATAATATACTTGTCTATATCCCCTAAAAAATCAGCTGTTCCCTAAATATACTCGTATTCCCTATTTGTGTTTCCATAACTCATAAAAATGTAGGAGGGAACAGCTGTTCTTTTTCGCGATTTGAGGTTTGGTCCCATAGTAAAAGTTATTCATAATGAGTACAATGACCCCTTAAGGCGAATAGCCAACCAGCAACACCACCAACCCACACCACCAACTAGCGCCACCATAGAGAAATAAATCATAAGTCTGGAGGTCCTATGCTCACATTTTTAGTCAGATGAGGTATGTCAGGTGACTAATTTAACATTTGAGAATTATATTACCTCAGGAATTGTATTACTGATTTTATTGATTATAATTCTGTAAATACATATTTGATACGGTCGCGAATCATACTGTAATCAACAAACACCCAGACACTAAGCTGAAAACTTCAAATAAAGTAAATTTGAATATCACGGCCTCCCTTAGTGATCCCCATGCCTAGCCCGTGGTAGACACGCAGCGGCGACATCGACATAAATATCAAACGAGGTATTGTAAGAATAACTAGTTTACTGCGAAGTCTTTACGGACTAGGTGGAAGTGAAGACACGCCATGCAACATTAATGACGCCCCCCGGAACCGTAAAAGAACTAAAAAAAAAACTATAAATTAAAAATAATTTTATACCAATTGGAAAACCTTTAGAAGTTTTTTTTTTTTATAATGCAGTAAAATGAAGAAAAATCATTTTTATTTTTTCAATTAATTGACTTTATTGGAAAGAACAAACATTCCATTAAACATTCCCATTATATTTATGGAACACGATTTCATTCATAAGGCTTCCTCGCCTAGCTTCGCAGTAGCGCATCCTGACGACCCAATTTTTCAAGACGTTGTTGACAGTTTCGGGCTGTATCTGACAAATGGCTCGTTGAATATTCAACTTAAGAGCCTGAATCATTTGTGGGTTGTCCACATAACATTGATCTTTTGCGATGCCCCACAAAAAGAAGTCCAACGGGGCGAGGTGGGTGCCTCATTTCCGCCAAAATTTATTTTCAAAATTCGCACTGTTTGAGCTACACTACACTGACTTTGGAAATAAACTTTCAACATTTCCCAACGTTGTTCAAGCGTAAAACGATTCATTTCGTTCCGCGGAGGTATGATACTGACTTTTTCGTAATATGGCGAGCAAGAGAGAACTGTCAGTGTCGAAATAAACCATGATTCAAAAAGACCCCACTAGATGGCCCACCCTTTATAATGAAGCTCCTTATAGTCTATGTCAAAATCATTCCATAGGTATCATAATTTTAAATTTTCAAACCTTTAAACTTCATACCATATTATATTAAATCTTTGTGTACACTCCTACCAACTTATCTGTGAAATGGCGAAAATTGGAACTACGGCCGTCATGTTGAAATATCTTCGATTGTGCCGACGCATCGCATGTCATTTTGATTGTGTCGACGCATCGACGGTGGCGTCCTCTTTCAGTTCACAGATAAGTTGGTAGGACTGTATTAATCACAGTCTCAAGTTTTCAAACAAAAGCGAGTAACACCGTCTTTCTTTTTGCTGTTAAAATTTGACGTGTCTCGTTATGTGGCTCCATTATCAGATCAGCTGCAGCATGTCATAATATTATTGCACTGTCATCCGATTTACATAATTTAATTTATGCATGCTTCAGCTCAATCAAAATTGGGAAGTGGGTCAAATTTAACTTACAGACTGACACCGGGAAATGTGAAACTAAAAAAATAAAAGCTTTTAAAATATTGTTGGGTTTCTTTGTTCGGCCATTCTGTGTAGCGCTAGCGACGCGGCTTTAATTAGCACCATATCATATTGGATTATATTTCAGGTTTGTACAGTGTAATCCCCTTCCGGGAAATATTAATTTATTTAAAATAGATTCCCGCGTAATTAAAATAAAATTCTGAGAGAATTTGTTTAAAATCTTCTAAAACAATAGCTCCTTTGAACCTACAAAGATTTTGCTTATTTAATTTTTTTTCTTCTTTTGGTAGTACGCCCTTGTCAAAGGTGTCCATCGGTATCCAAGCCTTTTCCCAATTATGTTGGAGTCGGTTTCCAGTCTAACCATCAGATGCAGCTGAATACATGTATTTTACACGGAGCGACTGCCCATCTGACCTCCACAACCCATTAACTGGGTAATACGATACCCCTTGGTAAGGCTGGTTGTCAGACTTTCGGGCTTCTGACGACCCGTAACGACTGTCAAAGATCCACGAATGACAGCTGGGACCAACGGCTTAACGGGCTTTCCGAGGCAAGGACGAGACTCGGTATGTAAAGATGGTCACTCATACACGGAACGACCCCGTCAAGCGTACCTTAACCTGATGGATCAACCCGTGCGGCTGTTATTACTTAGCCACGAGCTCCTCCTACGGTATCCATGACCGGTCAACATCCAAACATCGTGCGTACTATGTGCGCTCTCCCAAAAGGAGCGCGGCAACCTTTGAGAGCAGAGTGCTTGTGTCGAGAGTGTGGCGCTGTGACGCTGAGAACCGTGGCGCAGTGACGCTGTGGTAGTCGCGATTTAGCGACCACCTCACTAATATTAGCTAACCTTACCGCTGCTGCTATTTATATACCTATATACTTTAGCATTTGTGTGAACCTATAAACTTAGGTGCTTCGTCCAAGTCTGGTATAAAATGGTATTATGCATTAAACATTTCAATGATCACAATCTAATCTAATCCCTATTAACAATAAGAGAAGATCCTAACAACTGACCACGCAAACAATAACTAAGTTCTATTAGGTAATCTACCGTTATGTAATTGATAGATTAAACAAGGGTGCCCCGATCCTGTTGTGTTGGAAGTGTCTACTCCCGGGAATCAAGTGTGCGAAGTTTCGCTGAACTGATTAGCCTATTACGATCTGATTCACTGCGGTGTTGAAGTCACAACGATATAGATAAACATTATTAGATTGCCTCTACCAACTATTAGCATATGTTTAATAATACATAGGTATAATGCACAGTCAACAAAAGAGATATCTAGGCAGGGTATACTAACATATTTGTATGTGAATTGCTTCAGGTTCAATTTCGTGAAAATATACAATTTTGTGTTGGTGTGTTACGATGTAGGAGTATTGCAAAAACAAAGTAATAAATACAAAATTGAACATGAAGCAATTCACTTATAAATATGTTAGTATACCCTGCCTAGATATCTCTTTTGTTGACTGCACATCCAATAGTATACAATTATTAGTAGTCATCTGTTCCTTTATTGACATACCGATTGCATTGATCAGTGGTCCTCAAACTTTTTTGTCTCGTAGACCACTTGGACTTGCCACGTTTTTCGATTTCGCTCAGCTAATATTGCATTTTTGCAAATTCATCGACTTCAAATGTGTTTTTGACTGATTTCTAATATTGTAGTAAGATGTAGAGCAAAAAAAAACACGTTAAGTTTTTATCTAAGTCAATCTCAATCTGCCTAGCCTTTCCCCAACTATGTTGGGGTCGCCTTCTAGTCTAACCGGATGCAGCTGAATACCAGTATTTTACATGGAGTGACTGCCTATTTGACCTCCACAACCCAGTAACTGGGTAATACGATACCCCTTGGTAAGGCTGGTTGTCAGATTTTCGGGCTTCTGACGACCCGTAACGATTGAATGACAGCCGGGACCAACGGCTGAACGTGCTTTCCGAGGCCTTTAAGTTTTTATTTAAGTATTTATTATTATTTATTTTAGTACATGGAAGACTTACAGCTAACTAAGAGGACTTACTTATACATTTATTAATGAAATTCAAATTAATTAAACGAACCAAAATTAAATTTTGTATGCTTTTACTAATCAATCTGCCTAGCCTTTTCCCAACTATGTTGGGGTCGGCTTCCAGTCTAACCGGATGCAGCTGAATACCATTATTTTACATGGAGCGACTGTAGAGCCTATCTGACCTCCACAACCCATTAACTGGGTAATACGATACCCCTTGGTAAGACTGATTATCAGACTTTCGGGCTTCTGACGACCCGTAACGACTGTCAAAGATCCACGAATGACAGCCGGGACCTACGGCTTAACGTGCTTTCCGAGGCACGGAGGAGTCTCAGTATGTAAAGATGGTCACCCATCCACGGGCCAACCCCTGCAAGCGTAGCTTAACCTGATGGATCGACCCGTGCGGCTGTTATTACTTAGCCACGAGCTCCTCATACTATGCTTTTACTAAATAACTAAGAAAAAAAATTAGGCGTACTTCGAGTCCGCGCGGTTGGTTTTCGTGAAAACTGATTGAAATTTTACTGATACCGCCGTAGCCATTGTACGTATTTGCTCGAAACTAGAATTAGTAGACTCAATGCATTCCTTGTAAAGTAAGCTTTCACCGGTTATGATTTGTTCAGTTCTGAGCAGATTTAGTTGTGCGGAAATCGGTTGTCATGGTATGGACATGTGATGCAGAGGAATGAGGAAAATGTCGTGAGGAAAGTTTTGAGTATGAATGTCGATATGTCGATGGCTATAAGTGTAGGGGAAGACCAAAGAAACGATGAATGGGTTGTGTGAAAGATGACAGCCATGTCATCTTTCACACAACCCATTCATTTCATTCATTTTTTTTTTTTTTTTTTCATTTTTTTTCATAGCCATATGAAGGGGGTGACTACCGAGATGACGACTAATAGAGAAGTATGGAAGAAACCGGTCAAGTGCGTGTCGGACCACGCTCAATGAAGGGTTCCGTAGTTGAAAAGAATTTAGCCCCAAAACAAACTTAACATTGTAGTTGAAATCTAGAACGAAAGTGACGTAGCCACGTAGCCACCGTGTCGCCTTCGTAGCAACGAACGTAGCAGACACTAGTATCGACTGATGAAATTGATAGGCATAATTTATTAGTAACTAACCCAGCGGTGGTTAGTGTACTAGCAAGTGATACCGGTGAGGCTTTAGTTAACTGACTCTATAGCACAAACTAGAATCAAGATAGTACCTGAAGTCCCGCAATGTGTTTCCAGGAATTGTGTCGACGTTGAACTATAAGCTTACTTAACACCGGTAGCATAAACCATGTGTACCGTTTAGTATCGAGTTCTGCGAACAGTTGCCAGTGACAAACATGCTCATCTAAACGTTACGTAGTTCCGTTTATTGGGGCTGAGCTCTGAAGGAGTGCATTAGAGGCTTCGCGAGTGACGTCACTTAAGTACTTACGTCTCACATTCTGTGCTGACTCGCTAATCTTTTTACTGCTACACGAGCAGTTGTCTTTGTGGTGATACATCCAAGGAGACCGATAATTTGTTCTGTGGATACAAGTGAGCGAGGAGACCGATACCAGCGAACGCGAGGAGGCCGATACGATTGAGCGAGGAGACCGATACGAGCGAGCGAGGAGACCACGGCTATGCCAACAATATGCTAATAACATTACCAGTAATCATTGCTTTTGATCATAATAACAAACTGTAATCACTATATGAGCAGTGGTGGCCCAGTGGTAACGGTCGCGACTTACGAGTTGTAGGTCGTAGGTTCGAACCCAGACCAGGCGCTTTACTTTGTGTAAATTATATCATCACCACTGCTCTCAAAACGGTGAAGGAAAACATCGTGAGGAAACCGGCATGTCCTAGAATCAAAAATTCGAAGACTTGTGACATCTGCCAACCCGCACTGGGCCCGCGTGGTGGATTACGGCCCACTCCCTCTCACAGAGAGGAGGCCTGTGTCCCAGCAGTGGGAACGTTATAGGTTGATTATGTGTAATCACTATAAGCGAGGCGAGGATTATTTATTCTTTGATATTTGCTTTGTTACGAGTACATGTATGTAAGTACCTACCTGTGTATGTATAGTGCATATCTACAGGATGTCGTCCTTGTCATGATGTACTACTCAAATGAATGTCACTCACATATCATAAAACGACAAAGTGCATTTGTCTAACCTTAGTGAAGTTTCAATTGAATGCGAACCGTTGTCAAACTTGGTAAAGCGACTACAAGATCTACTATGCCTCTATGCCTATGAGTTCTAAGTGTCATTGCAGGCTGATTGTGCTGATGGATCTAGAGTTCTTGGTATCATTCCGCAATGTTCGAGCATTATTCTCGGGCACGACTCCTGCAGATCGCAGACATTGTATGAGTAGCCATTGTTCTTAAGTAATACGTCTGAAGCCGGTCTAAGTACGGACAACTAATAAAATGACAACATAATGGCGCCTCCGATACACAATGGGGGTATTTTTAGCGCTATTGCTTAATGTGCGATGCATTAGCAACAACCCACGCCCACTCTTGTAACTAAGCTGCCAGAATAATTATTATGTCGATTTCTCTTCACAATCATAGAAAATTCGTCTTGAAATGGTTGTCTAAATAGTAAATAATACCTCAAATGAACGGTTGAAACCTTGACAACAAAACCCAATCAATCTGCCTAGCCTTTACCCAACTATGTTGGGGTTGGCTTCCAGTCTAACCAGATGCAACTGAATACCAGCATTTTACATAATGTAATACGATACCCCTTGGTAAGGCCGGTTGTCTGACTTTCAGTCTTCTGACGACCCGTAACAACTTTCAAAAATCCTCGAATGACAGCCGGGACTGAAGATAGTCGCCTATCCACGGACCAACCCCGGCAAGCGTAGCTTAACCTGATGGATCAACCCGTGCGCCTATTAATACTTAGCCACGAGCTCCTCTGACAACAAAACACAATCGAATTGAAACATTAATTACGTGCAAAACCAAAATATTACACCGGGCAAGACTTTATTTACAGGTACCTCGCTTAGAATGTATGGAACTTGTAGGCTCATTGATGCACTATGACACAGGAGTACCTATGACCCTATAACTACTATAGGGTTGTCAGTATAATAATGAATAGTAATTGAGTGCGATTAGTGGAGCGCGGAGTCACCGGTGATCGGCGCGCGGCGGATTACAACGGCTCCGGGAAGGACCGGGCCACGGCGGCGGCGGCGACCACAACTATAGTGCAAACTATTTACTTACCTGGCTAGACAGGCGATTTAGACTAACGCAGTTATGTAGTCGTGGGAACTTGCTTTCAGTATCACACTGGGCAGTTTAGGATTTCAATTAATCAGATATCTTTAGTTGCTCAAACGTGTGTACATACAATTATAAAGAAAGAAAAAATGCATACAAAGTAATGTACATGGAGTTGCGCTAACATGTTTGCCATATTGTCATGGTGTGCAAATATTGATACAAGTTTAGATTTCTAAAAATAATAACAACATTCTTTATCTTTGACAATGCTGACATAAATAAATAAATAAAATAAAATTTATTGATTACATTATTATTAAATAAATAAATTAAATTGATTGATTAAAATAAGTTTGGTATTCGTATACATCTTTGAATTCATCATGAATTATGCATGGTGTCCCATGGATAAAACGTAACGGGCAGTTATTTCACCTGATTTCCAACACTATTTTAAATAGTTTTTTTTTAATTTTGGTCTGTAATAAAATGTTTTTTTTTTTTTTTAATTTCTTTTTTTGTACTTTTTTTAATTCATGTGTATGTCAGTCCGATTAATCCTATTCAATACATAACTAGTTTAAATTAACCTAAGATGATAATAGTTTAAACAAAAGACAAGCTCCTTCACTGTTAGGGTTTGAGAGTATAGAATTCATAATTCCGACCTGCAATTTGTCCAAATCTAATTTATCCAATAATTCCTCTCTCTCTCTCTGCATGAAATTGAACACATTCCATCATCATCTATTACTCCACAAGTATCACATTTAGGGGAAGAAACCTTTTTCTTTAAAAAGGCAAAATTGCTTAATGCAATATGTCCGGTTCTGGTTATGCAGCGAAAAAAACTGAATTTTGGTAGAGAAAATGGTAAAATTCGAAAAAAAAATATCTTGAATAAAAAATAATATTAAGTATAAGCCCCCGTTCCAACGGGCGTAATAAAATGGCGGCGGGATTTTATCGCACCCTGGATTTTCAACTCTCGTTGTTGAGCCGAGCGTTGAGAATCCAACTTAACAATAAGCGCGTCGAAAAAACACACTGTTATACTTTGCGCTCTCGGTGCTGAGCAGAGCGTTGAAAATCCAGTGCGCGAAAAAAAATCGCCGCGATATTTTTACGTTCGTGCGAACGTCGACTTAGTATACCGTAGCGGTTTTTTTTTAAACTATTCAAATTAGTTGATGGTAATCAGAGCTACCTACCTTGGTAAGTCTGACTACCAGTCTTACCAAGGGGTATCGTGTTACCCAGTTACTGGGTTGTGGAGGTCAGACAGGCAGTCGCTCCATGTAAAATACTGGTATTCAGCTGCATCCGGTTAGACTGGAAGCCGACCCCAACATAGTTAGGAAAAGGCTAGGCAGATGATGATGATGAATGAATCAGAGCTACCGACCCGTTACGTTTGATCCATTATGTACGGGAAATACTGTATTGTAACTAATATTTATGACAATACTAGTTGTTGCCCGTGACTTAGTCTGCGATCCATGTTTAAAAGTAGCCTATGTCTTTTTAAACGACTTCAAAAAAGGAGGAGGTTTCTATTTTTTTTTTTATTGTGTGTTCGCAGATAACTGCATCGTTTACGAACCGATTTTGATGATTCTTTTTTTGTTGGAAAGGAGATATCCCAAGGATAGTACCATGATAAAGAAACCAGGATCTGATGATGGCATCCCAAAGTAATCGAGGAGAACCTTCAAATTTTATAGGCACACCTATAGCGATTTGGGTATTTTTTATAGTAACTCGTGCATTTGCTCCCGGAAAGCACCATTTGGTGAAGTGGGATTGATGAGGAAGACCGCAGATGGCCCTACTCAATAATACGTATTTCACGGGTTGCGATTCAATTATTGCTAAGCAATTCATGCTCGTCACAATACATAAATGTTGAAGTGGAGCTGATTAACGTCCTTGTAAAAAAACGTCCTTGGAAAAGCAATATTTTGTAAAAGGTGATGAGCAGTTGACATTAGGCTATTGTAACTTAGGTAAATTAAAGAGTGGCCCACTAAAAAGTGAAAATAAAAAACTTTTTTACAAAAAAAAAAAAAAAAAAAACAACCGACTTCCAAAAAAATACTACAAAGTGAAAAATAACTTTAATTTCGGAAGTCGGTGGCAAAAAGCTAAAATACAGATCCAAAGACACCGACTTCCGAAATTAAAAGGTATTTTTCACTTTGTAGTATTTTTTTGGAAGTAGGATAATTATAACAATCTCAATCAACAAGAAACAAGTAATGATTTAATTTTAATTACTTTTTTGACAACAATCTCTTTTGATAGCTAATAGCTGCAGACATTTGTTGCGAACATGATAATACTGCACCGTCGGCTGTGTCTACCTCATATACTTTGTACTACTATGTGTTCTGTGCCTTATGTACTAAAGAATTTGTTATGTAATCATTCATTTACGCGTAATCGATGAATGTGTGCGAGCGGTAAACATGTTCAACGATAATACAAAATGCTTTCCTAGTTAATATAAATTCATTTGCTTATAAATTAGAATTTCTGAACAGCATATTAAGCTAATGTATCATTATATAAAATTACCGGAATACTTTTCACTGGGTTGCAATGTCAAGAGGTATATTGAATTTTAATGAGCTACCCACGTAGACTGGGTAGAATATTATTATAGGTATCCTTTTTAAGAAGATACCTGAGTAGCAAGTAAGTTTTCCTATTCAGCCGCTATATGCAGAACTGGTTCACGTGGTTCTGCTGGTGGCTTCAAAGGAACTTGAAATATCAATCTGCCTAGCCTTTTCCCTACTATGTTGGAATCGGCTTCCAATCTAACTGGATACAGCTGAATATCAGTATTTTACATGGAGCGACTGCCTATCTGACCTCGACAACCCAGTAACTGGAAAGATTGGCTGTCAGAATTTCGGGCTTCTGACAATCCGTAACGATTGTCAAAGATTCACGAATGACAGCCGGGATCAAGGGCTTCTCGGTATGTTAAGATGGTCACCCATCCACGGACCAATCCCGGCAAACTTAGCTTAACCTTATGGATTGACCCGTGCAGCTGTTATTAATTAGCCAGGAGCTCCTCCAACGGAACCTTAAATAACGCTTTGTAATGTATACTAACAATAAAATTAAAGTTTGTTTTATGTTTGTTTGTATGTTTGAACGCGCTAATCTGTGGAATTACTAGTTGGATTTGAATTGTTATTTATACATTTGATAGCCCAATTCTTGAGAAAGGCTATACGTTATTTAAAATCACGCTAAGACCCTTAGGAGCCGAGCAAAAATAAAAAAAGTAGGTAAGAACGCTAAGCAAAAACGAAATAATAGCTCGGACAGGCGTTATGATGCGATAGGAGGGGGGGGGGGACACATAAATTTTACTCAGACAAAGTCGCGGGCGCTGAAGCTATAATAAATATAAACTATGTAGTTATTAATTTGTATAGAAGGTTTCAGAACTAATGAGGAGTGCCGGTAATAAGGGCGCGTGGCGCGGATATGGGACGTGGGATGACAATTCGTTGTTATGGAGGAAAGGGAAGTGACATCCGTGTCATTGCTGTGTTACATTAGGGCACCACATCTGGCTGACAAGTCTAGAGGGAGTGTGAGCGCTAAGAATATAAAAAGAAAAATGCGCGAAATTTCATAAATCTACAAAGTATCTACTTATTTGCTTAGGTTTCATTGAATTCAATTGCTATAACTTTAAAACACATAAATATCGTTAATAACATAATTTAAACAATAATTAATATTCGATTTCACGCTTTTGCAAAGAGTAAAGCGTTATTTTGTCGTATTAATATTAAAAGTTTAAAATACTGTAAAATTATTATTTGCAATATTATAATAGAACAACACATTATTTTGAGATTTAAAAGATAACTTTTTTTATTACCTATTATTTATGTGTACATAGTTTAAATAATTTAGTGTTAACTTGTACATTTTAATTAAGTTTTGTTTATAGTAGAGAAATAAAAAAACATCTAAATAAAATAAAAATAATAATAAAAAAAGACAAATATTTTTTGATCATGCATATTGCATTCTTTTCGCAAATTGACTCACTACCCCAACACAGTAGTGTTAGGGTAGTGAGTCACATACTATATTATTATTAAACTTACATTACTATGCTGCGATAATACTATGCTTTGAACTGTCAAGTAACTGATGACGACGACACGGTTGGCGCAGTGGTTGAGCGATTGACTGCTGCGCAGCATGTCGCGGGTTCGATTCCCGCACGGAACAAATATTTGTACGACCTACAAGTATTTGTTCCGCTGCGGCTGTTCTATGCTGCGGCTGTTAATCCAGCATTATTATAAAGAAACTAGTTATAGACAATTCCAAATATTATATTAGGAACACAAAAGCTAAACCATTAGAATCTATTTCTCTTAATAATAAACCTGGAGTAAAGTTACATCAGTATTAACTTCAGTTTGACCGTACATTTTTACCCGATTAAGGCAAAGGCAAAACGAAGGGTTATGATTTTAGTTCGAGGCTTAAGTTTGGCATAACTTTTCTCCGATGTGGTTCGCTACAGGTGATTTGATAGCGCCGCCGCCGCGATCACATCACAGCGAGCCCTACCTACCTACATAATCAAATCGATTAGATTATAATAATTATTATTATTATGTTTGCAATCAGTTACGGATTACAAACCTATCTTTAATATGTTATTTTTATTATTAATAATCCGGTTTCAAGAGTAGTTATTATATTTTAATATTTATTTGTACGGAAAGGAGCTCGTGGCTAAGTAATAACAGCCGCACGAGTCGATCCATCAGGTAAAGCTACGCTTGCCGGGGTTGGTCCGTGAATGGGTGAACATTTTTACATACCGAGACTCCTCCGTGCCTCGGAAAGCACATTAAGCCGTTGGTCCCGGCTGTCATACGTGGATCTTTGACAGTTGTAACGGGTCGTCAGAAGCCCGAAAGTCAACCAATCTTACCAAGGGGTATCGTATTACCCAGTAACTGGGTTGTGGAGATCAGATAGGCAGTCGCTCCAGTGAAATTCTGGTATTCAGTTGCATCCGGTTAGACTGGAAGCCGACCCCAACATAGTTGGGAAAAGGCTAGGCCGATGATAAGTGTCGTAGTGAGAATGAAAGCGTTCACGACATTCCCCCATTAAGTAATTTTCTGAAAGCCAGAAGCAGCCTATTAATTAGCTATTTAATTGACCACATAATCTTCCTCGTAGTGTAGCGACTTGTGAAATATAAATCTATTTAAAAATAAAAAGAGAAGTCCTGACTGACTGACTCATCAACGCCCAGTCCAAACCCTGGGACCTAAAAAGCTGAAATTGTGCACAGAGGTTCCCTTTATAATGTAGACAAGGATTATCCTTGTGCACAATTTCAGCTTTTTAGGTCCCAGGGTTTGGACTGGGCGTTGATGAGTCAGTCAGTCAGGACTTCTCTTCCTTATGGAAGGGATTCCCGGTAGTATGTTCCCGTGGGATATATTCCGACTTCCACGCGGGCGAAGCCGCTGGCAATTTAGTCTCAAAAAGTTCGATTAAAATAGCAAATCTCGGCAGAAAATATTATTATAAAAGGCGTCCCAACACCCGAGACGTAAAGCGGTTCGCAGCTCGTCGTCGCCATCTCCATATTCATAGATAATAGAGCGACATAGTTGTGAACTCATGAGCATTTGTGGTCTATTTGTGTGAGGTAGACTATGCCACTTATGAGGAAAACTGCAACGTTAACGCGGTTGGGACGGGTTTAACAGCATTATTTTAGGCTGGGTATCCGGAAATTCACTTAACGTGTTGGCTGGCTTTTAAATAGTTATGTAGGGCTTCAGAGTTTTGCGGAAAATTCAATCAGAGCACAGGTTTAGATTGAAAACTAATAGAACATGCGGTTGAAATAAAAACGCACAGGTCCATTCAATCTGTGTGGTTCTTTCCTCAAAAGACCATTTCAGACACCAAACTACATGGTCTTCACATGATCTTAATTGCGTAATACATTATCAATCGGAATTTCAATAATTTTGAAGCAAATTGCATTCCATTGCTTCATAAAAATTGTCTGCTCGACAACGTAAATAACGCAATGAATTTTGTTGAACTGTCAAAATGAAACCGATTCCGATTGATAGTATGTTAGGCAATTAGGGTGCTGATCAAGTTTATGTCTGGACTTTAAAAGAGACTGTGACCTCTGAGTTTGTTTCGGCCTTTCTCCTCAGAGTAGTCAGATATGTAACGCTGACCTCATCTAGTTATAAAAAAAATGTTTGATGTGTAAAAGTGTATACTTACAGAAAATAAATAATTTAACATTTATGATTTGACTTCGGCTGCAGTTAGTAGATATTTTTAACCGACTTCAAAAAAGGAGGATCTGTATTGGACCCTTATGTATGTATGTATGTTTGTTTGTCCGAGAATTTCTCAAAAACTAACGAACCAATTTTGATGACACTTTCACTATCGTAATCTACATACTTTCAGGAAGGCTTTAGTATATAATACATTATGTAATTATTCAGTACGAAGTTATATGCATTGATGTACTGTATCTCCGGCATTTCTATGCCGATTTTGATGATTCTTCTTTTCGTTCGTCTTGGGCTTACTTATGTAATTGTATATTCAACTAAAAATGAAAAAATAAATTTACTTTAAAAAAAAAGTAAAAACCGACTTCAAAAACCAAAAACGAATAAAATAACTTTCATAAAAAAACTTAACAGCTTCTGAAGTCGGTGTCTTCAATTCTTCAATGCACCTTCGCTTGCCACCGACTTCAGAAGCTGTTAAGTTTTTTTATGAAAGTTATTTTATTCGTTTTTGGTTTTTGAAGTCGGTTTTTACTTTTTTTAAAGTAATTTTTTATGGAGATCGTTCATTAATGGACGGTCAACGAGTTCATCATTTGTTCTGAAATATAAACATCTGACTGTTTTACAAAAGTTTTGGCGTATGTGATTACGAGTATAGCCATCTTCAGAGATATGTTTTGAGGACGTAGACAGGGTAGCCATTGTAAAACATTTCAGCTAGGATTATAATTATATCATTTGCACACTTGAACTTTCCTCTGGGGAGGCTCATCGCCGTGATACCACCTGATATAACACTCATATCTATATTTACCTGCACCTCCCGCTACTTCGTGACAATTTTCCCTTTTTCATATGTCATGAGCTCCGCACCGTTAAATGAAATCACTAAGCTTTGCAAGTCTTTCACCGTTCGCTATTAAAAATATATTAAAAATTTCCTCTTTTTTATCTTTTTAATTCACGTGTATTCCAATAAATTATAAGCGAAGCTTTTCAGCGAACAATCCTATCAGTAGATCTTAAACTATAATATTAAATGAGCAATATTTGTAGGTATATACTATATTAGGTCTTCACCTATGAAATTGCCGTTCTGCAGTACTGGCCATTTCAAATCAAAATAATTTTTGATTAGCTAAGAATTCTAATTTCAAATTAATTTTATTTTAAAAACATGGATTTTTTTTTCCAAAAGTAGTCATTTGTTTATTGATTAGTGTTACATTTTCATCTCATTTCAATCTTTTTCGTCATCATGGATACGTTAAAAAGTCGAGTAATTATGGAATATGAGTACCGTCGTGGCAGCAACGCGGCACAAGCGGCACGCAACATCAACGACGTTTACGGAGCTAACACTACAAACCAACGCACCACTTGTTATTGGTTTGCTCGCTTCCGTTCTGGAAATTTCGACCTGAAAAATGAACCTCGCGGTCGTCCGAAGACTTTGGTCGACAATGACGAATTAAAGGCGATTGTGGAAGGTGATGATACACAATCTACGGCTGAATTAGCAGCAGCTTTCGACGTTAGCGTCAAAACAATATTGGTCCATTTGCGTCCAATTGGCAAGGTAAAAAAGCTTGACAAATGGGTGCCCCACGAACTCAATGATCGCCAGCGCGAAGTACGCGTCGAGACGTGCCTTGCACTGCTCAACAGACACACAAATGAAGGAATTTTGAACCGCATTGTTACCTGCGATGAAAAATGGATTCTGTTTGATAACCGCAAGCGCTCAGCAAGTTGGTTGGATCCTGGTTCAGCACCTAAACAATGCCCTAAACGAAAACTTACCCCTAGAAAAGGGATGGTCACTGTTTGGTGGTCTAGCGCCGGTGTGATTCATTACAGCTTCTTACCAAACGGGGTGAGCATTACTTCAGATGTATACTGTGAAGAACTGAACACAATGATGGAGAAGCTGGCACATCTCCAACCAGCATTGGTCAATCGCTCGTCTCCGCTGCTCCTGCACGACAACGCGCGACCTCATACTGCACAGCAGACGGTCTCCAAGTTGCAAGAACTGGGGTTGGAAGCTCTCCATCATCCGCCCTACTCACCAGACCTTGCGCCTACAGACTACTACTTTTTCCAGAATTTGGATAACTTCTTGGCGGGAAAAAAATTCAATACCCGAGAGGCAGTACAAAATGCCTTTGAAGAATTTGTTGCCTCCCGTCCAGCTGATTTCTTTAAGAAGGGCATCAATAAACTGCCACTGTGTTGGCAAAGATGCATTGATTGCATGGGTGATTACTTCGATTAATACAAATAAAAAATGCATGAAAAAAATTCGTTTAAATTTTTTCATACAAAACGGCAATTTCATAGGTAAAGACCTATTATTTGTAATCACGTTCTCGAAAATGGCTCTAACGATTTCGATAAAACTTGCAATTTAGGGGTTTACGGGTGTGAAAAATAGATCTGGCTAGGTCTCATATTATCTGGAAAAATTTAAAAAAACTTTAAAAATAGAGAATTTTCACCCGACCAGAGTTCGGTCGACCACCTACTTATAGATTAATTACGCTATCAGTCTGTGTGACCGCGTTGTTCTTCTAAACTACGCATCGGATTTAGATGCGGTTTTCACCATCATTTAGAGAATTTATTCCGTAATGTTTAAGGCTCCCGCAGACACGCATCGCGACGGCTCGATGTGCCTCTGGTAGAATAATTTCTATGAAAACTTCATTAAAGTGGTTATACCAGTCGCGTCGCGCCTATCTACGAGAGTCTTTATGTGTATCATCATCATCTGCCTAGCCTTTTTCCCAACTATGTTGGAGTCGGCTTCCAGTCTAACCGGATGCAGCTGAATACCAGTATTTTACATGGCGCGACTGCCTATGTGTATAATAGATAAAATATTAAAGTCATAAAAAAAAAACTATTTTGATCTATATCAAGCCGCAAAAACCATGCGAAGCTGGGCCGGATCGCTATGAATAATCTAATTAACATAATAAAATAATGTATGAATATGAATAATGTGTTCAATTAGTGCACTATCAACAGGAATTTCTGTTGCAGGAATTTTCCTGTAAATATTTTAGTATTATCTTAATCTGGTATCCAGCTGCATGCTGCATCCGGTTGCCGCCGGGGTCGCGGGTTGTTCGAAATCTCTTTCGAACAACCCGTGGCCCTGGCACAGGCAACTGATGGAACACGGGTAGATTTTAGCCAGTAAAAGTCTGACACGCCCTCTCGCTCCGCCCAGAGCGGGAGAAGTCATTTGATGAATTCCCATCCACAAAAAAAAACCTGCATCCGGTTATACTGGAAGCCGAACCCAACATGTAGTTGGGAAGGCTAGGCAGATTGTGTTTTATCATGCAGCGTATATTTGTGTTCAAACATTTTTGTGCATATGTTGTGCCTTCATATCATGAGCATGCAAGAGGCGTAGGGCCTGGCTCTGCATCTCAGGCGGAAGGCAACGCAAGAAGGAACACGAGAGGCGCGCGGTGTCGCAATGTAGAGCGCGAAGAAATAAGAGCCATCGCGACATGTCCAAGGTGCCCGTGTAAGCGTGGGTACCGTGGCGCTGCGGCCCCTGGGTTCAAGGCACTCGTTCATATTTACAATAAATTCTAATTATAGCGCCATCAAACCAATAACCTTTCCAATAAATATATCATCCAATTAAATAAATAGCTCGCTGCGATCGGTGGTCGCCGATGCTATGCAATAGAACTGCATTTTTTTGTTCGATCCCAGATAATGATTAAGGCCCTATGATCCGGGGCTCGAGCGCGTACTGATCTGAAGTAGGCTCGCGAGCGGTTGCCTCGCGCATTTGGTAGGTATTTAAACATAGTAATTATTTTAATCAATTTATCACGACAAACTCAGCGAATTGTGCTAAGCAATCTTAGTACCTTTTTATTTATATGAAAAATAAGAAAAAAACGTCTGTTTTGTGTAGCTATGAGATTGATTAAACATTACGAAAAGGGGTAACTTTGGGATTTTTTTCTATCCAGCAAAGTAAATCTAATCGTGTTATTAAAAGCGATTGGATATCCGCCAGATCCTTAAATAAGATATATCTTCTTTTTTTTTTTAGAATTTTATAACACCGTTTTTTATGCTCCTCATGGATTCAAAAAACTAGTAAGCGCGGTCTCTGTCGGGTAATAGGGCCTTAAACATATAACGATGTAGCGTCAGGAGCTGGTCTAGTGCTCTGTGGACGAGTGTTCGGGGACCCCTTGGAGAAAATTGTTAATCATTTGAATATCTGGTTTCCTGTTGTTCACTAGCTCCGTCTACTAACAGCATGCTTCTCGCTGTTCTCCATTTGTCTAGTCTTAGATGTGGGAGCAAAATCTACTACATGCAATACCTAGGATCGGTAGCAGCTTAAACAAAATAATGTCAAGATGTTATCAGGCATAAGAAACTATACTCCATCGGTTTAAGTAATTAAAAAAAGGTAAACAAAAAAAAAACAACGTGTCTGGTTAACCTACTAAACGTAATACCTTTTACCTTTTTTTAATTACCTAAACCGATGGAGTATAGATAACCCGCCTGTCTGTAATTTTGTTTAAAACAGGTTTACAGATGAGTCAAAGAGTTGCTAGGTGATTCTAGGTGACTTGGTTAGACAGCGTCTCCACTACTGACTCGTGGCAGCTGGACTTCCTGCACTTTGTTAAGCGTCGCAGCCCCAATTTCTAATTGAATGCTGTCGCGACTCCCGAGCAATTAAGCGTCAGCTCGAGTCTTTTGTTCTGCCGCGCGAGCGTCGCCGCAGCATCGCTCATACATCGCACCAGAATGAAAGTGATACGAAGCTTTATAATATACTTACATATAAATGTTCCTTCTCTGAGTAACGCATATATAAAAGTATAAGCTGTTAGTCATATATGTCGCTAGCCAGGAAATTGAATCGGTTTGATAAGTTATCAAATGACAATCATTGATGTTCCAAGGTTCTCGCGAGACAGCACGTTGCTGCGAGTCGCTGATGTTCAGGCTTGAGCAGGTATCTACATTATTATGCATACGTATCTGCGCTTGCGCACACACGCTCAGCACAGCATTTTATAGTAAATTCATACTAAGAATAATAATTTCAGATTACGAATAATTTATTGGTCAATTGTTACAAAAAAAATGTCAAAAATAATACTATTGTGTGCTTACTTTAACTAGAATAATTAACAAAATTATTTGAACAGTGGTCCGCAAACTAGGCAGCGCCTGTGTCTTGGGGTCCTGAGTTGCGTTTAATCTTAAGTTTTAATTCGAGACGTTTTGCGGTAACAATTTAATTTCAGGATATTTGGAAATGGACATAATACAAGACTTAATTAAATAAGGGTAGAAATATAATTCTAAATAAATATACTGTGTGTATGTGTGTGAGGGTGTTTGTGTGTGAGGGTGTGGGGTGTGTGTGAGGGTGTGTGTGTGTTGTGGTAGGTGTGGATTTCTGTGTGGAGGAACTAAATGATTACGTGAATGACTTGCTAGTAGATTTTGGTGTTAACTCACTATTTCCTCAGTGTCGTTGTATGACAGGGAGTGAAGCCAGCGTTTTGTCATTATTTTAAATGAATGGGTATTCAGACCTTTAATAACACAGCACTTGCTTATTTTACTGTAGATGAGAGTGGGTGAGTAAGAGGGGCATCGTCTGGCCAGAAGACTGTTTGCATTAGGAAGAGGGACATGTAAGATACGTTTTGAGAGCAGGCTTTGGTAGTCAGGTCTGTTTTTAATAGACTTATGTACTTAGTGCGGCACTAATTGTATACAGTTGACGTACTCGAAGAACAGGAAATTCACTGTATAGCTGATTTGTCGGGAATCTAAAGGGCTTTCTAAGCATTACCTACTTTGATTACGGCTCTTTGAGCTCTTTCTATTTCAATAAATGTACTTTTCCCGGCTCCGCCCCAGACGGAGATTCAATACTGAAGTACAGATTGACAGAGACCTAGGTATATTGTTCGGAGAATTTTAATAGTTGTGCAGTCTCGTAGTTTCTTCATAACGTAGATTATTTTTTCGACGCGACCCGCTATAAAGTGTATGTGAGGTTTGAATGATAACTTTTCGTCTATAGTGATACCTAGATATCTGAGGGAGGAAATGCGGTCTATAGGAGTACAGATACAGTTTGTGAGTGGTGGATTGTGCTCGTTGCGACATGTGTGGAATTTGAGTGTCAATTGGCATGAAGGACTGGAAGCTATGGTTTTGAAGAAAGTGATGAGCTTAGTTTTTTTTTTTATGTTAAGTGTAAGGAAATTTCTACTAAGTCTCTGAGATTGTAAGCAGACCGTTTTCGGCAAGATAATACCGGGTGTATTCCCAAGTTTTGGCACGAAATAAGATTGCCGTGTCGTCTGCATAAGAAATTATTTCAGCGTTTTGAAGCGGTACTAGTTGTTTATGTTTAGGTAAAGTAAGGAACAAAGCTATTAATTTAGTTGGTGGGGCATTATTACTTTTTAACGCTAAACCAAACGCTAAAAACTAAACTAAACCCATGCTAAATTAACGCTAAAACCTTAATAAAATAGACTCAACTTTGTTAGTGGATATAAAACTGTTATCACGACGATGACGAGTTGTGTTTGTGTTAGCATTTAATAATGGCAGTGCAGTGTCAGTTACTCAAGTAGTACACACTGCAGAGTACCTGTTATCAAAGTGTGATACGTCAGATTTGTGATAGATAAGTGATAGCGTGTCGCGAGGAGCGCCGCCGCGCCGCGCCGCTCCTCTGCGGGTTGCTCGCTACTCGCTACTCGCCAAACGACCAGCTGCTGTTATAGCATTGTTAACAATTTGCTTAACAAGTTCTAAAATTAGATAGCGTAGTAATAACAAATAACAAAATATGAAAATTACTTTATGAATAAATTTCAATTATTGCTTACATATTTTCAATTAAATGTTATAATTACGTCAATCATCCGCTTAATGTTAAGTTAAATTCTGATTGAAATCTCCACTAACTACTTCATTACGGTGCTGATTATCCACACAAAATCGTGTAAAACTAAATATTTGCAATACATGAAAGAAAGAAAAGAAATTGCAATCACGTTGACAACCTTTACTCTGAGATATAATTGGGGATCCTGGAGTTCTAAAATACTGGCCTAGGTATTAGTTTAGACTCCAGCACCCTAATTGCGTAACACATTATCAATCGGAGTTGGTTTCATTTTGACAGTTCAACAACATTCATTGCGTTATTTACGTTGTCGAGCAGACAAATTTTTCGAACATATGAAGCAATGAATTAGCAATTTGTTTCAAAATTAAACCAACTCCGATTGATAACGTGTTACGCAATTAGCGTGCAGATCTTCCGCAAATTACAAATTGTCTAAATATCTGTCAACTGAATGTTTATAGTATTTTGCGAAATAAAAGAATGTAATTTGTGGAGATAATATTTTTTATTTTTTTTAAACCGACTTCAAAAAGGAGGAGGTTCTCAATTCGTCGGAACCTTTTTTTTTCTTTTTTTTATGTATGTTCCCCGATTACTCGAAGATGGCTGGACCGATTTGGATTTTTTTTTTTTTGTTTGAAAGGGTATACTTCCCAGGTGGTCCCATGATCATCAAGTCAGGATCTAATGATGGGATCCTGGAGAAATAGAGAGAACTCTTCCAATTTTATAGGCACACTTGAAGCGATTATGATAGTTTTTGGAAGAATACTTTCTCGGAGTGGTCACATTTCAATTTGGTGAAGATCTGATGAAGAACTTCTGAGATAGGCAACGGAACGCCTCAATAAATGATAGCAAATGGACTGGGATTGCTGAAATCTCATGTCTGTTTATTGTTTACACCAGTTCATAACATAACATCACGCCGGTACGCTGTGAAGGGGTAAGCACATGTGCACCACTTAAAACAAGTTAAAAATAAAAACTTTTTTACAAATAAATACAACCGACTTCCAAATACAACACTACAAAGTGAAAAATAACTTTAATTTCGGTAGCCGGTATCTGATTATATGTATTTTCGTTTTTGCCACCGACTTCCGAAATTAAAGTTATTTTTCACTTTGTAGTGTTGTTTTTGGAAGTCGGTTGTATTTTTTTGTAAAAATGTTTTTATTTTTAACTTTTTAGTGGTGGTACCTACTCCACACAAATTCTAATACCACTACCTGCAAAACAAACTAGAACATCATCCATATAAAAGTGGGGTAAAAATACGTATTATTGAAGCTAACTCAAAAATTACCCAAGCAAAGTTAACCAATTTTATATGGGACCAACTTTGATGTATACCCTCTCAAATAAAATAAAAAAAAAACCAAATCGGTCCAGCCATATTCGAGTAATCGGGGAACATACATAAAAAAAAAAAAAAAGTTTCCGATGAATTGAGAACCTTCTCCTTGTTGAAGTCGGTTAAAAAGAAAGAAAATACAATTATTTAGCACGGACTAAAAACACTAACTTTACGAGCTACATACATAGCCTAGCCTAGCCTAATTGTCACTGTTGATGTGTACTAACGGTGACAGTGATAACTACCACAAACTTGCGAGTTTGCAGCCATCGAAAGAGCAATGCTTACTATTCGTAAATTTATGTTCGGAAGTTGAGCAGCGCTCCCATCGCCATCCGTCGGACACCACTCGAACTGCGGCGCTGGAGGTTACTCAATACTCAATTCTTTATTGCATTCCTTAAGTATTCCACGGAATAGATAATTTATCTGTTCCGTGAAGTATTCCATAGATGGTGTAACAAAATAAAAGATTAATTTGGAACCCTGTCGGGCACAGCAAAATTAGGAGAGAGGAAAGTAGCAATTCAATTTTGTTGTGTTCGACTAAGTAGCAATTCAAGCAATTCAATTTGGTTTGGGTGGTTTGCGTTGGCTCTGTTTTTCAGTTTCAGATGTGGAAGTTATTTCTCCGCAATTACAGTGCATTAGCTGACTATGGCGCGCATAGCATGTCTATTATTCCGTCGATAAAACCCTTTACTATGATGGTCTTCCTACGCGTGCTGGTCATAACCCAGCTACAAAGTGTGCTGTAGGGGTTATTATGTTGCAATCTCAGACTAAATAAAAAACCAAGACATAACGCTGTCAACAGTGACGTGAGGCCGCACGTTTCGGGTCTCGTAAACATATGTGCACGTAATGAGGTGTAGTTTAATTGTAGTTAGTTGTAAATGTGTGCGTGTGAGCGTGTATGCACAGAGCCAGGTGTAATTTTTCGCATGCTTCACTGTTTTGTTCGCAGCGCTATGTCTGAGGTTGTAATTAGGTCATTTAAATATTTATTTTACTCGTAAAATAATCAGACTGCCTCATTTGAACTAATTTTAAATATGCAAACGTTCCTATTATGCGACACTATTTTAACGATGCACTAAACTTCTAATAGGTATTAGAAATAAAATTTGTACTTTTTTTTTGTTTTTTTTTTATTTTTTTTTTGTGGCAGGGAATGCATAAAGTTCCAGTTGACTAAACTATTAGTTTGTAATGTTCTATCAATAGATGGCGCAGCCGAATGACTTCCTTAATCGCTCGCTATAAAAATTAACAGTTTGCAATTTTGCAGTCGATCGCATCAATAATGAGTTTGGCAAAGCGATTAATGAATACCATAAAAATTCTGGTAATTTTTTGTGAGCAGAATATTTATGTAGTCCAATTGACATTGTAGCGATGTAGTAGGTACATATGCAGTGTAGAGTGTGGCGAGAGGCAGTAGGTACATGAGCGAGTGCGAGCGGGGCCGCGGCACAAACGACAGCGGCATATTTGGCAGCGGTTCAATGATTGATTGCACCGTCGCGTCAACTAACTGAAAGTGTACATTTTATTTATGAACCGTGAACGCAGCCCGCTGCCACTACCGACCTGTCGGCTACTGCCGGCCACTCTCGGCCACTGCTGGCCACTCTCGGCCATCGCCGGCCACTGCCACCGAGAACATCACTGGGTCATTAGGTCATTACCAACTTATCTCTTCGTACACACATTATCCTTGAACAAAATTATCTAAAAGAATCGCCATAAGTTTACTACTACTAATAATGTTTACAATTTTATTTTATTTTGAACATGAATAGCTGTGATTTTAACAATATCAACAGACTAGCTCAAGCCAGCGGAAACTACGGCTTCCATTTTTAAAATTGAAGTCGTTACTGATCTCGTGGAGAGGAGCTCGTGGCTAAGTAATAACAGCCGCACAGCTCGATCCAACAAGTTAAGCTACGCTTGCCGGGGTTGTTCCGTAGATGGATGAACATATTTACATACCGAGACTCCTCCATGCGTCGGAAAGCATGTTATAAGCCGTTGGTCTTGGCCGTCATTTGTGAATCTTTGACAGTCGTTATGGGTCGTCAGAAGCCCGAAAGTCTGACAACCAGTCTTACCAAGGTGTATCGCACTTCCCAGTTACTGGGTTGTGGAGGTCAGATAGGCAGTCGCTCCATGTAAAATACTTGTGTTCAGCTGCATCCGGTTAGCCGACCCCAACATAGTTGGGAAAAGGCTAGGCAGATTGATGTCGTTAGTGACCTGAGCATTGGGGGGTTACTGGTTTCGTTTACCAGGTCGGGCAAATGTTATTGAGTTGCCGTCCCAACGGACTGTGAAAATAAAGGAAGACCTGTATTGTGCACTATAATAATCTCCTGTATACTTGGCTAATCTCCGTTGAGATAGGCTGCCGTGATAGAAATTCCGTCGGCAGGATATTGAATGTCAGAGTGCGAAATAGACAGCAAAATGTCAGTAGAGGTACGATCGATCAATAACATAACGCCAAACTGCTGCATTTTGTGAACAGCAGATCCCAGGGGAAATAACCTGTATTACCCCATGGGAGTAACCTTACTCATTCTTGCGTTTTATACAAGATAGTACACCAGCTCCGAACGCTCATATCGTACTTTGCCGTGTATGTATGTTATTATCGTAGGATGCCAACAAATCCCCGAGGCAAAAAACTTAATAAGCAAGCATAAGCAAGATCTCTTACTTGGAGCACCTGGAGACGAGTTGACTAAAATGAATACAAGGATATCTGAGCCATCATCATCTGCCTAGCCTTTTCCTAACAATGTTGGGGTCGGCTTCCAATAAGTGGATGCAGTTGATTACCAATATTTTACATGGAGCAGTTGCCTGTCTGACCTCCACAACCCAGTTATTGGGTATACGATTCCTCTTGGTAAGACTAGTTGTCAGACTTTCGGGCTTCTGACGACCCGTAACGTCTGTCAAAGATCCACGACTGACAGCCGGGACCAACGGCTTAGCGTGCTTTTCTAGGCATGGTGGAGGCTTGGTATGTAAAGATGGTCACCCATTCGTGGGCCAACCGCGGCAAGCGTAGCTTAACCTGATTAATCGACCTCAAAATTCTCTGAACAAGAACGTGTCTTCTCCTGCGCAGAATAATAATAAAACTGCTGTAAAAAGCACGCAACGAAGGGCAGGGTAGGTTATATTTAAACTTATAATACCAAGGTACTCGTCCTTCACACTAACAACGTAACAACACAGTCGAATGGAGAGCGTCATTCTAATATTACTGGCTCCATAATGGCAAACAGGCGAAGGTATCTGATGGCACAATGTCCCATCGGCTACGCGACACCATCGCCATCGTGGAGGTGGTGGGACGCGGCGCGGCTCCCGCGTGACCGTACGCCTGCGCCCACCCGCCGGTTGCCAGTGTTCCCAACTTAGCACTTTCGGTGCTAGATTTGGCACTATTTTCATAAGTATAGCACTGAAAACTAACTTACAGCACCTAGCACTTAATCTAGCACTAAATAGCGGTCATGCCGATTAATTTTCAATACCGCAGAACAAGACGCAGCCACGAGGGAATTAACAAAACGCTTTAGCTTTATACTTTGTATAGCTCTTTCTTTGTCTTGCTTATTGATTGATAGTGCGCTCGAGCATTATTTAATTTTCTCTGTAAATTCTTATTCTTTATATACGAACGGAAAAGTTTAGTTAGTTAGATAACTACGAAAATAGAAGTGCCTTTAAGCAAAAAAGTGAGTTATGTTCAAAGTTATATAAAAGACTGGAGTAACTTGAGTGGATTTTTTTTCCATTATTGTTTTATTTAATAATTAATAAACTTAGCACTATTTTTGGAAATCCACAGCAATCTAGCACTTTTGAGATGCCATTTAGCACCTATTCGTAGAATCGAGTTGGCAACCCTGCCGGTCGCACGTGACACACAGCTTCGTTTCGACCGAAGACGAGCGGCTGCACACGCGTTTTGTCTGAGCTACGGAAGTTCAGTCCCCAAAATTGACCTTCCTCAACAAAGCCGCTGTTCTATTACTATGGTAATAGAACTGCGGCTTTGTTGAGGAAGGTGAAGGCCAATCCTACTACCTATGTATTTCATAATATCATAATATTATGAAATACATAGTTAGTAGGATTGGCCTACACAAGTGACCGGAACCGTGATGTAACTTCACTTGAATGACACAACATCAAATCAAATAAAATGAGCCCTTTAGCCAACGCGACTTCAATATGTTATTAATCAATTTAGTTGCTCAAATAGCGAAAGGTCAATAACATAATGAGTAGATATATTATTTATTGATTATTCGATTAATATGACTGAAGGAAAACGCAATTGGGTTAAAAATCCTCGAATATAATAGAATTTAATCCCGAAAAGAACTCGACTTTTTATATATTGTTCTGTAATTTTAAAATCCTAAGTAATTTCATTGCAAAATTGCATTACTAACATATTATGTAATTAAAAACTCTGGCTGAAAATATTTTTGATTTATTTATTTCTTAGTACATGGTACATTAAGTTCATTATTAATAAATAGTTTCACATATACTCGGACTACGGTTGCCGGTGTAGAAATATTAAAATTAATGTACAATTTTATTCGACTCGATTCAATATCTGGGGATATTGAATTGAGTCGAATTATTATATTTATAAATTAATTTTAAATATACAATGGTGCCGATTCTCTTGTCGCAAATACCTCTAAACTAGACTAAAAATCACTAAAATTTAGTTTATTCCTGTCAAACGACGATTTCCCATTCTGAAATTGACTAAAGTGACACAACTTAACTATATTTTAGTTTGACAGGACTAACATTGTACGGAGTTATTAGTTTAGTGAAAATAGCAATTTTGCTATTCTGAATGTGACTGTTTTCACCAAAAATTTTAATTGTCAAACTAAATCAGACTATGTTTAATCGCGATTAAAAAGGTGTGGAACAAAATTAGTTGACATGAGCTAAAATACACACCGAGACCTTGACTTCGGATGCAAAAACAGTAGTGTATTTTTCTTTTCTTTTGCATATATCTCGAAAACGGTGAGTCCTATCGCAAAAATAATGAAAATTTGGCCCCCCTTACCCATAAACCCCTATGACTCGACATGTAGGTACCAAAAAAAAAAGGTACCTACATTCCATATAAAACACGTTGAAGCTGCCTTCTCCCTGCGCCCCTCCAGCTCTAAAAGATATTTGACCCGGTAACGACGGCGATGTCGGTGAACAAAATATGACAAGCCTTGTCACTTCATAGTGATTTCGTTAGTTCCAATTAAAGCCACCGGGTCATATATACTACAGTCACTATACCACGCGGAGTCACGATTGTCAAACTCGATTTTAGTTGTGTCAAAATTGTTATTAAATTTAGAGGTTTTTTTTTTGCAGTAGCTCTAAGATTCTCATAGCAAAAAGTAAAGAATTTTAGTGATAGTTTAGTTAGTTTAGTTCGGTGTACAACAGAATCGGCACCAATGTCAAGTTTTATTAGTAACATTTTAATTTTAAGTAAAAATGAAATAAGTTTTCAATCAAAATTTACTAATTATATAATATCAAATGCTTAAAAAACAAAAATAAATAATTAAAAGTCATTATGCACACACATAGTACTGATAAAACTGTAATGTCAAAATTTATAATTTAAAAATTCGTTAACTGAATAGAAACAATTGTCTAAAAGCCAGACATATATTTATTATTTTCCTGAATTGATTAGTGGGCAACACTGAATCGTGCGGGTAAATTGTTATAGTTTGTTTGCCATGCAATTGGAATTCCTGCTATACAAATGTAGTCTCTGGCTAAGTGCAAGTAATTTATTTGGGCTTCTGCTTTTTAACTCTTTGAGAAATTTGTTCATACAATGGAAACATGATTGTGTGAATACGTTTTTATAAACATAAAAATTTCAAAAATGTAAAGGAAAGGAAGTGGAAGAATTTACAGTGCTTTAAATAATGGTTTACAATGCTCTAAATATTCTGCTCCATACACAGCTCTGACACATTTTTTTTGTGCAACTAATGATTTACTTACTCGTAGATTGCTTAATTTATTTTTAAACAATTTTCATTTGATTTGGCGCTTTTTGGTGGCATTGTTGCGCTCTCTTTTTTTCACATGTGGAAGTAATATTGACGGTCACTTTCTTATTCCCGCCCAGTTCACCTTTTACTTAAATACGAGTATTATCACCTTAACATTGTGGGTGTAGGTACCCCCTACTGAATGGTGTTCATAATTGAATGACGAACTGTTAATTTTTATGAAAGTACCTACTACTTTCAAACGGGTGTCGTTCATTTTTAGTAGTGCTCCTAAAGAGAATTGGATAAGCAGGCAAGTCTACGTAGGTAGGTACTATAACTGTTTTTCAGTACAGACAACAGCACGTCTGATTTTAACCAAATTGTCAAATTTCTCCAAATGATTTTAAACCTTAAAATTTTAAAGTTAAGTTTGTTCGAAATCGAATGGGAAAATTTGACAGTTTTACCTGCTGTTGTGTGCACTTCATTTTGCCTGTAGAAAAAGGAGTTTTTAGTGTAGATAACTTTATCAATACTTATTACTAAGGTATAATTACCTAGGTAGAGCTTGTCTACTCAGAAATGACGAGTCCCACTAGGTACCGCATTTACTGTAGAGTACTTATAGGTACAAATTTAAGTAGGTAAGTAGTGGAGCGCGTCATTTTATTTTACGTACTTATACCTATTCAATACTCAATCATTTATTTGTTTTGGTTTATTCAAGGCGCTTATTAAAGTTTATAGAACATTCATAATAGGTACTTAATGCCGCAAATAAAATGTTCACATTCGTTTATAGAATTCTCCGCGTGCTGACGCTTCATTTGCCGATCCATCTATCGCGGCATGCTCTGCTCAAGGCCAATCCGCATTTTGCTATTTGCCACAAGCCTCTAGATTACCTAAGTTCCGATGATCCATTAATTCCATTATGCAATTCACCGGGTAGTTCCTTTCTGTCTGGCGACCGGTTACTCACTTTGTTATTGTCGCACTTCACCTCGTGCTCGCGTCCACCAACGATGTTACGTGAAATTATGTCACACAACTTGTAATACCGAGAGTTGTAAACAAGCCGCTCGGTGGCGACATCTACACCATACCGCGCCACTCGCGTGTGTGGCCTTCAGCTTCAGCCGCGGCCGTCACGTGCTGGGACGTGCTCTGCTTTACCGACGCGGACGGCGCCCGCCAATGGCGAGAGACGTCGCCGTTACCGACTGCATGCCTTGAACCAATAGCGGCAAAGTACACTTTGGTCACAGTGCGCACATGTGACCGGTCGCAACTTTTATCATAAAATTACTTAATTTTAAAAACTTGAGTAAGTTTTATTATTTTAAATATTGGTGTTAGAAATATTAGCCAGGAACCTGTGAACTATTTAATTTTAAGTGATTATGAATCGAAACGGTGAGTACATAAGGATGGTTGTATTTCCTTATTTAGCTACATTATCGCTAGCGCCATCAGTGGCGACATCCATCACTACTGATGTACGTAGTTAGAACACGGTTTCGTTCGTTGAGAGTAAAAGGTATAGATGGCGCTGATTGTAGTTACGTTTTGATTATTGTGGTGTTTGAGTTTTGTTTAGGTACTTACTATTGTTTAATAATTATAATCGGTAAATAAATAATATATAAAAATCGACTAATACTCAAAAAAATATTTTTAAAGTGGTTAAAAATACAAATACTTTACAATGCGAGCACATAGAAATAATCCGTTCCACTGACAGCTTCAGGGATTGTTTCAGTATCACCATTTCTACACTTGATCATATAGATTTCCACCGCAAGGTGGCGTTAGTAGACGAGAACAAGAACTCTTCCTATGCAAAACTTTGTTTTTTTTGTAAACACATTATTAACTTCTCCTCTTTCCAGGTAGGTATGTAGTATTAGCTAGTGTTAGGAACTCTTAGGTATTGTGCACATGAAGTTAAAGATTTTATGTCATTTAATTGACTAATTGCAGCAATGTTGTCATGTCGTCGTATTTTAATTTACTGTTCATAAAGTAGTCAAGCGCCTGTATAATAATTAACTCTATGTAGCTACATATACCTGACTGTGCACAAGTACCTACATACCTATACTACTTGAGTGTAAGTAGGTGCTTACTTACTTGATAAATAATTGAAGATGAAGTCAAGTGCAAATATCTCTCTAAGGTAGAACCTGTATGCTATGTGTCAGGATCAGGAAACAAAAGTTTAATTCTCGCCGGCATTCTTGAAAAAGCGTTAACAGAAATATTTAAATTTACTTAATTGTTTAGTGCACACGCAAATCATCTAAGTACCCAAAATACCCACTGTGTACTATTAAAATGAATTTAGATGTCACGGGAAATTACATTATTAATATTGGTTAGGTATATCAATCAACATATAAAAATAATCTTTATTAATATTAAATAATTAGAGGTTACAATATTAATGTTGTTCTGATGCACTCTATGATCTCAAGGAATGAAAATTCGTCAGATATTATTACTATACCTACTGAAATTGTACTAACTTAATACTACTAACTAATATTAATTAATGAAAATGGAAATGAAAAAGAAAGTTGTACCTACTGTAGTTCGATTTCATTGTACAATAAATGTCGTGTCCATATTTTTCCCTCGCTATAGCCACCCGTGACAATCGGGCCACAGATTCGCTAGCTCTGATGTACAATCGCGGACATTTGCGGTGGTATATACTTACATAGTACGAGTATGTCGCACGGAAAAGGCGTCGGCGTCGCTACAAACATCCGTCAGAAAGCGACTGTTCACGACGGGCACGACATATTTCCCAACCTTCACATTATTTTTTTGTGAATGACATCTCGCAGTTGACCATTGGAGGTCGAGACTGCTTAACCGAACATTTCCTGTGGGTGCTTTAAGCGAACTTAAAGCCTCCATCCAGGGCTTACAAACTAAGATATAGGCGACTGTGCGTCGCTAGGTGGAGAACAGCAGACGGGGCAGGCTGGATCATGATGGGGACCTTCACATTCATTGGTTGGAACATAATATATTAGACAGTTCAGTAAAGTGCAGCACAGCGCTGTTTGCGCTCCCCCGTGTCGTCCCCCATATCTGAAGCCTATGGGGACACAGGCTTCCGTTGTGCCTGTGACTGTACCCACAGCAACTATAACCTTTTATGGTACAACACATTCCAGCACTTGTGTTGTTTCAAAAAAATATTTTACAAAATGAATGCTTCTGGTCAGCAAGTATAGTGCATTCGGAGCTATTGTATACATTTTCCACACAATCAAACCATTTCAAACAAACAAGATTTTCAAAATGTCAAGATAAAAACACAAGTGCTCGAACGTAGTACAAACTGTACATTGAACTTGTCTTATATTATTTAAGGACAAAATTATAATTTATGTACAATTAACGGCAATATCTAAATAAATAATCAGTTTATTGTACAAGCAGATACACATAAAACACATCACTAAACATGGTAGTATAAGTGGTAGTCAAAATCAGGTTAAACAGCTGACTCCTGAACTAAGTACAAAGATACTTATATCACAGGAGCCAAAAATCTAAGTCCCACATTCATTGACTAAAATTTGTGTAAGAGGTAAAGCCAGTATTCATAGTAAACTTCTGTTGAACAACATTGTTGATGAGCAAAACAAATTGCTGGAAACAAAGTTTATATCAATATGTCTTGTCCACACGCCAGTCTGCGTTAAAACGTTGCACGAGGAAGTAGTGTTGTTCTGTTCACTACTGCCATGTTTATAAACTGGTTGCAAACACGTCCACACATGTCAACAATTGTTGATAAGCAGATGTTATCGCTCGTTGAGCGAGAACTTGTCAACATGCCGGCCGTGATCAACTCACCTATATATTGATTAAACTTAGGTTATAAACGAATGTTATGTTGTTCATGTTATCAACATGTTTTTTTGTTGCGGGAAACAAGTTGCAGGCAACTTGGATTGTTGTAGTATTGCTACTGGCAACATATGCACGGTTAAAAAAGACGCGCAAAATTTGATGTTGCGGGAAGCAATGTTGCGCGATTGTTGCTCAACACTGTTTCCAATGAATACGGGGCTTTAGAGGCAGCCCCACGGTGTGCGTGTTGGCACACAGATGGCGCCACGTATTCAATTAACTTCATTAGAAGTCAATGAAATGATTGAGAAAACAATAGAGACGTTGAGCATGTAGTTGTGAAGCCTCGTGACTGAGAGTCACGAGAGTGACTGAGTGAGTGAGTGTGTGAGTGGTAGTGCAGTGTGGTTGAGTCTTGTCTTTGTCTTGTCTTGTGACATGTTGTCACTCACCCGAGGTAGAGCTTGAGGGACTTGGGTCCGTTGTATGACCACGGGACCAAGACGACCTCACATAGTATGCATTCTGAAGGCGAGTTGTGCTGGCTTTTGTAAAACAGTAACGTCAACGTGGAGGAGCTCGTGGCTAAGTCATAACAGCCGTACGGGTCGATCCATCAGGTTAAGCTACTCTTGCCGGGGTTGGTCCAAGATGGGTGACCATCTTTACATACCGAGACTCCTCCGTGCCTCGGAAAGCACGTTAAGCCGTTGGTCCCGGCTGTCATTCGTGGATCTTTGACAGTCGTTACGGGTCGTCAGAAGCCCAAAAGTCTGACAACCAGTCTTACCAAGGGGTATCGTATTACCCAGTCACTGGGTTGTGGAGGTCAGATAGGCAGTCGCTCCATATAAAATACTGGTATTCAGCTGCATCCGGTTAGACTGGAAGGCGACCCCAACATGGTTGGGAAAAGGCTAGGCAGATTGATTTAACGTCAACGTGTATGTATACACTTTATCTATTTCATAGATATAACATAGAGCGAGACCGCTTCGTGTCTCTGCACGATAAGGCTGCCTTTCTACCAGGGATTTGCGAGGATGCGTAGCGAAGGATGTGTTTGTTAAGAACCAATAAAATCACATCATTTACCTAGCCTCGCTCGGCGCAGTTCTAGTGGAAACGGCTCGGCGGAGCGAGGTTTTTGTACGTTCAAAACAAGGGAAGGATGTGTGCTAGGGATGTGTTGCGAGGGATGTGTGTTGGAGGGATTTGAACACCTTCACCGCTAGCACATTTCTGGTGGAAACACTCACACCGTTTCACAGCCTCGCTACGCATCCTCGCACCACCCAGCTACCTCGCACATCTCTGGTGGAAAACCAGCCTAAGCTGTTGGTCCCGCTTGTCATTCGTAGACCTTTGACAGTCGTTACGGGTAGTTAGAAGCCCAAAAGTCTGACAATCAGTCTTACCAAGGGGTGTCAAGTTACCCAGTACCTACTTGGATTGTGGAGTTGGGTGCTCTATGTAAAAACTGGTATTCAGCTGCATCCGGTTAAACTGGAAGCTGACCCCAACATGTTGGGAAAGGCTAGGCAGATTGATTGAGATATACAGGGTGTACCAGCAAGGTGTAGTCGGGTGTGGTCCAGACCATCAAAATTAACAACTTTCTCCGTGGGACCAACATCGCAATCACGAAAAAAAAATCAGCCATCCCATACATTGGGTCCAGTAGGTATTGAAGTGTTATATAGAACAGTTGATAATTTTTTCGCGGTTACGATGTTGGTCCCATGGAGAAAGTTGTTCAGTTTGATGGTCTGTACCACACCCCTAAGTTTGACCACACCTTTCTGGTACATCCTGTGTAATACATAGATAAACACTTGCCTGTCCACCGCGTACTGACAAACACGAGTTTTAGATAAACCGATAGGTAGGTATGTTGTGTCCTAACCTATCATAACCTAGGGCAATGTTATCAGCGTTGAGCTGTCCATAACCAGTCGCACCCGCTGCGCACAGGGAGAGAAAAAGACGATCACTGGAGAGAAAATATAATTCAATTTTTCTGAGAGGAAATACATTCAAAGGTTTTTGAAAAGTTTCTTTTTAGGGTTCCGTACCTCAAAAGGAAAAAACGGAACCCTTATAGGATCACGTCGTTGCCCGTCTGTCTGTATGTCTGTCTGTCAGTTTGTCAAGACCCTTTTTCTCAGGAACGCGTGAAAGTATCAAGTTGAAATTAATATCAAATACGTCTATGGTATCTTCGAGTCCTAAAAAATCAAGCTTCTAAGTCATCGCAATAAAAAAATACGGCCATTTTGCGACACATTTTGATATTCGCAACTGTCGCAAGTAAATCAAAACCTACAGGGTACTTCCCGTTGACCTAGTATAATGAAATTTGGCAAGAAGCAAGGTCTCACAGCACAAGTAAAGGAAAAAGTCTGAAAAATGTTAATTTATAATTTTATCGCATAAAAAAAATCAAGTCTGTCAGTCTGTTAAGATCCTTTTTCTCAAGGACGCGTGGAGATATCAAGTTGAAATTAATATCGAATACGTAAGTCTATGGTCCCTAAGAGTTCTAAAAAAATCAAGCTTCCAAGTCAACGCAATACAAAAATACGGCCATTTTGCGACACATTTTGATACTCGCAACTGTCGCAAGTAAATCAAAACATATAGGGTACTTCCCGTTGACCTAGAATAATGAAATTTGGCAAGAAGGAAATAAAAGAAAATAAAGGAAAAATAAAATAAAATAAGGTTATGGAATAAGGAAAAATAAATGAGGATAAATAAAGAAAAAAGTCCGAAAATTATTAATTTTTAGTTTTAGACATAAAAATGTTTTTTTGGGATCCATTGTTAATTTTGTTTTAGGATAAGTTCTTTTCAACTACGGAATCCTTCATTGTGCGTGTTCCGTCACGCACTTGGCCGGTTTTTTATCAACCTATACCCTAAGTCATCAATTCAGATAATTTATGTAAACAAAGGTGATAACAGATCAAAAAAATACCGTCATAATGGTAATTCACATAAAATGGCGGAAAACAAGGCTATATTGGCTTTTATGTACTTATTTTAGAAATAATAATTAAACAATTATCATACCGTGTTAATTTTTATAAGTTTTCGGTTTTAAACAAAGTTATTAAAAAAAGAAAATTTTGTGGTATAAAAAATATTATGATACTGGTAACACTACAGGAGTTCCCAACATTCTCAAATTTCATTTGACATAATTTGCAAACTCGCGTCTTTTCAATACGTTCGTGTTCTTTTCTTCGATCATATTATTCGCTGCGTGTTTGTTAATTGTGCTTTGTTATCATCGTGTTAAGTGTTTCATTTTGTTGTTAGTTGTTATATTTCCTTGTTTTTGTATTTCCTTGTTTTTGATAAATTGTTTTGCAGCACTGTCCTGTCATTTTGACAGTGACATTTCTTTGTTTACTAAAATTATCTGAATTGATGACTTAGGGTTTAGAAGATCTGACATCCGATACAAATGCGAGAAATTGACATTCTGGATATTCTCCATTGTAATGTGGTCGACAGAAAGATGTTTGCTACCGATACAGAAAAATCTTCATAGGATTTTTCGAATCTTAGGGGTTCTACACACATGTTCGGTCGGCACGGTTCGGCACAGTCGGGTAGCAAAATAAGAAGATAAATATTCGGAAAATAGGCTTAGGCGATTATCACACTGCACCGCACTCTGTCGTGTAGCGCGGGGCGGCTATAGCAAACAATCTGCGTGCTAGCGCATCCCTCGCGCAGATTGCGTTTTCTGTACAAAGTGTTAAATTTGCCGCTCCGTTACAGTGTGATAATCGCCTTAGCTCGAATTTTGCCGAGCCGACCCGAATATGATTTAGAGAGGATAAATGCCGAACGAAGTGAAAGTTCCGATTAGCACGAGCCGAATGAAAGCCGAATATGTGTAGGTAGTAATTATTTCTCCGGGTCGGCAACAAAAACTACAACAAATAATCGAGTGTACCGACCCGAACGTGTGTGTAGCACCCGTCACCCGTCCTTTACATGCTCAGCAGCGGGAAACCAGGGGCTGATATAATAACCCTGACTAAGGTATATTATTAGACCCTGTTGTTCTACTATCACACTAATATTATAAAAGCGAAAGTTTGTGAGTGTGGGTGTGTGTGTGTGGGCATGTGTTTGTATGTTTGTTACTTCTTCACGCTCAAACGGCGGGACCCATTTATATGAAATTTGGTATGTAGATAGTTTATACCCTGGATTAACACATAGGCTACTTTTAATCCCGGTCTACGCGGGTGAAACCGCAGGGCACAGCTAGTTTTGTATATTTTTCAATGTTTATTTTTCAATATTGAAAATATCAGATTGTGACATATTACGTAGGCATACCATGAAACACGATATTTATAAATAAAAAATTCAAGATTATGTTTATTATATTATTATGCCTTCCTGTCAGTCATATGTAATGTAGTAAGATTTATACTGTATTTTACAAATTTTTATTTCTGAATATTTTTTTTTTGAAATAATTTTTATTTATTTTCCTTTTGTACTATGAATACGAAGCTAATCTAGTTAATTTCTATTTTCAGATTTCCTGAGCCACGGGGCTAGTTTCAACAAAAAATACGGTTAGTACAAATAAACACATATTACCTACTTCAATGATATCATGATGTTTGCGGTAAATAATAAGTTTACATGATAATGAAAAAGTACTAACGGCAGAATCAATTATGTATGTATTATTATGTATTTTTTATTAAAACTTTATGCATATGTAAAAATAATACTGTACGGTCAGCAACAGTAGTCTGGTAATCGACTTCTGTTGCTGACCGTACAGTATTTTTTACAGTGCGTCGGGATACTATACCGACGACAAGACCCTGGGCCCGACTCAACAGTTATGTGTGTGTTAGGTGTGTGTTAAGGCGGACTTAATGCTTAGTGCTTGATTATTCAATTATGTATCTACGTATTCGTATACCTCTTATGAGTGAATGTTTCAGCACTTTCTTGGTTAAGTAGCAAGTGCTGACCGTTCTCGAGTGTGTGGTGGTCCGCGGAGCGCACTACGACAACTATTTTGTAATGGCATCGCGTGCCCGGGTAATCTCTTGTTTTCGTCGATGACTTTAATTAAAATTCCACAATTTTCAAATTGCATAATCGTTAAGATAGCCCCGTACAGACTTCCAAAAGGAGCTCGCGAGTAAATTTGTAAATCACCTGCATAAATATGGTGGCAAGAAATTAGTTCGTCGGAGATTGAATTAATTAAATCAGCGAAAAGTAAAGGGGGAAGAACGCCACCTTGAGGTACACCGGCAGACGTATTACTCCAGGAAGACAAGGTCTCTCAATGCAAATATGTTTAAGAAATTATTTATTTGCCAATAATGTAGGTATACAGATGTGATGGTTTTTTGATGAGAGTCCCGATACATTTTACTTTACGGCATGCAAAATTATTTAATATAATACATTTACTACACAAAAAAAAACCGGCCAAGTGCGTGTCGGACCACGCACAGTGAAGGGTTCCGTAGTTGGGATGAATTTATCTTAAGAACAAACTTAACATTGTAGTTGAAAAACATGTTCTCCCATACATTCCAACTGTAAATGTAAATTTGTACTCACAATATTGATAGATTTACCATCTTAAAATAAGACCACAGACTTCTTATAGGTTTTCCTGTAATCTACAGGTAAAGATCTATTTTCTGTGTTTTTTTCAAAATTTTAGGCTCAGTAGTTTCGGAGACAAGGGGGGGGGGGAATGGTCAATTTTCGTCTATTTTCTTAAATAACTATAAAACAATTTATTTTAAAATTATAAAAAAAAATATATATTTGAGACCCTCATAGTAAGCCCTTTCATTTGACATTCCCCATGGTGTAGTTTGCAAAACTTTTTTTTTAATTTTCTTATTTGCCCCCCAAAAGTGACCTCTATATTCAAAATTAATTTATTTACTTTACTCGTCCGTGTTTGGGTCACAGAAATTCATAAGTGTACCAAATTTCAACTTAATCGGTCCATTAGATTCGGAGCAAATTGGCTGTGACAGACAGACAGACACACGAGTGATCCTATAAGGGTTCCGTTTTTTCCTTTTGAGGTACGGAACCCTAAAAAAGAACATTGGATAGGAATGGTAAGACGGATTGGAGCATCTTTCCATGAGCATGGAAAGACAGTACTATAGATGCAGAACAATTGAGGATGTCACAAATGACGGGAAGGATTACCCACACATACACAGGGATTATTAACAATATTACGGATACAGTCACTTTCGACTTTATCTAATACTTTATACTTTATTTCCTTTATTTCACTTTATTTATATAATAAGTACAGATAACGTGAAGTTTATCCCCCTTTGCCTGCGCTCGCCATTGCTAAGTAAATGTAAATGTATTGTATACAGTATGGAATTGGCATCTTGGCAATAATTGAAAGCTCAAGGAATATTACTCCATAGAAGTATAGAAAAATTAAATAATAAATAAAAAACCGAAAATTAAAAAATTAAACTAACTAAGCACTAAATTTACTGGTATTTGCTATTCACGTTTTGAAGCAATGCGCGCAAGTAGACGAAATCTCTGCGCACACACACACTATCCCGGAAGATTAGCGGTGAACTGACAAAGCGGAACGCAACTTCCAAGATGGCGAAAAAATATTATAATGTAGGGTAAATGGTGCAATTATCGTAATTAACGCTTATCGATAACTTTTTACACGTAATTTTTCTACCGAAACAAGGCATTAGAATACAATTATCTTTGTGTAATTTGAATATTTATTTTTAACAATTAAAAATATTAATTGGACATTAAAAATACGATTGAACAGTTTACGAAACTACCGTTAAGTTAGTGACTTCCTGAGTAATCCTGAGTATCAATCGGGTCTGTCGATCAACCGGAAGCCGGTCGGTAACTAACTATGTAACATGCGAAAACAATTCATAAATTGTTGTTGTTTACTTTTTGCATTTTATCTCTAAATCTACTTAATAATATTTAATAAGAACACACATAAACAAAAAAGCTGTTTAGCTTTAAATACTCAGGGCATAGTGGTTTTTAGAATTATGACAATAATTCTTAAAACACCATAGCACCACCTAAGTGTTTAAAGCTAAACAGCTTTTTTGATTATCTTTATTCCTTTTAACAAAAGCTAATAGTCGATAACAGGTGTGCTTCCCTACGTGGCGCGAGCGCACCCCGCACCCGCGCGCCCCCCGCAATATTATTTCGCTGAATCGCCTTTCAAGAAAGCCGCGTGGCTCGTGCCGCTCTGTGTAAAGAAGCCGCCAAAAGACACCGCTGCCGATGTACACCCGCAGGAAATGTTGGCGCGTCCCAGTGATGGATTATGTTTGTGTAAACAAAACAAAGGTTCGACCATGGCAGGCCAAGGAAGTTGTTCAATAGGAAATTCCAAGTACTAGTATACCGAAAAAAAAACCACATTAACATTAACTTTCATAGTCAGTCTGTACTGGCCTTGTGTCTGTGAGAGGTAGTGGGCCGTACCGTTACAGTATTAATCGAATGTGGGTGTCGTCGGACGGCGCGGTCCGCGGCTGCGTCTCTCGTACACGCTTAGTTTTGCGCACGCACTCAAACGTTGAATTATTTTTTTTTTTACATTAAATTCCAGCCTGTCGTGCAGGTGTACCGATTTTACATTTCGGCAAATAAGTAGAATAGGTACGTAACAGCGTCGTGATAGTTTGCACTGAGTGGCAACGTCGCATTTTAAAGGGTTCATTGAATCATTGACCTAGTGATCCAATTCTATGGAGTGTTTAAATTTGATCAAAATGAAAACTCTACTTTTTGACCTAATTACTGGACCGATTTCGTTCATTTTTTGTATATCGTCAGAAAAGGCGATACCAAGTGTGTCCTAGAAATTATTGCATATAAGCGGTCCCCATACTGTATAAGTAATTATAAATAAGAAGAAATTGAAAACTCGTAATACTGAAAAAAATATTCATGGTGTTACATCGGGTAACATTTTAAAAATGGTTATTCCGGTAACTTCTATGCTTGCCAGGCTAAATAAAGACAGACATCGTCTACTTGTTGGAATACTATAACTGTTATTTAACCAATCCCATGGAATTATCATCAAGCCATTATGCGATAGAAGTTTGTAGTCGTATTGGAAAAGTAGTATTTTTCAGATTCTGTAAGTCTTGGCCGACAGGATTTTCGAATATAAAAATTTAAATCTACAGTTTCAATATTTTGAAAGGTTTTAATCAGATCAAGAATCCTCATGATGATCCTAACAATATGGGGATAAGGCCCTTTTTAGGGTTCCGTACCTCAAAAGGAAAAAACGGAACCCTTATAGGATCACTGGTGTGTCTGTCTGTCTGTCTGTATGTCTGTCTGTCTGTCTGTCTGTCTGTCCGTCTGTCTGTCTGTCTGTCTGTCCGTCTGTCACAGCCAATTTGCTCCGAATCTAATGGACCGATTAAGTTGAAATTTGGTACACATATGTATTTCTGTGACCCAAACACGGACGGGTAAAGTAAATAAATGAAATTTGAATATGGGGGTCACTTTTGGGGGACAAATAGGAAAATTTAAAAAAAAGTTTTGCAAACTACATCGTGTGATATGTAAAATGAAAGGGCTTACTATGAGGGTCTCAAATATATATTTTTTATAATTTTAAAATAAATTGTTTTAAAGTTATTTAAGAAAATAGACGAAAATTGACCATTCCCCCCCCTTATCTCCGAAACTACTAAGCTTAAAATTTTGAAAAAAATACAGGAAATTGATCTTTACCTGTAGATTACAGAAAAACCTATAAGAAGTCTGTGGTCTTAAAATAACATGGTAAATCTATCATTATTGTGAGTACAAACTTACATTTACAGTTGGAATGTATGGGAGAACATGTTTTTCAACTACAATGTTAACTTTGTTCTTGGGATAAATTCATTTTAACTACGGAACCCTTCATTGTGCGTGGTCCGACACGCACTTGGCCGGTTTTTTTGTCATCTACCTAAAAATATGAAAAATAATAATAATTGTTTGGGCCTTGTCCCGTCGCTCAAAAAAGGGAGTGACCCTTTTTTTTTATTACTTCCGAATATCTTTGTAGTAAATCCGAATATAATTTAATGCATAGCGAGCTAATTGCCACACACTGAGCATTAATTCAACCTTAGAATAGCTGTTAGAATTTTCTAATACGAGTAGATGACCCAGGAACACTTTGCCCGGCGAGTATCGAATCCAGAATCAACGCTCATGCAGTGCACCAATGAAGTCAGTTTAATTTAAATTAAATAATATATTTTTACCTAACAGAAATAAAATCGAAATGACACGAAATAGAACCATACAAAAGTTATGAAATACTTGCCAGCGGCTTCACCCGCGTGGATGTCGGAAATTTTCCCACGGGAAAGTACTACACGATAAAATAAAAGTAACCTATTCCAGTTTAACCTATTTCTGTTCCAAATCTCATCTAGATCCGTTCAGCCGTTCTGGCGTGATTAAGTAACAAATATCCATGCAAACTTTCGCATTTATAATATATGTTATGTAAGTGTAGGATAGAAGGATAAAGTAGGATGAAAGGTCAAGCTGAAAATTGGTTGAATGTTATTTTCAGCAATTTTTTATGTTGATTTGAATAGAGTTGAGTTGCGCAACACCGAAGCTTAACAAAGTATGAAGAAATCAGAAAGAAATTCTGATGGGGTAATCATGTCGTACCTACTTCTTATGTAAAAAATATGTATAACCCGTGCCCCGTGCGGCTGTTATTACTTAGTCACGAGCTCCTCAATCAGCTTTAAATGTAAAAGATAGTGTGCCAGAAAAGAAATATTGTAAATATTTCAGGAAAATGCGAATTTAATATGAATAAAACAGTTTATCATCTTTACACGTTCCGCATTTTTATTTGGTTTGTCAAATAAGCAGATATTATAGTCTCTTGCGATGTGTATGTTTGGTTTAATATCCTGTACATGTAAATCGTTTTCAGTAGTATTTAAAACTCGCACTGGTATTTTCCCGTTCTCAGGTGTTACCAGAGTACTCGCCAAAAATATACACACACATAATCAGCCTATAGCGTTCCCACTGCTGGGACACAGGCCTCCTCTCTGTGAGAGGGAGTGGGCCGTAATCCACCACGCGGGCCCAGTGCGGGTTGGCAGATGTCACAAGTCTTCGATTTTTTGATTCTAGGACATGCCGGTTTCCTCACGATGTTTTTCTTCACCGTTTTGACAAAAATATGCCTTCCTGTAATTCTGATGCACAAACTATGCACTCTTGTGTTATTTCAGTATTTATATAATGATTCGATTCCGACCTAGCCGGTATGGTAATTGTATTATTATTCTCTGATGTTATAGGCAAGTTTATTTGTATATTATTATTCCACATTTGTAAAGAATTTTCACTGAAGTTTATGACTGCCTTGTATTTATTTAAAAAATCCTGGCCTAATATGCCACTAGCTTTACACGGCATTGATTTTAACACGTAGAACTTATGATTTAGAATTTGGTCCCCCGTGTATAATTTTAGATAAACAAAGCTGATGGTCTGGACTTTGCCACCGATTCCATTGACAACAAGATTCCCGTTTTGGATTGGAATGTTCAGTTCGTGGATATGTTTATATTTCATAGAAACACCAGAATAGAAGCACCAGTGTCAATTAGCCAGGTACAAGATAGACTAAAACGTTTCAAGTTTAATTTAACATGGAATGCAACTAACAAATTAATGTTTTATTAACGTTTTACATTTTCAGTTACGTTTTTAAGATTGGTCGCAAAAACGTACTCATAAACGTCTATAAAACGCGAAAAGGGCCCAAATTACCCGACATTAATATCGTTTAGTAGTTACTAGAAGTCAGCCAATGACCGTTGAACGTTACATTGAAGTTAAATAAAAGTACAAAGACCTACTTTTCGGTCCAATACTTGTTGTGATGAGACCTTTACCGACCGCGTATACGCGTATACGCGTCACATTGCAGTTATAATGACGTTGTACAGTGTCCAACAATACGAATCAACGACAACCGTTTTGATTCGCGTGTTTAATATTGTGCGTGTATGAAAGAATAAGAGAAAAGTAAATGAAGTTAATTTCCATGATTTCAAAATATCTATACTGTACCGTACGGGCGGGTTACTTTGACTCTAGGGCATAACTTTGGCCCAAATCGAGACAACTGTATAGACTGCCCAAAGTGCCACGACCACACAACCGGACGTCGTATGTCCTTCGGTAACTATTAGATGGTGATATAGACGCGTACTTGCGGAACCTTGTGTGGATTTAATGACAGTAAACATCTGTCTCGATTTGGGCCAAAGTTATGCCCTAGAGTCAAAGTAACCCGCACTTACTGTATCTACATTATTTAAATTAGTGTGATATAATACTAATTGTGATAGGTAATCCTTCAGGAAACTTTAGTTTTATGACAATGTATACAGGGTGTCCCGTAAATAATGGATCAAACGTAACGGGTAGGTAGCTTACCTAATTTCCAACAACTAATTTGAATATTAAAAAAAAACCGTTACAGTAACCAGGATATTAATTTTTTTTCGAATTTTACGATTTTGTCTTCCAGAATTAAGCTTTTTTAATGCTGTCGCTGCAAATGATGACATTTTTAGGTATGATTTTTATTTAACATTTCTGAATAGCTTACTAATGTTATAAGATACCATTTTTTTTGAATACCGTTTTATTTGCCTTAGAAAAAAAATCTTGAGTTGAAAAGTTTTTCTTTACGATGTTAGGACCAAAATTGAAAAAATTCTCCTGTAAAAAAAATGTATGACACCGAAGACCACCATTATTTTAAAAACTTGTACATTTAATAAGGTTTGCAAATTGGTATAAAACTTACGTCTAGTCCTTATCGTTACAAAGATATTGCTATGAATGTGATGAAGAAGACAGAAAATAAATTAAATTGGTACTATTCCATTTTTTCCTTTTCGTAATGGCTTATGCTTGAATGCTTGTAATCGAAGCAGGTAGTTAAGCGGATAGCATAATTCCGACCCGATGACGTCATCTGTCCGGAATTTGGGACCGCTACCTGTGGCGGAGTTGCACCTCAGTCAGTGTGAAAGGGATAGATAGCGCCGCTTTTTGGTAAATCGGTTAAATCGGTATGAAGTTGCGCAGGTTCTTTTGTTCTTTCCTGCGCCCTTCACTCGTACAGGCTTCATTGTTGCTTGATTTTATTAGTTTAGTTGTAACTAGTCTCTCTTCGAGTTGCTACGTCAGACAACTTTCGCTCCCGGTCAGTGGCTCGGTGTTTTCTTCTGTAAAATTTGACTTGTGCTGTGTTTTTGGACTTTGCTTTGCCTATCGATTTGGAACTCTTTGCGTATTGGACAAACGACTTGGCGATCCTACGGACTCCGAAAACATTCGTTTGTGTGTGCTTGTACGTGTGTGCAGTAGCGCTGAAACCTTATTCAGCCCAATGCCTCGTTATGAGTACACGCCACGGCAGTACGCCGAAATGCATTTTATCTACGGAGAAGCAAGAGGTAATGCCAGGGCGGCTGCAAGATTGTACCGTGAAAGATACCCGAACCTGGTTCGTTATCCCGATTATCGCGTCTTTATTAGAGTGCATAACGCGCTTCTTGAGGGAAGAATTCTTGGCACCGGAGTTGGTGGTACCCGTGAAGGACGACCGCGACAAGTTAATGACGAAGTCATTCTTCGAGAAATCGAGGAAGATCCGTCAGTCTCCGTTCGCGTCATAGCGCGACGCGTAGGAATTTCTAGATCGACGGTGCATCGAGTGCTACAACGGTGCCGATTGCACCCATATCACGTGCAACGTGTTCAAACGCTGACGTCGCGTGATTACCAGCCAAGAATAGAATTTTGCCAAAGGATGTTTAGAATGATTCGGGCGGACCCGCAGTTTTTTAACAAGATTTTATGGAGTGACGAGTCTTCATGCCGCCGAGATGGATATTTAAATTTGCATAATTTGCACAGTTGGCAGCTGATAAACCCATATTTGATGCGAGAGGACAGGAGCCAACATCAATTTAAAATAAATTTATGGGCGGGAATAATCAATGGGCAAATAATAGGGCCCTTTGAACTACCAGCTACTCTAAACGCCGAATATTATCTCCATTTTTTAAGGAATGAGTTGCCAAGGTTATTAGAAAACGTTCCAGAAGACGTACGGCAAGCAATGTGGTTGCAAAATGATGGGTGCCCCGCTCACTATGCGACGGCAGTAAGGGCGCACCTTGATGAAAGTTATCCGGACAGATGGATCGGCCGATTAGGACCAATTTTGTGGCCTCCGCGATCTCCGGATTTAAATCCCCTAGATTTTTTTTACTGGGGATGTTTAAAAGACAGGGTCTACAAGAATCCAATAACGTCGGAAGAAGAATTACGACAGCGCATCCAATCTGCTGTATCCAAAGCCGTTTTGTCCGTCGGATAAGAGCTTCCTTTATTAGGAGATGCAGACTTTGCATTCTTGTAGAGGGAAGGCAATTCGAACATTTATGGTGGTTTTTACAACCAAATAAAACGATTTATTTGAACTGTTTTTTTTAGTACGGCCTCCTAATTCTTTTCATACGCCTCAATAATTCAATGAACATTGCCTCTGAAATACTACAGTTACACATTTTAAAGAAAAAGTTTAAATGTACACACTTTTTTATTTTTTTTATTAACGTTGATTTGGAGCACCTCTCAGATTCATAGCAATTATCTTTGTAACGACAAGGACTAGAATGTACAACTTCATACCAATTTACCAAAAATACAAAAGCGGCGCTATCTATCCCCTTCACGCTGACTGAGGTGCAACTCCGCCACAGGTAGCGGTCCCAAATTCCGGACAGATGACGTCATCGGGTCGGAATATGCTAGCCGCTTAACTACCTGCTTCGATTACAAGCATTCAAGCATAAGCCATTACGAAAATGAAAAAATGGAATAGTACCAATTTAATTTATTTTCTGTCTTCATCACATTCATAGCAATATCTTTGTAACGATAAAGACTAGACGTAAGTTTTACACCAATTTGCAAACCTTATTAAATGTACAAGTTTTTAAAATGATGGTGGTTTTCGGTGTCATACATTTTTTTTACAGGAGAATTTTTTCAATTTTGGTCCTAACATCGTAAAGAAAAAACTTTTCAACTCAAGATTTTTTTTCTAAGGCAAATAAAACGGTATTCAAAAAAATGGTATCTTATAACATTAGTAAGCTATTCAGAAATGTTAAATAAAAATCATACCTAAAAATGTCATCATTTGCAGCGACAGCATTAAAAAAGCTTAATTCTGGAAGACAAAATCGTAAAATTCGAAAAAAAATTAATATCCTGGTTACTGTAACGGTTTTTTTTTTAATATTCAAATTAGTTGTTGGAAATTAGGTAAGCTACCTACCCGTTACGTTTGATCCATTATTTACGGGACACCCTGTATATGTGTTGTTGTCAAGTTTTTAATGCCCTCCCCTATTTCTTTATAATTCAAAGGTTTTAGTTAATTATTCAAAATATGTTTTCATAATAAAGCTCCAACCATCTTGTCTAAGTTATATGACGACTTCTATAATACACTAATATAACAAAAAGGTCGCATATACTTTTTCTTGAGACCATGACGCCCCGGCCATTTTCAGCTGACTTTAGATTTCTCTCATCATTACTTACTTTTTTAACCGACTTCAAAAAGGAGGAGGTTCTCAATTCGTCGGAACCTTCTCGAAGATGCCTAGACCGATTTGGATTTTTTTTGTTTTATTTAAGAGGGTATATATACATCACAGTTGGTCCTATATAAAATTGATTAACTTTGCTTTGGTAGTTTTTGAGTTAGCTTCAATAATACGTATTTTTTCCCCACTTTTATATGGATGATGTTCTAGTTTGTTTTGTAGGTAGTGGTATTAGAATTTGTGTGGGGTAGGTACCACAACTAAAAAGTGAAAAATAAAAACTTTTTTACAAAAAAATACAACCGACTTCCAAAAACAACACTACAAAGTGAAAAATAACTTTAATTTCGGAAGTCGAAATGTAAACATACACGGAACGCAACGAACGGAACGGAAATTAAATATACAAATAATAAATACAGAAAATAGATTATTGTCAGTAATAATTATAAAGATAATATATGAAAGAATAACTTTATCAAGAAAGATAAATCATCTGTATTCTAAATTCCTGACCACACGAGACGGCGCCGGCGCAGCATTGAGTGTTCGATCAGTATGATTACAGCGTCATTCAGTTCCACCGTGAACCCGTAGCGGGCACTCCCGGGAAGTGCTACGCGTGGCGTAGCGCCGACGTAGCACCATGCTACGTGCCGCTACGACAATACGTGTTTCATGGCCGTAGGCATATCCCGTGCGTGTGAAACACGCGACGACTGAAAACGTGCGAGTTTATAAGTTACTGTTTCTGTGGAAAATTGTTATTAGTTTAACTTGAGGTAACTACTCCCAAACAATATACACAATACTTTGTAATGAAAATCATTGTTTTCGTAGATGAATTAGCTGGGAGTTATTATTTTCGTAATGAAATTGGTTGTATGTACTAAAATCTTTGATATTTTTTTACCCATGATCCTATTGCCTGTGTGAAAAATATAGGATGTTTGATATTACCTACATTTGTAAGCAAAGAAAAACAACAACAACGTCAATGAATTGCATTGTTCCGAAAGTAAAAACATATCGATGTATCGTGTGATGTGGAGGTGTCGCTAGGTAGGGGTTCTGCACAAGACGGATTAGAGGCGACGTGTGGGCGGTTTAGGTATTTGCTGCGCCACGTGACCGTCCACGCGGCTTACGTCCAGCCTTACCTAATTACGGTTATTTATAGATGCAGGCACACTTGATCACCTATATTGCTCCCTCCTGTACACTGGTACAGCTGTCACTACACAGAATGCGTTCGTTACAGTTTTTTTGTCGAGTCAATCTGATGTCTGATACCCCTAAATGTTTGTAGGCATGTACCTATAATCTAATAAAAAGATTTCGTATTTTAGTGAGCTAGTCCGGCCGGCATCGCCTCTAATCTTTCGCTAAGCTACAACTTCTTCGGCTTCACGCGTCCACTAGCGCACCACAACCTGGTCGCTCCAACCTACCTACCTACCTAATGTTTCTCTCCGGTTTACACACTGAAATCTTGATCAAGTTCAGTCTCCGATTAGTTAACTAGCGGTCAAATCTCATGGTCAAAATAACAAAAATCAATCACTAACATGGACACTGGATATACTGGCACTAACTGACATGGACACTGGACATACTGGCACTAACTAACTTGGACACAGCATAGTTTTTCAGTAGAAGGTTTGCTGATCACATCTCGCTTAGTGTGGACTTACTAGTGAGTACAAAATCACGTCGGAACGGCTAAAAGGAGTGGCGTGAAGTTTGGCGTGCAGGTGGTGTACTGTGCTCAGTAAGTTTCGTGATAAACATGTGAACAATCGTAAGTGTGTATTTTCGAACTCTGGTACGCAAAGAAAGATTCAACTTATGCAAGGGCGAGGGGAACAAATATAACTCGGCTCTAGAAGCCATTCATTCTTTCATAAGGATCAAAGTTATATTTAGTTAATTAACCTTTAAACATTTCCCAATTTGTCATATTACGAGGAATCAGTAAAGGAAAATTTTCCCCCAGGAGGAAAAGTATACTACAAATTCCAGAAATGTTTCTAGACTTTGAAACATTTCTAGAATGAAAAGTGGTTGCATAGCAGTTTTTCACTCTAGAACGTCGGAAAAATTATTTCTTCTATATTTGCACAAAAACTTTGCCCATATTCAAAACGTCTATTGTATTATTGTGGTGCAACCCTTCGATTTACATCAGTGGTGCAGGCACAATTATGAGATCGGCTGCACGAGAGTGTCACTAGTCGTCATTGCGATGAGCCACTTACAGACCTGTACTTGAACGAGTGGTGGCAGCTCCACTTGCCACTAATACATCCATACCTACACAAATTGCAGCAGGGGAGTGGCTAATCTTTTGCTCTCCTCGATTCTTTCCAACAGGTATTATGACACAACGCACACTGCTTCTCATTTGTTTTGCTTGTATCTTGCTCGGTCTTCTGATCTTCGTAGTCGATGCAGTTATCGTATCCATTCTTTTTCTCATTCCTAATTTTGATATAAAATATGTTTCTTTATCTGAACATTGTAATGAGTCACCCTTAAAGATTACATAGGGTGTTGCAATGAATGTTGTTATCGCTAAAAGCGATGTTTTCCATACAAACCTGTGATCTGAAGTCAACGAACACAAGCCCACGCGGTCGGAGCCACGCCGTCGTGTGCGTTCCTCGCTGTATTTGTAACATATTAAATATAATATGTACATACAAACGTGCCACTGAGCTGCTCTATTTACATATAATTATAAACTATATAATTAATTGAGACCGATCAACTATTCATAGCACATTACGCAGCCGCGGCCGGCCTGCTCATATCAACAATATCTTATCATTTGTCTGAAGATCTACTTAATCTGAATCGGTTAAAAAAATATTTCAAATAAATATATCGCACTTAATTTGCTCTTATAATGTATTGATATCAATAGGAGCTCGTGGCTTAGTAATAACAGCCGTACGGGTCGATCCATTAGGTTAAGCTACGCTTGCCGGGGTCGTTCCGTAGATGGGTGACCATCTTTACATACTGCGATTCCTCCGTGGCTCGGAGAGCACGTTAAGCCGTTGGTGTCGGCTGTCATTCATGGATCTTTGGCAGTCGTTACGAGTCGTCAGAAGCCCGAGTCTGACAACCAGTCTTACCAAGGGGTACCGTATTACCCAGTTAATGGGTTGTGGAGGTCAGATAGGAAGTCGCTCCATGTAAAATACCGGTATTCAGCTGCATCCGGTTAGACTGGAAGCCGACCCCAACATAGTTGGGAAAAGGCTAGGCAGATTGATTTGAATGTATTGATATCACAATGCCATTAATTGCGATACACATTGTTTCGTCTCTCTTGGTCTCATCATGTCATTACTAGATAATCCTGAAGTTATTAAACCTTGATGATTACTAATAAAATTGTTAAAGAATTTCTTTGCAAATCACATTCTAGGTAGTGTACAAGAGTTTTAAATGTATAAAAAAAATTGTTATGTGAGAAGTTGTCCGTTTTTTATAGGCGTCGTACAGGACTCATCCAGTAGGTATTGTGTGTGAAGGTGTTTGAAATGGTTGATTGAATGTGATTGATGTTTCTTTTATGTACACAAAAAAAAAGCATTTTCCGAAAGTTGTGATTTTGTTAGTGACACATTTTTAAACACGGTTTAATTTTATAGCAAATGAAAATTAAATTTTTGTCTGTCTATTACCTATTCATGTGAAAACAGAATTTCATATGCGGGAAATTGCATTCGTTCCGCAGCGTGTAGTGACGGAACGATGTGCAGCCTCCACCTGTGGAGCACGTCACGTACGGCAGCGCGGCGGCCGCGCGCCGGCGGGAGAGGGTGGCCCACCCCGGGGCCACAGAGCGTGGGGCGCGCGGCGCGGGAGCGTGGGGGCGGGGGCACGTGCCGCCGAGTGTGCGGCGCGCACGTGGCGCTGAGCGTGCGCGGCGCGCTCAGGCCGGCTCCTTCATCAATCCTGCCGCGAACAGCATCGGGAACGGTCGCGCCCACACTTCCTCCAAGTGTTGTGTTTACGGTCCGCGATTGAAGCAACGATTGAGTGTGTACGATCGGAAAGGGGCAGCGCGCGATGCTGGCCCTCTCAACGTTTAGACAGGCACGGATATATCGACATGGGGACTGATTCGGCCAGCGCTGGTGCCGGCGGCTGGTGCTCCGCGCCGCCCGGTGACCTGTGCTTCGTGGCGCCGCCGCCGCCCGGCCCACTGGGCCCGTTCGGCCCGTTCGGGCCCATGCGCTGCTCACATATCTTCGCGCACCACACAGGTAGGGCGACTGGCCAGGCGTTCGACAGCGCGACATATACCTACACTCGAATAACGAGGATATTAACGTGTGCTCGCGGCGCGAGAGTACGCGACTGATGCAGCCGGCCACTCGCGTGCACACGCACACGCGCGCATCTGTAGTGTGAGACACTCGCTAGTGTGATCAGTAATCAGCGAGCGTGTATTAAATAACGCGTGTAGCTGCAGTGTTGTTGTTGACATCAGCTGACCGCCGCACGCGCACCTCTCCCGCGCTGAGATATCAACTAACGCTGTAACATTATGCGTCGGTATGATGACTTGCAAGAGCTATTTAGTTATCATAGCTCGCACATGTCCGGGCTGCACCGTAGTGCATCGGGTCCCCCTGTAATGGCCGACTGCCGCCTTAGCGCCGGCGCATGTATCCGCTGCCGGCGCCGGTTCCCGCGTTCTGGATGCGCGTCATGCGCTGTCTTCCAGACGCTCCGGCGGGATGTATGGCATACGTCTCAATTGTCTATCACTTCAATTATTAGTGATGCTACGTTATACACCTGGAATATATTTTTTTTCCGAAGCGGCAGTTACTGACATTTTATTCAGCTAACTGAGAGCAAATAGCTTGTCAATCACGCTAACTGGGAAAATTACTTCAAAGATTTCAAATTCCGAATCGTTGTAATGATACGTTTCTAACTCAATTTACTTGTAGGTAGTGAACAAATTAAATGAAACCAATTCCAAAAATGAAATGCAAAATATTAGGGGTTTCAAATGAAATTGCCGTTTTGTATTGAAAGATTCAAAAAGTTTTTTTTCTAAGGTAAAATATATTTATTTAATCAAAGAATTCACCCTCATTGTCTATAAATTTTTGCTATCTCATGGGAAGGTCATTTATGACTTTGCAGTAGAACTCTTGGGACCTGGACTCAACAAACTGTGTGAAGGCATTTTGTATTGCTTCCTGGGAAGAAAATTTTTTACCATGTAAAAGATTGTCCAAATCGCGGAAAAAATGGTAGTCGGTTGTGTCCGCCGAGTACGGAGGATGAAGGATGGTTTCTAACTGTAGCTCCTGTATGTAGTGTTAAAACGTTTTCTCGAGCAGTGTGAGGTCTTGTGTTATCATGGAGCAATAGTGGTGAAGATCGGTTGACGAATCGTGACTGTCTCGCTGCGAGTTTCGCCATCATTGTTCGAAGTTCTGTACAGTAGACAGGCTGTTATTGCGGATCTGAGGAAGCTATAGTGAATTACACCATGAAGTGACCAAACAGTTACCGTCACTTTTCTATGGGTAAACTTCGCTTTAAGGCATTGTTGCAGCGTTTTATCTGGAGTCAGCCATTGCGTTGTTCTCTTGCGATTATTGTAAAGAATCCACTTTTCATCACACGTCACGATTCGCCCCAGAATCCCTTCATTTCTGTACCGGTTTAACAAGGCAAGGCAAGCTTCGACGACCGCTTCTCTCTGTTGATCAAGAGTCAAATCATGGGGCACCCATTTTTCAAGCATTTTTGTCTTACCAATTTGATGCTAATGCGTTAATATTGTGGGTATGCTAACATCAAACCGTGCCGTTAATTCCTTGGTAGTTTAATATGGATTGGCTTCCAACATCGCATTCAATTCATCGTTATTTACCGTAGTGGCTGGTCTTCCTCGGGATTCATTCTTTAAGTCGAAGTTTCCACTACGAAAGCTATTAAACCAAAAACGCACGGTGCGTTCATTAGCCGTATCCTCTCCAAACACAGTTTCTACTGCGTTAGTTCCAACTCGTATTAAAAAATTACTCTAATTTTAGTTTTTTTATTCAATCTTTACTTTGAAAGTTGAATGGAAATACAATGAAAGTCTAAAAATTGAATGTTGTACATTTTTCTTAGAATGTTATAGCTGTTATCGTATGAAAAAAGTTTCACTCTGGAATCTTACACCATGCAGCTTATTTTAATTCAAAGTGGCCAGTAAAATTAAAACGTCAATTTCATATTTAAATCCCTATTCCTAGACTATTCAGTCATTGTATCAGATATAACAGATGCATAAATGCAATAAAATACCTCAGAAATGATTTTTCATTCTGAGGAATTTTATTGCATTCAATTTATAAGGATTCTTGAGTTGCTTGCCGAGGTCGTTTTTTTATCAACACCCACGCGTTTCTAAGCAACGGCAACTTATCAAACCAACGATTGAAGTTTATTTTAGTTAAGAAAGACTCTTGACTATTTCACTTATTCTCAAAGAATGCATGTTTGCAAAAGTAACGGATATGTAAAAATTAATAGCCTTTGTAAAATTATGGTAGGAAATGTTGTTTTACGAGTCGCGAAGCATTTCCATAGGTTAAAAAAACCTCATCATCATCTTTCTGCCCTTATCCCATATTACATAAACTTTGACTTTGACTTTTTTTTTTTTTAACGAGAGGAGGTTTTTTTAACCTCCTCTCGTTAAAAAAAAAAAAGTTTACTTATAATAAGGAGTGCACAACTGTGTAATAAATGATGTATCGGAAAAAATGGATGAAGTATAGGAACAACATTGTGTGACACTAAACAATAGCCCTAACAAACAATTATTTTTGAATCAAATCAATAGCGGGAACGTGATGTGTGGGAGCACTGAGGCCGGGTCGGTTGTAACATCAAATATGTTCTGCATAATTGTGGCACGTGACGATGGCAAGTCATTTCACATGATATTAAGAAGCACGATGCTCCTTAATTGCACACGTATGCACTAAGTTACATTATGGATGATGACTAGGTAAAAAAAATTTGTTTAATTCGTCAGTCAGATAATAAAAATAGACACGTATTTTTTGCTTCATTATAAATAATAAAAAAAAACCGGTCAAGAGCGAGTCGGACTCGTGCACCGAGGGTTCCGTACCATAATTTATATGTAATTTTTGTTGATGATTTCTGAAAGACTGTGCTATTTAGAGACATCGTTTATTTTTCCTGTAATCTATACATAAACTTCTATCACAAAGAATAATTTCAGATTTGTCTCTATGCAAACTTCGGAAATAAGGGGGGGGGGGGTACGGTAATTTTTGTAACATTTCAGCAAACGGCGCTCTTTCATATGACCACTTCGAATTTTTAAGACCCCCATTCAGTCACTGTTGCAAAAAAAAAAAACTTTTCTTTCTTATTTGCAAAGTAGTTGAGCAAACGTCATCTAAGACTGTTCCAAATTTCAAGTTGATAGCATTAGTACTTCTTGAAATTTCCAGCTATGACAGACGGACAGACAGACAGACAGAAAGGCAGACTGAATCGCACCATAAGGGTTCCTTTTTACGATTTTGGTACGGAACCCTAATAGTGGAACGAAGTTTATAGTACACGGATTTTCAAGGAACTTGATTTGTTTAGTTCCTAGAGGGAAGGATTTTATAATCTCCCGTTAGGTAGGTACTGTGAAGGCTCGAACCTCACAGTAAGAGATTAACTATGATAATCAAACGAGAGGGACTCTGGTGGGGGGCTGGTGCCCGCTATATTTATAAGCTTCGAATAAGTTATAATTCACACTCCACGATCTGACTTCGTCACCTTAAGAAAAACGTTCTTCGTTTTTCTTTGCAACCAGCCTACCAAGTTTAGGTTTTGATCACAACATGAAACCTCTACAGTACCTACGCTTTTCTGAGTAGTAATGTGAACTGTATGACGGTATGCAACTATTGATCTACTTGATCTGTCTGCTTATCCATCATTTTCGAAGAATTGCGATTTTTAAGTATTTTTGATGAATCTCTAATTATTTCATTTACTTAATGTACTTGAACTCGTGGTTAAGTAATAACAGCCGCACGGGTCGATCCATCGGGTTAAGCTACGCTTGCTGGGGTCGGTCTGTGGATGGGTGACTATCTGTACATACCGAGACGCCGTTGGTTTCGGCTGTCATTTGTGGATCTTTGACAGTCGTTACGGGTCGTGTATGTAAGTGGTATCGTACTACCCAGTTAATGGGTTGTACTATGATATCTGGCAGTCGCTCCTTGTTAAATACTGGTATTCAGCTGCATCCGGTTAGACTAGAAGCCGACCCCAACATAGTTGAGAAAAGGCTAGGCAGATTGATTGAATATGGATTTATGAAAGTGTATTTTCCATTCCTTAAGATAGTCGTATTTACGAATACATTGCTTGCAGAAGCTGAGAATGATTACTAACCAATGTAGTGTCTATTTAAAAGTATTCTGACGCAGCCAGTGCGTCCTCAGTCAGCTAATTTACCTCAAATAGGTTGGATCTTCACCGTTTTGAGAGCAGTGGCGATGAAAATATTTACACAAAGTAAATGGTGAAGGAAAACATCTTGAGGAAACCGGCATGTCTTAGAACCAAACAATTCTGACATTACAGCCCACTCCCTCTCGAAGAGAGGAGGCCTTTGACCCAGCAGTGGGAACATTAAAGGCTGATTATGTTATGTTGGATCTGCTGTGGACCATTTTCCCCTCGTATCCCCTCGCCTAGACAACTGTTAAAACGGGACTTTAATTATTTTCAGACAGTGAGATCCGACCAAAAACATTTCATGTAAAGTAGTTTGCTAAGACTTAAGTTATCAGATCTAATACAGCCCCTAACAGCAGTGCGATTCTGTATAACCATCTCACCGTGAATACTTAGGTGAAGTGAGCGTGGAGTGAGCTGTCAATAGTGTCAATTCCTTTCAAAACAAACTCACTTCACCTAAGTTTTCACGGTGAGATTTTTACAGAATCGACCGGCTGTACAAACTTTACATCTTGCAGTGAAAATGTACGGCATGGCCGTTGCGCGGCCGTCGCATACATTCCTATGGCCTTATGGTGGTCTTTATTGTTGTATCATACAATAGTTCAATGGAACGGCCAAGCCATCCATTTTGACCAATATGTAAGGTTTGTAGAGTTAAGCCCTTTAGAGTTAGGGGCTTGGCTCTACATTAGATCTGATAACTTTTTAACATTTTAGCTCTCTACGTCTCTAGCAATCCAGGCCGAAGCTATATGGGTTTGAAAATATGACGAAACGCTTCGAAAAAAGATAAATAGCAGATTTTTGTTTTTGGCTTGTTTTGGTGGGTTAAGTCGCGAGGAAGTGTTAACTTTTATTTCCGAAACTATGACGTAGTACTCATGTTAACGTGAAATTAATAAAACATAGAACTAATATTTAACAAAATGTCAAATATTGCGATTTTGCCAGGTGTATTATCTTCTAAATCTCTTCGTTAGTCGACTCAACCTGACATTGTGTCGATATCGACTTGTTCCTTTGATTATAATACCATAATTATGCAAGATTGAACAATGTAAACAATCGTCACTCACTTCTACATAAACAGGCATACAACAAGAAAACTCCACGGTGGGCGCGTGAGCACGTATGTGTATACACGTCGCGCCGGCGGCGTGTGCGTGCGCACGTGACGCCTCATGTGCTGTCCGCGGCTCCTCAAGCGTGATATTAATTGAACGTTATTACATTTAGGCAGCAACACACTTCATGAGGTTGCATCTTGTGCTTCCTCCGCAGTGTGTGGGTGCGAGCTGCGCAGAGCGCGCGCCGGCCACGTCTCACGCTGCGCCGGCGCACGCCGCTACTCACTAACTTAATTCCATTGCTTGACGCTAGATGCCGCTGATACAATACTCGGGAGTTTTCATTTCATTCATTGGTTTCCTATGTTCCACTCAAAAAGTAATTCCAGACTTTTTCTCTCATTGTCATAGAAATATCTACTTACATGTAAAACGATAAAGATTATGAAATTTTACTTGCTGCAGCACTGAATGAATCACGAGGTTAAGGTTACAACTCGGCGTTTCACTTTGACTTTGAATCTCGTTTCATGTGATTACGGCCGGTAGGTACGTATCTTTGTTAATTTCAATGGATGCAATCTCTCATTCAACTATATCGCTTGCTCGTACCAGTCCCAATCAGATTTGATCACTTCCTTATTTTCATGAACTACTCGTATTTTAAACGACAACTTTCTGCCAGACCTAGAATCTCAAAACATCAATCAATCTGCCTAGCCTTTTCCCAATTATGTTGGGCTCGGCTTTCAGTCTAACCGGATGCAGCTGAATACCAGTATTTTACATGGGGCGACTGCCTATCTGAACTCCACAACCCCGTAACTGGGTAATACGATACTCCTTTGTAAGACTGCAGTCTTTCGGGCTTCTGACGACCCGTAACAACTGTCAAAGATCCACGAATGACAGCTGGGACCAACGGCTTAACGGGCTTTCCGAGGCACGAAGGAGTCTCGGTATGTAAAAATGGTCACCCATCCACGTTCAACCCCAGCAAGCGTAGCTTAACCTAGAATCTCAAAACATACCTAGGGTATTATACAAACATTATAGGAACTAAGTACCTAGCCTAGTATTACATCGTAATTCCTGACACTCCGAGGGAACCCAACTCTCGGATTCCATACACCTTAGGTCCCTCTTCTCAACCGAACCCTACAAGTATTTGGGTATATTGGTAGCATTGGGAATCAATGTTACTGACATGCAATCGTTGAAGGAGGGCTTTTTTGGCAGCCTGAACAATGTATTTAATAGTCTTCTATCGAAACAGCCCTTATGCATTATCCCCATATAAGCTATCTCCTAAACTTCAGGAGATAGCTCAAACGGAGCCTCTCTCCTACTATGCTGTGCCCGACAGGGTCCATAATTGTGTCATTAATTTTAAGCTTACCAACTGTTTTACATTATGGAATGCATTAAAGAATTAAGAATTGAGGAAAGCGTTTTGTTCGTCAAAGACAAACTATTTGGTGTTAACTTGCCAAACCAAACTAATACCTATTGCACAAAAGCATATCCTGCAAGACTCCAAATTTTATAATAACCCTGTAAGCTCAAATGAAGAAAAATAAATCATAGTTTTTTTTTTTTTTTGTTAAACAACTGCCAATTTTACTATTGCAGAAATATGAGTATTATTATTCAATTAATTTATTCTGAATTAAGTAATTTTGTTCACAGAATTAGAAAAAAAGAAAAGTTACACAATATTATAATTATTAATATTTTATTCGAACATCAACATATAGACTCATACAATAATCGTGTATGAATCTGTAGGTGGTGAAGTCATACATAATCGTTACCCCTCCTGCATTCATGCTTCAAGAGGAAAAATACGTTTAAAACGTCGCAATCAGGTTTTACTCTTTGGAAAATCAACCTCATTTTATTATATTTAGGTACATTATGTATTCAGATTATTGTATATAAAATGAAACGTACGCATAAGAATGCACAGGAAGTTGAAGTCAACGCCTAGCGGCGTGGCACGTCAATATTATGTTCATGAAAATCTTTTTGAACTTGGCATTGAAATATATTGTATACAAACAGGCGTTCGATTGCAGCTGTAAGGCTTTAATATTGTTTGGAAATTAGTACAGCGTTATTGTAGGCTTGACTAAACTTTGATTTCAGAGATTCCTTAATCTTTTACGATAAGATTGTTCAGCACATGAAGTTACGCTGAATTAAGTTATCTACTCGATCGAATCGTTTGGCAAAACGAAATGGACCGCCTGAGCCTCGCGGACGAGAGCGGAGAAAGCGCACAATGTGAACACATTTGCGTTTACAAAGATACCGGCAAGGTCGCCCGAGTCGCTTTCAAAAATCTGTCATTATATCTAAATGATACGAAGTTCGCCGCACGCCCCGCGCCTCACGCGCCCCCGGCTCGCGTCCACGTGACGCTGTCACTGCGAAACTGAGGAATTGTCGCTAATGACTAGAACATGGGAAGCGTATTCCCGGAAGTCAGGCTGTAGACATGCACCAATAACCCCGCGGTGCATGCTAACACACTTGTTATTACTGATTTAGATTAGTTTTGTATTTTTGTCAATGAATAAATTAGTATCTTTCAGTGGCTACTGAAGGTTATCTGCGCGTGGTCCCATGGTGTGGTGACGTGGTAGTGGCTGGCCTGCCAGGTGCGGCGAGTGTAAACACCGCTGTTATTGTTCACGCACAATGGCGCGATAGCAGGCGATAAGCGCCAGGTGACAACCCTGACATTGCGCGTCACGCTCCCGGCGTCACCTGCAGGCTCCACCATTGTCCTCGCTCCTCAGACTCCCATTGTCTTCGTCCACATTGCTCGCAGACGCTACATTTCCTTAGCGACGACCTACTTGTTCCGTCTCATATAGTCCTACCACGTGACAGACTGAATGAGTCGTTTTTTGGCACAGATATTACTTATCGACCATTTAGAAAGTCAAGCTGCGATACTCGGAAGCATTTTCTGAGTACATAGCACTTGTAATAGCACACTAAATGGTCTTATGATAAGCTTATTTATAGTTAGAGTTGCCATTGAAATTGTTACAAACCACTCTGCAAGCGAATGATAAGAATGTAATCGAATGTATGGAAAATTAATTGGATAGTTGATACCAGATGAAGCCAGTACAGTTCCTCTGGTAGGAGTACAGGAGAGGGTGGTGGGGCCCGGGCACGTGGCTCGCTAGCGATAGTGAAAATTAAACAGCATGAATCTATGCTAATATGCGCATTAAGTGCTGTGGTATTTTCGCGCAGGTTTCGGCAAAGGTGAAAGTGTTCGTGTTTTTGAGAAAGGAAAAGTTGCTTATTTTTTGTGGTAAGAGGCTCGCGCGGGCGAGCTCGCCCCCCTCCCCCCTCGCCGCCTCAGTCCGCCCCGCTCTCTCCCATGAAAGTGAAACCTGTCGGTTGAGCCGCGCTGAGTTTTGGCAGTGACACCTCTCTTGGGTCCAGTGACCACTGTAACAATATGTTCGCGTATCATCACACCTAGGCCATATTTTAGGTTCTGTTCAAATGATTGCACATTGATTGCATTAAGAAGTTATGTTTAAGTCAGTAAGGAAACATTGTAAATTAGACCACGGAAGCACTTTTCATGCTCTCTCTTGGGTTTCTAAAACTAGATTAAACTTTATTTTATTGCTTTCTTTGTCAACTTAGCCTGAGTTTAAAACACTCAAATCAATTTGAAAACCGGACTTGTAGGTATGAGGACAACAGTGTGCGAATCTCTTATAGCTATCGATGCTTTCGTTTGGGAACTCTCACAATTAGGAAAACTCTCTTTATGAATGAATTCGTCCACTTGTTCGTTTGTTCGTTCGTTATTGACTTTGGTCCAGGGGTTTGGGGGATACTTTGGGAAGGTTTGGCCCGCAGTGAAGTCAAGGCCGTCACTCCGCATAGTTCGGGTTGTCTTCATGGCTGCTGTAAATGACTGAATATAAATAGAATACACTACTTTGGGATTTGAATACCTTTATTTGGGTACAAATACTTATTTACAGATGACGAAATACTTTCGTATATGCAAAATAAAACAGTGACTTTGCGAAGTCCCTGACTTTGAGACTTAACTTAGTTTCGTCATGTGGGCCCGGGCGGGGGACGAGGAGGGGGACTGACCAGGATATACTGAAGACACCGAGTCAGCCAGTCAGCCAGCTCGTATTTTCGTATGTGTGGCCATGAAAAATACTAAACAATAATAAAATGGCGCTGGAATTAAGCAGTAGGTACTAAACAAGCCGAGTTCAAGTGCGCGCCGATAGCCCCGGGTTATCGCCCACACACACATCCACACACACACACACACACTAGAGAACACTTTCATTACCCACCGAGCGCTGATCGCTCACGCAGCCTCCTTATAGATCTGTTGACGTGTTCCTGTTCTGATATCTTTGTTTTCTTTTCATCATTCTAGCATTTCTTTAATAGTTCCATTATGAAGCCATGCTGTATAATTATCTTCCTTTATACAAAGTATCTTGTATTGCAGTAAAGTGGGGTGAAAATTAATGTACGAAATGCACACGTCCTTGAAATAATAAATGTAAAGTTCTAAAATTGAAAAGTCCTGACGTCGACAATATTGTAGAGTCATAATTCCCATAACTAAGTGACTCGGCCATAAGTTCTCATTCAGCTACAAATTACTTGGAGAAAGGGAAAGCTGCAAAATTAATTTGATTAGCTTTACATTGAAAATACTACAGTTATTTATACGAAAAAAATCTGTGGCAGGAATGTGTGTCTGTTTTATTTATCATATTGCTCAATTAACTTATACCGATCGTGTTTGGTGTAATTTCATGCAATATTGGGTAGCTACTGCACAACTCGACAAATCCACCCATTGTAATTGCTAGAATGTGCGATGTAGTTTTGTCAGGTGTTGTGTGTTTCCGCGGTCCATTGTGACGTCTAACCCAGATATTTCCTTTGAATATTGTAAGTTAGAAAGAAATTCCTAGAAGTATAGAGGTTTGATTGATAAACACTCTCGTATCAGTGTTTGTATTAGACAGATCGCAGTATGATGCGCTCGCGCAGCATTCTATAACGCCGTCACTTCAGTCTGTTCCAAGAGTATCTGATAAAAATGTAAATAAAAAATGCTTTTGGAATAAACCATAGACACGGCCGCCGCGCCACCGGGTTCTCCGGGGTACTCTATGCGCACATTATGTTCAGAGGACCGTGTGTAGGTTCACTGTGACCTGCCACATGTGATGTGCTGACAGCAGCACTATGGCAAGCGCTTGCAGAGACTCACAAGAGCCCTCCGCACTGGCAGTATATAATGTGCTCAAATAATAATAGTGCGATTATTCCTATGTCAAGTGACGACAACGCTATGGGTCAGACGCCAGCAGGTCAAGCCACCCGAAACTGTCAAATTTTCCAAATCAACCTTGAACCTCATGCTTTATGCGGGTTGCAGACCGAAAACTAAGCTATTCCGAAGCTATACTAAGCCAGCTTAGCTAAGCTAAGCTAAGATAAACTTAAAATATGTCCCGTGCACATCAAAAACTAAGCGCAAGCTCAGTCAGTGTTGCGAAGTTCAATTCGACGGACGTAACGCTCGCCATGAATAGGTAATATAATCGATGAAGAAAGTTCCGATGATGAATACGTTACACATAGAAAAAGAAGATTAATACTGACTTATGAATATTAAAAAAAAGACGTTCGGGAGGGGCTTAGCTTAGCTCGCGTAGCTGTGCATCCGGCATACACAACTAACTTAGCTGCGCATATTTTAGTTAGCTCACATAGCATAGTTTGCACACAAGTATGAAAAACTGCGTCAGCTATGCGAGCTAAGCTAAACTAACTTAGCTTAGCTCTTGGTCTGCAACCCACATTAGCGATAAAAATGAAAATATATTAAAGAAATTGGACAGATTGTAGTGCTTGATGTGCTGGCGTTTGTACAATACTGTTTAAACATGACATTCAAACTGCTGCTACACTGGTTCTCAGACCAAATAAAAAACCAAGATATAGCGCTGAAAACAATACAGTTAGGCATGCGCAAAACTACACATCGCTCTGTGCATACATGTTTACGAAACCGGCCTCACGCCACTGTTGACAGCGCTATGTCTTGGTTTTTTTTGGTCTGAGCACTGGTTTATGTCGAGCTCAAGACTCATTCGGATTCCTAGGTGAAGTATGGCATTACCGGGTCTAGGGGCGGGTGCACCGACATGTTACGTTGTGATACGTAACTCAGCTGTCGGAGCTTCGTGTCGGGCGTCTTGAAACAAACGAATCTCACGAGATAAGGGCTGCTTTGTCAAATGATTGTAGGATTGTTACATTTCCCCAATTGTTCCAAGTCGGTAAAAACTCAAACGCTATCATTAGGCTAGTAAAGAAACAAAAGGACTACTCGTAGTTATAATGCTCACTTGAATGCACAATGGTGAGCCAGTAAATGACTCTGCGGAGTGTCGATACAGACCAGCTGCTGACTGTTGCTAGCGACGCCGGCGCGCGATGGGCTACTGCTTGTAACGTAACCAGGCTATGGGCCATTATGATAGGCTGTAGGTGGATGTTGACACATCCAATTGAGGCTTTTTCACATTTTAGCAAGCTTTATAGAGTTCATAATCTTTAATGTATTTTTTCTTAACTATAAAACCAACCTCTTCTTTTAAAACTTTCACATTTTTCAATAATGAATCAAAATACCCATTTTTAGGGTTCCGTACCTCAAAAGGAAAAAAAGGAACCCTTATAGGATCGCTTCGTTGTCAGTCTGTGTGTCTGTCAGTCTGTCAAAACTCTTTTTCTCAGGAATGCGTAAATGTATCAAATTGTAATTAAAACAAATACGTAGGTCTATGGTCTTTACACAATAAAAAATTACGACCGTTTATGCGATATATTTTGATACTCGCAAGTAAATCAAAACCTATAAGGTACTTCCCGTTGTCCTAGAATCATGAAATTTAGCAAGAAGCAAGAAGTAAGGTCTCACAGCACAAGTAAAGGAAAAAGTCCAGAAATTGTTAATTTGTTATCACATACAATTTCTTTTTTGGGATTACAACGTTAAGTTTGTTTTAAGAATACATTCTTTTCAACTACAGAACCCTTCATTGTGCGTGGTCCAATACGCACTTGGCTGGTTTTTTTTTAATGAATATTAAATGATAATATTAAACTGATATTGAATTAAGTACGTAGATACTCATTGCTCTTGCGCAGTCACTCAGTGGGGTAGTAGGTAGTTTGCTAAGTTCAAGAGCTTCGAGTCTTTGGGGAGGCTACAACAGTATCAATATTTCAAATATTACGTAAACTTAATAAATGAGGCAACTCTGGGTTAATTAAGCCTTCCGTTCGATATTCTTCTTCTTAGAATTTCGAGGCCAAGAATAATGAAGTTAATTTTTGCTCGGCCAACATTCAGCAACGAGAACTTCATTGACTGGCTGTCATCAGCCCCTCACGTGAGGAGGAAGCATCTCTGTATAGTACTGCTATACTCTGTGAGGAGGCGGTAGGCAAGGAGGGTCTTAGAAGGGAATTTAATTACATTTCAGCTACTCCAGGTTCGATCTTGGGCTGTTTGTGTGATTGTATGTACTGTATTTGTTATAATAAAGAACTTTTCTAATACCTATCTGGTTATTATTAAAACGGGCTTACAATTCAAGCAGCTGACTTAGATTTGTTGTGAAATTCCTGAAAAAATGCTTGAGTGTACGAACGATGTGGCTATGTGAGTCAACGCCAGCTGGTCGCGCCAAGTAAACACCATTGTAGTCGCTATCGCCGCACGCGCAACCCCCCCGCCCCCTGCCAACTTGCACTGTAACAATCTGACATTAAAATCCAATAAAAAGCAATTTTCTACTTTTTCTCATAATACATCACTGCGCATGTGTGAAATATGACCCATTGAACTGAATATAATAGTTTTTAACTAAGAACACTAAGTGAAGTGTTCTTGGTTGTAGAAATAGAGAAATAGAGATAAATTGTTTGTCAAAACTAACAAAATAAACTGTTATATTAGAAATATTTACCACTAACAAGTCTTGTTAGTGGTAAATATTTCAATACAGCTAGCACGCTATATTAATATATATTATAATAAAACCAATATTTACCACCGAAAGTTATTATTTTAGCGGAAAACAGATTACGAGGTTCGGTCGGACACACCAGAAAAAAACTTTTATTCGAAAGCTTTAAACAACGAAATTCTGTTTGTTGGTAAGCGCATTAGTTCAGAACGCCTGGACCGATTTGGAATTTTTTTGTTTTAAAATGTTCGAAAATTGGAAAATTCGGGAAAACAGAGCGTTCTTTTTTAACCGACGAAAAAAAAGGAGGAGGTTCTCAAGTCGACACGTATATTTTTTTTATGTATGACCACGCATAACTTTATACAGAGTAGTAGTATAGTATTATTTTGTTTTATTACCTCAAAGTTGGTCCCGTATAAAATTTGTTAACTTTGCTTGGGTGGTTTTTGAGTTAGCTTCAATAATACTTATTTTTTCCTCACTTTTATGTGGATGATGTTCTAATTTCTTTTGCAGGTAGTGGTATTAGAATTTGTGTGGGATAGGTAAAAGTGAAAATAAAAACTTTTTTACAATAAAATACAACCGACTTCCAAAAGCAACACTACAAAGTGAAAAATAACTTTAATTTCAGAAGTCGGTGGCAAAAAACGAAAATATATTTAACTAGACACTGACTTTCTAAATTAAAGTTATTTTTTACTTTGTAGTGTTGTTTTTGGAAGTCGGTTGTTTTTTATTGTAAAAAAGTTTTTCTATGGGACTTTCACAGGACAACGTGTGTCGGGTCAGGTAGTACAAGTATACGTCACCGCATAATTATGAACTTCGTTAGTTCATAGTTTAACTCGTGAGATTTGTAAACTGTCGATAAATTGTGACTGTACCATGCCTACAATATATTCATTTATTCATATATTTATTTATTTTTTCATATATTCATTTTATTGTATTCATTTTAATTTCTTTTTAACTTTTAATTATTATTATATTTTTTTCATGCACTCTTGTTTTTTCCAGTTCACTTTAGACATTGGCAGAATAGTCAACATCGGCTTTGCTTGTCATTTATTAAAAATAGAATAGTTAGAACGTATACATTTTCGATAGTTTATAATCTATCCATGTCAAACAGTCAAATTGTGAACCTTGCGCGCTGATTGGTTGACCGTCATGTGCCCGGCACCGCAATCTTTGGCTGTCATCTGTCATTCGCTGTCATTCATTCGTTAGTCGCCGAACTTAAACAAACAGATGTTTTTGTGGTTTTTAACAGTTTTCATGATGAAAATATCTAAAAGCTAAACATTTATTAAGTAGTTAAATTAAACTACGACTAAACCAACCAGTGAAGTTTCAGTGATAAATAACTGTAATACATTATGTAAGCCTAGATACTATAATCAGCCTATAATGTTCCCACTGCTGGGACACAGGCCTCCTCTCTTCGAGAGGGAGTGGGCCGTAAAACACCCCGCGGCCCCAGTGCGGGTTGATAGATGTCACTTGTCTTCGAGTTTTTGGCTCTAGGACATGCCGGTTTCCTCACGATGTTTTCCTTCACCGTTTTGAGAGCAGTGGTGATGAAATAATTTACACAAAATAAAGCGCCTGTCGAACCTACGACCTATAACTCAAGTCACAGCCGTTACCACTGGGCCACCACTGCTCTCCCGAAACCCTAGGTATTGATTATTAATATAGTTTATTAAAAAAAAAAATTGAATAACTTACTTGATCTCAAACAATTAAATGTGCATTTCCTTTATTTTACTCCTATATTTGTTTTCCTCTATGGACACAGAACGAGCTACCGCTAAGACCGACCAATCAGAGACGGTTCACAATTATACGAGTGATAAAATCGGTCAGATTGTGAACCCTGTCGGTAAGTGCAGGATTCGTTTACAATTTCACGGTTTGACATGGATAGATTATAAACTAACGAAATTCATAATTATACGGTGAAATATATTAGGTATATACTAGCGGACCCGACAGACGTTGTCCTGTCTGAACGATCCTAAAACCCGACTGCAGCTCCACCTACCGGGTCAAATTGTGTTTTCAAACCATCCAAGAACCCAATGAAATTTACACACAAAATTTCATCTAAAGCGGTCCAGCCGTTTAGGTGGTGTTAGGTGACAAACACGTACAGAAGAATTATATATATTAAAATAAATAAAATTAAATGGTATTCGTTGGTAAGCGCATCACTTGAGAATGGCTGGACCGATTCAGCTTTTTTTTTATTTTATAATGTTCGTAATACTCCGGATTAAGTTTTCATGGACATAAAAATAAAACTGGAAAATTTTCAAATTCGGGTAAAGCTGAAAGTCGGTGGGCTTCCTCTGGGTCTTCTTCCTGTTGGGTCTGATCACGTCGTGGTTCTATGGGTCCATCTTGTGCCAGGTAGGCGTGCTGCATGGCTTGCTCATTTCCACTTCAGACGTTGTGTATGTTCGAGGGCGTTTATTAAAAAGAGTGTCCGTGGAGTTTCTTGCCCGTTCTTCTCCATAGGGATCTACTACGCTTTGGAATGGGCAACTAGCTTCATCTTTCTGACTGACCGACCCATTGACAATTCAAAAGTGCCTGTAATTGGTTTATTTGAAATAAATGCTTTGAGTTTGAGTTTGAGTTTAGAGCATTGGTTGTCTTACGGATGAGTTAATTTTTTTGTTTTTCTTTTCATCGAATGTTAAGGATGCTCCTATCCATTGATAATTGGCTCGTTTGTATTCTGTCCTTCGTCGCTTTGTTAAATATCCAAGTCCAAGGTGAGAGTGTTATGAATTACAAATTTCACAAAATACAAGAAACGGACAACGAAAAAAAAATCTGCTGTAATCATATTTAGTAGGTACATCATCACACCGCCAGTCATGTCGGAGTCCCATGTAATAGGGGGCGAGCCTAATGACATCAACTGGAAACAAATGCAGACTCCGAGCTGCTTCGGAAAAATAGCGCTTGTGATCACAACACTAGACCAACGAGGCAGTATATCAATAAATTAGACAATGTTTAAAAGGTATTCATGCTGTGTTTCAATAATACGAGTACATTAACATTATAGCTGTTGTAACTATCGCAAAATTGAAATGTAGTTTTCACTTTGCATGAAAATAATGTAGGAATGTAAGGTGTAAGAACTTCAAAATAAATTCATTTGATAAAGAAAGCTTCATGAGGCTCGGAGGAGCGTCGGGACTACTCGGGAGCACGTTTTTGTATTGGAAATACCTGGGCGAAAGTTGCGCCTTGCAAAAGACTTCAACGCGCGCTAGGTATGCGTCCAATGTTCACTCGGCGCGTGCGACTGTTGGCTACATACTAATTATTTAAAGCTGTGGTTGACGTTCATAGGTATTGTTTTGGAGGTTCACCCCGTAATGACCTCAAAAACAAAGTTTATACACAAGTTAGGCATACCTGTTATATCGGTGCGACTACTCGTGCAATTAATGTTTTCGTAAAAATTTTTTGTTTGTCTGAATTGAAATCGAGTCCTTAGTTTTGGTGGCAGTTTATGGCATGCTCCTTTCAGTCATTACTTCAAAAAGGCTTTGAAGAACACTTTGTTTCACTTTACAAACCAATATAATTCTGCATAATTTGTTTTGATATTGTATATGAATGGGTACTCGCAAATGGTTACGTGATGATGTTAGCGGCACAGCGTGCTCGTATAACCTAGTTGTCGGCTTTGTTTACAAGCGGCGTGCGACACGTGCACTCTTATGTACACACGACATGCGCGGCGAGCGCGGGCGCCCACAGTAATCAGTTATCGGCGGCGAGAGTGATCGCGCATCGCAGCTATTATGTCACCGCAATTAAAAACTGTGTGTTGCGTGCTCGGAAGTGCTCGCGTGGGGTGGGAGTGGGAGGGGGGGCGCGCGGCGGGGCGGCCCCGCGTGCGCTGCGCCCGCTCGCCAGTCGCGCGCCGCACGCCGCCGCGCTCGCACGCCGCGTTTTCGCGCCCGCCGCGATGAGTGATCACTGAGCGAGTGCGTCCCCGAACGCCTCGACTCGACCCCATGGAGTACCAGCACCAACCCATCCAGCCGCTGGGCCCGCCCGCGCCGCCACCCCAGCTGCTGCCCCCAGCACCCCCGCCGCCGTTGCCCTCGCTGCCGCAGCTGCAGCACGGTCACGCTCAGGACGACGACCGCTGGAACCAGTACCACATCTGGAGACAACACGTCTTCGTCAACGGTCAGTGGCAATCCTCGCCGACACCTGACCACCAGGAAGCGCGCGCGCACTTTCTCCGTCGCGGCACTCGACGCTCAGATTCGTGATTGATGCTGCCCCCGAGCGCCGCGTGAGAGCCGTGAAAAAAGAGAAAGTGCGCGAGCACCGATATCACCCGAACTTTTCGGTCGATTGAGAGTTCTTTGTTTCGGCAACGGGGCCTTTCACCCGCCGCCACTGTCTCCTCGACTCCTCGGATGCTCGGCTCCTCGGGACCCGCACTGGTCCGTCGCGCCTGTCATGCGTAGCTTTGTTTTTGGTCGCGGGTCACAGTCTGCCGATAATGTGCGATAACGCGAGGTGATCACGGCACCAAGGTCTCGTCCCGCGTCACCATCACCCGCACTTCTGTACCTAAACAATATTTTGACATGTTCCGTGTCCAGAGACTGAGTTCTCACATCAGTGCCGTGGTCCAGGAAGCGCGCTCGCGCACGTGTCGCGGCTTGTGTCTGCTGTATGTTATCGCGTTATGCACGTGTATTTGTATCGCATTCCGAGAGCGGGACGCCGATCGATATCGTATTCGATTTAACTGCGTTGTCCGCCTCGTTTAATACTTATATTCGCTATTGAACTCAAACTCCTTAATGTTTGTCACCAGTCGGTGGCGGAAGGCACTTCGACCTTAAACCCGATTAGTTCGTAAGGCAGGAAGCCCTAGCACGGTCTGTACGCCACGACAAGCGCTGACCGGAATATTGCGCTAATGACATTACAATACTATTTAACTAAATTTAAACATAGTCATTCAGCATATAGCCATAAAGTAAGTACATCTCCCTACGGCACTTCTGCAGGAAGAATTACAGAAGTCCGACATAACCCTCCGTTGTTCCCAGACGGAGGGCATCCATGAGGATTTCCTCACGGAAAAAAAAGGGAGAAGTACGGCTCTATCAGCGTTGAATTTTTTTTTACGGTTTCTTGAGTGCTGCGTATTTGATAACTCATGGGTACTAATTTGTACTCGTGTCCTAATATTTTAATCGAAGGTGATTTTCAATAAAGTGAGCTTGTGCAACAGATCGCGGTGGATCAGGTCGCGAGCTGGTTTAATACACGCTCTTTCTCAGATATTCGGAATTAATGACCGCATTTTTTTCTACTTATATTTTAGGGTTTATTCATAACCGTTGCTTAACCGTACCTATTTTTTTTACTTTTAAACGTGTCTTAACTTTCAACAACGTTATACAGGGTGGGTTTTTGAGTATGTATCTTAACCGTTGCAGTTACAAGAAAACGGTCTTAAAAGACTGGTCTTAACTTTTGGGATATTTTGATTGGCATTCACACACTTTTTTTGCAAAAAATAACTTTTCCCATACACATAAGAAATGAGACTCCTGACTTGTTTTTTTACGATGGGCAGACTGGCCCCTACAAATCAAATCAAATCAAAAGTCATTAATTGAAACTAGGCTGAGAACCAGCAATTTTTGAACGTCAAAGACTACAAAAGTCGGAAATCGAACAAAATTAATACAATCGAACAAAAAATAATAATATGTGAATGCAAATTAAAATTGAACTTTTTCATGTAGCTACAACGAGTAAAATACCCGCTTTACTCCTCGGTCTAAAAAAATCCTTGCTGGTATACGACGTGGATTTTTGAGATGTACCATTTCACCAAAATCTGTCAATGCAGTTCGCAAATACTCAACTATTTTAGGACAGCCTCCTATGAACGTGTTCCTGTAGATATAATGGTTAAATTACACGCTGTAAGAGCCTGGTATCCAACCACTTTATGTCAAAAATTATACATAAGTTCGTATAATTTGGCCCTAATATGGTGACAATAAGGTTACAAAATCGAAACTCGACCAAAGTTTGTCAGGAACCAGAGGGCTCGGTAGTTACATTTCGGTTTCCCGAGCGAAGGGTATTCTATAGATTTTCTGCAAAGGGTTTTAAAGACCTTTACGATAATGTGTTATACTGTGAAGTGTGAATGGCTTATCTTATATGAACCGGTTACTCCGTCAACTGATTGGCTTACGTTGTGAATGGGTCGGTGAACCCAATCAAAAACCTCGAAAAAGTTTTGAAGTGGTTCACTGACCAGTTCATTGGGTAAGGGCTCCCTCGAAAGGGTTTCAATGGGAAAGCCGTTCAAACATTTACTAGAATCGTAAGGCTAACTCATTCAAAGTGTTATCTTTATAGGGTAACACTTTTATTATAATAGAGGTTTCGAAAAATGGTCATGAAAATTGTTTTTCATGACCATGACAAAAATCAATATTATTATTGCAGCAAATCTAAACTTTATCAAAATCATAGTAAACTAAACATAAAATTAAATGAAGAAGGCACATAGTTTATAATAATATGCGATTTTTAAACACATTTGCGAAACGTTCTAACTCGCGCAACCTATATGGATAAAATAATGCATAGTCCATCCCTATCTTGACATGATCTGATGAAGAACTTCTTCACGTAATCATTGCAATTCTTTACTGACTGAATGTGTAGTCCATCCCTGTCTTGAGATGATCTGGTGAAGAACTTCTTCACGTAATCATTGCAATTTTTAACTGGCTGTGGCTGATATTAAAATGTCACTCTTAATTATAGCAATCGTGAGGACTACCTAAAATAATTTATTATTATTATGCCATTAAGAGTACAACGCAGAACAAAATGTTACTTTTCAAATCGGGTTTCCTTTTTTTTATTAGAATGTAGTTTAAATAATCATAACCTTATTAGTTATTAGGAATTGATTATGATAAGCAAAAAAAAATGCTAGGTAGGTAGGATAGGTACTACATAATTTTGTTTTTTTAATTTCTCGTAATGTCTTGACCTGAAAGGACAGACTGAAATCACTATGAAGGTACCCTTCATGTACCAGAATAGCGTCCAACACTTAGCGGTTGTTGTGGTATGTTATGATTACTGACGTTTGTTTGAAAAGATCTCGACGCGTCATTTACGTTTAGTTTTTAATTATTTTACACTGCTTCTTCAGCTGTGATTATTTCACTTTAACCTCAAACAATTAATTACCTCTCACAACATAAGCAAAATTATTTTGTTTTAAATTAATCCGCGCGGATCCTTATCATGCCTCCACGCCTTACGAATTCGGAAGTGACGTTTAGAGAATAAGGTTAGTCATACGCGCTACTGTCCACGGTCTACCTGTGCAGGTGTGACTACTTCTCCGCCACAAAACTTCCGGAGTTTCAGCTCTATCTCTTCGGCTTCATTTTGTAGCTCCATATGTTTTCTTTGTGGAAATGTCTTTATCAGCAGCACCATGAACTTTAAAGTTTGTCATCTTCGAGTTCTGCGATATACAAAGTAGTTGTGATGGCATCGTTCCGCCGCAGCCCACTAATCTGGCAGGCAGTGTGTTACATCTTCTGCCACTGAAGCTGTGCTCTTGACATTGTGTGCTCACTTAACACAGTGTCATTACGTCATTGTCACTGATTGTGCGACAACACGCGCACTGCAACACTTCACTTGAAGCTGCTCGACATTTTCATTTTTATTTGAGAGGTACTCGTATTGTTATTGATTCCCAAATAATCCTGCTGGTGAATTACTAGTTACGCAGCTCTTGCTCTTGCGCAGTAATGCCTGCGACCCACATGCTCGGATATATCACAATGTGCAAGGGTGGAATGCAAATAGTGAACCGATCCAAAGACTTAAGAAGCTGTCTATAATAGATTTGTGTTAACTGCAGTTCGTTCAGTTCAGTTTGAGTACCTAGTTACCTAGTTTTAAGGATTTCTGGTGTCCAAAATAATTGTAATATGTTTTAATTCTCAAAACTTCTGAAAGCTTGGGCAGTCTTCTTCCCCGTATACAAATTTTATTCATTCAATTTATCATTTTTTATCCTAAAAACAAACTAGGTGCCTATAACGTAACCGTGTACCTAATAATTTGAAAATGTTATCTCTAGCAACTCAAATATCTGATAATTAAAATTAAATATCTGATAAGTAGAGGCAGGGTAGTGCAATCTGTGCATCAGATACTTGAAACACTCCCGTGCACGACTCTTTTGTTCATCCTGCACCACCAGATCCTGGTATGAAGCGAGGTGCAAGGCAGTGTCAGCTCCTAGGAGGCAAGAGGGCGCGGTGCGGGGCAGAGGGGCGGAGCGGAACGAGCGCGTCATCACTCCTCCTCGTATCTTTTTTGATCAATTCGAGCGTGGCCGCGCACACTTTCACTCAGAATATTTGGGAAAAAGTTGCGACCTTTTCGCGACTTTCTCCTCGCCCCGCGCCACCCGCGACCCCGCGCGCCCCCCGCTGACACCCAGCACGTGCTCTCTTCCGCGTGCGCGTGGGCACCGACCACTTTTACTTTTAAAACTTAACAATGTTCTTCTAAGTGATAGCGATCGTGTTAGAAATTTTGTACACCATCATGGTTTTTTAGTAAGTCATACTTCATTAAAGTATTTGAAGTAATTGAGTAGGTATACTTTGAGTTGTTCTTCGGTAAACTCTATGCGATAGTGTTTTTCTGATGACATAAAAAGCGTGGTGGACTAGTTTGGCTTTTCTAAAGACGTGTAAATTGGTTACTAAAGATTTATCTATTGGGCTGAAGTAAGTGTCACGCTATTTGAATTCGGATAGTTTTTGATTGTGAGTGTTTTGCTGGAAACATGATTTTTAAAAATTACAAAGGAGGTCAATTATAATTATATTAATTTTCGTTAGGATATAGTCAAAATCGACGTGTACTATGTTGAGCCGTTGAACGTGACAAGATAATTGTAGGTACGACTTACGGGTTTTGTGATTTCATAGTTGCTATCATTTTAATAATAACTGAAGGCACGCAAACTCATGTGCGCATAAGTTGCTAATTGGTCACCTGTTGCATAACTGGTAAATATACGAGTGTGTCGTTGGAGCAGAGCGGGTAGAGGCGCGGGGCGAGGAGGGCAGTGCGCGCGCGCAGGCTCCGCGGCGAGAGTAAAAGTAATCTTCCGGAGTATTTCCGCATCGCCCCCCCACCCCGCGCCCCGGCTGCCTCGCCCCGCGCTCGCCCGCGCCGACACCTTCCGACTTTTACTTTTCCGTGGCGCACACACACACGCGCGCACGTTCCACTGATCGATCGCCTCCGTGTCCTCCCTGGTCGTTCTATCGCTGACCGTTTTGGTCACTTTCTATGCTGATGGTGTTTACATGATAGACGGAGAGAATCAAAGTGTTGCAATATTTATGCTCCTCTACTTATGACCAATAAAATAGGCGAATTTGCATAATCTGCTATTCATGCAGACAGTCTTGCTGGTGTGCCACACAACTAGGTAGGTACCTACTACCTAGTTTTGTGCAACACTAGAACAGAATAGAATACTCTTTGTTGTTGAGATTTAACGGCTTTGTGACGAGTCTTTCTACATCCTGTATATCAATCACCTTTTAAGATTATATAGGTTTCCACTAGCACGGCAGTTCATTGTTGGTCACAACTCGGAACAACCCGGAAGCTCTTCAGTGGATGTTTGCACTCCTGCTCACATGCTCAGTATTGCTCGTGACGAGACCATTTCCAAATGAAACCTATTAAACCTACCTAGGAAATATGTATTTAAAACGAAAATAATAAAAATTCAAGCCACACTAGGTCAGTCAGACGAGGACCGATTCTCAGACGCCCAAAAATGTATGCAAACTTTCTGTTTATTATAAACAAAGTAAACATAGAGAGTAATATTGTGCCTCGTGCACTCATTCGTGTAGCCGTGTGTGCACGAATGTATCTGTGCTCTGCGTGCACGAGCGAGCATATTACGCCTCGGACACAGAGCTTCCGGACGTTATGCACCGGGCAGCTCGCCTCGCTTTAGTACGCCACCATTTGCCAATATATCAACACCCCAGGCCTTTATTAATTAGTATAATGAATACCTATTTCTGCGCCAGCAGCGTTGCTGTCTGGTTTGAAGGGTATTGGGATGGTCGCGGTGCAGCGGCGTATATTTACGGGTGCATTAGACATTTCAGATCACCTCCGATCACGTCCGATCTCCTGCGATGCCTTCGGTATTGCAAATGTTCACAGGCGACATTAATCACTTGCGATCACGTAGTCTGTTTGTCATCCAATCACATAAGAAGTCAGGTCACAGTCGCATCGCGCTATGCCAACTAATAACCGACAAGTTCTGGTAAAAAGACTGGTTATGAATGATGATCTAGTGACCCATAATAATTTCAGTAGGTCACCGAAACTGTACCGCTTTGTAATAAGGTTCATAGTCGATGTTAAAAATGTGCTTCACAGGTTGCTCAGCCCTGACCTCCTGGTTCCTTACTACAAGCACAAACGTAAACTACGGGGGACAACAGACAACAACACGTTTTGTTTCCATTCCTGGATGGTTTGGAAGCTGTGCGCTTCACTTATCAAAGTAATCACTATTACGACGGCGCTTCATAATTACGAAGATGATTGTACTAATTGTACCCAATGTATTTTTAAGACAGCACAAAGCGCGTCACTTTATATTTTGAAATTACAACTTTCTTATTCACTTTCGCTCAATTCACACGTTTACGAAAATGATCGCGCGTCGCCGGAAAACGCCGGCTTTCTCCGTTGCGCAAGAGCAGCAGCCACTTCCCGCTCGACGGCACCCGCCCCCGCCCCGCCACCCCGTCTGCCCCGGGGGGCCGCTGCCCCACCCCGCGCACACCCCGCGCTCGTCGCTCACGGCACTCCTCACCTATTTTCCGAGTAGGAAATGAGCTTGTTACGCAACAGCAGCTTTCCATCGGCGCCGGTGCAGCATTCCAATCGCGACGCGCTGTCGACACTGCCTTGTGACGTCATTTACGATATATCCTGGTTAGCACCACCACTATGCTTTATACGCGAAAAGATAGCACTATAGCTGGTCGGAAGACCCAGTCTGAACCCTACTGTCCAAATGCCTTCCTGCTCAATTGTCTCCTGTTCTTTTCAACCGATGCCGTAAAATGTAAAGAGGCATATTATATTTAGCATTAACATGGAGAGTAGGTAATTCGGAGGCGCGTCACTTTCTACCGACCGTATCGGAAGAAAGTGAGAGTGCAAGCGTCACCGCGGCTGCGCGAGCGCTGTGCGAAACTAGCCGGTCCGGACACTTTCTCTGATAGGTTAGACTTGCCGAATTCTGTAAATCCTGACCATTTCAACGTTATTATAAAATATGATGGAACCGTTTCAATCTTTTTAACTGTCGGAATCAACTTGTTGTTTTCAGCAAGATAATGTTGCGTTGAATGTAATGTTGTGAATTTGTGATAGAAACAGCCCAGCTTCACTTTCTCTGGACGTTGAAAGTAAGAGCGGATTCACCGCGTCTGTCGCCTCTTTGAACCTTTGCGCCTTTAATTTGTTTAAATTCCCGTAATTTTTTGAGCAAAATAATGCATTAAAGTCTAAATAGGTCCTCGCAAAATTATGTTTTACCAATCGTTCATTCAGAATTCCAGATGACGATCCCTTCCGAACGATGTCGGTGATGCAACCGATTCCTGCCTGAAAGGTATAACTAGGTAACTTCCGATGAGGATATTGTCTGTAACGTAACTCGTGGGAAATGCTATGTACCACTACAACTTATGTCGATACTACATTGATCTGAAGAGATAAGTCTCCGTACCTAATATAAAACACAAAATTACCAGTGAGTTGAACCTAATACCAACGTTTTGTGTTCAATGCAAACAAGAGCAGGCTAGTGACGTTTTTAAAGGAACTTTTATAAAAAGCCCCTAATATTAGTGAAGTCGTATCCAAATCATATTAACATAACTCTGGACACATTTTGCATTAAGATAAATAATTTCCAAACTTTATGCTCCGCAGCCTTCCACTCCTAACCCCCTATTTTGGCTGTAGCTAAGCTCTTGAGCTGTAGGTATGCCGCTGATTGTTGCAAATCCAAATTTTAAAGTGTAGCGTTTAACTAGCTGGTTTTAGTCGGAGGTCGCGAGCTGCGTTAGCTTCGAATACTTTGTGTATGTATATTTGGTGATCAGTGCTCATCTCGTCCTCTTTAGATATGCAAGGTAGAGGAAGAGATGATGATAACACTGATCACTGTTTATTTGAGGAAATAAATGAGGCTACAGTTCATTTGGAAACTGCGTCAGTTACGTTGTGGATAGTTGGGTGCCATTGGCAGATATTGTCAAACTCTACAAAAGTTAGGGACTTAATAACCCTTAATAACTTATTTGAGGACCAAAAATTTGCTACTGCTTTTACTAATTTTGGTTGTTTAACATCGAACCTTTTAATTGCATCATACTATACCTTCGTCCTCCTGCAGAACTAGCAGACGTAGAAGCAACTTGTCTTTATCCTGTATAATAACCTGATGAGAAGGCATTGAACAGTTGAACTGGGATTAAAAAGTAGTGGATGTCATAGAATTGAGTCTGACCGACAGTGGTCAGGTGCATTAGTAGTAGCTGAGCAGTGGTTGTATAAGAGAGGGGCACGGGGGCGCAGGGGGGGTGCGTGCGGCGCGAGGAAAGCGTGGCGCGCGCGCACGTAACGCCGCACTGGGTTACTTCCCGCTTCCTGCCGCTTGCGCCGCTTTTTGTGAAGGAAGCACCAGCAACGCGCACCGCCTAGCGTCGCGTGCTGTTCCCACGGCCACTATTGTGTCATTCTATTAGATGCGCGTCGCAAACAAGAAGCGGCTTATGTCGGGTATAGATGCTTCTTCTTTTTCATGGCAATGCATGACGTGGTACAGTGCACAATTTTTTCATGATTATTTCGTATTTTTATGGGACAGTCTATTTCTTTGAAACTAAGGTAATAAATACCTATTTTAAATCGTCTTTATCATTGGATATTAGCCGGTAGTAAAGTCAGTCGTAGCCTTATTGTCGTGTTTTGTTCTGAAGCCCTCTTATTCTCTGGTTCCGGTAATAGAAAGCTATAGAGACTTCATACTTGACTTTCATATTATGTGGTTTCCTTCTGAAATATTGAACACGGATTTAATTGTTAGCTTCAAGCTGACTTGCCTATTTTCGGTGATCATTATTTCTTGGTCGTATTTTATCCGTAGCATGAAAAAGTAAGAAATATGCTCGACTTTATAAATTATCGCCGTTCTGGTCTAACTATACGTAACTATACTATACATGGACTAGGTAGGTAATTGTATTGTTTTCCGGATTGCAATGTTTGTTGAATCGTTATTACTTTGTTTTGTGGCCCTTAATCGAATCGTAATTAATGAAGGATACGTCAAAAAGCAGTTGAATGAATACAATCACGATTGGTCATAACAAATTCATAATGGATGTATGAATGAACAGAACGTTATTTAAGTTCGATTAAGCAAATGTAGAAAAAGTTGATAAACATTATGTGTACCTACGTGTGTTAGTGTGCAGCTTTGTTGGTAATATTAAAGCTCTGATTGGATTTGGTTCTAAAGAGTTTATAAAATGCTCTACAAGTTTAATGTAAAATGAGTAAAATGTTATGACTGCACCCGGTCCGTTTGATGTCTGGTATAATGATTGTTGTAAACTGCTGCGGTAGCAGGTGTTCGGTTGCTTAGACCGAAGAGTTAGTTCAGTTTGTTATAGGAGCATTTGAAAATCTAATGTCAGCTATGCATAAGGTAATTAAATATGATAGTTATACTCGTTACGTGTTTACGTGGACAGGTATTATTATCTCGCGATGTGCATGTGATGCTAGTCGAACGAACGAGAAGGCCGCGCGCGCCGACGCGAGGCGTGCGGCGTGCTCAGCGCGCGGTATGTAAATGCGCCGGATCGCCTTGAGAGGCCGCGCAGCCTCTCACATACATCTGCTGCCACACGCACACGTTTAGTCCATGTCACGACTTGCCGCACCAACCGTAAGGCTCTCCGGTTCAGTTCCTAGCTCAGGCAAAGCGGCAAAAAACTCTTAGAGGTACTTATTCCGAAAGTTTTTTTTTGGTATAAAACCAAAAATATTATAACTTGGGGTTAGTAAAGATAGGAATTGTGTCAGAAATGAAGATATGAACTCAGACGTGATACTGTGAGCGGTGATTGTTCACTGGGTGTACCCAGTGCTCTCTGTAGAGAGCCTGGCGGTCGTAGGCTGCGCTCAGCAACGTAGGCAGAGCTCGAGCGGTCACGCGGAGGGACGCGTGCCCCCGCCGGCCCCCGCCGCCCGCCGCCGCTCGCGTGACCTGCAACGTGAGCACCCTCCGGCATTCGCTGCTAGACCAGCTTCTACAAATATATCCCATGTTCACGTGGACCTCCCGATCACATCACGTTATTACAATAATATCCACCAGTTGCATCGGCTTCAGGAAATTGCTAAAAGTTACAAATCAATTGAGTTTCATTATCTCTACCTGTCTCTAATTACATTTGCATAAAATTGAAGTAAAGAAACATCTCGTTATCGGTAAATAAGTATTTTTGATTTGTATCCATTCGACTCGTCATATGTTCGACAAAACCTCTTAGTTGGTATCACTATTATAAACAAATATACATGTTTGTGACGACTGCCCGAACAAGCAGTGTAGGGGCCATTGTCGCCACCAGCAGCGTTACCCACGTCGCAATAGTTTTGAATGCCATTCCTTGATGAGAACTTATGTTACCATGGTAACGGCGGACCTACGAGGCCTACGAGATATGCACGTCACACTTTTGAAGTCAAACTTATACGTTCCTCGTCAGCTGAACCCACGGAGAGGCCGCGTCATGCCTCCTGCTCTCGGTAATGCGCTCAGCCCGTCCACAGCACCCGCACTCGACCACTCATCGCGCACCCTGCCCTTGCCCGTGCTTGTGGCTTACATTCTATTTACTTTGTGTTCGTCATGACATTTTGTATGATGTTTGTATATTACGCCCGCGATTTAGTTTCTGTATTTTAATTGATGCCCTCGCGATTGTATGATGCCGTAACTTCGCCCAGCAATTGTATGTGCATCACACTCATTGTAAGCTGTGCACTGTGTGTACTGTATCGTAGCTTGCCCCGTGCGGCCCGCACCGGCCCGGGCCCCGTGTGCGGTGGCGCTCAGGCCCCGCACACCCGGCCGGCGCCGGTCACGGGCTGACGCCCTGTCATCATGTTGCAGGCAAGTCGGTGAACAGTAAGGACCCGCTCGAGGACAAGAAGGATGACAGCGACCTGTGGGAGGCGCAGGCCGCCTTCCTCGGCCCCACGCTGTGGGACAAGACGCTGCCCTACGACCCCGATCTCAAGGTACAAGAAGTCAGTACTGCTACTGTGTTGCCTACTGCGTGTTGCGTGTCGTGTGCGTCTCACCGGCTTGTTACCCTCGCGCTGCCGCACTAGGTAATAGAGTCGCTCGCTTGCCGCCCCTCCCTGCTCCACTGCTCCAGCTGCACCACCCTGCTCCACTGCTCCTGCCGCACCACCCGCTCCACCCGCTGCAGCCGGCTCCTACACTCTACTTCGGCCACATGGTGTCGCCACCGATTTGATCATAATTATCTTGTAATAGTTTATATGCAAATTATGACTTATTTAAGCGATGCCAAGCCAAGCGAATTTGCTCAGCGCGAATGTTGTGATCCCTGTATATGAGTGGAGTGTGTCCGGTGCGCGGTGCGCGGTGCGCAGTGCGCGGCGCGCGGTGCGCCGGGCGCGGCGCTGACGCCTGCTTCTGTTGCAGTACGCGGACCTAGACGAGTTCCTGTCGGAGAATGGCATGTCGGGCGAAGGGCTGGGCGGCGCGCACCTCGGTGGCGCGGCCTTCGGGCCCGCGCTGGGGCTGCCCGCGCCCGTCACCAAGCGCGAGCGCTCGCCCTCGCCTTCCGACTGCATGAGCCCCGACACCATCAACCCGCCGCTCTCGCCCGCCGACTCCAGTGAGTATAGTTGCATTTCTTTTTTTACTTCCCGGAACTCCAGAGCCAACTATGGTAGATTTAATCGTTCAGTTGAAAAAAATTGGACAAACGTGTATATTCTGGAACATGATTTAAAGTCAAACCGGCTGCATTTTAATATATTGTTAAATATTTCAATGATAACAAGTAAAAACTAATAAGTTTCCCTGAAAAGCATTTCGGCTGACAGTAAAGTTTACATTAATAATAATTGACCTTTAAGGTCTTTGAAGTGATAATAAAAGCAAACTCTAATGATTCCAGCATTCTCGATGGCATCATCGGGACGTGACTTCGACCCCCGGACGCGAGCCTTCTCCGACGAGGAGTTGAAGCCGCAGCCGATGATCAAGAAGTCCCGGAAACAGGTAAATGATGTTAGTGCGCTGATCATTCCTAGCGGCATGCTGCGGTCCGCCTGCGGGTGTGGCGCACACAGACACACCACACTACACCACACCACACTCACGACACACCCCACACACCACACACACTGGGTTTGCATGTGAAGACGAGTTGACACTGGCACACTTGCGAGGTGTGAACTACCACACTTGGTGCTTCATTTCAGAGTGACACTGTTCACTGCGACACCACTCCGCTTAGAACAGTGAAATATTTATTACCAGTTCTGATAGAAATCGATAAGTCAAATGTAATTTATTTCAAGGCACATTCATTTTGGAATGTGAAAATTTATAAGAAAATAGAATTGGTATAGAAGTTAGTTTCGTATTTAGAAGAATGGACAAAAACTACTTGTTACTCTTTTAAATTGTCTTACAATATTTTGCTTATATATATTTTTATGGACTTGGACGCACCGGGACTTTAGCTTAGCATAGTCATTATTCCAAATGCGTACAGTGTAACTACGTTTGAGACAATTGAGCCTGGTACAGTCAGCAACAAAACTCGATTTACACTTGCAGTTTTTTAATCTTAATTATTAAGCGAATTATTAAAATCGGAACAGAAGTAGTTACAATTTTAAGAACATTAACTCCTTAACAGTTAAACGAAAAAAAAGGAGTTTATCGAATCATTTTCTGTTGTTGACCGTATCTATTAATTACAGTACTATGAACAACTATTACTATGGATCAAACTTCAAACGCGAAAAAAAAAATCTGCTGTTCCCTACATTTTGACGAGTTATGAGAACACAAATGCAGAGATCAGCTGATTTTACACATAACTGTTGTGTCGGGCCCAGGGTCGGGTCGTAGGGATTCTATCCTCTCTGAGTCTGAATCACATGTTACCACTTGCGACGTCTCTTGACCGCTGCAGGTACATACACTTAACTGCAGTGTCGGGCCCCGGGTCGGGTCGTCGGGATACTATCCTCGAGTCTCTCGTAAGTCTGAACCACGTGTACCACTTGCGACGTCTCTTGACCGCTGCAGGTTCACTTATCTGTAGTGTCGGGCCCCGGGTCGGGTCGTCGGGATACTATCCTCGAGTCTCTCGTAAGTCTGAACCACGTGTACCACTTGCGACATCTCTTGACCACTGCAGGTTCACTTATCTGTAGTGTCGGGCCCCGGGTCGGGTCGTCGGGATACTATTCTCGAATCTCTCTGAACGACATGGTACGTCACTTGACTGCTCTGGGTACAGTCAGCAACAAAAGTCGAGTAACACTTGCAGTTTTTTAATCTTAATTATTAATATTTAATTCAAATCGGAACAGAAGTACTTAAAATTTTAAGAACATTAACTCTTAACAGTTAAACGAAAAAAAAGCAGTTTATGGAATAATTTTGTGTTAATTTAGATGATGTCAAAAAGTAGCAGTGTTAACCGACTTCTATTGCTGACCGTACACATAACTATTGTGTCAAGTGCAGGGTCTTGTCGTCGGGATGCTATCCTCGAGTCTCTCTAAACCACATGGTGCCTCTTGCGACGTCTCTTGACTGCTGTAGGTACACATAACTGTTGTGTCGGGCCCAGGGTCGGGTCGTTGGGATGCTATCCCCGAGTCTCTCTGAACCACATCTTGCGACGTCTCTTGACTGTTGTAGTTACACAAAACTACAGTGTCGAGCCCCCGGGTCTGGTCGTCGGGATGCTATTTTCGAGTCTCTCTGAACCACATCTTGCGACGTCTCTTGACTGTTGTAGTTACACAAAACTACAGTGTCGAGCCCCCGGGTCTGGTCGTCGGGATGCTATTTTCGAGTCTCTCTGAACCACATCTTGCGACGTCTCTTGACTGTTGTAGTTACACAAAACTACAGTGTCGAGCCCCCGGGTCTGGTCGTCGGGATGCTATTTTCGAGTCTCTCTGAACCACATGGTGCCACTTGCGATGTCTCTTGACTTCTGTAGGTACACATTTAGTAGTAACCACGCTCCGATAAGTAAGTGTGACACCTGATCAGAAATCAGAATATTGAATACAATTTATGGTTTTGCTAAAACCGGTACTAGTAAAACCAAAAGTAAGGAATTTGTTAAATCCAATTCTTGGTTATATTCTTTTTGGCAAGTCGATGAGAGCCCCATAGATTTCAGACCTGGAAATATTTGTGAACAACGGCTAAGATTGTGGACGACTATAATCCAACTCATTAAAATAAATGAAATGAAATATTTCAGCTGTTTTAGAACTAAAGTGCACGTGGTCAGCCCTGGTTGCAGCATCAAAGCGATGTCATCAAATTGTCGTTATTTCTGGTCATTCACCTCGACGAGCAAATATAAATTCCATACATTTCGGGTATAAATAAGAATTTCAATATTTTTTTTTTTGAATCCCCTCTTTACTGGGGTGGTTTAAAAGAAAAAAAAAGAAATTGAAATTTTGACGGGACAACGTCAGACGGGTCAAGCTAGTCTTCTATATAAAAAACTGTTGCTGTCAGTTAGTCTCGCTAAAACTCAAAAACGGCTCGACGGATTTGAATATTTTTTGTTTTGTTTTATTCGCTCGAATGCGGGGGTGGTAGAAGAAAATAAATATAAGAAAAAAGAAATTTAAATTTTGACAGGACAACGTTCTATTCTATTATATTTTTTTAATATGGCAAGCAAGCCGATGTCAACCATTCTGCCAATGTCGAAAGTGAATTGGAAAAGCAAGTAGGTATTAGAAATGAAATAAAAAAGTAATTATAAAAATCTTCGATGTTACATTGGAGATCTTGCGGGGTTAGTACTGGACTAAAACAAACAAAAAGATAAAATTACATAAATATTATAATTGTTAGAACATTAATTAAATATAGATATACCACATCTACACAGACAGAATAAAATGGGAAACAAATTATAATTTTCAGGAGAATGTTAAGCGGGTCAGATAATTAAGTATTAATTATTAAACGAATCACTTTTTTCGAAACATCGTAAGACAACCACGGCATTCTACACCGGATAATCGATGTAGAGTTCCCTAGCACCTTTATAATTTGTGGTTCCTTATTGTTTCGGTTTTTGGCTGAGTAGTTTGTAACGCGACCGGAGCCCTTCACGCACTGCATACAGTCGTTCTGAATCCCAGTAGAGACGTGAGGGATGCGCATACATAAAAAAACGCATCATCCAAATAGTACGATGAGGTCTTCGGATGCAGTGCAAACGAGTAGGTACGTTATTCCACGCCAGAATAGCGGCAGCGACGTGGCGGGCCACTGTTCGAACCTTTTTAAGGATAAAAAAAAAGATATTTCAAAGGTCAATTGCCATTGGTTGGTTGTTACTTCAGAGTTCACACCCCACCACACACACCTACACACACCTTCACAGAAACACACGCTGCTTCAAAGTCACATTACTAACGAGAGGCGGTGGGTAAAGTGGGTAGCACACTCGGCACTGCCGGCACACTTGGGCTAACACACGGCACTGCTTCCTAAAGCCTCCTCACTGTACTACTAACTGCGGCGGAGACGCGTGCGCACTCTGCGCTGATCTTAGCTTCTCTTGTAACTTTACTAAGTATATGGATGGGGAGGAGCAGAGTTTGGACATTATCAGAACGTTGAATATCTTGATTTCGAAGTCGAGTTAAATTAATCAGGTTTTGGATCTTAAAAAAAAGCAAGATTCACATTCAAACTATGACTGTCAACGGGCAGTCCATCTCTGGGACGGGAACCAGAACACAATTAAAAGGATCGTCAACTTATCGAAATGCTGTAATTAAACATTTTATTTTTTAAAATCTTTATTCTTCAAAGATGTTGCGTACTACTTTACAAGCGTTGTATCTGCGTGCGTGGTGAGTTGACGACTCTGGTGTGAAAGATCTTGAAACTGTAGAGACAACCCCAACTGTAAATAAGATTCACTTGGACTACTCCTTCATCTGCTCCTACTTGTAAATATGCGAAGTTCTGGGAAAGGTAGATCGGCAGCCACCTTCCGTCAGGACGGCATATTACTCGTAGTAGTGGCTCTCTGTGCGACTGCAGCGCAACAGTGCGCGGTTGTCCGCCCACTGCTGGTGAAGGGGGGTTTGAGTGAGTGGCGCACGTCCTAACCCATACCGACGTCACAGTTCGTGCCCGATGACCTGAAAGACGACAAGTACTGGGCGCGCCGGCGGAAGAACAACATGGCGGCCAAGCGATCCCGCGACGCGCGCCGCATGAAGGAGAACCAGATCGCGATGCGGGCAGGGTACCTGGAGAAAGAGGTTAGTGCTCCTGTACATGTTACCACGGCCTGCTACGAGCTTCCTACTCCTAGTCGCTGCCAGCGCTGAATGCAGCTGTAACTGTTCACCTTGTACGAAACTACAATTACCGTCGACCTGACCGATAATACGTTAACTCGATGACTGCCCGCAATCTACGACCGTTACGTATTCTCGTACAATATTGCTATTAGGATGGAGCTGAAAATACAATATTTTATTTGGTCTATGTATTAAGTAAATGATTATTTTGGTGTATAAAAAATTTGTTTGATTGTTTTAGAACATGGGCTTGAGGCAAGAAGTGGAGCTACTTAAGAAGGAAAACCACATCCTGCGAGAGAAGCTCTCGAAGTACGCGGATGTATAGGCGGCCCGCGCCCCCCCACCACCCGCATAGCACAAACACGCCACACGACATGTAAGCACTTTATACTACTTACTACCAGATAATCACCCTGACAGCAGACAAGGTAACTTAGGAACAGATAGAAGAACATTCAAGAAATAAAAGCACCTGTCAGAAGCAGACATTATATGCTCAGTTAGAGGGCGGGCAATTAGACAGTTCGGTATCAGAAATGGAACTTCGGCATGATGCTGCCATGAAATGATTGAACATGATTGTCATGATGTACCCAGTCAAAAAATACCTGGAATATTGTGAGATGAGCGTATGGCTGTCGAGTAGTTCTATTTTTTTAATTTTGTTATTATTATTTATTGATTTTTTTATTATTGTATTTGTCTTTTACTAATGTAATGGGCCTTGGCGTTTTAAGTTTTAATAAATAAACAAATGATGTGTGAGTAATGCTTGACCTGTGGTGTTGTTGCAGGTCGCGGGCGCTCGTCAGCGCACGCACTCTCGCGCGGCCGGGCCCCAACCCCCGCGCGCCCCCGCCTTCTGCTCGTTCCGTTGCCAGGGCCGCCTCGGCCACTGCGCCGCTCCGGCCGCTCGGCCGCGAGCTCATCGAATGCTGCGGGATCGCCGCGACCACTCCTCCCACCAGCTGTCGTCCATGTTGACACGTTAAGAACGATCGTGTTGCTATTCGATGATCTCGTCGGTCAATTCTGTAACTTGTTCGACTAGTAGGTTTAATTGATACTGCAGTTACCGTAAGTTTATCTACTTAGTATAATAGGAAAATCTTAACCAAAGTTCCGTTCGAGCTCAGATCTATCGTCGTCTCTAATTCCTTCTCTCGGACTGAGTCCGACACTCAACAGGGTTAGCCAACGACGTACGGACCAAATTTATGGAAAATTGTTATTTTTGAACGGTATTTGTGAGCCGTCCCGAGCGTGCGCCGGGCCGCCCGCGGCACGTCCGACGAATGCGGACTATTGTAATAAGTTAATGTTGTTGAATATTTATGTATACCGGCCACGGCGGCGGTCGCGTGTTTGCTCAAGTGGCTCGCGTACGCATATGCAAGTGTAGTGGCTGCGTCTGTATATAGATAGTTTTAATAGGGCCCCGAGCCGGCCCCGGGCACTCGAACCTACTCGAAATCTGTATTATAAACGTTGCTGTTGTAAACTCTGACCTCGTCCGTCCCTCGTCTCCAAGATGTCTACCCGCGTCGTGTCCGGGGCCCGCGGCCGCCCGCGCCCCGCCGCCGGGCCGCTTGGCCGCCGCCGGGGCCCGGGCCGCTCGCGCTCGCCGGTCTCTCACTCTAGCTCGCTTCGTAGGACTGCTACAGATGAGATTAGCTCCTGCCGGGACGGGGGCCCGTGGCCCCCGTGCCCCTCAGTACCTTCTGTCGATTCAGTAGTGAGCGAACACTAGTTTCGTTTCAAATTTACTTAGTGGATAGTTTAAGTAGTATGTAGTTTCCGTAGCGTAGTTGTCATTAGTCTATTTTTGTTATGGCTGTAGATGTTAATGTTTTTGAAAGTTTATATTATTTTTTTTTAGTTCTAAAGAGACTCGCATTAATGTATCGATTGGGTAGAACCCACGGACAAAATTGTATGAGCGTGTTAGCGGGCGCGTGCGGCGAGACGCCCGCGCGGCGCCGCCTGCGCCTGCGCATGCCTCGCGCGCCGCCGCGACACCCGCACTGATGACGTCACCGGACGTTCCCCGCACTCTATTTGACTCGTGCTAATGTTATAATATATTTTTGTAGGTTTTTGTCGTTGATAAAATATAAGTCAATTGATGTTTAAATGATGAATTGAAAAAAAAATTAATGTTTATAAACTAAGACTAAGAAGTTGTTGCATTTGAAAGTATTTTATGGATACAAAGCGAGAACAATAAAATGTTTTTTCTATAAAAGTTTACATGTGAGGGTTCTATACATAGGTGTGACGGTTGAACTTTGAAATGCACTGTTTCATATCAAACGATATTATTGTAATAAACTTAATATATAACGCTGCGCCACGCGGCATTTGATATTCCATCTTGTTTGTTAACAAATATACATTGAATTATGCCATATTCTGATGTAACCTTTGTGGAATTTTACATACATCAAAATATATGTACTTGTTTCTCCGAAAAATTATAACATGGATATTATAATGTAATAATATTAAGGTATCGTGATAAGATGGAGTCGTATGTAAGAACGTTGCATGGTGAGGTTACTGTGAGCGCGGCGGCCTGCCTGACCGCCGTGCCTGCTCTGTGCTTTCTTTATTTATTTATTTGTTACGACATGCGCATGCGCCCTCGCTGAGAGGCTCCTTGTTCTGAACTTGTTTACATTGCAACAACATAAAACCATATTGTTTTACATGTACGAGTAGTATTTTGTTTGAATTTAATTTATATATGGTTCTATGGATTGAAAATAAACGTTAATTGTTGTATTTATATTTAGTTTGATTTATGGTGCGTGTGAGTGGCGCGCAGTGGCGTGCGAGTCGCGTGCAGTGGCGCGCAGTGGCACGCTGTAGTCAACTGCTCACGCCCTCTAGTGATCTTAATAAACCGCTGATACGTTGTCTCCATCGGTGTTTTATGTAAGTACCTAAATAAATCGTCGATGAATTACCTTGCACACATCACGAGTTTTCATTAACCTCTCCTGTATATTTGGTATAAGGCAAGCCTGCCTCACAGGGCATTCGCTGCACTCTGCTCAACCTCTTTCTGTACCTACATGATGACGCTGTACTTGCATTCTCGCAAACTGGTCAATCAGCGACGAAATGGCGAACCACCAACAGTAAAACGCCTGAATTATCGGAGGGATGTATCACCGTGAGGCAGGTACAGACCAATCTGCACACGATTGCACTCGGAACAAGGTGACGTTTGCAACACGAACCGCGACTGATTGTACCTGCTCAGTATACAGCAGACGAGCTCAGTGTCTCCGCACCTGGTGCTGTTTGACACACATTAAAGTAGGTACAGAATGGGCCCAGCTTGGCAAATAAAATTGGAAATGTACTGAAATGTAGATAATTTAAAATTTGAACAGCAGGGATGTGTGTTCAGATTGTAATTATGAAAAATCACTATTTGAGCGCCTATAGTACCTACTGTGCTAAAAACAACATTGATTTAATTTAATCGACTGAATAACTAACTCATTCAGTCGATTAAATATTGCTGTTTTATGTTAAAGTAAAAATTATATTAAATTACTTATAAATAATATCTTAGTTTGGATAAATTCGAATTGACAGATTATGCTTTCATACCGAACTTGAAATAGATTGCAATGGCTGCAGGTATATTCTAAACACTGTTCAGGTTAAATTCTTACCCCCTTATTCATAAAAAACTAAAACTCTATATAAACCTATTTTAGATAGTTCTAGAAGTGTTTTTTCAATTTCTTTCGAATTATGATTTGAGTTTGAAAGAAGAAAACAAAACACTTCTATAACTAAAATAGGTCTAAAGAGCATTTTAGTTTTTTTTTTTTTTTATGAATAAGAGGATAACACAATCACTCACTGAAGAAAATTACTATTATAGTAAAGAATTTAGAAGGTTTCAACTTCTACTGTTGAACAACATAAATGTAATTTAAAAATCAAGGACGAATACTTATTGAGAATTAAAAAATAACCTCGGTTGTTAAATGAAAAACTTCTTTAACCTTTTCACAAGCGACGTACACAGGACGCGATGCCTAGCCCAGCGCCAAGCTATAAATGTATAACTAACTACTTATACCGTAAAACAAGTAGTAATGAGGGTATCGTGCTATCGATAAATGAGATTTATACGCGTTACGTTAAGTTTTATTTAGAAAATAAATAAAAGCTGATTCAATATTTACTTTTGTTTTATTTCACAGTAATGTTAGTAAGAAAAACCAGTATAAATTATAAGTATTATAGAAACAAAAGCATAAGTAACTCAATTAGAGCTCTATGAAATGTGGTAGGTACAACTCTATTTGTTTAATGACGTCATCCGTTCGCTTCATTTTAAGTCCTTGGCGTTTCTGGTTAGGGCTTTTTTTTCTTTTTTTTTTGTCTACTCCGCCTACAGTCAACGTTTATTACAGTATCTAAGCGGCAGAATTTTTCAATGCGTTAATGTATTTTTCTACGTGTTTTCTCGAAATGGAAATTAGTATGTAAATTATGTACTTATTTAAATTATAACACACTTGTAGCAGTGTAACTATCACAGCACTGTTTTGTAAAGCTTTGTCTCTGTTCCTTTCTTGAATCATGAAACGGTAGCGTAAACCCATCAGGCAGGGTAACTGTTAAGGTGTGACTTACACTGGCATGACCATATCAGGGATTTATTTTTGATAACACAAAATATTGTCGCTAATTAGTCGAAATTTGTCGGTGTTCAAAAGTTGATAAGGGTTTATAGGTGGCCGATCTGGGGAGCATCTCCCCAGTTTGACCCAATTTGAATATCAAAAAACCTAGCACCACCTAGCGAAGATCAGTTCTCTCCCAAATTTTGTTGCTTATTAGTCGCAAGTTTTCGCCAAGTCACATATTTGTCGGGTCTTAGTATAGAAGATATAATGAGTTAAATTTTTAAGGTACAGTCAACAAAAAGATATCTAGGCAGGGTAGAGTAACATATTTGTATGTGAATTGCTTTTTTCAATTTTATATATTACTTTGTTTTTGCAATACTCCTACATTGTAAGACACCTACACAAAATTGTATATTGTAACGAAATTGAACATGAAGCAATTCACATACAAATATGTTAGTATACCCTGCCTAGATATCTCTTTTGTTGACTGTACCTATAGTCCAAGAGCAAATAGTTTTCGTAAACTCTTCGATCTAGCTCTTGAACTATACTTTAAACATTGGGCCAAGCTGGGGAGATGCTGTCCAGATCGGCCACCTATGAACCCTAATAACTTTAGAACCAGTGACCGACAAATTCTATATTTTGCGACAAATTTCGACAATTTTTTTATGTTATCATAATTAAAATCCCTGATGCATGCCAGTGTCAGTCACACGTTTTCTTCTGGTCCATTTGTTTACAGTTTCATCAGATACTTGTGCATCGTGTCATTATTGTGTTATTTATTATAATTATAAATAAATAAATAACAATAAATAAATGTTTACCTACTTACATCATAATCAATCATAGTGTTTCCACTTCATAGCGTGTCGATGGTAAAAATAACTGGAAAAATACATACAGTTTTTTAAATTTGTTTGGCCCATAAATGTGCAGTGACCGGGCATGCGGTGCAAGACGGGAGGTGAGCAATCGTCTCTGGAGAGACGCCACATAAACACCGGAGGTCTTAGCCATCCATGAACCCGCAGTTATGAAGGTTGTCCGTTTCCACTGCTGGGACACAGGCCTACTCTGTGTGAGTGAGAGGGAGTGCGGGTTGGGGATGTCACATTTCTTCGAATTTTTGGTTGTAGGATTTTTCCTCACGATGTTTTTCTTTACTGTTTTGAGAGCAGTGGTGATGAAATAATTTACACAAAGTAAAGCGCCTGTCGGGGTTCGAACCTACGACCTACAATAATAATTCGTAAGCCGCAACCGTTACCACTGGGCCACCACTGCTCTTCAATGTTTACATGCTATATAATTAAATTCAAAAATCCTTTTCCACATATATTTTTTTTTACTTTTATAAATTATCACGGGTAGTGATACTTTATTCACAATACAATCTAGCCTATTCGCTAATAAGTATTTCAAATATAACTAAGGAACTATAAAATTAAGAAATCGTCTAATAACGTGTTTCTTGTTCACTTTAAGATATGCGGAAGACGCTTAAGTCAGGTGTTCTTTAGTCAACACTTTCACTACAGTTTAGGTTCACTCACACTGCACTAAACTAACTCAAAAGGTTTTACCCTTTTTAGTCTTCGCACTAATTCAGTGATGTCAAGGAGTTGGATCGCCTCGACATTCACGTGATGATGAAGTCTGCATATTTTTTTAGTACTATGTTTGCGACATCCATCTTGAGGTCCCATCACATAATTGATGCATCAAACAGCTAACTGTCCGCCACTATATCAAATTAATTCGACAGTTTTATTTACTGTTGGCAGTGCTACTGCACAACCCTTTAGATAATTCTTGTACACGGTAAGTAGGTAGTTCTTTTCAAAATCGCTGATTTACTTATTTGTAAAATAAAAAAAAAAAAACAATATTTTAAAGCAATTATAAAATACAGTCTGGTTTATATAGACGTTCGTCAAATGAATTTTTTTAATCAGGGAAATTAATCAATGAATATTTACATAATTTAAAATCTAACAATCATAAAAACAAAAAAAAATGTACAAGTATATAAAAAAGGAGGGGAAATAATCATAGGGCATCAAAAAAATTCGTCCGCATCGCTGTCGACAGGAAAAGTGCCCAAAAGGCTGGCAGCATTGCCACGTTGTATGGCAATGCTAATTCTTTGGCCAAAAAATAGGCCAGCCCTTTGGTCATGTGTAGAGTCGACCAACCGCTTGGCGATGTCCCGAAAAACTAAAAGGGCACTCGGACCCCATGGCCCTAGTGTTTCAACCCCAAACGGCTCAAACATATAAGTTCCAATAAGATTAGAGTATTTGCGCCGTTTGAGGTTTTCCGCACCCGCAGCAGCCGCCCCAGCACAGCCCACCGTGCTAGGAAGATGGGATGGCGCAAGGGTGTCAATACACGTTGCATCCCACACCAAAGGCCTACCTACCTTCCAAGGCATTATGGTCATTCCGTCTGGTCTCTTCCCATCGTCGCGTGCCAAGCCAATGGGTTCTAAAACAGCTGGCACCCCGACGGAGACAAGAGCACGACGGATGATGTCATTAATGCTGGCGTGCCGTGCTATCCGGCCTGCGCTCTTACTGCAGGATAGGCCATGATGTCCGAGGCAGTCGACATCTACGCCTACGTTCCCATCTACGTTCGTCATAATTTAATACTTTATATTAACCAGGTTTTTCTAAGTGTAGTGGATCTCAAGCCACTAACAAGCTTCTTCTATATACTTTAAAACTATAGAAATTGCCACTATTTAGCCGACGGCGACGTACGCACGGACGTAAAAATATCGCGGCGACTTTTTTTTCGCACACTGGATTTTCAACGCTTTGCGTAACACCGAGAGTTGATAATCCAACAGTGTTTTTTCGACGCGTGGATTTTCGAAGCTCGGCTCAACACAGAGTTGAAAATCCAGTGTGCGATAAAATCCCGCCGCGATATTTTTACGTCCGTGCGAACGTCGCCTTAGCCACAATATGAGAAATAGACTGGCAAGTAGTGATTGACGTGATGGTAAGTAATGATGGTAGGGCAGTCGGCCTTTTGGTGATGAATGATGGCCGTTAATGAAGAATAATTGTTGGCGTCTGCAACGTTTATGTTCGCATCGCTCACTTCATGCAACTGATTGCCAAGCGTATTTCTCAGGCCCCTCTATCTGATGACTAACTAAACTAACAATAAAACTGTACTCGTAATAAATCTAAAACCTGCGTCGAAATTACGCTCATTTTCTTACGGGGAAGTTTCCGAAGATAAGCTGTGGGCCAAATTGGAAGGCGCGGGTGTGCCGGCTGAAGTCATCTCTGTGTTGCGCCATTGGTACACTTCTCAGAGGAACCAGGAGAGATGGGCTGGTGCGCTATCTGATGTATATAGCATGGAGTGTGGCGTGCGGCAGGGGGGAACAACCTCTTCTCTGTTATTCAATCTGTATGTTAATGACCTAATTGGCTTGCTCAGCAGTACTCATGTGGGTTGTTTTGTAGACGGATTGAGCGTAAATAACATCAGTAATGCGTACGACATGGTACTGCTGGGACCGTCGGTGGGGGCGGTGCGTAGGCTTGTGTCAATCTGTGAGGCGTACGCGGCGGAACATGGTCTGAGGTATAACTCCAAGAAGAGCGAAGTGCTCGTTTTCAAGAGTGGAAAGCGTGGTCCAGTGCATGTTCCGCATGTTATGCTTAGTGGTGCGGCTCTACGGGTGGTGAGCAGCTTCAAGTATCTGGGGCACATTGTGACAGAAGAGTTGCAAGATGACGGGGACATAGAGAGGGAGCGCAGAGCATTGGCGGTCAGGGGGAGTATGGTTGCACGCAGGTTTTCTCGCTGCTCGAGGGCAGTGAAAACTACTCTTTTTAAGGCGTACTGCCAATCGTTATACTCGAGCAGTCTGTGGGTGAGCTTTACTCACCGGGCTGCTAGTGCTCTGCGTGTCCAATACAACAACATCTTCAGGATGCTGATGCGGCGGCCTCGCTATTGTAGTGCGTTCGGAATATTTGCGGAGGCGCGAACGGACGGCTTTCATTCGGTGATACGGAAGAAAGTGGCCTCTTTGTTGCAGCGCGTGCGAGGCAGTAGCAACAGTATCCTGCAGATGGTTGTATCTCGTGCGGATTGCCCTATCCAGAACAAATGGATGCATATCATGCTGGATGTTGACTAACATAGTGCACAAGAATAATTTTGATAATTTGTAATTGTATGGATTTATTTTATCTGAAATAAACTGATTAATATTAATAATCGGGTCTGAATTAAGTAAAAGTTTGTTCAGTAAGTCCGTATTCGTACGTTCTCTTGAAATTTTTCGTGTATGATCTCTTTTAAAGGTCTTATAATTTTTATTGTTCAATTCAGTGGCCTCTTCGCTGTGCGCAAAAGGAGCTCGTGGCTAAGTAATAACAGCCGCACGGGTCGATTGATCAGCTTAAGCTTCGCTTGCCGGGGTTGGTCCGTAGATGGGTAACCATATTTACATACCAAAACTCCTCCATGCCTCGGAAACCTCGGAAACCTCGTTAAGCCGTTGGTCCCAGCTGTCATTCGTAAATCTTTGACAGTCGTTACGGGTCGTCAGAAGCCCGAAAGCCTGACAGCCAGTCTTACCAAGGGGTTTCGTATTACCCGGTTACTGGTTGTGGAGGTCAGATAGGCAGTCGCTCAATGTAAAATACTGGTATTCAGCTTTATCTGGTTAGATTGAAAGCCGACCCTAACATAGTTGGGAAAAGGCTAGGCTAGGCAGATTGAATTGTGCCATTTCAATACCATGAATGAGAACTCTGCGGCCGAAATTTGGCAGGCGGCGGGGCCAATGACCTGACCCGTCGCAGGGGGACCAAGGATGCCCAGGCACGGGGTCGTCTGGCGTCCATGTGCTGGTTTGGTCCCACGGGTGGTTTCGGCGTGCAAGGTGTTGTGGTGCGCCGGTGATGGGGAGTAGGTACTCCCCAGAGGAGGGTCCGGTGACGGACAGCCGTGGCGGGCTCGCGGATGAGTGCTAACGCGTGCCCGTGTTCCCGCCATTAAGCGGCAGAGGAGGACACCGTGGAGTTTTAGTGGGTTAGAGTCCCACATAACTGCACTATCTCCCCGTGGTAGTGCAGTATGCATGAGCATTTCTCCACGATAAAAAAAAAAAAAAAAAAAAAAGGCAGATTGAATTGTGCCATTTCAATACCATGAATGAGAACTTTGTGGACGGAAGCTGGGAGATTGTACCATGGATATTCCTGAATTAAAAGTCCCGCGGTTGTGTTTCTGTGTCCTAGTATCCTACTAGTAGTCCTAGTAGTCCTACTTATGGAAACCCAAACCTCAAAGAAATGCAACCTTGAAAAGGTATATTTAATCCAAGAGCCTGAAAAGAAAACATAAAAAAAATACGCGTGATTCGTAGACCGTGCTACGCTCGAGCCTACGCAATCGTAGAGGGTGTATATTAGCCACAACCGCAGACCGAGGCAGATGAAATTTTATATTTTCAAAATAGACAGTTGAATGTTTAGTTTGAAGTAGTATATTTGTTTATACACTTCTGGACACATCTTTTGGCCCACCTTGTATTTTCAGTTTCGTTTGGTCCTAGCTAAAATTTTATATTAGGTCGAGCAAAAAGTTTTTATGCAGTTTTGAACCTGGCACATTCACAATTTCATTCAATAGTCTTTTTTTGAATTTCGAACACAGAATTTAAAGAAACAAAAGACAATTTGGAGCCTGTTTGTTGATATCAAACAATCGAATACTAAGAAAACTTGGTTTTATTGGTTTACTTAGATTTAATTCTTGAAAAAGTGATTGATATCTTTGGTTTTGCAACAAACATTACTTATTCTTAACATTAAGGTGAGGTTCTATCAATAATCTATGGATACTTCACCTGAAGTCGCCGCCCAAGCTGTGGCACTTATTCAGGCCGGACACAGCCAAAGAAACGTGAGTGCTCAACTTAATTTAAGTCGATCTGCGGTCCGAAATGTTTATCGGAGGTACCTAGAGACTGGCGGCTTTGTTCGTCGCCAAGGAAGGCCACGATCTCGGGTCACAACTGAAAGGCAGGATCGATTCATCGTGACGACCAGCTTGAGAAATCGTCACCTTACCTCCATTGAGATACAAAACCAACTTCGCGACTTCCACGGAGTATCTGTGAGCGCTCGAACTGTTCGGAGAAGGTTAAAAGAACGCGATATGGTACCACACAAGCCAGCTAATGGCCCCAAACTAACGCGAGCCCACCGAACAGCGCGCCTTCATTTCACACGCAGTCATTTAAATTGGACACAGCAAGATTGGAGCCGTGTACTCTTTTCTGATGAGTCTAAAATTGTGTTACATGGCAATGATGGAAGGAAGAAGGTCTACCGACGTAAGGGAGAGCGTTTCGCAGAATGCTGCTTTGAAGAGAGGGTTGCTTATGGCGGTGGCTCATGGACTGTCTGGGGCGGTATATCCGCGAGCGGCAAAACTCAACTTGAGGTTGTTACAGGACCACGGCTGCCAACATTAAATGCTGAAAGGTACATTCGTGAGTGCTTAGAACCTCACGTGATACCATACGCGGACTATGTGAGCCCAAATTTCCTTTTTATGCATGATAATGCAAGAGCCCATGCGGCCGGCATCGTCAGGGAATATCTTCGGGATGTGAACATCACAGTTATGGACTGGCCAGCCAGAAGCCCAGACATGAACCCCATGGAGCACATGTGGGACGAGCTAAAAAGACGTGTTAGGGCTCGTCAGCCAGTTGCCCAGACGATGCAGGAGTTGAAAACTGCCGTAGAAGAGGAATGGGAGATGATCCCTCAAAATTTCATAGAGCGGTTGATAAACTCTATGCCTAATCGTATAAGAGCTGTGGTAGATGCCCATGGAGGCAACACGCATTATTAAATTAAACCTTTATTTGATAAAACATGTTTTTTATTCAAAAATCAATTGCCTTTAACAAGGCGCATATCCGACTTGTTAGGCGTAGCTCCATGTCGTATGGTATTCTGAATTCAAATTTAAAACAATACGATCGAAAAAGATGGTAAAATGTATCAGGTTTAAAACTGCATCAACAGTTTTTGTTCAATCTAGCAATCATATTTCGGTAGGGGCCATCGAAACCTAAACTCTAAGGTGGGCCAATAGATGTGTCCAGAAGTGTATTAGCAAAACTTTGTAGGTCTACGTTAAGTCAACTATAATTTAAAAATATACTGTAAATCTTGTGTGGCGTAGCTGTTGAAAGAATAATATAATCAAAGAACAATTTTAGAAGAATTGGAACAGCTTTATAAAAGAACAAAAATAGAAGTGACAAGTATAGTGTAAAGAGTACAAAACCATAACTTTTTAGCCTATAGGTATACACCTAATAAGTACAACAGTAGCACGTAAATATAAACAAATAGTATATCAAATAAAATTATAAATTTATACTTGCTAAACAGTGGAAACATAGCCTGTACTTGGATATCCATGTCACAAACAAAACAATTCTATGAAATCACTATTGCACAAAGAAGTATGGATGAGTCACTGATAACGGTGAGTGCAAATGTAAAGATGCTTTCACTTCCGAGATCAAAAAATAAATGATGATAAGTTTTTTTTTTTGTGTATAGCATGTAGCAGGTCAACCTAGGTGGTTGTCGGCTGCTTAATCGGACTTTCCCGAGGGTGAGATAATTAAGTAAAAATAACAAAATTATATCCCAACATAACTAAAACTATTCACAAAATAAAACATGACGTCGAAAAATTCATTCGCATCGCTGTCGACTGGTAATGTACCCAAGAAACTGGCGGCATTGCCACGTTGTATGGCCATGCTTAGTCTCTGGCCAAGGTAAAAGCCAGCCCTTGAGTCACGGGAAGTGTCAACCAGCCGTTTCGAGATATCCTTAAAGAGACCATGATCACTCAGACCCCACGGGCGGTTTCAACCCCAAACGGTTCGAAAATATACTTATATGCAGCAGCGGAGTCAACACAGCACGCCGAGCCAGGAAGATGTAAGAGTATCGACACACGTTGCATCGTACACTAAAGGCCTACCCACCTTCCATGGAAATAAAGACATGCCGTCCGGTCTCTTGTCATCGTCGCGTGCCAAGTCATTGGGTTCTAATGGAACCCAATGACTGAATGACTGAATGGAATTGGGTTGTTGGAACGCCGACGGTAACAAGAGCTCGTCGGATGATGTCATTAAAGTTCGCGTGCCGCGCTAAGCGACCCGCACTTCGGCTGCAAGACAGGCCGTGGTGTCCGAGGCCGTTGACATCGTTACCACAGTGACAGTGATGAGAAGAACAACACGGAGCTCCAAGTCGTAGGGAAGCTGCGAGGCGGAAAGTAATGTCGTCGAACAAAGTGCCTATGTTCTGTGTCACGTTCGACGACGGTAGTGCATGAAGCATTAAGCATTAAGTAAAATAGGAGACATTTATATCCTCAGGTAGCTTGCTTATCTGTGGATGGTTATGTGTATTAAATAAAGGATATTTTCTGCATTAATGACCAACGGAGGAATATCAGTGCACTGCTTGCCAACATTTTGACCCAACACACGCGCCACCATCAGCGCGACATGTAAGTGAGTATGATACGTGTATAATCTTATACTCTTAGCCGCCATTCAAGTAAATGAAAGACATACCCAGTAAATGGTAGTTTTATACCTAGTAGTTAAATAGTATTACACAATACAGTACAGTACAATTTGATTATATTTTTTTTTTTTTTTTTTATTATGAGAGACCACTAGCGTGAGAATTTATTTATGATAACACAAGTTGTTCAGTTTTATCATAGGACATGTAGGTGACTACATTATAATTATTACTTACACAAATAACACAAACACTAATATACACAAAACAACACAAATATTACACATTAACATTATATTACAATACAATACAAAATCACACATAAATCATATTATCATATTTATTTATATAAATCACGTACCGTACGTTCCGTCCGTCATAATAATTAGGTATAGTACACTGGACACGCGCGTCGCCTGCTGAGACCCTTGGTCCAAGACGCGTGAAGATATACGTCATGTGACGTACCTGCGCACACGCATTCCATTCTCACCGCGCATTCGGATATCGGTCGCGTCCTCAGTCACGACCTGCCTCTGACGTCGGACGCACGCTCGATTGTGCTATTTTGTGCGACTCCTACCCGCGCTAAATCATATTGTGCTTTTGCTTTACTTACTATTGTGCTCGCTATTTTCCTGTGCCTTCTCAATTCTCAAACATTGTTGTGTAGTGTGTGGAACAGTAAAGTTTATGATCATCAAGAGGGCTGTTAATTCATCCACCCAATAAGTCTACCCTCACACACATCACCGACATAACCAAACTGGTGACCCCGTTCAGAACAACTGTAGAATAGTGAGTGCAGAAGGAACTAGCAGAGATCATGAGCAGCGACGGTAACGATTCAGAGACATCGCACCGCAGCCAACAACCCGGCCGCCGGCCGAAAAAAAGTGCGCGCGTTTCCACTGACCCGGAACCCGAACATCCGTCATTGGAGTTATTTCGAGTAGGCGTTCGTATACCACCATTTTGGCCCGAAAAACCCACTATATGGTTTTGCCAAGTAGAAGGCCAATTCAAGCTGGCCAGAATAACGGACGACTACACCAAGTTCCACTACGTCCTCGCTAACTTGGATCGGCAATACTCTGTGGAAGTCGAAGACATTATAACTGCACCTCCTGCTACTGGCGCGTATGAGAAGCTGAAGAGTGAGCTGATCAAGCGCCTGTCAGTCTCAAAAGAGAAGAAGGTAAAGCAGCTACTCCAGTCAGAGGAACTAGGTGACCGTAAACCGTCCCAGTTCTTGCGGCACCTGCAACACCTAGCGGGGCCAACGATACCAGATGATTTCCTCCGCACCATATGGACGAGTCGCTTGCCAGGTAACCTGCAGACTATCATCGCGTCGCAGATGTCCTTGTCCCTCACCGAGCTCGCGGACCTCGCAGATAGAGTTCACGACATGGCGCCACCTACTCCACAAGTTGCAGCAGCATCCACATCACGAGCTGAGCCAGAGGCGGACATGATGAAGCTCATCATGGAGCTGACGAGGAAGGTCGACGCGCTGACCACTGAACGCTACGATCGCTCTCGCCCACGCGCCAGGCAGGCCTCCGGACATAGGAGTCGCAGTACATCGAAAAGGTCGCAGTCCAACTACAAAAAGTTTCCGATGTGTTGGTACCACCATAAATTTGGAAGCCACGCGAGGAAATGCGTCCGCCCGTGTGACCACAAGTCGGGAAACGAGACGGGCAGTCAATAATGGCGGCTGAAGATTGCCCTTCCATAACTGGTCGCCTGTTCGTGACAGATCGCAAGTCGAAAGTCCAATTTCTAGTGGACACTGGAAGCGACTTATGCGTTTTCCCTCGATCTGCGCTCCCACATCATCATCGTCGTGCGAAGACCGATTACCAGCTGTGTGCGGCCAACGGCTCAACGATCGCCACCTATGGTTACCTTCAGGTTGTTTTAAATTTAGGCCTTCGTAGGGATTTTCCTTGGCGCTTTGTAGTCGCTGACGTCACTAAAGCCATTATAGGTGTAGATTTTTTGTCATTTTTTAATTTAATTGTTGATATTCGCAACAAGCGCATTATTGATGGCACTACCAGCTTGTCAGCTGTAGCATCTATCGCTTCACCTAAAAGCTTAATTACTAGTGTAAAGGTCGTGACTGGCGAATGCAAATACCGAAATCTCTTATCCGAATTTCAGGAAATAACACGGCCAGCAGGCGCGCCATTCACACCTAAACACAACACAGCACACCACATTCGCACCACATCAGGCCCCCCAGTATCTTGTTCCCCACGCAGACTAGCCCCGGATAAAATGAAAATCGCCAAGGATGAGTTCGAGGCAATGTTGGCAAATGGTACAGCTCGACCTTCAGAGAGCCCTTGGTCGTCGCCTCTCCACCTCGCCCCGAAGAAAGACAATGGCTGGCGTCCTTGCGGTGATTATAGGCAGCTCAACGCAAGGACAATACCAGATAAGTACCCAATCAGGCACATACATGACTTTGCCCACAGTCTATCTGGTTGTAAGATCTTTTCTACTATTGACCTTGTAAAAGCTTATAACCAGATACCGGTATTTGAGCAGGATATACCAAAGACCGCCATCACTACACCCTTCGGACTTTTCGAGTTTCCATTTATGACGTTCGGTCTGAGGAACGCCGGGCAGACTTTCCAAAGGTTTGTTGACGAAATGACTCGTGGCCTGGAGTTCTGCTATCCGTATTTGGACGATTTCTTGGTGTATTCGAGGGACGAGGCAGAGCATGAAGAGCACCTTCGCCAACTCTTCACAAGGTTGAAGGAATACGGCATGCTTATCAACATCGCCAAATGCGTGTTTGGTGCATCAGAGGTAACATTTCTAGGCTACCACATCTCGCAACACGGAACGAAGCCTTTGGAAAGCAAGGTGCAGGCTATTAGGGAGTTTCCAGTGCCTAAAACCGCTAGGCAGCTAAGAAGGTTTCTGGGCATGATTAACTTTTACCGGAGGTTTCTACCTCGGGCTGCCCAGACCCAAGCGCCTTTACATGCCTTACTGACTGGTAACGTGAAAGCCTCACAGCCTGTCGACATAAGCGGAACCTCATTGCAGGCCTTCGAGGAGTGTAAGGATAGCCTTTGTAGTGCGGCTTTGTTGGCACATCCTGACTCAAATGCCAAACTGGGCCTAGTCACGGATGCGTCTGATTTAGCCATCGGTGGAGTCTTGCAGCAGTTCAAAGACGGTAATTGGCAGCCGTTAGCATTTTTCACCCGCAAGCTGAGCCCATCACAGCAAAAACACTCACCGTACGATAGAGAGCTCCTTGCTATCTACGAAAGTATTAAGTACTTTCAACATTGGCTAGCCGCTACCACCTTCACCATCTATACTGACCACAAGCCGCTATGTTACGCTTTCCATCAGCGGAAAAGTAACTGCTCGCCACGTCAGTATAGACATTTAGATTATATCTCGCAATTCTCGACCGACATTCAACACATCGCCGGGAAAGATAACGTCGTAGCCGACACACTTTCCCGTATCGAGGAATTGCAAAGCCCTGTACATTTAGAAGTACTAGCCAAAGCACAAAGTACTGACTCTGAACTTGCAAAATTACGCACAGGAGATTCTTCCCTGCAAGTAAAGAAAATGATAATCCCTGGAAGTCGTATTGAATTGTACTGTGACATCAGCACAGCGACTCCCAGACCCATCATTCCTAAACCATTACGCAAACAAATTTTTGATTCGTTGCACTCGCTGAGCCATCCCGGCGCAAACGCAAGTGCTAAACTAGTAGCACAGCGCTATGTTTGGCCACAGATGCGGAAAGACTGTCGCGATTGGTCTAAGGCATGTTTGGCATGTCAGCGCACGAAGGTGAATCGACACGTTACCACCCCTTTGGGTACCCTCGATCTGCCTTCAGCGCGATTCAAATATGTCCACCTAGACCTCATCGGACCATTGCCCCCATCCAATGAATACCGGTATTGCTTGACACTCATCGATCGCTTTACGCGATGGGTTGAAGTTGTCCCTATTACCGATATTACGGCGGAAACTGTGGCCAAAGCATTTCTGTCGGGATGGGTAGCACGATTTGGTTGCCCAGCCGATATTGTCACTGATCGTGGTAGACAATTCGAGTCTGGTATTTTCCAACACCTCGCAAAGGCCATTGGGTTTAGACATCGCAAGACTACTGCATACCACCCGCAGTGCAACGGTCTGGTCGAAAGATTCCACCGGCAGCTTAAAACAGCAATAAAATGCCATGCTGACAGCAGCTGGACAGAATCGTTGCCATTTGTACTGCTCGGCATAAGAAGTTCCTTCAAAGAAGACCTTCAATCGTCTTCAGCCGAGTTACTATACGGCGAACCTTTAAGGCTGCCGGGTGAATTCTTTGGCCATAAGGTTGACAAATGTACGACTGATATAACGGACTTTACAGCCCGTATCAGATCATTTGCCAACAATCTGCAGCCAGTTCCCACGTCGCACCACTCAAAAACAAAAATCTTTGTCCACAAAGATCTGTCATCTTGTCCCCATGTCTTTCTTAGGGACGATGCGTTGAGGGGTGCACTCCAACCAGCATACACTGGTCCCTACGAGGTGATCGAAAGAGGTGCCAAAGTTTATAAAATTAAAGTTAAGGGTAAATCCGTCACAGTATCTTTAGACCGCTTAAAACCAGCCTACATACTGACTGACACCAATGACACCCCTATCCCAAATAAACCTGTTCCCGAGCCACCACCTACTATTCCAACAGTTAAAACCACTCGTTCCGGCAGAAAAGTCCATTTTCCGGACTACTATCGCCCGTAGCACGGTCTCTGGAGGGGAGTGATGTAGGTGACTACATTATAATTATTACTTACACAAATAACACAAACACTAATATACACAAAACAACACAAATATTACACATTAACATTATATTACAATACAATACAAAATCACACATAAATCATATTATCATATTTATTTATATAAATCACGTACCGTACGTTCCGTCCGTCATAATAATTAGGTATAGTACACTGGACACGCGCGTCGCCTGCTGAGACCCTTGGTCCAAGACGCGTGAAGATATACGTCATGTGACGTACCTGCGCACACGCATTCCATTCTCACCGCGCATTCGGATATCGGTCGCGTCCTCAGTCACGACCTGCCTCTGACGTCGGACGCACGCTCGATTGTGCTATTTTGTGCGACTCCTACCCGCGCTAAATCATATTGTGCTTTTGCTTTACTTACTATTGTGCTCGCTATTTTCCTGTGCCTTCTCAATTCTCAAACATTGTTGTGTAGTGTGTGGAACAGTAAAGTTTATGATCATCAAGAGGGCTGTTAATTCATCCACCCAATAAGTCTACCCTCACACACATCACCGACATAACCAAAGACATGGATTTAAGCCAGTCTGTAATTTTTTTTCTCAGTAAATTCCTTGTTAAAAGGTAAATATTAATTCTTCTATTTATAATATTATACAAACACATGAAAAACCTGAATTAAAAAACTTCTTTCAATGATCGTTTTTAAACTTGTGTGAAAACTCACACACATAATATTTAAACTGAAACAAACTCTACTCTTTCATAAGAAGAGACAAAATATAATCAAATTGTACTGTACTGTATTGTGTAATACTATTTAACTACTAGGTATAAAACTACCATTTACTGGGTATGTCTTTCATTTACTTGAAATCAATTTTAAAATCTTACCAAAAATCTTGTGAAATTAAGGAAAGTATTTTGAAATTAGAATGCAAAGTTTCGTGAATTTGCCTCTGCAATTGCTACCTAAGACGCTTCCATGCTACGCTACGTTCTACGCGTCCGTGCTACGACGCACCCTAGGCTACGACTCGTCACTGCTACGACGCGCCCTAGGCTACGACCCATCATTGCTACGACGCGGCCGAATCCCTGCTACGCCTATTCATTTCTACGTGTGCTTCTGTGTTCGTCATTGTGGTGTCCAGACGCAAAGAATAGCACCACTCCATCTCTTCCAATGTGTGTCGTAAAAGACAACTGAGTAAAATAAGGAGACCCCAACGCACACAAGTCTGCTTGGTCACGATAGGCGTTCACTACTTCTCCACTATCATGTTCACATGATGCAGCAGGGTATTGTTTGAGAATGTTTATTAGGATACATAATAATAGTGATTTACGGACTTTCGTTGCACCCCAAGCTCTGCCGATCGTACTGGTTTGCCAGTCCGTTGGACTACGGAGGAAGAAACAAGACAGTGGATCTGTACCCGCGCAACTGCTGTCCACTGCAATCAAAGTCACGCGTATATAACCCTAGCTGTTTATTTCCGAATCTGAGCGTATTAAAATCCCTGCGGTGATCTCCTGGAGTTGATTAAGGTGGGAGTCTGGCTTCGGCAGCACAACTAGTGAGAGAGGAGCGTTATTTAGGATTCTTCTGCTTTCTTCTGCACAGAGGAGGAGTCTAGAAAAGGTGGCCCAAAAATAGTCCGTTTTACCCATTATACAGTGCCAAACCGCGAGCGCTTGGTCATCGACAAAACGCGTTCGAAAGAATTAGAATCAATCAAATAATATATTTTCATAAAACAAAAACAATTTTGCATCGCTGTAAGGAATGTACGGAGCTCATGGCTAAGTAATAACAGCCGCACGGGTCGATCCATCAGGTTAAGCTACGCTTGCCGGAGTTGGTCCGTAAATGGGGGACCATCATCTTTACATACCGAGACTCCTCCGTGCCTCGGAAAGCACGGTAAGCCGTTGGTCCCGGCTGTCATTCGTGGATCTTTGACAGTCGTTCGGGTCGTCAGAAGCTTGAAAGTCTGACAACCAGTCTTACCAAGGGGTATCGTTTTACCCAGTTACTGGGTTGTGGAGGTCAGATAGGCAGTCAAAGTCAACTCAGCCAATCGCAGTCCACTGCTGGACATAGGCCTCTCCAAGGTTGCGCCACAACACCCTGTCCTCCGCCTTCCGCATCCAGTCTGCCCCATGTAAAATACTGGTATTCAGCTGTATCCGGTTAGACTGGAAGCCGACCCCAACATAGTTCGGAAAAGACTAGGCAAATTGATAAGGAATGTACGGACTCTACTGGACAACGACCGTAATTTATACCCATAGGCTCGCTATAACATTGATATACCTTTTTTTTGTGGATGGTAAATCATCAAATGACTTCTCCCGCTCTGGGTGGAGTGGGAGGGCGTGTCAGACTTTTACTGACTAAATCCCACCCGTGATCCTTCAGTTGCCTGTGCCAGGGCCACGGTATGTCTTTCGAACAACCCGCGACCCCGGCGGCATCGGCCCTATCGGACCCCATCGCTGCTGACAGCTCTTTGAGGTGCGCGTGGAACAATAAATTTGCAAAGTGTCTCAAAGTGTGGTTGGGGGAAAAGAACTTCTACTCAGTAAATGACATATTTAATAAGAGATTGAACAATAAATAACACCATCCCTCGGACATTAATAGTATTTTTTTAATATATCTAATAATATAATCAATTTCTCAATTTTAATTTTGCTGAATTATTACTATAATAGTAACAAGTACTTATCTTTAAACCCAAATGTTTGCATGTCGCATTATTATGACTGTGTTATGGATCTGTATTTGAATACAACGCGCCGTCGACCCGGGTCTGCAATGCTATTCTGTACAAATCTCACCGTGAAAACTTAGGTGAAGTGAGCGTGGAGTGAGCTGTCTATGTGATATGTGGATAAAGATGAATTTTACCAAAACCTGAGGCGAACTCTTGAGAGTATCCCAAAATACGATAAAGTTATTTTGTTGGGGGATTTTAATGCCCATGTCGGCTCAGAATCGGAATGGTGTTCTCGGCAAACATGGAGTAGGAAAATGTAGCGATAATGGACTAATGCCCGGTTTCAGAGATCCTCAGATAAACTCTTAAGCCCTTATTTTGTTTGTAACTATAACAAGGCTTAAGAAAATAGGTGGGCCGTTCAGATGTATAAGCTTTTATAACCAACTTTTATAACCTTCCAAGCCACGTTTACCTAACCGAAAAACGCCAAATACGTAAAGAGATACTTATAACTCTGCCGCCAACTATATTGCATTAGCTGTGGTGACCGGATATGTAAACAAAATTCGGTCTTGTAAATATAATAGTAGGGAAAATTAATGTCAAAGGATCGCTGTTATAGAAATCGATAAGGAGGTTTAATATACACACATCAAAAGTGTCTAGGGATCAAGCATTTTTATGCGGATTTCTTGAGATTGAGATGTGGCTTTGTAATAAATTTATGATTTTATAAATTTATATGGATCCTTTTTGGTGCATTTCATAATTTGAATCAGGAACTGTGAATCAAATTCGAGTAAAAGATGAAAATCAGCTGTCAATATTTTCCCTATAAAAACATACAACGCATTGAAGACATTATTAGTGCTACTGTTTCCCTACTACTGATTAAAACCAACGTTATTATGGAGCGGCGACGTCATTTAAGCAGGGAAGAAATGCTCAGAGCCGTGGGAATGATAGAAGCTGGTTCCCGGCAACGTACTGTGGCTTTAGCTCTGAATACAAGTCAGAGTGTTATCAGTCGACTTTGGACACGTTACCGAAGCACTGGTACCGTGGCTGAGCGCCATGGAGGACGGTATCGCTGCACCACACGGAGACAAGACCGATACATTCAAATCTTAACTCGAAGAGCTCCAACTATAACCGCCATGATGTTAGCCGTGAGGCTTCATCACTCTTCAGGGAACTTAATTAGCGACCAAACAGTCAGAAACCGCTTGCATGAAGTGAACCTTCATTCCCGAAGACCGCTACGGGTACCACCTATAGCAATGCACAATCGTAGGATTCGATATCAATGGGCTCTTGAACACAGAAATTGGGCAGAAGAACAATGGCGTTTCGTGTGCTTTTCTGATGAGTCTCGTTTTGGTATGAGACCGGATACAAGACGTATACGACACTGGAGAACCCCTGGACGCCAACAGCGATTAAAATCCTGCCAGGAAGTCCATCCTTATAGTGGTGGAACCATCATGGTATGGGCGGGTATTTGGATCGGCGGAAGAACTGAGTTGATTTGGATCAGAGGCAACCTCAACGCTCAAATTTATGCTGAGACGATTGTATCAGACGTCATCGTTCCTCTACAAGTGCAAATCGGTCCCTTATTTCAGTTAATGCATGATAATGCACGACCGCACACCGCAAGAGTTGTAAGACAGACTCTCGCCGCAGCTAACATCAATGTCCTGCCCTGGCCTGCTCAGTCGCCAGACTTGAACCCGATTGAGCATGCATGGGATATGCTACAGAGAAGAGCTCTGCCGAATATGGAGGGTATCCAGTCGCAAGAAGACCTTTTTTTGTTGTTGCAACGAACATGGGCGGCCATTCCACAGCGTGATTTGGATGAACTCATTTTGAGTATGCCAAACCGATGTTCTTGTGTTGTTAGTGTTCGCGGTAGAAACACGGATTATTAATTGTTTAAGTTACCCAATAAAATTTTAAAGAAAACTGTTATTTCAGTCTTTTTTTCGAACTTTAATGTTAGTGGTTCAAATGTCAAAAATCCCTTTATTAGGAAAATGGCAAATTTCTTTATTAATGCAAAGGTGACTTGGTTTATCGTTACTGTGACAAACGAAAACACTTTATTTGATGAATCCTTAAAGAAAATTTTAATTAATATCAATCAGGAGAAAAGTTATTGCAAAAATATATGTTGATCCCTAGACACTTTTGATGTGTGTACAACGTGTCGTTTTGCATCCTAGTCAAATTTAAGGGTGTGGTCCATCAAACCGAACAACTTTCTCCATGGCACCAACATCGTAATCGCGAAAAAATAATCAGCCGTCCCATACATTTGCGTTGAGTAGGTATTGAAGTTTTCTATGGGACAGTTTAAAATTTTTTCGCGAATGCGATGTTGGTCCCAAGAAGAAAGTTATTCGGTTTGATGTTCTGTACCACACCTAGAAATTTGACGAGGATACAAAAGACACGTTGTATACCGTGCCCTTGCTACATCGCGTCCTTGCGACGCTGCATCGAATGTACAACTCATACTTACTTGCTACGCACCCACGCACCCATGCGTAGCAAAAACCTCACTCTTTTATCTGGAAGTGTACCTTCCCTTGATGCGTCATAGTGCAACCTGTTTGCAACCTGTGTGCGACTATTTTTGTTGATTTTGGTAAAGACGTACAGTCGCGTGTAATGTAATTTGATGCGTGCGCTGATCCATCGGGTGTCGGGTTTTATACGAACACAAAGTGTACTCGCAGTGCTCGATTCACGTTGAGCTCCTGATGTGCTGCCCACACTATTCGTGTTACATTAAACATTACACGCGCAGATAGGAATATAATTAAACACAGTGAAACAGTGGTTAAATCGTAAGAAACGTTTATTTTACATAACAAAATAATAAACGCAGGTACATTCATTATACAAAAAAACAATAACATAATTAAAATTGTAAAATATTGAAACAATATACACATTTTAATAAAAAATATACCTACGAAACATATATTTAAAACAGAGTCATGCACTGTGTGTCTGACGAGTCCTTTAGGAAGCTTTACGCTTTCCATACAACACAAGATAATACTGTACTAATGCAGAATCGAACGCGAGAGGCGCGACCGGCTGCACTCTACCTAACAATACTTCCAAGGTACATTATACTATCGTACTTAGAGCTCACGAAAGGAAATAAAAGAAGTCTGTAATGCTGTCGCCGGGTACCGTGAAGAGGACTATATATAAGGTCCCATTAAAATAGATGGACTAACTTTTAGAAATCATTCAGACCACCAAAATAAGGACAGTGGGAAATAAAATATTTCTTGTAAGTATCTCACGCGTTTCTCTGTCAAAGACGAAGAAATCAGCTTACGGAAGTACATTAAAAATGTTGGTTACCCAATACTTGAACAAATCCATGTGTTTGTTATCTTGTAATTCTGGTACTACTAAATATGCAAGCACACGAGACCACGTCAACGGCTGAGCCCGCCGCGTTTTTTAAATTAATTTATGTCAAAATAAAATCACTTTAATCATTGTTTTTTTTTTGCTTGGATGTCTTTGGTTAGACGTACTGAACGATCTGTATTCAAATTTGTCCATCTATTTTAATGAATCCTTATATGTAGGAGTATATTTTATACTCAGGTACACTACTGTATCATTACAATGTGCGAACCTACGGAGCCTGTTAACAAGCAGACGTCGCTCGTACCACCACTACTTAAATAAAGCGTGACAGGAGAGTCACGCAGACAATTGATTGCGTTGCTTGTGATTGCATGGTGTGGGTGAGAAGCGTAGTATGGGACGCTGCAGGGGGGGGTCTATGCATGCTGCGGCGCGGCGTCTGGCGGCATAAAGGAGCGTACGATGGCGACAAGCGCCGTATACGTGCCGGCCACCAGTCCCACCACGCCCACCACGAACAGCAGCGCGTCCTTCACGAGCCGCACGCGGCCAGGCCCGAACTTGTCCGGGAACGACACGCACATCTCCATGAGCGCCGGGAAGCAGATGCCGAGCGCCGACAGGCACAGCGCGCCGAAAAGCGAGATAAACAGCCCCAGCCGCGGCACCGCCACCGCCAGCACGACTGCAACAGAACGCGTTCATGAATGTACACTTTTGAACGATACATCCATACATACAACGAACATGGTCACATGAGCTGAGCATCCAAACCTCATATCACCCTAGGCAGCAATGTTGCCCTTTTGGAGTTTGCCCAAAAATGCAAATACACAATTACAATTTACACGTTGTGACTGCCAGACAACAGACTTAATAGAAAATCTATTATTTGCGGTAACAGTGTATCTGCAGTGGCAGTCAATGACTTAAGAATTGATTTTAATATAAGACCCCCCCCCCCCCCCACGTTTTTTATGAGGAGTAAAATACAAGCGTTACCTCAAAAGCTTTGTTACGTTTTTCTGCGCAACGTTAAACAATACGAACGCTTTTACACCTTAAAGTTGCTTTTTGTATAACACTGATTCATTGAAAATACCCTGCCTCTATGGTCCTTTGTTTTTGTCCAACAACAGAAAGTCGGAACGGCACAAAAACAGGAGTAAATTCCCGAAATGCGTCGCAGCTGACACACACACTTTTTCTTTTTTGGAATCCGGAACGTAATGGCTTTCTTTGTCCGACCCGGAGATATCCTGTCCAGCATTTGGTCAGAGAGTGAGTTTCGTTTAAGGTAACCTACGCACGGAAACTTTCTCACTTTTGACACTTGCGGGTAGAATTCTGGAATTCCGGAATCTGGGTAGGTATACCTCTGCCTAACCCTTTGGGGATTACAGGCAGTACTATACTTACATGTGAGCAGGCAGAGCGCGACGCGCAGCGCGTACTCGGCGGTGCGCAGGCGCGCGGGCGGGGCGCCGGAGCGCGTGAGGCGCGGCAACAGGTAACCGCGCCACACCACCTCCACGGGCACGTAGCAGTGCAAGCCGTAGCTGATGAAGATGGCCACCGAGAACATCGCGATCACGCTCGTCGCTAGCCTGCCACAACATCACACGTGTCAGATGTTCGCTTGAAATAGGGATGTTACGGAACTTCGCCTTAATCCACCTCCGCAAGTTTTTAATGGAGATTTCTATTAAGCACTTGCGGAGCTATCGAAATTAATAAGTAATAAAATTAGTATTTCTATTAATAAAATAAAAACTGTGTGGCAGGTAATTAATAAAGAAACTGGAAACACAAAACAGCGAGATCAGAATGAAATGTCTTTCAAAATTAATAATGAAACAATCTCAGATAAGTTAAAAGTTGCTGAGACACTAGAAAATTTCTTTACCAACATCACAATAGAGGTTACGAAATCTCTCCCTTAGCTGAATCTCTCCTCAAAGAAAATTTCAGTAAGGACATTTCTAGTTTTGAATTCAAGCCTATTTCTATTGTCACAATTAAAAATACATTCAAAAGTCTTAACATAAAAAACACTGAAGACTTATGGGGAATCTCCGTTAAGGTTCTTGGAGATATCATTGACACAATTGCCCCTGTCCTAACAGGCATATTTAATCAATGTTTAGACAGCGGTACGTTTCCTGATCTAATGAAACATAGCAAAGTAGTACCAATTTTCAAATCGGGTAGTAAGAGTGATCCCTCAAATTATAGACCCTATATCTGTGCTACCAGCATTGAATAAAATATATGAAAAAATCATGCTGGACCAAATGTTGTTACATTTTAATTCAAATGGGATTTTACAGTCACCGGTTTGGTTTCACGAAAGGTAGGTCGACGACTGATGCAGGAGTAAAACTCATCAGTTACATTTTGGAATCCTGGGAGAATTCCCAGGATGCAATTGGCATTTTCTGTGACCTCTCAAAAGCGTTTGACTGCGTCGACCACAATACACTTATCTGTAAATTACACCACTACAGAATTTGTGAACGAGCTGCTGATCTTGTTCTTTCTTATCATCATCAGCAAAAAATAAACGTTAATGGGGCGACGTCCTCGGGGTCTCTAGTTAAGATGGGCGTACCTCAAGGTTCAATTCCTATTTCCTATTTCTAGTTTATATTAATGACCTTCCTTACATGATGGCTAACTTATCGGATATAATTCAATTCGCTGATGACACTTCTCTTATTTTTAAAGTAGATAGAAAATATACGGATGTCTTACATGTCAACGATTGTCTAGCTGTTCTTTCGAAATGGTTCGCAGCTAATAATCTTTTACTTAATGCGAACAAAACTAAATGTCTTAAGTTCTCATTACCAAATGTACCCCAAGTGCATCTAAATTTAAAACTTGATGGCAAGAAACTAGATGCTATTACGGAAACTGTATTTTTAGGAATTACTCTAGATTCGAAATTGCAATGGTGAGCCCACATTAGAGCTCTTTCAGGTAGATTAAGTTCAGCTGCATATGCAATTAGAAAAATAAGGCAGTTCACTGATGTAGCCACAGCTAGGTTAGTATACTTTGCTTATTTCCACAGTATTATGTCTTATGGCGTTCTGCTGTAGGGATCGGCAGCTGACGCAGGTTCAATTTTCATTTTACAAAAGAGGGCAATCCGCGCTATCTATAAAATGGGTCCTCGTCAGTCCCTTAGAGACAAATTCAAAGAGATTGATATACTAACTCTGCCTTCTTTTTACATCTTAGAAAGCATTTTAGGTATATGTTCGCAAAAACTTAGGACTTTTTTAAATAAGAAGCGATTTTCATAACATAAAGACACGTAGTAAACGTGAAATCGTGACGTTCAAATTTAGATTAACTAAAACAAGCAAGTAATTTTATATAAACAGTATCCGCTTTTATAACAAGTTGCTAAAGTCGGTTATAGCACTTAGTGATGGAAAGTTCAAAACCCACATTAAACGTGTCCTTATCAAAAAAACATATTTTATGATTAAAGACTACGTTGAAGACAAGAAAGTTTGGCAATAATTCCTTCTGCACATGTGGCTTCCCTGGTAGGTACCTCATTAACGGCTTAATTATGTACTTACTCGTAAGTATCTATTAACTGCTCCCTAATTACGATGCTTCTTTTTTATATTCTTCCTTGACATAATAAATTATTATTAATCATCTCATTATTTGACATTATAAAACTGCAATTCCAATTTTAACATGATTTTATTCAGATTTATATTTATGAAGATGACATTTAGTCAGTTTTGTTTTGAACACCCTGTGAAAATTTGCGCACTGCTTAAAAACTTATGCTGTATATTCTTTTGGAAACTCATCATGTGTTTTGATCATATTCGTTGTTCTTCTTTCCCATAGACAGAGGCGGATTAAATGTCGAGAGCGCCCTAGGCAAGCACCTTATCGGCGCTCCCCTGGTATGGCGGGCATATAATTATTATAAATTTTAACTTGTAAGTACTTAAACAATAATTAGCTGCACCGCACGGTTTCACCCGTGTGATGATCCATCCCTTGGAAATTCCGGGATAAAATGTGCAAATCTGGGTCTCCAGCTGTCTACATACCATGTTTCATCACAATCGGTTCAGTAGTTTTTGCACGAAGAAAACACACACACTTTCGCAGTTATAATATTAGTAGGGTAAGTACACATGTCCTGGTAATCTAAAAAAAATCCTTTATTTTATTAAACAGTACCTACATTCAAAAAAAAAATTCCAAAAAAAAAACATACTGATAAGTTAATTAAGGTTCTCAGTCTCCTAATGCTCGCGAAAGCGGATGTGGAACGCATGAGGCAGAGGCAACTGTCGCGCCCTCATGCCCCTAGTCGCCGCAGGAGACATCCGCCCTGAGCGGCGGGAATCAGTAGCTGATTCCCGGCCACCGTAGACGCGGGCTTGCGGACGGCGATCAATGGGTAGCTCGCCGTCCGGTAAGGACCAGGCCCGGGTCGACGGCGCGTTGTGTTCGACGCGCGCCTCAAAGAGATGTCAGCAGTGATGGGGTCCGATAGGGCCGATGCCGCCAGGGTCGCGGGTTGTTCGAAACAGATACCGTGGCCCTGGCACAGGCAACTGAAGGAACACGGATGGGTTTAAGTCAGTAAAAGTCTGACACGCCCTCCCGCTCCGCCCAGAGCGGGAGAAGTCATTTGATGATTTCCCATTCGACCAAAAAATTAAATAAATGGTGTGACTCAGTCTGTCTGTCCGTCTGTCACAGCTGGATATCTCCAGAACTAAAATGCTGTCAACTTGAAATTTGGAACAGTTTTAAATGACGTTTGCCTAACTATTATCCAAATAAGAAAGAAATAAAAATATGTAAGTTTTTTTTGCAACAGGGACCGAAAGGGTGTCTTAAAAATTCGAAGTGGGGCTACTAGGGCATGTGGCGTATCATATGATAGAACGCTGTTTGCACATTCTCAATATTTTTTTTCTTTTTTATTAGGCCGCATAGTTTTCGACTTTTGATGAAAAATGTTAAAAAATACCGTGTCCCCCCCCCCCCCCCCCCCCCCTTATCTCCTAAGTTTGCATAGAGAGAAATCTGAAATTATGCTATGCGATAGAAGTTTATTTATAGGTTACAGGAAAAATAAAAGCATGACTATAAATAGCAAATATTTTCAGAAATCATCAACAAAAATAACATATAAATGATGATACGGAACCCTCGGTGCGCGAATCGGACTCGCTATCGACCGGTTTTTTTTAAATTGTGATTATTAAAACAAAAATCTTATTTTTGAAAAATTCGTAACTTTCTTCGGTTGACTAAAAAATTGAAAAAATGCTTAAAACTAATCTTTGCAGTGAGGTGAAAAATTTCAGAGAAAATGAAAGAGGTTAGGTACCTATATACCTACATAAGTGGTTGAAACTTGAAACTCAGTGCTTTAAACAGTAGTTGTTGACTACCATGAATATTTACTGATTCAACCAGTGAATTTCACTGGTTGACTCAGTGATGGTTCACTGGACAACCAGTGAGATCCTCTGAAAAATCAGTGGAGTTCCACTGATTTATTTTAAGAGAGTACATCTACAATTAACTAATCTATTATATTTTCATTTTATGTTGTTTATTTTCTTGGTCTAAAAACTTACGTGCGCGCGCCCCCGTGTAACCTCGCACCTCTAGGCATGTGCCCTAGTTTGCCTTAGGGATAATACGCCACTGCCCATAGAGATTCTATCAAGAAGATCCTTTTCGCCTTTTGCTGTGATTATCACAGTCGTTATTGTTGGTGATAATTAAACAGCTTACTTCCATCTTTGAAAAATTACGTATTTCCCTTTTAATTATTTTACACATTATTGAATCTTGGGTACTACTTGGTATCTAGCCATCATTAACCGACGAAAATAAAAGGAGGAGGTCCCATTGAAAATTGATTAACTTTGCTTGGGTAGTTTTTGAGTTAGCTTCAATAATACGTACTTTTTCCCCACTTTTATATGGATGATGTTCTAGTTGCTTTTGCAGGTAGTGGTATTAGAATTTGTGTGGGGTAGGTACCACAAATAAAAAATGAAAAATAAAAACTTTTTTACAAAAAAATACAACCGACTTCCAAAAACAACACTACAAAGTGAAAAATAACTTTAATTTCGTAAGTCGGTGGCTAAAAACGAAAACACATTCAACCAGACACCGACTTCCTCTCTCACCGAAGCCTCTGGCCAAGGTAAAAGCCAGTCCTTGGGTCACGGGAAGTCTCAACCAGCCGCTTGGAGATTTCGTTGAATAAACCATGAGCACTCGGACCCCACGGCCCAAGGGTTTCAACCCCAAACGGCTCGAAAATATAATTACCAATAAGGTACTTTAGCCGCTTGAGGTTTTCCGCAGCCGCAGCAGCAGTGCCAGCACAGCACGCCGAGCCAGGAAGATGGGATGGCGCGAGAGTATCGACGCACGTTGCGTCCCACACTAAAGGAGTGCGGGTCGCTTAGCGCGGCACGCGAACGTCAATGACATCATCCGACGAGCCCTTGTCACCGTCGGCGTTCCAGCTGTATTAGAACGTAATGGCTTGGCACGCGACGATGGCAAGAGACCAGGCGGCATGTCTTTATTTCCATGGAAGGTGGGTAGGCCTTTGTGTAGGACGCAACGTGCGTCAATACTCTCGCGCCATCCCATCTTCCTGGCTCGGCGTGCTGTGCTGGCACTACTGCTGCGGCTGCGGAAAACATCAAGCGGCGAAAGTATAATATCCTTATCGATAATTATGTTTTCGAGTCGTTTGGGGTTGAAACCCTTGGGCCGTGGGGTCCGAGTGCTCATGGTTTATTCAACGAAATCTCCAAAATACTTTAATTTTGATTTATAATATTTTTCCCTACAATAAAATTAAAAAAAAATATATATGACACGTCGAAAAATTCGGTAACAATCATGTAACCTTTTATCTTTTGTATAATTTTTTTTCTTTTCCATATTTGTGTTTTGATAATTTAAAAAAGTTAAACGTATTTTAAAGTGGCATAATACATTTTTTTATTTATTCTGTTACAATATCTATTCAACTGATTGATACGCGAGGTGCGAGGCACCCACCGAGTGCCTTGGAAGTTTATTTAGAGCACTCTGATATGAATTAATGTGTTTTAAAGTAGGTCCACAGGAAACACTGGAATGAAGTATCGTATTGTACATTACTCCTAATGAATAGTGTTCACCTCAATATAACCTGCGTGTGTGAGTCAGTTGGGTTTCTGGGAGTTGTTATTACAACAACCAATGCGCCGCACGCAGGCCCCAAGGCGGGGTTTTTGCGCCCGCGCACCGGCAATCGCCCAGTTGGGTTGCCTAGTCCGTTAATCTAATTCCTGATATCAAGTGGTTACGAATTACGATATCCTCGTTTTGATCTGGCCTCATTTCTCTTTCCTATCTGACGCACTGGTGCGCGGAGTACCAGTTATCCTTTTTCTCACAAAATTAAGTATTCGTGACCAACTGATAAAACTAAATATTATCGTGGCTGCTGCTCCCGATGTTTCTACCATTAGATATTTTAAAAGTGATATTCATTTGTTATTGCATAAGATTTTCTTTAAAAATTTACCAGTAAAGCCTCGTCTGCACGAGAAGGGTTCTCCAAACTCTCATAGTGTAGGTAAAAGAGGCTTAAAACTCTCGCTTATTAATCCGTTTTTCTCCAAATGTTGACATTTCTTTTATCACTAATATCCGTTTACGAAGTAAATATTTGTTTCCATGAAAAAGCATTTCCGTGATATTGTTATGTTAAAGAAGCAGTGTATACTGACGGTCCCTCCGGCAGGTCGAGCGTGACGGAGTCGCTGCACTCGGACACGCAGAACACGTAGCCGAGCGCGCCCACTGCCACGTACAGCAGCACGATGATCAGCATACCCACGTTCAGCACGCCGATTGGCGCCACGAACGCCTTCGGGGTCGCCATGTTGTTCTCCAGCGCGATCACCTGCCACACGCACACTACAACTACGCGCCCATACAACATCCTATCCATTGACCAATTAATACATCCAGCTCTTTTTAAAATGAACTGTTCTGAAATGAACTGAATTAAACAATAAAACTAGGCAAATAAGTATGTGTATCATTACAATTTGTGTTATAAGTTGAATGGCTTAAAAGGCATAAAAAAGTGTATTCCAGCAGTGTCACACTCGCAACGCAATGTCAAATGACGATGGAATGAAAATGAAATGATGTTGTTGATTCTATAAAAGTATCAATAATAAATAGACAGATCGCTTGGCGGCCAATTCCCAATAGAATAAAATATAAGATGGCAAAGCGTGACAATCAACTCACCACTCCTACCGCCGTCAGTGCGAACAAGATGGTGCCGAAGAACAGCGGGAAGGTGGCGGGCGAGCCCCACAGGTCCAGCGCCGCCGAGGACTTCTTATTAGTGAGCAGGTAGTACACCACTATGCCCAGCCCCACGAACGTCAGCACGTTGGCGGCCGCGGAGAACGGCGCCAGCAGCTTCAGGCTTGGGATCAGGTTGAATGCGATCAGCGGTACCAGGATGATCAGCATATGGCACTCCACCGCCATCTCGTAGTACGGGTCCACCATCTGTAAACAATCACTGCTTACAGAGGTGAAAGGTGGAATTCCTTCACCATTAAACGCTATTAAAAGGCGCGCGGTTGCGTCATGGAGCTTGCTCGCCGGAATTGCTCGTTTATTAATATTGACGTAAGGAAGTGGGCACGACGCCGCTCCACTTAACTCAATTGTATCGGCAGCGATCCCACGAGCCGAGCTCAGCTGCGTTCATGTGTAGCGCTCAAACATGACGTCTTACTAACAGTATACAGTTTATACTGCTAGTGCAAGACGTCAAATACATGATCTAGACGTGCGGCAGTGTGTCAGACCAAGTTACACTGGAACTCTATCAATCCTACAAAGTTGCATTTTTGCGTGCCTGTTATGATGGGGACCATAATATAACAGGCATGCAACATTACAACTTTTCACTTTTTTCACCTTATCATACATTTCATAAATGTAACCTTATCAGTTGTTGATACAGGACACAGGGTGTCAGACACAACGACGCGCAATCTGTTACCATGAATTCAGTACCATGATTCTAGGCCCACCAACGTTGAAATTTTTCGACGGTATTTTTTTTTAACAGCTGTTTTTTTATCATGTTGACCGTGTAAGTATTGCATTTTTGTAAGAAACAGCAGCTATTTTAGAGTTCCCTAAGGGTGCCAAACGAAACCCATATACAAGTCTCTGCTGTCTGTCCGTCCGTCTGTCTGTCAGCGGGCAGTATCTCATCATGAACCAAAATAGCAAGACAGTTGAAATTTTCATAGCTTGTGCATTTCTATTTCCGCTATAACAAGAAAGAATAAAATAAAGTTAAAAATTGAAGGGTCCCTACTTACTTTAAATAAATAAAAATTCATAAATTTTTGATTTTGAAACATTTTTTTCTTACCCTGACATGAACTGTCACTGTCTAGAACTCATAGAGTAGCAGTACAAATATAATTTAAATTTTGTTTATCTTCAAAAATTAAGAAATAGGGGGCCGCAAAAATTTTCACTTTTAAATATTTTTCGTTAAGTATTTTATAAAAATAATAATAAAGTGAAAAATTAAAGTGGATCCTCATACAAGAAACCTGTTTTTTTTAACATGTAGTTTTATTCAATATTTTACGGTGTTAAGGAACCTTTCATGTGCGAGTCCGACTCGCACTTGGTTGCTTTTTTTTTAATAACCGACGAAAAATTTCAACGCTCGTGTGTCTACAACTTCGAATTAACGCACACCACCAAACACCCCAATTAGAATACTATGATAACCCCTCACACGAGTTCGGTGTGAAGTAATTTTACCTAATATTGTACGTAGTATGAGTTCTATACCAATTATAATACTTACACTGAATTTTTATAGGAACAAAGTTCTGACTGGTAGAAAGTGTAACGCACGTTCATTTAGTGACTTTTAAGTTTGTTATTATGCTTTCAAATAACTAGAATGCGTATACATCAATCCTAGATAATAATATGTGGTGTCCACGGATCCCTGTTGAGTCGGTTTGCATCGTATCTTATAAATCACTCTCAGTTCATTGCTGTCAATGGCTATGTCTCTTACAAATTTCACGTACGGTGTGGACTCCCACAAGGCTCCCATCTTGGTCCAGTATTGTTTTTTCTATTTGTGAATGACATCACAAGACAAGCCAGATAACATAACGTGACCAATATTTTGTTCCCTTAGTTAAGTTTGCCTTTTTTCGAGCGGAATAATAACTGATGTTCCCTAAAAACAGTGAGTAATATTTTTACTCCTAGGATACCAACCTTCTTTATGTTATCAGCGATGAAGACTATGTAGACGCAACATATCCCGAGCTGGTAGACCACCAGGAAGACGTCGACCGTGGTAGCGAACGAGCCGGCGAACCGGCGCAATGGCGGGGGGCCCCCCTCGAGTGCCGCGGCCATGGACTGTGGGTAGGTGAGTAGCGGCACGCGTAGGCGCCGGCAGGCCGCGTACTGGGAGCGAACCTGCACAGGAAACACCGCATGGCCACACATATGAGACGAAAACATGACTTAGAGCTGTCTCCATGGACGTAACTGCCCATGCGCTCACAATCACTGGAAACAGTGAACCAGTGAATGATGTGGCACAAGGCCCACAGTGCTTGAAGAAATTCAAGCACTATGGGCCTTGTGCCACATCATGCAATAATAGTAGATTAATCATTATGGGATAAAGTAGTTAAGACTAGAATCCTGTGTGCAGCGAGGGAAGCTCGCCCAAGACGAAGACAGTTTTATCACCGAGAACAATGCTCTACTTTTTACACCTGGGAGGCAATTTATTTATTTATTTAATATTTCAAGCACACAAATGTACAGAGGCGGACTTAATGCCATAGGAATGCAATGCAATTCGATTTTAGATTTTTTTTTTACAAGTTGAGGTTCCAAATTAAAAAACAAAAGTCACATTATTGACCAGCGGGTTATAATGAAATTCAATACAATATTATTACTCGGCTAGACCCACTAGTTGGGATTAAGTACACGTAATATTATTTGAATTTTTTTTTGTAAATTGATAAATAATTTTAAAAACTTCTAGTGCTGACAGTACTTTTAATTTGCTAACAATCGGGGGCAATTTGGGGTATCTAATATTCAAGGGGGCGAGTTGATACACCTAGGCAATTAGGGGCAAGATCCAAGGGGCGAGCGGAGCTCACACCCCCCTTTTCACGTTAGACATTTAATTTTGTTAAAGCTAGCTAAAGCACGTCACCTCATATCTGACAATGTTGTCAGATACAAGGACACGCACATTATCCAGCTGTAATAATGAACCATTGAGGTTCAATCTTAGGTTATAGAATGAAGGGTTCAATGTAAACTAGAGCAGCCACAGAACAACATTTTTTCGCAACATGTTGTCATCCGGGACAGCAAACGATCATACATTGTGGTTATCACATTTGTTAGCACTTGACAGCCGCGGTAAACATCTTTAGTTTGGGAGAGCAAAATGTTGCGCAAAAGTTTTGTTCATTGTTCTTGTTTTTATTCATTTTGACAAATAATTTTAAAGTTTATTAGGTAGTAAGGATGGTGGCATGCGACTCACGAGCACGTGGAGGCAGTGCGTTACTAGCGCCCCGACGATGATGGTTGCCAGCACCCCGGTGACGAGGCCGGCGCGTGCGAATGCCTGCGGCATCGCCAAAATGCCGGTACCCAGGCTGCATTTGAGCAGGTGCACCAACGTTTCCCAGTTGCTGTAACATTCAGTACAATGGCATGGGCTCCACTCACGGCTACCGGCGACTACTTCTCGGTCCCCATAACAATGATAAAAATCGAATTGAAAACTCCTTGGTCGACTTTAATAGAAAAAAGTTATTTTATAGCATTATCTTGTTAAGAAATCTGTATCGTATTATAACTTTTTAATTTTATTTCAGTTGCACGCACGGCTACAGATCAAGCTATAATTTTCCAGTATAAGCTGATCTCGCATTGTATAGGATTTCCTAACAATGAGAGGTCAGTGTAAACTGGAATTATATAGCTTGATGTGTAGCCGTGTGTACAGTCAACAAAAGAGATATCTGGGCAGGGTGTACCAACATATTTGTGTGTGAATTGCTTCATGTTCAATTTCGTGAAAAAATACAATTTTGTGTTGGTGAATTACAATGTCATATTACAAAAACAAAGCAATATATATAAAATTGAACATGAAGCAACTCACATACAACTGTGTTGGTGTGCCCTGCCTAGATATATCTTTTGTTCTTTTGTTTGTTGTGCATTACGCACAAAGTCGGTCATTAGGATATTACTTTTGAATTCATAATCAGAACTTTACGATATGCGTGTAGTTAATTAACTTTTTGTTTCTAATATATAAAGTACACTTCGGATCGACCAGAGAGTTTTCAATTTGATTTATATCATTGTATGGGGACTGTGCTAGGGCTCATGCGCGGTTGTCCGATGATAGCTCCGTAACCATAGTAACGTAAACCACGTCACGATGGTTTTCTCTCCCTTTTCCGTATCTCTGTCTGTGATGGTTTCAGAGCCATTATTATTTGTTTACTTTTTGCTAACTTTGGTTTTTTATTTATAAATAGGTAACCTACCTATTGCATAAGTGTAGACAAGTAGTATATGAAACTGCATATAACTAGATATTAACAGTATCATAACACCATTATAAAATGCCAAATACACGCAGACGAGCTCGTATATAAGTAATTAAGATTTGTAGTTAGGGACGCAATCAAACTTTTTAATTACTGAACTGATTTAATGTCCTGCCATTCCTGTTGAAACTGTATTTTGAAGACATTGTAAAATACAATATTATTTTTAAAAGATTAACCGTGGTGTGTCTTGCTAATTCTCTTTAGGAAACAATGTTTCTCTTTAGGAAACAGTCTTTCTCTTTAGGAAACAATCTTTCTCTTTAGGAAACAATCTTTCTCTTTAGGAAACAATGTTTCTCTTTAGGAAACAATCTTTCTCTTTAGGAAACAATCTTTCTCTTTAGGAAACAATCTTTCTCTTTAGGAACCGTGTACCTAGCTTCTGACGTTTCGTAAGTGCCCATGTAGGTTTAGTGAAATAAAATATTTTGATTTTGATAATGCAACTAAGGTGGCATAGGCAAAACGTAAGTACTTTGAATCAGTTATTACTGCTAAGGTCATGATTTACAGGGTAAACCTTAGTGCTGATGTTGATCACTTACTTCGTAGGCTTGGGCAGCTGGCGATGTAAGTGCGGGTCGTAGGAGTCGGAGGAGCAGTCCCTGCAGACAAATACATAATATATAGAGTGACTGGTCACTGATACTTAAACATATGATTGTACTCATGATAACAAACAACTTTTACTATGGGACAGCTACAGCTGGTCCCTACATTTATGTTGGCAAAACTCGTCAAAATGTAGGGAACAGCTGATTTCTTTTTCGCGATTTCAGGTTTGGTCCCATAGTAAAAGTTGTTCGTAATGATGAAAACAATGACCCCTTAAAAAATTACCACTGTTTACACTTACACCCTGTATACAGGGTGAATATTTCAAGTGGGCGAGGATGGCCAAATTCGAAATTAGGAGAAATAGTTGTAATACTGAATGCAGTACAATCCTTGACACGTCGAATCCAGCTATGTATTTATTGAAAACAATGGTCATCATTTTGAACATTTTAATCAGTTAATATTTAATAGTTAAGTAACATATGAAAAATAAAAAAGTATTTTGTTAAAAATGAGCTCTTTCCTTTACTTCCCAGAATTCGATCCTTATTAGCGACACTATCGAATAATGTATTAATAAAGCGTGTTTTTTTTTTCAAAATCAATGTGTTCGATTCCTGGCTAGACATATTGATTTTTAAAAAACCCAATGATGCCGTTTTAGTTTTCATCAAAATCGAGCCCGAGACTCCTTTGAGTACTTTTCGCTATCCCTCATAGTTTCGCACTTGCCCATCCACGCCCACTTGAAATAATAATATATTCATCCTGTTTAGGCGGTTTCGTTCATTGTGTCATAGAGAATACATATAGGTAGCGGTTATCGTGATTAGTTTAAGGAATTGACGTGGTTTTCGAAGTAAGGAATCGTTAAGAGTTCATGGTGAATTAGGGCCCTGAATAGCATCACAATAGATCGACTGATATAATACTCACCTGTTTAGGCGGTTTCGTTAATTGTGTCACAGAGAATACGTCATTAGCAGTTATCGTGATTAGCTCAAGGAATTGACGTGGTTTCGAAGTAAGGAATTGTTAAGAGGTCATAGTGAATTAAGGCCCTGATTAGCATCACAATAGATCGACTGATATACTCACTTCAAGGACTCCCCCGCGCCCTCGCCCACGGGCTGTAGATGCACCGTCTCCGACTTGTTGCTGTCTTCCATCATCATGGCGTCTGACAACACACAAATTGCTTCATGTTTTAATTGTTCATTTATTAACTATCTTCTACTCGCGACTTCGTCTAGTTGGTGTGGGAAAGCAGCGCAAATACTTTGAACACTAATTTAAGCTCGCGATTCGCGACACCGTCCGCGTGCTTGTGGAGCAACTCATAATATTAACTGAAGCTATTCCAACAATATACTTCCGCACTGCGCCGGCGCACCAAATTGCTAACAGAGCATATAGATGGACAAAATTAGATGGACTACCCAAGTAACATCACAACTTTGCAAATAAATTGGAACATTCAACTAAGTGCTTACAACCCCGGTCGGCGTGCTTACGCGTTATTTCGTATCTCCGCATGCTTTATCAACTCAGTTTTAGATTCACTCACTGAATTTTGATATAAATTGGTTGTTTTATTGAGTTATTCCCAAGGTGGATTATTTATTATTTTATTAAAAATCTCTTTCAGAACTCCCCTAAAATTAATTTTAATGAATGGTAGATACGGTCAGCAACATAAGTCTATTAACACTGCTACTTTTTTACACATCATGTAAATTAGTACAAAATGATTTGAATATCTCCTTTTTCCTAAAATACTTAAGAGTCTAGTAGATCTTTAAGTTTTACTTTTGTTCCGATTTTAATTAAATATCTTGCTCAATAATAAAGATTTAAAAAACTGAAGTAGTAATCGACTTTTGTTGCTGACTGTACTGTAGAGGTTTGATGCTTTGGTTAAACCTTGACAATTTTATATGGGCTGATAATCAATTATTCATACATGGGATCATTCTAAAAGAAAAACGAAGCTCGTTTTTCTTTGTAGGGCGACAATCTGGCAGAGCTCTGCTTAGGAAGTGAATTACTTGTATCTTGTAACAGAGTTCTTATTATAATATATACGGCATAAGCCCTTCGTCTCCCGGCCTAGCTCTTATTATTTTGTTACCCTCCTGAAAAGCTGGAACTTTACAGTACCTACGTGATTCAAATTCTTAAATACCAATGATACATCACAACATACACATTCAAATAAAGGCAACAATAGTTTACACAATGATTTCAAGCATAATCAAATAATCTGTACTAATATTATAAAGAGGAAGTAAGTTTGTATGTAGGAGGTAATCTCTGGAACTAATGATCCAATTCTAAAAAAAATTAACACGTAGTAGAAAGCTACATTATTCCTGAGTGCTATGCTATAAATTATATTTTATCATGCATATCAGCCGAGCTATCACAATTTTTGTCTAGCAAGTCGGAAAGAAATACCTCTTAAAACAGAATTATTTGCAAGCGCTGCCTAAACGGTTGTTTAAAATTGAAACCAATGTATGGCAACCTGCATCCAGCACCCTAATTGCGTAACACATTATCAATCGGGGTTGGTTTCATTTTGACAGTTCAACAACATTTATTGCTTTATTTACGTTGTTGAGCAGACAAATTTTTCGAACATATGAAGCAATGGATTAGCAATTTGTTTCAAAATGAAACCAGCTCCGATCGATAATGTGTTACGCAATTAGGGTGCTAGTCCATCCTAAATAATTCTACAAAAAAGTCCGCGACGGCATATTTCTATCTTTTATGTTTTATCTTTTATACTTCTTTTATTGTTTTAAAACATTTTTTTTTTCGACATAGTTACGTTTGTATGATTATTTAAACAACAAAATATTAATCCATATCAAAATTTTAAATTATTTTATAATCACAAGGACATGGAGATAACATTTGGCCTTAATAGTATGTCAATTGGTCATATAGTTTCGGAGATAATATAAAATTACTAAAACGCAAAATAACTTTCATTCATAGTAAAAAAACATTATTAAAATATTATTTTCGCTGTCATTTTTGTATGAACTTGGGAAGCTTGTAAATAATGAATATTGTACTGTGGTAAGAGGTTTTATTTATGTTTCACGTTAAGAATTAACACACCATGTAATTAATACTTATTATCATAACTTCAGTCGTATCTAAAGCTCCGTCACGCGCCAATGTGTCGGTCGACCATTACCTAATAACATAACATCAAGTGCGGCTCAGATAACTAACATAACTTAACTTTATCCTGTTTCCATTAATAAACTATTGAACATAACAGTGATTTGGTGTGAACTAACTACCTACAATAACTACCAGGGTATCCGTTAACGACGAGAAAACCCCAACAGATGGCATTGTGCAAATACGTAATTTTTCTGAATTGCGATATTTTCCGCGGATTGATGACCCTCTTGATTAATAATTTAATATTGTCGGTGGAATAAAGCGGAAGTGTTTGTTTTTTTGATAGTTTCTTTGAACGCGCTAATCTCTGGAACTACCCCAGTCGGATTTGAAAAAATCTTTTTGCATTTTATTGCCCAATTCTTGTCCTCAAGAATTAGGGCGATTAGCCTATTTAACATCACGCCCTTAGGAGCTGAGCAAAAAGAAAAAAAAAACGTCAGAAGGAACGCTAACGAAGAATAGCGCGAGCAGGCGATGTGTTCGATGCGACGTTGGCAAGAAATTTCACGCGGACGAAGTCACGGGCAGAAGCTAGTCTATCTACATATTATAGATAAAAATTAATGGCTAAATGTGTTGCTAAGCGCAAACCTCGGGAACGGCTGGACCAATTCGGCAATTTTTTTTTTTTTTCAAATATTCCACAGAAGTCTGTAGAAGGTTCTTAGTAGAGAAAAATTGGATAATTTGCCGGGAAATTTGAAAAAATCGGGAAATCAGAAAGTTCATTTTCTATGGGAATTTTGTTTTGTTTCCTAGTTTCGCCATGTATCGCAGAGAATTCATTTTTCCTATGTTTTATTTGACACTGCACATTGCAGTGATTCCGTCCAGGAAGCTATTTTAGGGTACTATTATAATTGCCTAACAGCCGTGTGATTCTGTAAGACCTCATTCGTAAAAAGTTCGAATCTGAATCCACTGTAAGTTTCTTGATTGACATTCTAAAAACTCGTTTGATAATTCGAATTTACACTAGCGCTACCCTTGCGAGCGTGTCAGCGAGTTCAACTAAATTGACCGTAAGATTTTGACAAGATAAAGTATGAGATGACGTAAGAAGTGGCATTCAGTCAGGTAATTTCCCCGTCACTTCGACGCTGACTTCGCATTCGAACCCGATTCAAAGTGTCAAACAAAATGCAACTATTTTACGAGTGAGAGTGAATAGCGATGTGAGATGCGAGTTGTTGTTCGAATTTTACAGAATCGACGTACAGCCAGTCTATTCTGTAAAAATCTCACCGTGAAAACTTAGGCGAAGTGATCTTAAAGTGAGCTGTCAATAGTGTCAACCCCTAGCATCAGGTGGAATGATGGCTCACTTCACGCTCACTTCACCTGAGTTATCACGGTGAGATGTTTACAGAATTGCACTACTGGACCGTTGGTTGTTGTTGTCACGTTTTGACAATTATCTGGTTCCTTGGTTGGGGAAGACACCAAAACAATATTGAACCTCCAGCAGGATTTTTGGACAGCATAATTATTAACCGTTTGTCTGTCAACCGACTTCTAGGAGGTCGATCGACGTCGATTTAAAAACTACGTCTTTTTCTCTTTAGTCTAAAGCAACTGGATAATATCTAAGTGTCAAAAGAAAAGAAGTATGGTCAGCAACAGAAGTCGGTTAACACTGCTACTTTTTGACATCGTCTAAATTAACACAAAATGATTCGATAAACTGTTTTTCTTTTCGTTTAACTGTTAAGAGTTAATGTTTTTAAAATTTTAAATACTACTGTTCCGATTCGAATTAAATATTTCGCCTAGTAATTAAGATTAAAAAACTGCAAGTGTTAATCGACTTTTGTTGCTGACTGTACAAAAAAAAAAAAAAAAGTTTGGGTACCGTTTTCTCGAACCTATGTTTATGCGACTTACTGCGTTTATTAATTGCGCGGCTTCTGTAGAACACCACTAATAATACGCCTTTTATTCGTACTCTCAACATGACCAAACCATATTAGCATACTCTTTTCAATTTTTGTCACTACATCTTCTTTACAACCGCAACATTGTCTCGTGACATTAATCCTCAATCATAATTCATAGTCACACTACACATGTTTCGCAAGGAACGCATTTTCCCAGCTTCTATTTTACTTTCATGCTTCTTCTGCCACAGCCAATATTCACTTCCAAAGATAATCGTAGGTACCGGGCACGGACTAGAAAAAAAAGAAGGACTCCGCGCCACGCGTATCGAAAGTGAAGCACCGTACTGATCTATGTGTGCGTGATTTGACAAAGATACCCCGTCGTGTCACGTAATGGCGGCCGTTCGGCATACTATGAAGTAAATGTGTGCGTGAGGCGTGTTTGTACAATCGGTCCCGGCATACTTACTGTGTTTCACTTTTGATATGCGTGGCGCGGAGTCCTTTTTTAGGGTTCCGTACCTCAAAAGGAAAAAAACGGAACCCTTATAGGATCACTTCGTTGTCCGTCAGTCTGTCAAGAACCTGTTTCTCAGAAACGCGTAGAGGTATCAAGTTGAAATTAATATCAAATGCGTAAGTCTATTGTCTCTTGGAGTCCTAAAAAACTCAAGCTTCTAAGTCAACGCAATAAAACCATACGGCCATATATGCGACATATTTTGATACTCGCAAATAAATGAAAACCTATAAGGTCTTATTACAAAACGAGGTTTTTCTTCTGTCATGGTTTAAACTATCGAGCCAGTTTTTGTAATAATAACCTAGCTGTGATAGAAATACAGTTCTTTATTCAAAACTGACAACTTAGTCCGGTACTAAGTTGTCAGTTTTGTAAAACTGACCACTTAATGTGTTGGAATAAAGTTCGAAATTCAAAAAAGCGTCCATGGTTGAAACCTCGGTTTGAAGATGAGCCTTGTTTTGTAATAAGGCGGATAGGGTACTTCCCGTTGTCCTAGAAACATGAAATTTGGCGAGGAGCAAGGTCTCACCAAACAAATAAAGGAAAAAGTCGGAAAATTGTTAATTTGTAATTCTATCAAATAAAAAAACATCAAGTGTGTCAGTCTGTCAAGCCTCTTTTTCTCAAGGGCGCGTGGACATATCAAGTTGAAGTTAATATCGAATACGTAAGTCTATGATTCCTTAGAGTTCTAAAAAAATCAAGCTTCTAAGTTAACGCAATAAAAAAAAAACCACCATTTTGCGACACATTTTGATACTCACAACTATCAAAGTTAATCCAAAACCTATATGGTACTTTCCGTTGACCTAGAATAATGAAACTTGGCAAGAAGCAAGGTCTTACAGCACAAGTAAAGGGAAAAGTCTGAAAAACGTTAATTTGTAATTTTATCACATAAAAAAATTCAAGACTGTCAGTCTCTCAAGACCCTTTTTCTCAAGGACGCGTGGAGATATGAAGTTGAAATTAATATCAAATACAATACAATTATGAAAATACAATTTATGTCTATGATCCCTTAGATTTCTAAAAAAATCAAGCATCTAAGTCAACGCAATAAAAAATACGGCCATTTTGCGACACATTTTGATACTTGTAACTGTCGCAAGTAAATCAAAACCTATAGGGTAATTCCCGTTGACCTAGAATAATGAAATTTGGCAAGAAGCAAGGTCTCCCAGCACAAGTAAAGGAAAAAGTCCGAAAATTGTTAATTTGTAGTTTTATGACATAAACAAATTTTTTTTTCGGATCCACTGTTAAGTTTGTTTTTGGGATAAATTCTTTTCAAGTACGGAACCCTTCATTGTGCGTGTTCCGACACGCACTTGGCCGGTTTTTTTCTAGTCCGTGGTACCAGGACATCATTGTGAACAGTCAGTCTAGCCTTTTTATCAACTGGTTGGTCACAATAGGACGTAGGTATAGCAATCCTACTAGAGCAGTGGTGTCCCAGTGGTAACGGCCGCGACTTACGAGTTGCAGGTCGTAGGTTCGAACCCAGACAGGCACTTTACTTTGTGTAAAATTGTTTAATCACTACTGCTCTCAAAACGGTGAAAAAAAACATCGTGGGGAAACCGCTTGTCCTAGAATCAACAATTCGAAGACATGTGACATAATTATACCACACTGGGCCCGCGTGGTGGATTACGGCCCACTCCCTCTCACCGAATGGAAGCCTGTCTCCCAGCAGTGGGAACATTATAAGCTAATTATGCTAAGCTATATCACTATTCACTTTATTTCCTGCAATCACTCTCCTTTCCACATCTTCACCAATCTTTGCTTCTATTGTAAACGGTCTCCCCGAATATACTAATTAATTCCCTTTGCTCCACACTCTTGTCATTTATTTTCACATCCATAAAACACAATTGAATAAAAACGGATTCTTCTACCCATAACGGTTCTATTTGCCCACCCCAAAGAGGGGCTCGCATTCCTTTGTAAATATCTGGGTTATAAACATCTCCGAGTTGACCGCACTGTATTATGAAAACCTTAACCGTCTATAAAGCAAATGTGATTAGTTAAAGTACATACAGAATTAGCGTAGAACGGATGTGGCGCAGCGGGGTTACACAAGTAACACGACACTTATAGCGGGCAGGCGGGCAGCGCGCGCGCAGCCGGCCGCGGACTGGGGGAAATGGCGGAACGGCAGCGGCGGCGGGCGGGCGCGGGCGTGCGCTTCCATTACCGTACTCTACTTCTGCATGTATCGACGACCGACAATAAAACAATCATAGCATCAATTGTCCACTTAACAATCAATGTGTTCCATTTACACGTCGCAGTTACCCATCAGTAAGTTGGCCACTGTTTCGCGACAGGCATACTTCTTAATAAGGCCCACTTGTACCATACATGAATAACTACGCTTACCGTTTTTTTTTTGTGGATGGGTAATAATCAATGACTTCTCCCGCTCTGGGCGGAGCAGAAAGGCGTGTCAGACTTTTACTTACTAAAACCCACCCTTCAGTTGCCTGTGCTAGGGCCACGGTATCTCTTTAGGACAACCCGCGACCCTGGCAGGCATTGGCCCTATCAGACCCCATCACTGCTGATATCTCTTTGAGGCGCGTGTGGAACACAACGCGCCATCGACCAGGGAGCCAGACCGGACGGCGAGCTACCCATTGCTAGCCGTCCGCAAGCCCGTGCCTACGGTGGCCGGGAATCGGCTATCGATTCCCGCCGCCTAGGGCGTCTCCTGCGGCGACTAGGGGCGTGAGGGCGCAAAGGTTGCCTCTTTCTCACGCGTTCCGCCTCCTCCTTCGCGAGCATTACTGCTTGGCACAAGGAGGTAACGGCCTCCCATGTGCTCTCACTCCGTACCATGGCCTGGACCAGGTCCGCACGCGAGAGATAGCCGCCATTTTTTTTTTTTACGTATAGCGCTAAGCGAATTTAAAAATTCGTTTTGTTTCAGTCAATCGTTTGAAGATGACAGAGACAGAATGCTATTTTTGTTGTAGGCATGGCAACGATGTTCATACTTATAGTAAATGTTTAAAACCTGCCTCTTATTTGAACATTATTGGTGACTAGGAAAATTGGAAAATAAATAACACACGCATTTAGGCGTGCAGGGAGGCGTCACTGAAGCCATGTAGTTCTTTAGCTTGTCTTCCGTCACATTTGAGCCATTTTGGTACAGTCAGCGTCAATAATATCAGGACGAACAGACTGTTCAAAATGATCTAAACAACTATGAAAATGAAATAATAGGTCTTCACCTATGAAATTGCCGTTTTGTATGAAAAAATATAAACTAATTTTTTTCATGCATTTTTTATTTGTATTAATCGAAGTAATCACCCATGCAATCAATGCATCTTTGCCAACGCAGTGGCAGTTTATTGATGCCCTTCTTAAAGAAATCAGCTGGACGGGAGGCAACAAATTCTTCAAAGGCATTTTGTACTGCCTCTCGGGTATTGAATTTTTTTCCCGCCAAGAAGTTATCCAAATTCTGGAAAAAGTAGTAGTCTGTAGGCGCAAGGTCTGGTGAGTACGGCGGATGACGAAGAGCTTCCAACCCCAGTTCTTGCAACTTGGAGACCGTCTGCTGTGCAATATGAGGTCGCGCGTTGTCGTGCAGGAGCAGCGGAGACGAGCGATTGACCAATGCTGGTTGGAGATGTGCCAGCTTCTCCATCATTGTGTTGAGTTCTTCACAGTACACATCTGAAGTAATGCTCACCCCGTTTGTTAAGAAGCTGTGATGAATCACACCGGCGCTAGACCACCAAACAGTGACCATCACTTTTCTAGGGGTAAGTTTTCGTTTAGGGCATTGTTTAGGTGCTGAACCAGGATCCAACCAACTTGCTGAGCGCTTGCGGTTATCAAACCGAATCCATTTTTCATCGCAGGTAACAATGCGGTTCAAAATTCCTTCATTTGTGTGTCTGTTGAGCAGTGCAAGGCACGTCTCGACGCGTACTTCGCGCTGGCGATCATTGAGTTCGTGGGGCACCCATTTGTCAAGCTTTTTTACCTTGCCAATTTGACGCAAATGGACCAATATTGTTTTGACGCTAACGTCGAAAGCTGCTGCTACTTCAGCCGTAGATTGTGTATCATCAGCTTCCACAATCGCCTTTAATTCGTCATTGTCGACCAAAGTCTTCGGACGACCGCGAGGTTCATTTTTCAGGTCGAAATTTCCAGAACAAAAGCGAGCAAACCAATAACAAGTGGTGCGTTGGTTTGTAGTGTTAGCTCCGTAAACGTCGTTGATGTTGCGTGCCGCTTGTGCCGCGTTGCTGCCACGACGGTACTCATATTCCATAATTTTATTACTCGAATTTTTAACGTATCCATGATGACGAAAAAGATTGAAATGCGATGAAAATGTAACACTAATCAATAAACAAATGACTACTTTTGGAAAAATAAATCCATGTTTTTAAAATGAAATTAATTTGAAATTAGAATTTTTAGCCAAACAAAAATTATTTTGATTTGAAATGGCCAGTACTGCAGAACGGCAATTTCATAGGTAAAGACCTAATATTAACTCAATGACACAAGGAATGTTTCAGAATGAAGAAAACTCTCATTCTGACAAGAACTTTACCCAATTGAGATAAAGTTTAATATTCATAGTTGGTGAGATCGTTTTGAACAGTCTGTTCGTCCCGATATTCTTGACGCTGACAGTACTTCACACAAGTTTATCGCCACTATGTCCGCTTGTATTTTGCACCATTCTATGTGTATATCGGGTACTTCGTCGTCCCATTGTAATTTGACCTCCCACACTTTTTGGACTTATTATTACCTGCTTTAATTTTGTGGACAAGAGAGCCAACCAGACAAGTAGGGGGTCAAATAATTCTGAAAATTATTTCAGATGATATGCTGCGTTTTATATGATTCTTCTTGATGCTTGGAACGTAAAGGACGATGACCAGGCCTGTACTGGTATAATACCTCAACCAAAACAATCATGTACAGAATTTACACAATGGTACATAATACCGCAACCAAAACGGTCATGTACAGAAGCTACAAAATGGTACAGAATACCTCAACCAAAACAATCATGTACAATAGTTACACAATGGTACATAATACCGCAACCAAAACGATCATGTACAGAAGCTACAAAATGGTACATAATACCTCAACCAAAACAATCATGTACAAAAGTTACACAATGGTACATAATACCGCAACCAAAACGATCATGTACAGAAGCTACACAATGGTACATACTACCTCAACCAAAACGATCATGTACAGAAGCTACACAATGGTCGAATTTTGCGCCTTCGTTGAAAACAGACGTGCCTATCAAAATTATTAAAAATGTACAAAAGTTACACCATGGTACATAATACCGCAACCAAAACGATCATGTACAGAAGCTACACAATGGTACATACTACCTCAACCAAAACGATCATGTACAGAAGCTACACAATGGTCGAATTTTGCGCCTTCGTTGAAAACAGACGTGCCTATCAAAATTATTAAAATAACAAATAATCACTCAATAAATTGTGACCTACTTCAATAACTGCGTACTTAAGTTTATTGTGTAATGTTTAGTAGCGAACTAGTGGACATGCTCAGTGTTTTAAGTAGTGAATACCGCTGTTAACAGAATGGAAGACAGTCCCTTTACTCGAAGTGCCAGGACTGCGCGTTCCCCAGCCCCCACGCCCTCACCCTCATCTGGTCCTAAAGAGCTGTTCGATGGTGGTGATAGATGATTTCAGGGGCATCCCTGAAATCATCTCAACCCCAGAACTGCAGAGCTGGATGACGTCCATTGAGCAGCAAATTAAACTCAGAACAAAAATTGCGGATAAGTACTCTTTGCCGAAAAGTTGGTCATGGTACACCGCAGTTGGTAGTACAGTACCAATCTCTAAGGCTGAAAGCCGAAAAAAGCCCATTCAATCGTCCAAACTCTCCAATGCAATAGCACACACTAGCACAGCGTCTAGAAGAGCTTAAGTGGTCTATTGAAGAATCAACAAAGCCTGGGATAAAAACTTTTGATGACATGGTTAAGAAAGGTGCTAGAGACTTAATTCAGCCAATCAATGTTAGCGCCGTCGCCATTTATCCAAAAGACAAACAAAGGTCAAGCGAAGAGACAAAATCCCTTGTCCAAAAAATAATCTGCCCTGAAGAATAAAAGCTGCACGTCAGTGGTTTGCACAAAACCAAGAACGGCGGTGTCATAATTAGAACAGACACGAATGAGGACATTGACAAGCTCAAAAATTCTGCTCAGCTCACAAACACAGACCTGACCTTTGACGAACCTCAGAAACGAAAAACCACGTTTAGTAGTAATTGGAGTGCCCTCACCAATGGAAGAAAAAGAAGTTTTTACCTGCCTATTCAACCAAAATTTAGCTGATCTTCAGGATCTGACAATTTAATCATTTTTGTCCACAAGTAGACTAAGCCACAAGTCGGGTAGGAAGGACGCTGCGGCCTGCAACTATATTATAGAAGTGCCACCAGTCATTCGCAAGGCCCTAATTAGGAAAGAAAGAGTTTTTAATAATTGGTCATCCTGCCCTATTCGAGACTTCACTCTGGTCACTAGGTGCTTTAAATGTCAGCAGTATGTTCATGCGGCCAAGTCATGTCGGGAGACCACTTATACCTGTGGCCATTGTGGTGATCAAAGGCACTCAATAAAGGACTGTACAAAGAAAAATCTAGACCCGAAACGCGCGACATGTGTGCATTTCAAAAAGCCAAGCAAGCATGATACAGGAGCTGATGTCTGCCCAGCGAAAAAAATGCCGAAACGAGGTACATCAATACTATTGATTATGGAGGCGCCTAAGAGCGCCGTAAATTAATATTTTTGTTGACCTCTTTCTTACAGTCGATCTAGTTTTAAAGATAAGTATGATTAAGGATTTAATTAGTGATTTAGACGATTTTTCTGTATCAGAGGCTAAGTGTTGTGAGGTCGAAGAGTGCAAACAATATCTCTCCTGCTACAGCAATCCACTAACTGTACTAACACAAAATATACGCAGTATACATAAGAATTTTGATACTCAAACTCAAACTCAAAGCATCTAGTTCAAATAAACGAATTACAGGCACTTTTGAATTGTTAATGGGTCGGTCAGTCAGAAAGATGAAGCTAGTTGCCCATTCCAGAGCGTAGTAGATCCCTATGGAGAAGAACGGGCAAGAAACTGCACGGACACTCTTTTAAATCATAATATTTTTTACAAAATATTGGTTACATCGTTCGTGTTGAAAATACATGTGAGAACAATGTAGAAAGACGTGCACGTTAAAAAGCGTCCGTAATAAAAAGATAAAAACTAAAACAACTAAATTAAAAAACCGGCCAAGTGCGTGTCGGACCACGCACAATGAAGGGTTCCGTAGTTGGGATGAATTTATCTTAAGAACAAACTTAACATTGTCGTTGAAAGAAATGTTCTCCCATACATTCCAACTGTAAATGTAAGTTTGTACTCACAATATTGATAGATTTACCATGTTATTTTAAGACCACAGACATAGGTTTTCCTGTAATCTACAGGTAAAGATCTATTTTCTGTATTTTTTTCAAAATTTTAGGCTCAGTAGTTTCGGAGATACGAGGGGGGGGGGGGGGGGATGGTAAATTTTCGCTGCTGTAGTGCTATTCTGTAAATATCTCACCGTGAAAACATAAGTGAAGTGATCTTAAAGTGAGCTGTCAATAGTGTCAACCCCTAGCATTAGGTGGAATGACAGCTCATTTCACGCTCACTTCACCTGAGTTATCACGGTGAGATGTTTACAGCAGTGCGATTCTGTATAACCATCTCACCGTGAATACTTAGGTGAAGTGAGCGTGGAGTGAGCTGTCAATAGTGTCAATTCCTAGCAAAAACAAACTCACTTCACCTAAGTTTTCACGGTGAGATTTTTACAGAATCGACCGGCTGAATAGCACTACTGTATTTATTCTATTGTAGATTAACGGACCAAGGTAAACATAAAATTCACAAGCAAAATAAAATACTTAGTGATCATAATAGATGAAACTCTCTCATTAACCGACTTCAAAAAGAAGGAGGTTATCAATTCGTCGGAACCTTTTTTTTTTTTTTTTATTTTTTTTTTTTATGTATGTTCCCCGATTACTCGAAGATGGCTGGACCGATTTGGATTATTTTTTTTTTGTTTGAAAGGGTATACTTCCCAGGTGGTTCCATGATCATCAAGTCAGGATCTGATGATGGGATCCTGGAGAAATAGAGAAAACTCTTCCAATTTTATAGGCACACTTGAAGCGATTTGGATAGTTTTTGGAAGAGTACTTTCTTGGAGTGGTCCCATTTCAATTTGGTGAAGACCTGATGAAGAACTTCTGAGATAGGCAACGGAACTCCTCAATAAATGATAGCAAATGGACTGGGATTGCTGAAATCTCATGTCTGTTTGTTGTTCACACCAGTTCATAACATAACATCACGCCAGTACGCTGTGAAGGGGTAAGCACATGTGAACCACTAAAAAGTGAAAAATAAAAACTTTTTTACAAAAAAATACAACCGACTTCCAAAAACAACACTACAAAGTGAAAAATAACTTTAATTTTGGAAGTCGGTGGCAAAAACGAAAATACATATAATCAGACACCGACTTCCGAAATTAAAGTTATTTTTCACTTTGTAGTGTTGTTTTTGGAAGTCGGTTGTATTTTTTTGTAAAAAAGTTTTTTTTAAATATCATATTGAGGCCTTAAATAACAGGATTCCTAAGTTAATTTTTGTTTTCAAAAAGATACGCAATATTGTAGACCTGAAAACCAGTAGCCAAGTTTACCTTGCTCTTTGCCAGTCAATATTAACCTACTGTATCACTTCTTGGAGTGGAGCGGGAAAAACATTATTACTCACCACCGAAAGAGCATAGCACAGAGCAGTTCTCAAAGTATCCACTTTCCGCCCTTTACTTTTTCCCACTAACCTTCCGTAAAATACTAACAGTCCGCCAATTGTCTTGAATTTTGTATTAAAACAGCACATATTCCTTTCATATAGCACTGAATGTACTAACAAAAGACGGAAATATATAGTTTGTACTCGAATAGTGGAAACGAAACATGCAACTCACGTCCAAATTTTATGTTTTCTTTGGTCCGCTAATCTACAATAGAATAAATACAGCAGCGAACATCTCATCCTCAAAATTACAGGAATTGTAAAAAAACTCTCCAGGAGACACTCCAAAATCCGACGTACGAAGATACAGAAACTAATTGCTGTTTCACATGTAATTTGTCTTCATTCGTGGATCTTTGACAATCGTTACAGGTCGTCAGTAGTCCGAAAGTCTGACAAACAGTCTTACCAAGGGGTATCGTATTACCCAGTTACTGGGTTATCGAGGTCAGATAGGCAGTCGCTCCATGTAAAATAATGGTATTCAGCTCCATCCGGTTAGACTGGAAGCCGACCCCTATCATAGTTGGGAAAAGGCTAGGCAGATTGTATGTAATTTGTCTTACTTTTTGTGTTTGCCGACTATATATTACTGTTTTATTTGTAACTATTAATTCGTGATTATTTTACATAGTTTAAGCTTAGCCCATATTGCCTGAAACACAGGATTACCTAGTTCAGGCACATGTATTTTAATTGAATTGAATGGTAGGTACATAATACCTCAAACAATACCTAACCTGTGTTGGAAAGCCTGCCATAGAATACTTATAAACATTTGGAGTGAGCCAACCAGATTTATAAGTTATGGGAGAACTCTAGGTTGAAGCGCCACAGAGGAAAATAAAACAAACCACTCATAAACAACGCCCCCCCCCCCCCCACACACATTACAAGCTTTTATTTCAACTTCCTTATTAGTAAGTAACTTAGTATGAATAGAATGGATTGTCTTCATTTGCATAAAATATATTACATAAAAGGTCTTCAATATAAAATAGTTTCTCATATTTTGCTTACTTTTTTCAGCATGCAAAAAAAAACAATAATAAGCTAAATTATAACCACTACTTCATATCCTACGGAGTTGCTTTTTTATTTTTTTGAATTCCTTTCTTCAAAAGGAAAAAATGTATCACTTGTCCATCTGTCTGTCTCTCTGTCAGTCAAGACTCTTTTTCTCAGGCGTTCCTGAGTGGAGGTATCAAATTGAAATTAATATCAAATACGTAGATCTACAACCACTTGGAGCTCTAAAAAAATCAAGCTTCTAAGTAAACAGAGTAGTAGTGTCTCTATTTAAATATCGAGTAAAAGAGCATTACCTTTCCTTTCAAATGTGAGTATTTATATATAGTATATGTATGTTTATATAATTAGCTTTATGTATTTATTTAAGTATATGTTAATTTTTGCATTATACGTGTAATATTTATTTAATATTTTAGTCTAAGACTTCACATTTCATATTCTTCTCTTCTTGTTCTCACACACTATTGTCTACATTTCTTTTTCACTTCTCCTTTCGCAGGTCTGCGAGAAGAAATTTCTTTAGAAATAAGCAGTACCTTTGTACTACAGTTATAAATTATGTTGTGTCTATGTATTTTTTTTTTCCATGTGTGTACATAAATTGTAAAATAAATAAACGCAGTAAAAACATTTATGCAACTTTTTTGATACCAAATAAATCAAAACCTATTCTCGTTGACCTAGAATAATGAAATTTGGCAAGAAGCAGGGTCTCACAGCACAAGTAAAGGAAAAAGTTCAAAAATCCTTAATTTGTAGTCTTATCGAGGAGCTTGAGTCTAAGTAATTACAGCACTACGAATCGATCCATCAGGTTAAACTACGCTTGCCGGGGTTGGTCCGTGGATGGGTGACCATCTTTACATACCGAGACTCCTCCGTACCTCGGAAAGCACGTTAAGCCGTTGGTCCCGGCTGTCATTAGTGGATCTTTAACAGTCGTTACGGGTCTCCTATTTCTGTGTAAAAGGTTTATTGTAACCTAACCAAACCTAACCTCGGGGTGCCCTTCGCTCGATAACCATACGAGCTATACGTGAAGTAAAATATTCGACCGATTGCAATCTTGACTGTTTGCTAATTTGACCGCGTTCACGATTAGAAAATTATGTGAATTTGACCATTCGCGATATCGACCAATCGCTATTTTGACAGTTCAAGATATGGACCAATCGCTATTTTGACAGTTCAAGATATGGACCAATCGCTATTTTGACCGAACGCGATTGTGACGGTTTTTCAGTCACTTGACCGATTGCGAATTTGACCATACGTGACGAAACTGTCTTGGTGTCTGAGGAATTCTTAAACGGAGTTTAAACTCTCAATATTGATTCGACAAAATTATATATTTAATCGAATTCCTTCCTTATGCTCGGTTTTTGATGTCCTCAAATAAACCCTCGATAGTAATTCATTCGACTTTTAAATGAAATTCCTCCATAACGAAGTGTTCAGAAACACGACATCGAATCAATAATCACTATGGAATGGATAAACTCCGTTTAAAAACTTCAGAAACCGGGTATCAGTGACTCTATCTAGCACATAATATCAACATTATTTATAAACGACAATGGCGAAAAAAAAATCAGCTGTTCCCTACATTTTGCCACAACGTGAATGTAGGGAACAGCTGAGTTTTTTTTCGCGATTTCAGATTTGGTCCCATAGTAAAAGTTGTTGTAACGACGTTTCCGAGGCACGGAGGAGTCTCGGTATGTAAAGATGGTCACCCATCCACGGACCAACCCCGGCAAGCGTAGCTTAACCTGAAGGATCGACCCGTGTGGCTGTTATTACTTAGCCACGAGTAATAATAAAATGTTATTACAAATGATACTCAAGGTACTTAATGAGAAGCTCGTGGTTAAGTAATAACAGCCGCACGGGTCGATCCATCAAGTTAAGCTACGCTTGCCAGGGTCGGTCACTGGTGGGTGACCATATTTACGTACCGACACTCCTCCGTGCCTCGGAAAGCACGTTAAGCCGTTGGTCCCGGCTGTTATTAGTGGATCTTTGACTGTCGTTAGGAGTCGTCAGAAGCCCGAAAGTCTGACAACCAGTCTTACCAAGGGTTATCGTATTAAGTACCCTGTTACGGGGTTGTGGAGGTCAGATAGGCAGTCGTCATGTAAAGTACTGGTATTTAGCTGCATCCGGTTAGACTGGAAGCCGACCCCAAGAAAGTCGGGAAAAGGCTAGGCAGATTGATTGACTCAAGGTAGCTTTTATCATTTCGTTAACAATCGATGAGATTGCTACTCGCGAGCGCACGAGGCTGTCATAAACAGTGATAGTAGTGTAGTAACACAAGTAGGAGCTTTACCCGGCGAAAGCGAATCCGGGGCCGGGCTGTGCGCGCGGCCGCGTGCGGCCCTGCACGAACACGCGTGGCAAGTTAGGCGCTAGCTGTAGACGCGGCGCACGCAGCAGGCTCGGCAGGCTGACTGTGCGCGGCACGCGCGGCACGCCCGGCGTGCGTGGCACCCGCGCCACCCGCGGATGCGTGCGGTCGAGATTCACGCGGCGCATGCGCAGTGCACGCGCGCCGCTCGTTCAGGCACGCGGCAGGATCACACCCCAAGACTACTGCTCACCTGCCCGGCTGGCTTTGTATTCACGAAGACCACTAGCTTCCTTCAAATAAAACGCAAGAGTTGACCGGAAACTATCAACATCACGGACACCGCGCTCACGTTACGTAATATTTATTGTCTGGTGAAACCTTACTTTGTACTTGTATGCACTCTGTTTTCAGATAGTGCGATGAATCAAATCAGTAAGACGGCAACACTGAGTGATTCTCGCGGCACCCGAACGCGTAGAGCACAGCACGAACGAAACAACGTAAAGTTGCGGCATGCAGCGGCCGGCACGGCAGCTAGCGGCGTAGTGCCGTATGCGCGGCGGCAGGTGCGTCACGCGCGGGATGGCGCGGGGCGGTGCGGGGTGGCACGGGGTGGCAGCGCGGCGTTGCGGTCGGCACAGCCCGCGCGGCGTCGCGCCGCCGTGTCGCCATACTCTGCAGTCTAGTGCGTCAGTACCATTATCTGTTTTGTGATTAGGGTGAAGCGAAATGGCATTTATACCTTATTTTTTCAGTCTGTTGTATTGTTAGACGATGACCCTATGCATAAACAATATTCATACAGAAAATTAAGTTACAGTCTTAATTCGTTGGTTATGATCTTGCCTTCAGGTAGCGCACGATGCGAGTAAATCTAAAGAAACTTAGTTTTCTACACTTCCTCGAAAACTGGTTCATATCGCACTACGATTAGGTTCACAATGCAATATATTGCACACGTGTGCGATTTTTCAATTTTCAACACGTGTGCGGGAATAAAAATTGCCACAGTTAACTTATACCTATACTTAGCCCAAATTGGTTCAATGCCTCTATTCACACCGTCTCTATTCGGAGGTGAATGTTTTTGTTTTAATCTCGGCAAAGAGATATGCGTCTTTACGGCATTAATATTTTTTGAATATTTAAATAATGTTTATAAATAGAATATCATCAAAAACCATAAACATGATTATTACAATAAAAAAAAAAAAGTTTATGAACAAATTAACATTTATTTGTGTTATAAACTCAAAAAATCTGAATTTTCTATTTTTAATATTAGGCTGTTTATCGGCTTATACCTTTGCTTCTCCTTTAACCCGGCGAAAGCAAAGCGGGAAAAAAAGAGAATTTAAAGCATAGTTTCCTAATAATTCATGACAAAAACATTTTTCGTTATTTTATTTTATTTCTTCAAAAGTGTATTGAAAAACGTCGTTTGATACACGTGGACATTTGTTACTGCAGTTCTCGGCTCAAAAACAACCTCGCCTACGACACGGGCGTTAATTCCGCCTCGAATGCAATACTTAACAAAAATTCTCCACTTGTATCAAAATGTACTATTTCACGTTTGGCTTGTGGGCCTTAGCTTATCTACGCTGCGAAACCGCGAAACAACGAAACCGCATGATGTTCCGCTGATGTTCTACTGGAGTAGCGGAATGTCATTCGAGTCAGTTGAAATAAACTACTGCGGTTTCGCTGCGGAGGTGTGCTAAGGGCATTGTACGGTGCAACCGCACATTCAGCAAATTCAGTAGTTTACGCCACACATTTAATAATTAGTTCAGTTCACATTCGGACCGCGTCATAGCAACACGTCATTCATCATTAGTTAAGGTCGTGGACTCAATACACGTATCAAGTCAAATACACAGTTTCATTCGATATTCTATCAATCAGTAAAAGGCGTGCGGTGAAAACCGTACATCTTTAATGGTCCTCGAGCATTGCTACCAGTGAATAAAAAACCTAGAGACTAACAAGTGTCTCAGGATCAACAAAGATCCGTAAACTATCAGGTGCTGAGTGTTGTGATTCAGACTTAGAGACTAAGTCGACGTTCGCACGGACGTAAAATATCACGGCGATTTTGTTTCGCGCACTGGATTTCCAACGCTCTGCTTAGCGCCGTGAGTTGAAAATCTAACAGTGTGTTTTTTTGACGCGTTAGAATATGCACTCTGTTGTTGTTAGGTTAGGTTGGATTCTCGAAGCTCGGCTCTCAACAGCGAGAGTTGAAAATCCAGTGCGCGATAAAATACCGCCGCGATATTTTTACGTCCGTGCGAACGTCGGCTAAAAAGTGACTCGGGTTTATAATGCTCGTGTCGGCTCTGAACATACTATCTGGAATGGTGTTCTCGGCAAACATGGAGTAGGAAAATGTAGCGATAATGGAGTAATGCCCGGTTTCAGCGATCATCAGATAAACTCTTGCCCGCCCCCTTATTAAAAAAAAAAAATTAAAACGCTCTATAAAATATAGTATGACTGTGGATTCCCCACAGTCATACTCTAATTTATAGAGTTTGGTTACTAACATAATTCTTAAGTAAACCTACTAACAATTAAGGATAAATAATTATGTCTGAATTAAATAAATAAATAAAATACATTCGATTAACAATAGGTTGATAACTTTTACCTGAAGAATAAATGTGACAGTTTGACATATTTTCTATACAAAAGCTGTCAAACCGCCATATTTATTCCTGTGATAAAAATTATCTGATAATGGACATTCAGCCCTTAATTAAATAAAAACTTATTTTAGTTAGAGAAGTGTTTTGTCTTCTTCTTTCAAACTCAAATCAAAATTCGAAAGAAATTCACAAGACCCTTCTACGAGTATAACTAGGTTTATACGAGTAGAGCGTTTTAGTTTTATATGAATAAGGGGGTTAGTAGTGCCCGAGTGTCACCATTGTGTGGATCGCTCGGAGGACACGATGGAGCATACAGTGGAGATCTGCCCGGCTTGGGCGGAGCACCGCAGTGTTCTCGCGGAGGTGATAGGCGGCGGCGATCTCTCGCGTCCGAACCTGGTCCAGGCCATGGTACGAAGCGAGAGTGCGTGGGAGGCCGTCACCTCCTTCTGCGAAGCAGTAATGCTCGTGAAGGAGGTGGCGGAACGCGTGAGGGAGAAGCAATAGTCGCGCCCTCGCGCCCGTAGCCGCCGCAAGTGACGCCCTGGGCGGCGGGAATCTATTGCCAATTCCCAGCCACCGTAGGCGCGGGCTGGCAGGGCCCTGGCACTGAAGGAACACAGGTGGGTTTTAGTCAGTAAAAGTCTGACACGCCCTCCCGCTCTGCCCAGAGCGGGAGAAGTCATTTTATGATATCCCATTCACAAAAAAAAAAATTGCTATTGTTTCGACAAAATTATCTATTTAAGCGAATTGCTCGGTTTTAAGGTCCTTTATTTCTATAATCTTTTCTCGAATAGATAAACTCAGTTTAAAAACCTCAGAAACCGGGCTACCGGGTACTTTAGCTATTTTCATAGTGTAATGTCATGTGGTATTCTTTTATGGGGTAATGCAGCTGACATTCAGTCTACGAGTATCTTTATTTTGCAGAAAAGAGCTGTTCGATCATTTTATAAATTAAGCCCGAGACTCACTCGTAGAGATGAGGAGTTCGTGGCTAAGTAATTATAGCCGCACGGGTCAATCCATCAGTTTAAGCTTGCCGGGGTTGGTCAGTGGATGGGTGACCTTTACATACCGAGACTCAGTGGCGAGGTGTGATCAAAAGTAAGAGATAAGCTCGCCCCTGTTATTTAACCTTTATATCGGTCAGCTAATCGAGCGGTTGAGCAGTACACATGTCGGCTGTCATATAGACAGTACATGTGCCAATAACATAAGTTACGCGGACGACATGGTGTTGCTTAGTCCATCGATGAGCGGACTGAGGAAGCTACTTAGAATCTGCGAGATGTATGTGGAGGTGTACGGCCTTAAATACAACTCATAAAAGAGTGAGGTCTTAGTGCTTACGGCACCTAAACAACAGCCCCGTCGTGTACCTCCAGTGTATCTCAACGGCATAGTACTTAATGTAGTGAATAGTTTTAAGTACCTAGGTCATGTTGTCACCAGTGACCTACGTGATGATGGCGGCCTGCGCTCGCGCTCTATGCGAGCGCAGGGCGTTGGCGGTGACGAGCAATATGCTTGCCCGTAGGTTCGCTCGCTGCACGGCAGACGTCAATGTGAGCTTATTTAAGGCGTTCTGTCAGTCCTTCTACTCGAGCGGCCTGTGGGTTTTATATACGAGCCGAGCCTACGTCCTGCGCGTACAATACTCGTACAACAACGCTTTCAGGATGCTGATGCAGTTGCCGTGGCGTTGCAGTGCGTCGGGAATGTTTGCTGCAGCTCGCATTGATGGCTTTCACGCCATCATGCGTAAAAAAGTGGCTTCCTTACTGCAACGTTTGCGTAACACTTGTAATGGCATCATGAAAATTATTGTTAGCAGAGTGGACTGCCCCGTCCAAAGGCACTGGGTAAAGTTATAGGATCATGTAAGTAATGAAATTAAGTAGGTACTAATAACACTAACATAGCAGCACAATCTGTTACTAACCACTAACAACTTATGGACTCAAGGTCTGAAATAAAGGTATTTTTTATTTAAAAAGCAGTGTATACTGACGGTCCTTCCGGCAGGTCGAGAGTGATGGAGTCGCTGCACTCGGACACGCAGAATATGTAGCCGAGCGCGCCCACTGCCACGTACAGCAGCACGATGAACACCATGCCCACGTTCAGCACGCCGATTGGCGCCACGAACGCCTTCGGGGTCGCCATGTTGTTCTCCAGCGCGACCACCTGCCACACGCACACTACAACCACGCGCCCACACAACATGCTCATCCATTAACTAAATAATACAGCCAGCACTTTTTAAAAGGAACTTCTGAAACGAACTGAATTAACAATAAAACTAGGCAGTATGTGTATCATTAGTAATCATTACACTTTGTGTTATAAGTTGAATGGCTTAAAAGCCATAAAAAAAATGTATTCCAGCAGTGTCACACTCGCAACGCAATGTCAAATGACGATGAAATGAAAATGAAGTGATGTTGTTGATTCTTTAGCAGTATCAATAATAAATAGACAGATCGCTTGGCGGCCAATTCTCATTATATCCACACTATCACACTAATACTATAAAGGCCAAAGTTTGTGAGTGCGTGTCTGTTTGTATGTTTGTTACTTCTTCACGCTCAAGCGGCTGGACCGATTTGGATGAAATTCGGTATGTAGATAGCCCCCCCTACCCCCTATACCCTAGATTAATACATAGGCTACTTTTTATTTCGGTCTACGGGGGTGACACCGCGGGGCGCAGCTAGTAAAATAAATAAACCGGCCAAGTGCGTGTTGGAACACGCACAATGAACATTCCGTAGTTGAAAATAATTTATCCCAAAAACAAACTTAACAATAGATCCCAAAAAAAAAAAAAAAATTCGCGTCCCTGAGAAAAATGGTTTTGATTTACTTGTAAGTATCAAAATATGTTGCAATATTTTGGGACTCAGAAGGGATATTGTTGATTGATTACCTGGAGCGTGGAACCACTATTACAGGCCAATATTATGCAGCTTTAATTCCAAAATTGAGGAATGCCATCAAAGAGAAAAGGAGAGGGAAACTTCGAAGGGGCGTGCTGTTTCATCACGACAACGCACCCGCGCACAGGTTGGCAGTTGCGATGGCTGCCATTCAGCAAGCTGGCTTCGAATTGGTTGACCACCCCCATTATTCACAGATCTGGCGCCTAGCGATTTTTATCTGTTCCCCAAATTGAAAGAATACTTAAGGGGAAACAGGTACGAAGACGATAACGAGGTGATGGATGCCGTGGAGAGCTTTTTGCAGGACCAAGACAAAACTTTTTTTTTGAAAGGGATTGAAGTCTTGGAAAAGCGCTGGACTCGGTGTGTAGAGAGACTCGGAGACTATGTAGAAAAATAAATTATTAAGTTATCAATAGTCATTATAATCTATCTCATTCTCACTACTTTTTGATCCCCCCTCGTAAAAAGATAAATCACTTAAAAATCTCACACAAATTGATGTAGGAATGTGCATTCTTTCAGTTCCGTGGCAGTCGGAATAACACAATATCTTTCTGTATTTGCAGCCCTTGTGTAATTTGGTAGAATTATTTCCGATTAGTCGATTAGTCGTAGCCATAGATATAAGAAAGAAGGTCGCAGCTGAAGATGTTGATGCTAATTCTTGTACAAAATGATCTGCGGCCTTGTCAGCTCTCTGCCAGCAAGGATGACAGATGCGACTAAGATGAAACCTAAAAAGTTTATTATATTAATATAATTATACACTAAATAACAGTAAACATGTTTAACATAATATATTTTATCATACATTTGTAAAGTATTTTAAAAACTTGCCTCTCGAGGTTGAATCCTTTCCATAATTACATTTCTAATGAGACTTTCTCTATATGTATCTGTTCTTATTAAAAGGGGGATCCGCTCTGGTAACCCGCGAAATTCAAATTTTCTTGCGTTTTTGGCGATTTGCAGGTTCGTGTCAGGTTGTATCTTAATAAAAATATGATTCGCTACAATAAAAACTGTGTATTTACATAATTTTAACTATAAAAATTATCGATACATGTTTCTATGTTACATTTCCTCCGGATTTGTCTGAATTCCGAAATCAGAGCAATTGCCGTTGTCAAATTATCGCGAAAAGTTGTGGCTACACCTACGGCCTACGTCCATCATCGCGATAATCAACGCCTTATCCCGTTGCTGTGGCACCGACATGACAGGTACTTTAACTGAAGGTGCGATGTTTATTATTGTTAGGGCCTATTTTCACAACTTCCGAATAGTCAGTACCAACTCACCGAATAAATTCAAAAATGGAACAGAATTTGTATGAAATTATCTGCCAAGTAAGTTAATAGGAACTTGATCGAAGGTGGTGAAACAGGCCTTAAAGTAAGATGGTGCAACCCACCCAGGTCCGTATTACAGAAGGAAACTCGCATTGATCTTTGTTTAAATCTAGTTTTAAGTTGTTTAGATTTAGAATCAAAAACTTCTTCGTGCAACTTATTGAAATGAATATTTCATCAGGCGTTTGTTTTGTGACGGTGAATTAGTTTTAAGTCTACCTACATGTCTGCTCTTGTGCTTCTTTGTTCTTCGGAATACATACGCATTTTTACTACTCCTGTCTATAATTTTAATTTTTCCTGCCTGAACACACAGCACAACATAAGTCAAGTTTTAATTTTAGAACGTTTCTCAAGCATAGATAAGTACATTGATCATGGTTCAGTTGAGTTTGGCTAAGAGTTTGGCTTTATTTTAGAATGTTACTCAGTTCGTGAGTCAAACCATGCAGTGATTTGATCTGTAATCACCCAAGTGTGGTCGCGCGCTTGGGCATAGATTGTCATGTCAATGATGTAAATTCTTGTTCTTTTCAAGTTTATCAGCGTTGTTGGGGCTATAAGATGTGGAATTGAAGTACCTATTCAAGTATTCATATCAAAATTGATATAATTATTACAATCGGATAATAATAATTTAACGATGATTAAATTAGAAGGTTTAACTTCAGCGTTCCTCTCAGGCATTTAGTAAATAGGTGCAAATAATAATTACATAAATATTTTTAAAAGTCGAAGTGGGTATGCACCGTGATGTGGTTGCAGTGGACAAGGGGCTCACCCCGCTGTCCATGGATAAAGAGAACTGGCGCAAACCTATAGTTACTTAATGCCGATGACTGCAAGAAGGTATGGCAAAGCAAGGAGCTTCACGGGCGCTTCTATCGGGCTCTTCATGAGCTCGGTGTAGATTTCTTTGCGTCCGTATCCTGGCTATGTTTTGGTGACCTTTTCGGGGAAACTGAAGGTTTCGTCTGTGCATTTATGGACAAATTATCTTGACGAATAACTACCGGAGACATATTATGAAGGACGGGACGGTTGACGTGTGTCGGGCATGTCAACGTCCGGGTGAGTCCATAGATAGATAATACTAATACTAACTCATAGATCACAGACGAAGTAATATTATGGTAGTATTACACAGACTATGGGTGAGTCCATCAGACTCAGACATTATTGTCTCTGGTTGTCCTCGTCTGGCTAACGGCGAGTACTTGAGCCATAACCAAGTCGCCAGGATTATCCACCAGCAAATTGCTTTGAAATATAAACGTGTGGAATCTGAGGTACCGTACTACAAGTATGTGCCCGACCCAGTTCTCGAAAATAACCATGTCACGTTGTACTGGGACCGGTCTATCATTATCTACTATTGTCACCAATAAGCCAACAACTATCAGCAGCAATGTCAGCTTGTCAGCTATTGTCAGCAATAGTTTATTGTTGTATAGTGGTGATAGATCGATAGAGCGCGCCATGCAAGTAGTCGATGTTACTATTCCCGTGACGAGAATCTCGTGAAAGCTAAGAAAGAGAAACAAATAAAATATCTCGACTTAGCTCACGAGGTTGTCGACATGTGGAATGTGAGCTCGGCTGTTATTGTGCCGATTCTCGTAACGGCCAATGGCCTGATGGCCGAAAGCCTCGACCAACTTTTTCGCACTGCCGACTTCGAGACGTCGATACTTAGCAGTGTGGTTGTTTGTCGCGTCGCGATGGTCATCGATATTCACCAATATCATGGGGCCGGTAATAATTATACCTATCGGTATCGAATCGGGTTGTTATCGTTGTCTGATAATGTGTAAACACATTTACGACATTTTATAAGGAAGTAATAAGGAAAAAAAATCAACCTAAGAAAAACTAATTCAGTTGATCAACTGCAAATATTTTACACTGTGGCATGGATTTTCCGCGAAATGGTCGGCGGCGCGTCGTATATAAACACACGCGCTGCATTAAGGGAGGCGGAGGTAGCGTTTCAAAGGCCTACAGGCCCAAATAACCTGGCCTTAAACACGTCTAACTGGCGTCTGCGAGTTGGCATCGTCCCCGCGCATGCCTTCCAACGGTCTACTAATTTTGCGGGATACCTTAGCGCATGAGCCTTAAATAAATCATAATTATTGCAGGACTTACTAATTCCGTCTTTTGGTGACCATAAAATAATTATAACGAAAAATAAACTGACGTGACTGACAGATTACCCGGAGTACCCTGCTGCCATCCTTGCCATATATTTATCTATGAAACAGGATATTTTATAACCGACGAGCAGTTTCAGATTACCAGAAAATTAATTCACAGTGGAATTACGCATCGATCCGATCACGGCGCGAGCTGTGTTACCATTACTTAGTGGGACAGGGGGCTAGCAGAGCCCAGAAAGCGCCTGCAATGTACGGCACCAATATTTTCCACGTGTACAATGTGCAGCCACCGAGCAGGACGCCGTCCAAGTTGGTGTCCAAGGTGATATCCAAGGTGGACATATCTGGTGCTACATCTACATTGCTGCAGCCTCTACAGATGCTCACCCGTGAAGAGGAGGAATACGACCCGCATAAATTCCGCAAAGTGAAGAATCCCACCTCGTAACTATTTTTTATTATATGCACTGTTTACTTATTAAGGCTTAAATGAACAAAACTAAACTATAGATAAACTATATCGTTTTGTGTTAGTATATAATTAGTGGAGGCACTGGGTGTTACAATACAACCTCTCAATTTGACGATTCTCAATGAATTCTTTTAAAAACTTCTGGGTTGTGTTTGTTTTATGAAATCTATACTTCTACTTAATTCTTATTTTTTTGTTTGCTTGTTTGTACCAAATAAGATCCAAAACTGCAGGACCGATTTAACCATTTTATTACTAATAGAAAGTTAAACTATCAGGAAGTAACATAGGCTATAATTTATTTTCAAAAAAAATTGAGATCTTTAAGATAATTTCAGTAATGTAACCCAAAGTAGCAAAATTTTACCTATAAAATTCATTATTTGGTATGCGCGTGCGGTGTGAAAACTATTGATGATACATAAAAATTATGTACTACATGATTATATTACTTATTATTACCTACAAAAACGTCCGCGAGGCAATATATCTAACTATCATAGTTAGTCAGTAGTCACAATAGCAGCTTTTGTGTTCTAAAATTTAATTAGATTGTCCGTAGAAACAAAAGTTGGTTACATTCGTATCGTAGTATTAATTGTTATTCAAATGAATAGTTTTATCATCAAGGGTATTTATGTAGCAGTAAAATACTTTTTAGTTCATTCGAACCGGACATTTAATTTCCAAGTTCATCATCATTCTCCTGCCCTTATCCCAGTCTATTTGGGGTCGGCGCAACATGTCCTTTTTTTCCATACTTCTCTATTATTCGTCATCTCGGTAGTCACCCCCTTTCTAGCCATGTCATCTATCACACAATCCATCCATCGTTTCTTTGGTCTTCCCCTACTCTTACAGCCATCGAGATTCATACTCAAAACTTTCCTCACGATATTTTCCTCACTCCTCCGCATTACATGCAAACTTCTTATGCAAACTGTACCATAAAATAAATAAAATAAAATAAGCCTTTATTGCTGTAACTTAATAACATGCTTAATATAACATTTTAACTAATTCTGTTTAACAATTTAACTTTTAGCTAACTGTATTGGCAACCGGTTTTTAGGGTCCGTACCCAAAGGGTAAAACGGGGCCCTATTTATTGCTAAGACTCCGCTGTCCGTCCGTCTGTCACCAGGCTGTATCTCATGAGCCGTGATAGTTAGACAGTTGAAATTTTCATAGATTTATTTTGTATTTCTGTTGCCGCTATAACAACAAATACTAAAAATCAGAATAAAATAAATATTTAAGGGGGCTCCCGTATAACAAATATGATTTTTTCTCGTTTTTGCTCGATATTGATAACGGCAACAGGTAGACGCTTGAAATATTCACAGAATATTTAGTTATAACTTAACTTAAAGTGAATAACTTTAAAAATAAATAATTAAATTAAAATAAAACAAATATTTAAGGGGGGCTCCCATACAAAAACCGTATTTTTTTGCCGGTTTTATAGATAATGGTACGGAATCCTGCTTGCGCGAGTCCGACTCGCACTTGGCCGGTTTTTTCTTCTACAGCTTGTCCTTTGACAAAGCTTTCCGTTTTGTCCTGTCCCTTGCAGTGCGTGTCCATTCTGGACCGGCTATCTTTTGCATGTCGTCTTCCCAAAGTTTAGTTTGTTTGCCTTTGTTCCTTTAACTATCACGCGGGTAGCATTCTGTTATTAGTCTCGTCCACTTCTCTTTCCCTTCCCTTAGCATATACACAAAAAAGAAGACAAAGGCGATATAAGCAACTGCAGACCAATAAGTTTAATGTCAAATATCTACAAGATAATTCTCAAAGATAATACTATCACGGATTGCTGTCACGCTCGATGAAAACCAACCCAAAGAATAGGCTGGCTGCCGAAGTAAGTTTTCGACGTTAGACCACACGTCATAAGACAGGTGCTTCTAAAGTAAAAAGATTACAACAAAGTTTAGGACTTAGGGTTTGTGGTTTTCAATAAAGCATTTGATTCCTTAGACCATGATGGCACTAGAAAGTCAGGGAGTTGACGCCAAGCACATTCGAATACTCAAGAACATCTACTGAAAGAACAGGAGAACCTGTTCTTTCCAGCTTGACTTGGGCCATACTCGATGGGAATTTCCTATCGAAAGAGGTGTCAGACAAGGTGGCCTAATTTCATCGAAGTGAAATGATTTTTAGGAACCTAAATTGGGAAAGAAATGGTCTCAGCATTAACAGTAACAAACTTAACCATCTACGTTTTGCAGACGATATTATCCTATTTTCTGAGAACGCAGATAATTTGGAGGACATGCTACAACAACTATCAGATGAAAGCGCCAAGGTAGCCCTATCAGTGAACACATCGAAAACGAAGGTAATGACAAATGCAACTAAAAATACATTAAATAGAGTATGACAATGAGTACATATATTTGGGTCAACTAAAATCTACAGAAGACACAATGCAAAAGGAAATACTAATAATAGATAGAGGGATAGCAAACAGTTGGAAACGGTTTTGGCCGCTGAGCGAGGTCATGAAGAACAAAGATAATGCCTATCAAAGAAAAAAGGAAAGTATACAACACATAGTCTTCCATGTTTATCGTATGGATGTCAAACATGGGCACTAATTGAGAAACAATTCAAAAAATCCAAGAATGCCAAAATGGAAGAAAAATAAGCGTAATTGGAGTTAAGAGACAATGTGAGATTAAAAAATATAAAAAGCAAAACTAAATTTAAAAATATCATACCGTATCAAATGCCTGAAATGGAGATGGACAGGAAACTGTACCTACGACATATCAAATGAAAGGGCTTACTGTGAGGGTTTCAATTTTTTTTTAATAATTAAAAAATAATAGACGGGAAATGACCATTCCCCCCCTTATCTCCCTACTGAGCTTCAAATTTAAAAAAAAATATACAGAAAATAGTTCTATACCTATAAATTACAGGAAAACCTGTGTGGTTTTAAACACAGATCATATTATAACGTGTCGTTTTTTATCCTCGTCAAATTTAAGGGTGTGGTATAGACCATCAAACCGAACAACTTTTTTCATGGCACCAACATCGCAATCGCGAAAAAATTATCAGCCGTCCCATACATTTGCGTCGAGTAGGTATTGAAGTTTTCTATGGGACAGTTGAAAATTTTTTCGCGTTTACGATGATGGTCCCATGGAGAAAGTTGTCCGGTTTGACATTCTGTATCACACCCTGAAATTTGACGAGGATGCAAAACAACACGTTGTTTAAAATCTGTGGTTTTAAAATAACATGGTAAATCTCTTAATATTGTGCGTAAAAAGTTATATTTGCAGTTGGAATGTTTGGGAGAACATGTTTTTCAACCACAATGTCAAGTTTGTTCTTGGGATAAGCTCATTCCAACTACGGAACCCTTCATTGTGCGTGGTCCAACACGCAGTTGGCCGGTTTGCTTGGCTTGTTCAGTTACAATAAACGTGAGAAAACATAGACACACCACCATAGAGACACCACATATCATAGACAAAAGTTGCAAAGGCGTGTTTTAAGTTCGTATAGAATAGCGCCTACTTCAACCAACTAAATAATTGGTCTTTACCTATGAATTTGCCGTTTATTTAGAAAAAAAATTAACTGCTTTTTTTTCATGCATTTTTTATTTGTATTAATCGAAGTAATCACCCATGCAATCAATGCATCTTTGCCAACGCAGTGGCAGTTTATTGATGCCCTTCTTAAAGAAATCAGCTGGACGGGAGGCAACAAATTCTTCAAAGGCATTATGTACTGCCTCTCGGGTATTGAATTTTTTTCCCGCCAAGAAGTTATCCAAATTCTGGAAAAAGTAGTAGTCTGTGGTAATATTATATCTAGAATATCGCATTGAATGGTTCTGTTTTCTATGTAAATGGTAGTAGAATTTTAGGTTCTAGGACTACACAAAGTAAAACGCATTGTCATGGGTACGACCACATTAGGGCTGCGAGTTACGAGTTGTAATTCTAAGTCGCGGCCGTTACCACTGGTCTTTAATGTTATCAACTGAATAAGAAGTAAAAGTGCCGAATGAACTAAGAATTAAATGAAGCTTAGTTAGATGCTAACATTCCTCATTTTTCAAGAAGTATTTTTTTTTTGTCGATATTTATTGTACCATATTGTATCTTTCACGGTCTTACCCTGTTAAGTGTTGGGCCGGGCAGACATGTTCTTGGTTGGAGACTGAAAATTGGCAAACGTTAAGTAGGACTCAAGCCTAAGGGGGTCCTACCCCTGATGTTCGCAGAATGGCTGGTAGCAGCTGGATGAGAGGTGGCAAAGATGGAGTGGAACAGCGTGCAATAGGAGAGGCCTAAGTATGTCCTACAGTGGCCTACTACAGGCTGATGATGTATGTAGTAAGATAGAAAAAAGAAAGAAATAATATTTTATGTTTTAGTTGTTTTGTGTTTTCTTTTTTGCTTCATCGCAGGGAAACAAGCAATATCGTTTGACTGATAAAATGTTTTGCCCCAGTGTAGTTTTACTACAGCCAATTTCGTAAGGGTAGTATTTAAACGCACATAAATCATACAGTTTGCACATCAAAATTTGCATGTCTAAATAAATTAAACTTAACGACAGGTCGACGGAGCCCCGCCCAGCAGGGTTCCTATTTCTATCTGCAGTAGGGTTTAAAGGAACCTAACCAAACCGAACCTCGGGGTGCCCAATAATTATAATGTGTACAAGTTTTGATATTCAATTAGTTAACTAGTAGCGCAATAATAAGTATAATAGGTGCGCATTTGTTATTTTTGATGAACAGTTAGTATGTTTGATAATTATATAATTCATATTTTTCTGTGACTTTGGACAAAAATTGATGCATAAATAATGATTATTATTTATTTTATACAAGTTTTGATATTTAATTAGTTAATTAGTAGCGAAATCATTGATTTGGTGTACATGTAGATTATTAGATGTAAAGTATTTGATGGGAGAATATGAGCCTCGAGCATCACCTACAAGTAGGCACGCACTACACCTATACTAGCTGGCTAACAGGCCGTATGTCGCAGGTACGGGGATACCATGCAGCATCTGCTGAAAGCGTGTTTCGGCGCCGGCATGCTCGCCATGCCCAACGCCATGTCACGCTTGGGCTTAGTGTTTGGCATTTCGGGCATCTTCTTCCTAGGATTCGTCGCTACATACTGCATACAAATACTGGTAGGTTAACACTTTGTGCTTTAATTAGTATACAGTAGAGTCTGAATATTTCGTACCCAGGCTAATCCGAACGCCGCTATATCCGAACTGCGATGTGGCCCCTACTACTCGTACTTACCCACGTTGACGCTGCTACGTAAATTGAGAGACTTGTGGTATCGTTGGAAGCGTCTTGATCGTCTGTTGGTTATAGTCTATGTGACATCACATTAAATTGAATATGGCGCCCTCTAGAGAGTACAGAAAGTGATGAACATGAAAAAAGTATTTTTTTATGGTACAGTGTTGGGTATCAAATGAAAGGGCTTAATTAACACATTTCAAATATTTATCTATACCTATCTATATAAAAAACTATTTTACAAAAAAAAAAAAAAAACAACCGACCTCCAAAAAAATATTACAAAGTGAAAAATAACTTTAATTTCGGAATTCAGTGTCTTTTGGGTCTGTATTTTAGCTTTTTGCCACCGAACTCCGAAATTAAAGTTATTTTTCACTTTGTAATATTTTTTTGGAAGGTGGTTGTTTTTTTTTTTTTGTGAATAAGTTTTTTATTTTTCACTTTTTAGTGGGGCAGTCTGTAATTTATCGAAGTTACAATGGCCTAATGACAACTGCGCACATCACCTTTTACAAAATATTGCTTTTCCCGATACAAGGACGTTAATTGTTGAGGAATTCTACCAGGAGAACTGGAACTGATGGTGAAGTCACCATCATCTCCACTTCAACATATGTATTGTATGAGCATAAATTGTTTATAATCGAATCGCAACCCGTGAAATACGTATTATTGAGTAGTTCCGATAGCCATCTGTGGTGTTCCTCATCAGTTTCACTTCACTAAATGGTGCTTTCCGGGAGTAAATGCACAAGTTACTATAAAAAATACCCAAATAGGTGCCTATAAAAATTGAAGGTTCCCCTCGATTTCTCTTGGATGTCATCATCCGATCCTAGTTTCCTTATCATGGTATCACCCTTGGGATATCTCCTTTCCAACAAAAAAAGTATCATCAAAATTGGTTCATAAACGACGAAGTTATCCGCGAACACACATAAAAAAATATATTATATATACGAGTATATATGGTCGAATTGAGAAACCTCCTTTTTTTGAAGTCGGTTAAAAAGGAAACCTTAACTGACTGACTGCGACTGACTGATCTATCAACACACAGCTCAAATCACTGAACGGATTGGGCTGAAATTAGGCACACAGGACCTAGGCATCCGCTAAGAAGGGCTTTTTGGAATTGCCACCTTTAGGCTGCGTTTCCACCAGAAATGAGCGAGGATGCGTAGCGATGGATGTGTATAAAACTAACCAATAAGAGCACTAGCTTAGCTCAAGCTTTGAAAAAGAAGTGTTGGAATTCATTAGTTTTACACACATTCCTCGCTACGCATCCTCGCTCATTTCTGGTGGAAACGCAGCCTTAAGGGGGTGAAAAGGTGGTATATTGTTTGTATGAGAAATCTTATTCCTTGAGTTAATAATCTTGAACCTTGGCACGAATATTAACTTAAGTAAATTATGATTTTTGCTTTTCTAAACTACTACCCAGTTACCCTAAAGGAGAATTGGGGGGTGTTAAAGACGCCCAAGCCGGTTAACTCAAAACTCAATACTTAAAACCAAAAATAAGTGATAATGTGTATCAGGGTATTTCGAAAATCTACCTCTAACGGGGTGAAAAGGGGTAGTCAATTTCAGAGGGGAGGATCTTACAGCATGGCTTGATTACCTCGAAAATAGGAGTAAATATTCTTCGAGTCAGCTATGGAAACATCTAAAACGATTTTTAAATTCCAACCCGTGGGGGTGAAAACAGGAAATACAATTTACATGAAAACACACACATATATTGTTATATACATTTTGTTAATTAACTTGAAACTTGGCACAAATACTTGCCTAAGTAAGTAATAAAGTTTGTCATCATTCGTTTTTCAAAACTACCCCTCAAAGGGGGGTTTAGGGACGTTAAAGTTTGTATGGAAGTATTTTAAAGCGCAGTCCAATTAACTCGAAAGTCAGTATTTAATAAATACTGAGTTTCGAGTTAATAGGACTGCGCGTCAAAAGTATTGTATACTTTTGACATAAAAATAACATAAAAAGATTTTGGGTTTTTTGAAAACTGATCCCTGAAGGGGCAAAAAGGGGTAAAAACATTTTTTTTGCGTAGCTTGATTTACTCAAAAGTTTTTATAAATAATATTTGAGTCAAGTTATGGAAACGAATCAAACTAAAATCCAAACGAATTTTCAAAATTCCACACCTGTGGGGGTGTAAAGAGGGGATACGGTTTATATGAAAAATCTTATTCCTTTGTTTAATAAACGTGAAACTTGGCAATATTTGTCTGTGTAAATAATAAAGATTGACACTTAGTTTTTTAAAACTACCCCTCACAGAGGACTTTTCAGGGGGTGTCAAAGTAAGCAAGGAAAATTGTTATCGCGCTGTCGGATTAATAGCGCGATAGCAATTTTTCCTTTTTATAACTCCTTGCTAACTCCTTCAACAATCATCGTCATAATATTTCAGCCAATTTACACAAATCCTCAATGAATTATACACTGAATCACTCCGTCCATTGGTGAAAACTGGTATTTTTTACCCGACTGCGGCAAAGCCAAAAGGAAGGGTTATTTTAGCAATCTATCTATGTATATAAGTATGTATTTACGTGTGTTCCACCGTAGCGCCTAAATTAATAAACCGATTTTAATGAATAAGGTATCAATAGATTCGTATTAATGGTCCGGGTGACATAGGCTATATAAATTCTCCCTAAATTTAATATGGTGGACTTTACACGTAAATTTCTGACCACGAAAAAAATTAAATTGAGATTATAATGACATGTTTAGTGGCAAAAGAAAGGTCTTGACGAGCACATTACAAATATGTATATATGTCATATTGTTTAAGTAAATAAATATGTTTAAATTGTTAAAATAAAAATAAGTAAAAGTGGAGGGATATAGGTAATATTAATTTAATTGGTTACAGACCGACCGCGGCGAGCGTGATTTTTCAGTAGTCGGGTTTTAGTTTTTGAACTTACTTTTTATTGACTTTATCGCATTCAAACAGACAGACATACGCGGCGGGGAGACTTTGTATAGTTAAAATTTATTATGCGCTATAATAACATATAACTTTTGACCGAGTATCCACTCGTTCAAAAGTTAATTGTTCTAATAATTTCGTCGTAAAAACGTCGAATGAAATAAAGACTAAATTTTAATTGACTAAAAGCATAAACTTGAATTTTCATGTTCCTAATTTAAGAAATACTGTGTTTCCCATAGAAATTTTATTATTATTAAATTTAATTATTAAATTTAATTATTAAATTTTATTTTTTATTTTTTATTTTTTTTTTTTAGAATGACCTAGCACAAGCATTTATTTTGCTTAAAGGGTCATTCCTAAAGTATATATGTAACTAGGTACTGTAAGTTATTGAAATAAACATTTTTAATTTTTTTTTTTTTAATTTTTTAATTTTCATCTCCTATATCACCCCCTGTAGGATTATTTTTTAAGACATAAAGTAGACTATGTCCTTCCCCGATGCTATCTATAGCCTTGCCAAATGCCAATGCCCGGAATGGTCGCTTTTTTTCAAAATTACTGCGCACGTACAAAATTTATATAGCCTGATAGAGGGTCTTAACACAAATAAAAGTTATTATGAAAACTTTGCTCCAAAACGTAACCATTCGGAGATATAAGCAATAACATTTTCTTATTTTTACTATTTTATTTACTATTTTTTGACTATGTTAGGTCTTTTTCATTAGTTTTATTTATTTAAAGATGAGAAATAATTTCAATCGTATCAATTGAAGCAAGCCCGTGGCTACTACGGCGAGCACATCAGCCAATGTTTCATAATTGGTATTGAAGTTTACAGAGCTGTAGATATCGAGAATCTTAACCAATATGGGATAATTGCTCTAAATCCGTGGTTGCTAAGAGGACGTATACAAACGCGTCATAGACAAGCCAAGCAGTACTATGTATATATTTTACTTAATGAAAATGTTCGTAAAAGGGACGGAATTATTGGCTACTATTGTAGTTGTGTCGTCGGAACCCGGACATTAGGAAGTTGTGCCCACGCCCACGTTGTGTCGATCATTTGGTACCTTGGATGGGGGACATCAAGGGGGACATCAAGAAAACTTATGTCCACCGGCTCCATTCTTAGACACCATTATTCGTCATTCATGACTTAGAAAATGAAGTTTTCGATGAGTCAAGTGACGATGAATTAAATATAATGTTATAATATTTAATTAGTCGTCACTTGCCTATTTTTGTAATATTTTTTTTCTGATCTTCATTCCAAGAATCAAGTGTTTAGACAAATAAATGATTAAGAATAATGATTGTGGTTTTAATATTCAATAATGCCTTTAGTTACAGTTCAAAATCAGAAAGAACAAGCTGAAATCAATTAAGTTGGTACTATCTAAAACAGGCTTTAATAGCGCTTTTATATAGGGTGTCTGGTTATGCTCATGATAACAAACAACTTTTATTAAGGGACCAAACCTGAAATCGCGAAAAAAAAATCTATGCGAACATGAAAATAGGGGAAACCTATTTTTTTTTCGCGATCTCAGGTTTGGTCCCATAGTAAAAGTTGTTTGTTATCATGAGTATAATCATGTGTTTAAGTATCGGTCACTAATTACCAGTCACCCTATATAATTAATGTTATAAAAATGTTAGAATAAAATAAAATACTACCTACAGTTGCTTGTATAACTGAACAGTTACGGTTTGGAGCTAATCTTCGATGGTATCTTGTATGCATGTATATTTTAGCTAGTTAGGTACACACCTAAACAGTCAAAAGAACCTATTGCCTTCTTGTTTGTCCCATTGTTTACAATTCGGGTAAAAATCGAATGCTGAGTCATTACCCATAGCATTAAATTTTTACCCAAATCTTACCCGAAGTTCATGACGCGTTTACCTGAAAATGGAGCGCGCATACTGATGAGAATGATTAAAACTTTACTTTTCCATGCACTCTCGCTCCGCACCATGGCCTGGACCAGGATTGGACGCGAGAGATCGCCGCCGCCGATCGCCTCCGTGAGAAAACGGCGGTGCTCCGCCCAAGCCGGGCAGACCTCCACTGTATGCTCCACCGTGTCCTCCGGGCGATCCACACAATGGTGACACCCGGGCGTTTCCTCTTGCCTTATCCAAAACAGGAACCTCCCGAAACAACCGTGTCCGGTGAGGACCTGCGTCAGGCGGAAGGTGAGGACGCCGTGGCGCCTCTCCAACCACTCCTCAAAGAGGGGACTTATTGCCGCAATTGTGGCGTGCCCAGCGCTGGGTTGCGACAATCGCACTCTCCATGTCGCCATGAGATCCCGCCGGAGCTCTGTCCGCTGTACCGTGATTTCTCGCGGCAGCGGAGTTACGCCCCGGCCTTTCGCCTCCTCGCGCCACTCCCACACGTGCGCGAGGACTTTTGCCTCCAGATCCCATGGCGGTAATCCGGCAAGGAGGCTCGCCGCCTTACAGGAGACCGTGCGGTATCCCCGGACTAGCCGGATGGCCATGACCCTCTGGAACGCATTCAACCGGCGGGCCGGTCGCAGCCTCAGGGAACGCGCCCACACCGGTGCTCCGTAAAGGGCCATGGACCGCACGACCCCCGCGTAAAGCCTCCGGCAGGAGGCGTTTGGGCCCCCCAGATTGGGCATGAGCCGCTTCAAGGCAGCCCCGGCCCGCTGCAGTCTGGGAGCCAAACGTCGAAAATGCTCCACGAAGTTCCACCGGCTGTCGAGGACGAGTCCCAGGTACTTCATCGTCGACTCGACTCCGATTTGAACCCTTCCTTCCGTTATTTGGGAACCCGACGGTGGCGCGTTCCGAGGACCATGAAAACACATGACCTCGGACTTGTGCAGGGCCACCTCGAGTCCCAACTGCCGGATCCTCTCTACTATTGTCGCAACCCCGCGTGTCGCTAGTTCAGCCGCCGCCTGGTGCGACCTCCCTTGCGCCAGGACCAGCGTGTCATCAGCGTAACATACAACGCTGACGCCGCCAGGGAGGTCGGCGCGCAGCACCCAGTCGTACCCGATGTGCCACAGATGTGGCCCCAGGACAGATCCCTGCGGGACACCGCACGACATCTCTCGCCGGTTCCACTCTCCTTGATGGTCATCAACCCCGGTCGGGGTAGATGACGGCCCTGTTCGTCAAATAGGCCTCGACCACTCAACGGAGGTAGGTTGGCACCCGGTGATACCGGAGTGCCTCCCTGATGGAACTCCAGGGCAGGGTATTGAAGGCGTTGGCGATATCTCATTTGTTTTTTTTTTTTTTTATCTTAAGGTACCCCGGAAAACAAATGAGATATCACTCAGTCTAGTACTGCACCTATTGACATTTTTATGATGAATGTACGTTGCGATGAAATAACATAAATTATTAAAGTCTGTTGCGATCCATTTTAATAATAACTAGCTTTTGCCCGCGGCTTCGCTCGCGTGTAACTCGGAAATTATCTCCGGGGAACGTACCTACTACTGGAGTAAAAATTATCCTATGTTCCACGGCCTATCCGTTAAGGTGTGAAAAGGTAACAAATAGACAGACAAATAATAAATTCAAATAATCTTTTTTATACATAAAACATGTTTGATTATGATACCAAGGCCCGCTTGCACCAAAAACCATAAATACAGTTACCGCTGAACATTTTTAAAACATCATTCCATCCCTGACAACTTCAAAATTAACAGACATAGAATATTGTTTTTAATTCGTTTAGCGTTCAACGTATTTTGTGATTTGTGGTGCTAGTGGGCCTAAATGTTGTAACTTTAGAATAATAATTATTCATTTTAATATGATCACCATAATTTTTGTGATTGATTACCACTGACCCCGTAGCCTGTAAGTGAATGTATACGTGTAAGTCAAGTTTTTTTGTGACTATAAATTGTAATAACTTTTGGCCAACTTTAATATGACTATGACTGTATTTATAACCTTTAAATCTCTTAAAAATAAGTACACGAAAATATCAATATTACATGTGAATTTTAAAATCATTCCCTATTCTAAGCCTTTGAAAAAACGCTGAAACACGTTATTTTTTATTCCTAACCTAACTTAACCCAAAAAAACCCTAAATGCCAGGTTTCCCATACAAACTTTCATCCCCTATATCACCCCCTTTAGGATTATTTTTAAAACAAAATGTAGTCTGCCTTTTCCTAGGATGCCATCTATATTTTTGGCTTTTATCGAAATCTGCTCAATGGTTTAGGCGTGAAAAGGTAACATACAGATAGAGTTACTTTCGAATTTATAATATTAGTATGGATTTATAATGAAGTTTATTCTTTATACAGGATAGCGGAATCACTTTTGAAAGTCATATTAAGAAGAAAAAATAAGCTATATGGAGTCGATATAATTCCTATCTGACTACCCCTGAGAAGAAATGGCAAAACAAACTCAGGGGTCATAGTATCTTTTCTAAGCCCAGGCATAATCTTGGTCAGATCATGTGATTAGCGTCTGAAATGGTATTTTGAGAAAATAATCACAAATTTGAGTACACCTGTCCAGTCAGTGCAAGCATTTGTCAGACTCAGCAATCATATAGCTCAACTAAATACCTAAAGAGCTCAACGACTCGACGAATAATATGAAAGAAAGGACATTTGGGTAGGCCGCATAAAGTACTCAAACAGTATATACGAGTAACTATATTAATACCGAGTTTCACGTTAATCCGACAGCTCGTTAAAAATTTTCCTTGCTAACTTTGATACCCCCTAAAATATCATCTGTGAGGGGTTGTTTTAAAAACCTAAAAGTTCAATCTATATTATTTACTGATAAATTAAAAAGAAAGGAAAAAAAAGGAAAAGCAAAGGAATAAGATTTTTTATATAAACTGTATCCCCTCTTTTCCACCCTCATAGGGATGGAATTTTGACAATTCGTTTGGAGTGCTTATGGAAGCACTGACTGACTGAAGCACAGCAATTTGAATAAATAATCTTTGAGTCAAATAATGGTATTTGACTCAAAGATTATTTTGAATGAATCAAGCCACGCAGTAAAATCCTACCCTTGAAAATTTTACTATCCCCTTTCTACCCCTATAGGGATCGATTTTTTAAAATCTTATATAGGTTACTTTTACATAAAGTTGGGATGTTTTTTTTTCTCGTCTACCCTATAGTGTGGGGTGTTGTTGGATAGGTCTTTTAAAAATATTGGGTTTGTGAAAACAATTTTTCGATTTAGGGATCCGTTTCTGAAATATTAAGCTTTAAAGTGCTTATTTTTGTTAGAGTCAAGTGTCCCCCCTACCAGCTAAACGGTTAGTTTTGGATGGGTGAAAAAATTCACGGTAGTAGTAGGTATATATAACGAAGTTAAAAGGAAAACTATCACAGGTAAGTAGGCTTTTCAAGTTTTCGAGTAATAATCAACCAAATTGTAAAATGTACTTGGAACAGTAAAAATTTCGTACAAATTCCATTAAAAATTACTTATATAACGTTGTTAGTTATGTAAAACAGGTAGTATATATAAGTTTATAAACCATGTAAATATATACAAAACTAAAAGCATAATATTCTTAATAATAATGATTTCTAATTTAATAATATTTACGTTCGAATAACGACGGGCGGCGGCATGCACTATGGAACCCTATTATTGCGCGTGTCCCGACACGCACTTGGCTGGTTTTTTGTATGTTTGTTAATTCTACACGCTCAAATGGTGGAGCCTATTTTTATATCCCGAAAAAATTTACGGTTCCCGTGGGATAATTTCCGACATCCACGCGAGTGAAGCCGCTGGCTTGTGGAATTATAAGTGCCATGATGTAAGCCATCTCCAAACACATTGGTTACTATTTCATGAATTTTCTCGATGAGGTTTGAGTCTGACGGTCGTACTCAGTACCAAATACAAGTAGGTAATCAAAACAGCTTTCCAATATCGATAATAATTATGTCGTCGTTATTGGTCAGTGGGGAGGTCTGAATTTCTGGTTGTCCTTCTTTTTCTTTACAAATACTCGAATTGGTTTAGCAATGCTTGTTTTGACATGCAGGTCCTCGGGCAGTACAAGGTGTGCAAGAATAAGAAGGTGGCTTACTTGTCCTACCCGAAGGCCATTAGAACAGCGGTGCAGGAGGGCCCGCCGTTCATGCGCTGGACCGCCAATATCTTCGCCTTTGCTGTGGACCTGTTTCTCCTGATTTGGCAGATTGGTGTCTGCGCGATTTTTTTGGTTTTTGTCGGTGAAAATTTAAAACAAGTAAGTGGCAGCTCCTTTTTGCATGAGCATACATGAGGTTTGACAGCGATCCAGAAGCAATAACATTAAACTTGCCTAGGAATTGAACGCTACCTCTACGAGTCACTGATTAAAAACGCACTAAATAGCATTTAATAATAATAGTAAATGTAGTAATACATATAAATATTATCATCATCATCATTTCAGCCGAAAGACGTCCACTGCTGGACAAAGGCCTCCCCCAAGCACCGCCACTTCGACTGCGGGTTCCTGGTTATACCTTGGTTCCACCAAGTGGGAGGCCTTCCAACGTTTCGTCTTCCGGTACGCGGTCGCCACTCTAGAACCTTTCGCCCCCATCGAATAACTGTTCTGCGAGCAATGTGCCCTGTCCACTGCCACTTAAGTTTGGCAATTCTTCCTTCAGTTCTCTTCATTTCTGATTCGATCACGAAGGGAAACTCCAAACATAACCCTCTCCATTGCCCTTCGGGTGACTTTTAGCCTTCTAATAAGGTCCATTGTGATCTATCACGTTTCAGTGCCGTAGGTCATCACTGACAACACGTACTGATCAAAGACTTTCGTCTTGAGACACTGCGGTATTTGAGACGAGAAGATATTGCAAAGCTTCCCGAACGGTGCCCAGCCGAGTCGGATTCGACGATTGACATCTTTCTCGAAGTTTGGCCTACCTAACTGGACAGTTTATCCTAGGCAAACATACTCGTCCACAACTTCGAGTGTAGTATCCCCGATCTTCATGAGAGTGGATGTTACCTGGATCTGCAGTGCAGCGGTGAACAGTTTTGGAGAGATAACGTCTCCCTGTCTCACCCCTGGCTGCAGAAGGATAGGTTTCGAGGTTCGGTCCTGGTGTCGGACAGACATAGTGGCGTTTTCGTACAGACACTTCACATATACCGACAGTCGATCTGGCACCGTTGAAGAGACTTCAGTACTACCCATGTCTCGATCGAATTAAAAGCTTTCTTGTAGTCCACAAACGCTGAGTAGAGAGGCAGGTGATACTCTTCTGTCTTCTGTATAACCTGCTGCAGCGTATGTCTATGGTGATGGCCTTTACGGAAACCGGCTTGTTCGGGAGGCTGGAAATTGTCAAACCTGCGCGCGTGTCAGTTCGTGATGACTCTTGAAAACAGCTTGTAGACATGGTTCAGAAGTAAAATGAGCCTGTAATTCTTTTTTTTTTTTTTTTTTTTTTGTGGATGGGAAATCATCAAATGACTTCTCCCGCTCCGGGCAGAGCGGGAGGGTGTGTCAGACTTTTACTGACTAAAACCCACCCGTGTTCCTTCAGTTGCCCGTGCCAGGGCCACGGTATCTCTTTCGAACTACCCACGACCCCGGCGGCTTCGGCCCTATTGGACCCCGTCACTGCTGACATCTCTTTGAGGCGCGCGTGGAACACAACGCGCCGTCGACCCGGGCCTGGTCCTTACCGGACGGCGAGCTGCCCATTACTCGTCGTCCGCAAGCCCGCGCCTACGGTGGCCGGGAATCGGCGATAGATTCCCGCCGCCCAGGGCGTCTCCTGCGGCGGCTAGGGGCGCGAGGGCGCGGCTGTCGCCTCTCCCTCTCGCGTCCCGCCTCCTCCTTTGCGAGCATTACTGCTTCGCAGAAGGAGGTGACGGCCTCCCATGCACTCTCGCTCCGCACCATGGCCTGGACCAAGTTTGGACGCGAGAGATCGCCGCCGCCGATCGCCTCCGTGAGAACACGGCGGTGCTCCGCCCAAGCCGGGCAGACCTCCACTGTATGCTCCACCGTGTCCTCCGGGCGATCTACACAATGGTGACACCCGGGCGTTTCCTCCCGCCTTATCCGAAACAGGAACCTCCCGAAACAACCGTGCCCGGTGAGGACCTGCGTCAGGCGGAAGGTGAGGACGCCGTGGCGCCTCTCCAACCACTCCTCAAAGAGGGGACTTATCGCCGCAATTGTGGCGTGCCCAGCGCTGGGTTGCGACAATCGCACTCTCCATGTCGCCATGAGATCCCGCCGGAGCTCTGTCCGCTGTACCGTGATTTCTCGCGGCAGCGGAGTTACGCCCCGGCCTTTCGCCTCCTCGCGCCACTCCCACACGTGCGCGAGGACTTTTGCCTCCAGATCCCATGGCGGTAATCCGGCAAGGAGGCTCGCCGCCTCACAGGAGACCGTGCGGTATCCCCGGACTAGCCGGATGGCCATGACCCTCTGGGACGCGTTCAACCGGCGGGCTGGTCGCAGCCTCAGGGAACGCGCCCACAAGCCTGTAATTCTTAAGAAGGGTATCACAGTTCTTAAAGAATATATAGTTCCACCATACCTCTGTTGCGTGCCGCGTTTTATGCTCGAGTATGACGGAATCAAACAGCTTCTGGAAGGCCTTAAGAACGGGTTTCCCTCCGGCCTTCAAAGTTTCGTAATTCCGTCATTACCCTTGTTGTTTTTTGAGCTGCTTCAGAGCCATCCTAATCTCGTACAAGCTGACGTCTGGGATGTCTTCGGTATAGTATCGGGTCAATCTAGCTCTTGGCTTGGGTCGTTTGCCAGACTCGTGACGTAGTTACTTGTTGACGTGTGTAACTGTCCATAGAACCTCTCGATCTCCCCCAACAACTCAGTTTTGGCGGATTTGATCCTGCCATCATCGGTCTTCAGTTTCGTAAGCTGATTCTGCCCAATAAACAAAGGCCAAATTCTCGTACCTAAAAAACGTTCAAATTCAAGTCACAATCTCATGCCAGCGACAATCAAACGTCACAAAATGTAGGTAAACGCTATACAATTTTTGACAGATTGATACTGAGATGAGATTGCTAACGTTGTTAAAAATATGAGAATTGCCTCTCAGATCTCTTGCAAAGACCTTCCGAATCCCATAATGCGGATTCTTTATCACGTCTTAATACGGTCAGTGTTACAGCGGCGAAGGTCGCTTTTCAAGGACTTAGATATCTGTCTATTAAGCTGCCGGTATTTAAGCACATCATCTGAAGACTGCATTATCATATCGCGCCTTTCCAACATGAACTTGTAAAGTAGGATCAGAGAGCTTCTTATTTCTATTTGTACGACGGGACTTGAAGGTCTTAGACCCGACCGTAAGGACAGTTTTCACGAACTCCAAATTGCCCCACGCTCAGTTCATCACAGAATCGTTTGCCCAGTCCCCCATGACAACGGCAAAGTGAGTTTTATAGCAATGCATGGCTCTGGAAATATCCTAATACATGATCTTCGCCTCATCATTGGGGTGTAAACCTGAACGACCTTCAGCGAATATCTTGCGAATATTCTGAGTATAAGGTACGCCATCTTGGTCGACACACTCTCGATCTTCACCACGATGCTCACAAGGGACATAAGGTCGATAAACCTGACATCTCCTTAGGACTGCTGGTCGCCCTCCCGGAAATAAGTTCCCGGATTTGAGGATTATCGAGGTCACCCTCTCTTCGAACTTTAGATAACCCTACTATACCCCATCGTAACCTGCTCAATTCTTCCTCGAGTTCGGTGATCTTCTTGTCAGTCCGGAGTGTACGCGTGTTGTATGTGCCAGGTGCAGTTTTCGGTATTTGTGGTAGCCGGATCTCTTTCGTAGCATCTCTTGCCTCACCGTGGCATTGACCGCTACCGTAGCCAAAGGTAGGGGGCCGCTGGGCACTAGGGGCCATTTTTTCTTGGTGCTTGTCATTTAGGAGGGGGGGGGGGGGGGGGGGGGGAGCGTAAGCAAACATCACACGAAAAAAATATGTACCGCGGCTTTCAAATGTGAGAACCGCTATGTATGGACGTTTGCTGTCCTGTACAACAACATGTTGCGCAAAAATTTTGTTTGCGGTGTCTGCTTTAGTTTACATTGAACCTCAGCGTCTCCGACTTAAGGTAAATTTGTGCAATGACTTTTAGTCCATAAAGATTTTCATTTTCACGATAGCACCATCGCCATCGGCAAATTTGGCTGCATATCACGTTTTTTGATCGTAAATGTTAAAATCCGTTGGTTGATCCGTTGGTTGGATGTAAAACTGGATTTCCAATCGCTCCATAATCCATCGCACAGCGCCGTGGCGTGACGCTATAGGTAGCCATTACAACGCGCCGACGCGACGGCGACGACCCGTGAATCTATTTTTGATCATTGCGCGCTGAGGGATCGCAAAAGATTGTCGATATGTTTTTGTTTCGAATCGAGTTGAGTTTGTTTTGTTTTCGAAATGACTTCCGAGAAATCCGGGCGCGAGGCATTAATTGCATTCATAGAAAAATAAAATATACAAGGAAAGTGAATGATAAAGATCATAGATATAAACATAAAAGTTTGCTATCCATTACCATGCCTAATTATTCTGCATTAAAACATTGTCTGCTTCGTTGGTCTAATGGTCACGAGCGCTACTGCTGAGCAAGACGTCTTGGGTTCTATCATCCTGGTAAAATACAAAATGAAAGCCATTTGGAGTGGTCGTGTGTGGGATGCTTGTTTGGCGTCAACCCATTTGACTTTAGTCGTTTGGAGCCACGCCCAATGACGCTATCGTGATGATATACCTTCGTAAAGAACAGATAGGGCAATAAAAATATAAGAATAATAACGATGACCATTAGCTAGAACTATTTTTCTGGAATATATAACTGATCATCGTTGTTATTTGTTACTGGTAATAGTTTTAGTTGAAACTGCAGAGGTCACGCTTCAGAGTGTAAAAAAATACTTGCACTTAATGTATTTCTGTCGACAGTTCGTTCAATATTGCGGCCATGACATATCAGTGCGGGTTCTCATTTCCTGTTTGTATCCCATACAAGTCTGCGTTTGCATGGTGAAGGATCTGAAATTGTTGGCGCCTTTATCGACGTTCTCCAACGCCTGCAACATGCTTGGATTAGTGCTGGTGTTTTATTATTTGATACACGATACAAATCCTGAGTTGGAACTTGATGATGCCAAATATAAGCTAAAATCATTGATGGATATTCCAGTATTTATCGGCATCACCTTGTACGCGATGGAGGCAGTGGGAGTGGTGAGCGAGTAGTGAGTAGTGATTGCGAGTCAGTGCGAATGAGTGAGTGAGTACGTGACACGACTGACGTGACTCTCGTGTGCGCAGATCCTGGCGATAGAGTACCACATGGAGAACCCCAAAGAGTTCACGGGTTGGTGCGGACTCTTCTCCAAAGGGATGATGATAATAGTCGTGACGTACACTACACTCGGTATCTTCGGCTATCTCAAGTATGGAATGGAATGTAAAGCGTCTATTACGTTAAACCTGCCGCAGGAAGACAAGTAAGTTTACATTTATTTAGGTACCTATTCATGCATGATAAAAGATATAGGTTAATTTATGTCTCCATAGTATAAATAAAAATACCCAGTGACACTCACGCAATAAAAACTAATCTAACAACATATAATTCATCAAAATTGGTTCAGCCGTTTAGTCGTTAAGAGGTAACATAGGGACGGACATACATACATACAGGTCAAAGACATACCCTTCCTTTTTTGGTTTCGCGGCAGACGGCTAGTGATGAGAATGTCCCGTGTTATTGTTTCTGGAAATAAGTATAACAGTTTCAAATCAATAACAAGGGTGAATTTATAAATAATTAGACAAGGCATGTATTGTGCGCTTTTATAATTTCTAACGTGACGATATTATCGTGGACATTCTTATCTATTCGATATGATGTCCATCGACATCACGATAGCACAGCTATGTAAAATGTATGGACATTATGTATATCTGTGGTGTTTGGTACATGTTAAGTCCAAAATTGGATACTTACTGTTTTTACATTATACTTTTTTTATTTTTACCTTCCTCTCGCTTTCCTGCAATCTGTGGGAGAGATTTCGTGAAGTGTTGACTGAAATGTTGCCGTACCTTTAAATGTTGCTTATTTGATAAGTGTACGAGTCATGTATCGGACACGGCACGCGCGCATTGCGTCACCACTTTCCGTCGCCTTGCACAAATTATAGTGCAGCGTGAAAGTACCTACTCAATCAGCGTTCATATTCAGCTGTACTCATTTCACATAGCAACAACATTCGTAATTAGCATAAGTTACGTGGTAGTTAAATATACACAATAAACCATCATCTTTGGCTATCCGTGACTTATTCATTCAAGCTAACATCCAAAGTGTGTGCGACCTATTCAGCAGCGCATACATCTTTTTGGTTCTTCGAGCTTCAAGATTATAAGCGCTCCGCGTTCCTTTGTGCGGTGGCGATTCGGTTGGACTCAACAATTTGCCAAATCGTTCAGAAAACCAAAATCATGGACATTTATAGAAAATATCAAGATGGCTGATCCAGATTTTCATGAGAGTCGTCTTGTTGACATTCTACTAGGGGCCGAGATATACTCCAACGTATTCCAAGAAGGTATCGTCAGGCACAACAAATCGAAGCAGTAATGCTCGCGAAGGAGGAAGCGGAACGCGTGAGGGAGAGGCAACAGCCGCGCCCTCGCGCCCCTAGCCGCCGTAGGAGACCACCGTAGGCGCGGGCTTGCGGACGACGAGTAATGGGCAGCTCGCCGTCCGGTAAGGACCAGGCCCGGGTCGACGGCGCGTTGTGTTCCACGCGCGCCTCAAAGAGATGTCAGCAGTGACGGGGTCAATTGGGCCGATGCCGCCGGGGTCGCGGGTAGTTCGAAAGAGATACCGTGGCCCTGGCTCGGGCAGCTGAAGGAACATGGGTGGGTTTTAGTCAGTAAAAGTCTGACACGCCCTCCCGCCACTGCCCAGAGTGGGAGAAGTCATTTGATGATTTCCCATCCACAAAAAAAAAAAAAAAAAAAAAAGGCACAACAAATCACAACCCAGTCGTACAGCGAACACGTTTGGGCTGGATTTTGTGCGGAAATGTGCAAACAACATTTCAATGCAACGTTGTAATGACATTCAACAATTTTGGACAGTAGAAGACATAGCAGAAACCTCGGGAATGTCAGAGGATGATCTGGATTGCTTGCAGCACAACAAGAACACAACAACTCGCGACGAAGAAGGTCGTTACATTGTTGAGATACCGTTCTGTTATAAATAATTTCTATCGTTACTTTAAAATTGGCAACTTACTTAGGCAAGTATTTGTGCCAAGATTCAAGTTAATTAATCAAATGTATAAGATTTTTCATGTAAATTGTATTCCCTGTTTAACCCCTACAGGGGTGGAAATTTAAAAAATCGTTTGAGATTTTTCCATATGATTGATTTTTTAAACCAATTTTCGAGTTAATCAAGACATGCAATAAAATCCTCCCCCTGTAAAATTGATTACCCCATTTCACCCCGTCAGAAGTAAGTACATTTTTGAAAAACCCTGATACACAAAATTCTTTATTTTTGGTTTTAAGTATAAGTTCTGAGTTTTGAATTAATCAGATTGCGCGTTAAAATTTTTTCATGCAAACTTTCAATAAATCAATCAATCAACTCAGCCAATCGCAATCCACTGCTGGACATAGGCCTCTCCAAGGTTGTACCACAACACCCTCTCCTCCGCCTTCCGCATCCAGTCTGCCCCAGCCACTTTCTTCAGGTCATCGGTCCATCTAGCTGGGGGCGTCCCACACTACGCTTACCGATACGCGGTCTCCACTCTAGGACTCGTCTGCTCCACCGGCCATCGGTCCTTCGACAAACATGGCCAGCCCACTGCCACTTCAGTTTGCTTGCTGTGAAAGCTATGTCGGTTACTCCGAGTTTTGCCGATCAATACAAGCAAGATATTTCTCTTATAATTCAATTCAATTCAATTCAATTCCTTTATTTCAATCATCATTGGATCATAAGAAAATTAAAAATACATTAGATATATAAACAACAAAATAAAAAATAAGACATCACACAACTACATTTCATAGCAATGGTTAATGTAGTGACAGTCGAACCTCTCAGCCATCATCCTCAAGATGGTATTGGAGCTGGCGCGGACCCTACGCACCAAGGATGTGCACCGTTTCCGCATCGTCGCATAGAAGCAGTCAATGCGTGACTCAGCGAACATCCCCGACGCACTGCAGTACCGAGGCAGCCCCAACAACATCCTGTAGGCATTGTTGAATTGAACTCGTAGGGCGCTGTACTCTTTTTGAGTATAGTTAGCCCACAGGGCGCTCGAATAAAAACAAGTGCAATAAGCTCTGAAATGAGTGATTTTTACTTCCTTCGAGCATCGTGCAAACCTGCGGGCTATCATGTTCGCTCTAACAGACAACGCCCTACGTTCCCGCTCTATGTCTGAATCGTCTTTCAGGTCAGAGGTCACCAGATGCCCAAGGTATTTGAAGGTGTCAACCCTATTTAGCGGTACATTATTTAACTTAATGCTAGGGATACTATCCGGACATTTACCCCTGGCCCGGAAAACCATATACTCACTTTTCTTAGTGTTATAGAGCAGGCCATGACTGAGAGCATATTTCTCACAAATGCCGAAAAAGGAAATGAAAATCACTTGGCACTCTTGTGGAAAAACCAGACTTCAGTAGTAGAAGCAGAATATAATTTACTCAAGAGGACTGAAGAGTCAATCAATCGGCAACGCAAGGTCATCAATCAACATTTAAACAATCTAACGAAGACCACCAATATGTTGAACAAAAATTTGCAAGAACAAGAAGTGATGAGCGAGCTAGCACTGTCTACCATCATAGCTACAAATATGCTCACAAAACTAAAATCGATACAAGACACAATAATCGATATAATAACAGATATCCATCATGGAATGTTCAGCGTCCATTTACTATCGCCGAAGCAATTACGAGACCAACTCAGCATAATCTCAGGACAATTATCGCGAGAGTTATCCTTACCGATAGAAAACATACAGACTGAACTACCAAAAAATCACCACCTTCTGAAGGTCAAAACAAGGGTAACACAGCAGTACATCAATCAATCTGCCTAGCCTTTTCCCAACTATGTTGGGGTCGGCTTCCAGTCTAACCGGATGCAGCTGAATACCAGAATTTTACATGGAGCGACTGCCTATCTGACCTCCACAACCCATTAACTGGGAAATACGATACCCCTTGGTAAGACTGGTTGTCAGACTTTCGGGCTTCTGACGACCCGTATCGACTGTCAAAGATCCACGAATGACAGCCGGGACCAACGGCTTAACGTGCTTTCCGAGGCACGGAGGAGTCTCGATATGTAAAGATGGTCACCCATCCACGGACCGACCCCGGCAAGCGTAGCTTAACCTGATGGATCGAGCCGTGCGGCTGTTATTATTTAGCCACGAGCTCCTCTTATTTAACACAGCAGTACATAATATTTGAAATTAGAATACCACTGGTCAACAGAGAGAGTTATGACCTATATCAACTTATATCAATACCACAACAACATGGAAACACTACAGTAGCCGTCGTGCCGATATCAGATTACATCGGGATTAACTTACGCAAAGACACCTATCTGGCAATGACGGCGAGAGACATACAACAATGTGTCCAGTACAACGAGGCTACTCTCCTTTGTCACTCCCGAAAACCCATGTTCCAGTTTAAGTCAGAAGACGGCATGTGTATCAAAGATAAATTCAAATTCAAATTCAAAACATTTATTTCAGACTTTTGGTCCATAGAGTGTTAGTAGTACATCAAAATGACTTAAAGCTATGTTAGTAATACATAAATAGAAAAAACGCCAGTCAGCCTACAATATGTGCAGACCAATCCAATGCCTCCACATAGGACTATGGATGTAGTCTGCAATTACCCTCAGGTAGCTGTTGGGACTGCCCCTAACCCTTCGCATCAGCGACGCTGCTCTCTTACGTATAATGGCGTGAAAGCCGTCCACTTGAGCCTCAGCAAACATCGCTGATGCACTGCAGCAGCGAGGCAATCCCATCAGCAACCTGAAAGCATTGTTATATTGGACCCGCAAGGCACCGACGGTTCGCTGCGTGTAGCTAGTCCACAGACTACACGTATAAAAGGACTGGCAATATGCCCTAAATAAAGTCCTCTTTACCGCATAAGAGCACCGTGAAAATCTGCGAGCCAGCATATTACAACGAATCGTCAGCGCCCTGCGTTCCCTCTCTAAGTCTGCTTCATCAGTCAGGTCCTCATTGACTACATGACCTAGGTACACAGATAAGAGCACAAACAGATGTCTTACAAACATAGCAGCATGCCGCAATAATTGGACGGAATTGAACAAATTAAATACTTATAAGGTTTAAGAACAACTTTATTTCTCATAAGAATTGCATACATAATTCACTTACTGAGAAACAATGTCTAACACTAAGATTGATAATTAGAGCGCACAGATGTACGTATATAAAATAACAAAACAAAATAGCAAAGAAAAAAAAAAGGAAAAGAAAAAAAAAGAATGTGGGTAAACAGATAACATGCAAATCGATCGTAAGTACCAAGCACAACATAGATGTATGAATTTGATTTTTACTAGATGTGGCATTGATGGCATAGTTTGTTATTAGCAAGTTTATTATTATAAGACTATTTTATTTTTAGTTTATTGTTATATTTGTATATTTTGGGTACATACATGGTTTATAAAATATTTTGAGTGTTGGTTTTTATTTGTTTTTATTTAATTTAAATTAATGTATATTTTTGATTTAGAGGTTTATAGTTAATCTATATAATGTGTGTATTTTATTTATGTTTATATATAGTATATATATATAAACATAAATAAATATGTGTATATAGTATTCCTTTTCCTGCACTTATTTGTATGTATTAATTGTGTGAGTTTTTAGTAGCTTTTTGAACCGGGCATAACTTTGTTCTTTTTTTATTACTGATGGTAACTTATTATAAATTGTAACACCCTCAAACTCCAAATTTCTTCTTCCATAGTTAGTCCTAGGAGGGCGGGTCACTAAGTAACTAACACGTCTTAAGTTCATCTTTCGTGTTTGTTGTTTTGTTACAAATCTTATATTGGAATGGATTTCTTTATTTAATATTTTACGTATTAGAATACATGTGTAGTATATGTAAGTTTGTTTTATATTCATTATTCTTGTTTCCTCGTATATCTTTTCAGTCGGTGTTCGAAATTTATAGTTAAATAAAATTTTAATTAATCTATTCTGAACTTGTTGAATTGGATCTATATTAGTATTTGCTGCAGTACCCCAGATTTCAATGAGGTAGTCGATATGAGGCTTAACCAGAGAATTATAGATAAGATATCGCACTTTTCGAGGGAGGCAATTTGTTATATTGCGTAGTGCCCCTGTGAGTGAACTTAGTTTATGTTTAATTTTTTCTAGGTGTGGCTTCCAAGTTAGGTTACTATCTAATATAAGTCCGAGATATTTTTCTTTAGGTTTTCGTTCAAGTAGTTGGCCGTCTATTTTAAGTTCAAAATTGTCATTTATTTTTTTTATTTTTTGCTGCAAACATTACATAATTTGTTTTATTAATATTAATAGTTAAAAGATTTGACTGAAACCACTCATTTAACAGATTAAGATCATTTTGAGCGTCTGCTATTATAGCTTCAACTGAGTGTCCAAAGTAAAAGAGACTTGTGTCGTCTGCATAGAGGGAGATGTTTCCTTTGAGACCCAATTCACTGATACTGTTAATATAAATAAGGAACATGAGTGGGCCCAATATGGATCCCTGGGGGACGCCAAAATTCAGGACACAGGGATTGCTTTCATATTTACCTATTTTTACTATTTGTTTATGGTTCTCCATATATGATTTAAAAATTTCAAGTGCTTTGCCTCTAACACCGCACCACATTTATATTTATTATTGTTGCGGGCAGTGTGCACTTCGTATCATATGCGAGCATCAGATTACAACAATACAATTCACTAAGGCCGGGGTCATAGCACTCGATTCAGATTGCGTAATTAAAGGAGAAGACTTTACCGTTTTTACATACAAACTGGGATACTCAGAAATTAAAACTACTGTTGACTTGGAATTACAGCAAATCGCCCCTATCAATCACATCATCAACGTCACCTTGCCACAAGTTGAAATCAATATCACTGATTATGAAACCTCTTTGCGGCGCATCAAAGAACAGATTGAGCAGATGAAATCAGAAAACGCCTTGAACTCAGGAATTTCAAGCTACGATACCCATCAATATTCAGCAATCTATGTGTTGTTGGCGGGCACTATACTAGTAGTCGCAGTTTATCTGTGCCGGTGGATTTGTCGTCGTCGGCAGAAGAGCGCCAACTTACAGTCGGACTTAGAGGCGCAGCCTCCAGCGCCGCCGGCGCGTAGACAACACTCGGCCCCCGTCGCCGATCCGACGCCACGCACTAGAGGTTCAAATCAGCCACGAGAAGAGGCGGTTGAATTAAGAAACTTTTCTAGCTTACTCAGCAGTATCAAGCGCCACAAGAAGGCACCTGCTTTCGTCACACCGGTGTCTGGTGATAGTGACTAATTTAAGTTATGGCTAAGAATAGATTTAATTCATGTATTGTAACTTGGGTGAAATTTATAAGTTTAGTATTTAAGCACTCTGTATACTCATTCTCATCATCCACTCACATCTCTCTCGCCGGGGAATATGTACGAGTCATGTATCATACATGACACGCGCGCAATGCGTCACCACTCTCCGTCGCCTTGCACAAGTTATAGTGCAGCGCGACAGTCCTCAATCAGCGTTCATTTTCAGCTGTAATCATTTCACATAGCAACAACATTCATAAAATTAGCATAAGTTACGTGGTAGTTAAAAACTATCATCTTTGGCTATCCATGACTTATTCATTCAAGTTAACATCCAAGGTGTGTGCGACCCATTCAGCAGCGCATACAATAAGGATATATTAATACTATAAATATAATCTAAAGCACTATACTATGATGATGATACAAATGATCTTCTCTAGTGAATGTTAATTTTATATAATAATAAGAATCAATCAAAATAATAATAATAAAAACTACTACATTGAATATATTCAATATAAAGTAAAATTAGATGATGAGATTTTATGAGATTTGTATGTTGACATATCTCGGGACTCGGGACCTTTAGAAGGCGTACGAGGGGCCAAAACCAAGTCGCAGAGGCCCGTTAGACGCTTTCAATGAAATGAGGCACCAACCTACGATTATCCTTGTACGTACTATGCAAGTGTACCCAAGGACAACCCCCGGTTGGCGTAGGACTATTGCAAGAATTCAACCTGAACAGGGATTGTTTAAAGTTTCATCAGATACCTTTGGAACAGACCTTAGCTAAATCATTTGGTGAAATAAAGAATGTATTATTTATTTATTATCGATTTCCAATAATTACGTGATCAAACGACTATGAGTAATACGTGAATAATAAAATGTGCGAAATTTTGTTTTTACAGAAAAGCGCAGGCGGCGAAATTGGCATTTGCTGCAACAATTTTTACGTCATTTCCGCTACAAAACTTTGCGGCATGGCAAATTATGTGGACTCACGTAAAGAACAGGGTCACTGAAGAGAATAAGTACAATGCAGACATGTTCTTACGAGTTGCGTGTACAACTTTGCCCTGTGAGTACTGTTTGTGTTGTAACTTGACAATAAGCGCGTAGCAGACTTGTTCCTACGAGTTGCGTGTACAAACTTGCCGTGTGAATACTGTTTGTGTTGTAACTTGATAATAAGCGCGAAGCAGACTTGTTCCTACGAGTTGTGTGTACAACCTTGCTGTGTGAGTACTGTTTGTGTTGTAACTTGACAATAAGCGCGTAGCAGACTTGTTCCTACGAGTTGCGTGTACAACCATGCCGTGTGAGTACTGTTTATGTTGTAACTTGACAATAAGCGCGTAGCAGACTTGTTCCTACGAGTTGTGTGTACAACCTTGCTGTGTGAGTACTGTTTGTGTTGTAACTTGACAATAAGCGCGTAGCAGACTTGTTCCTACGAGTTGCGTGTACAACCTTGCCGTGTGAGTACTGTTTGTGTTGTAACTTGACAATAAGCGCGTAGCAGACTTGTTCCTACGAGTTGTGTGTTCAACCGTGCCGTGTGAATACTTTTTGTGTTTTGTGTGACAATCGTGCAGTGTGAGTACTGTTTGTGTTGTAACTTGACAAGAAGCGCGTGGCAGACTTGTTCCTACGAGTTGTGTGTACAACCTTGCCATGTGAGTACTGTTTGTGTTGTAACTTGACAATAAGCGCGTAGCATCAGACTTGTTCCTACGAGTTGTGTGTTCAACCGTGCCGTGTGAATACTTTTTGTGTTTTGTGTGACAATCGTGCAGTGTGAGTACTGTTTGTGTTGCAACTTGACAAGAAGCGCGTGGCAGACTTGTTCCTACGAGTTGTGTGTTCAACCGTGCCGTGTGAATACTTTTTGTGTTTTGTGTGACAATCGTGCAGTGTGAGTACTGTTTGTGTTGTAACTTGACAAGAAGCGCGTGGCAGACATGTTCCTATGAGTTGTGTGTTCAACCGTGCCGTGTGAATACTGTTTGTGTTGTAACTTGACAATAAGCGCGTAGCAGACTTGTTCCTACGAGTTGTGTGTACAACCTTGCCGTGTGAATACTGTTTGTGTTGTAACTTGACAATAAGCGCGTAGCAGACTTGTTCCTACGAGTTGTGTGTTCAACCGTGCCGTGTGAATACTTTTTGTGTTTTGTGTGTACAATCTTGGCGTGTGAGTACTGTTTGTGTTGTATGAGACAATAAGCGCGTCGCAGACTTGTTCCTACGAGTTGTGGGTTCAACCGTGCCGTGTGATACCTTTACGCGTTTCTGAAAAAAAGGGTCTTAACAGACTGACAGACAAACAGATCGACAGACAGACAGATCGACAGACAGACAGATGGACAGATAGACAGACAGACGGACAACGAAGTGATCCTATAAGGGTTCCGTTTTTTCCTTTTGAGGTACGGAACCCTAAATAGATGGAAACAAGGTGACCTTTTTATTATTAATACAGAAATTATAATAACAATACAGAAATAAGTAGGTCATCTTGTTCTCATCTTTTTAAACTTTACTTTTTACGCAGTCGGGTTTTTCATTTTTTAAATTTACTTTTTTTATTTTACACTTTTTAGTTAGGATGATTTTTCTCTCAGTATTATGTAACGCTTTAATTGTAAGAATGATATTGTAATATATTATAATAATTAACTCTCATGCGTACAATACCCACTTATACTCTGGTGATAACGGCCTTTCACTCGAAAGGTTCGGGATTGTTTTTTTATCATTTGCATTTCAAATTATATTTAAACATTTAATTTGCTTACATTTTTGTAATCAACTTTTAAAACCCTTCATTTTGATACTCAATAGGTTTGGGAATTTTTTTTTTTTTTGAAAACACTTCGGCGCCGCCGACACGGCTTCACAAAAATCGCACCTCTCCAAAAATATGTTATAGCCAACGCATACTTTAAACTTTGTTAATATTGGTATATATTGAAAGTATGTCTAACGAACTTTTCTTTACAATGTTTACACTTTATAGACAAAAAACAAATCTTCCAAGCAAGAGACGTCTACAAAAATTGCGGCACCTTACGAGGGTTCGCCATCCAGATTTTGAAGAGAACACACGTGAACAATTCCACAAAAAAAATAACTCTCAAGATACTATTGGAGACGAAGTCACTCAAGTGATCACACTACTGCAATCAGGGTTGCGGCCGTGAGATGTTGCTCGGAAACTGAACCTTAGCTGACTTTCTGTTCGAAGAGTGTTCCAACGGTTCCAGAAGACTGGTGGATATACCCCAAGACCTGGTGGATCTGGGAGACAACGCTGTAAATCCGAAAGAGACAATCGCCTCTTTGTGTCGACAACTTTACGCAATCAGAACTCCAATGCTGTCGAGGTGCAACAAAAGCCCCGATCAGCTGATTAGTTAGGAGAAGGTTACGAAAGAAGAAAATTGCGGGCCATAGAGCTGCTGAACGCCTAAAATTTACTGCACAGCATAGGAAAGACCTGTTGCAATTGGCCGCGACCATAATTATGGATTAAACAATAGACCAATGGAGGGCTGTGCTCTTCTTGGAAGTGACGAGGATGTGTCTTTTCTACAATGACAGGCGTAGAAGAGTGTATAGGAGGTAAGGGGGATGGTTCTCACAATCCTGTATTCAAGAAACAGTGGAGTATGGGGGAAGTTTTTTTATTTTCTGGGGTGGTATGTCAATCGATGGTAAAATTAACCTTGTGTGCGTTTCTCGGACCTGAAGTCAGCTCTTGGGAAAGAGTCGTTGACTGCTCGTTAATACATAACAGAAATCCTGGAAGAGCATGTGGTCTCTTACGTGCGTTTTGTTGCCAATGGATTCATGTTAAAGCATGGTTACGCTCGGCAACCCAATGATGTATTACCTTCGGTAACCCATCTCATTAATCTAGGTAACTTCTTATAAGAAGTTGCGATCCCTGTTATGCAGTGGCTGGCGCGAAGTCCAGGCTTGAGCACCTTTGGGACGAAGTTAAACGAGAGTTCGTGCACGAGATCCTACTCCTACCACTCTACAAGACCTCCAAGTTGTCGTCGTTGAGGAATAGGAGAACATTCCTCAAGAATACGTAGTTAAGTTAATCAGGTCCATGAGAGAACGCATGGATGCCGTCATCACGGCCAGGTCAGGTAACACAAGGTTTTAGGTTAGTGTTAAGAATTTTATTGTAAGTTTCGCTGCTGTAATAGTAAAACTTAGTTTCTTCTTCATTCAACCAAACAACATCGCTTGATTTGTAATGAATCCTGATTGAATTGCCTTTCCAATGGTACCTCATAGTTGTTCTATCCTTATCGTTGAATAGGATTAAAAGTAATTTGAAGGGCATTTTTTTAGTTAACAAAATGAAAGTTTTTAAAAAAAATCTTCCAAACCTATCGAGTGGGATATCAAAATGAAGGGTTCTAAAAGTTGATTTCAAAAATGTATACCTACAAATTAAATTAAAATTATTAAAAATTATTATGTTTAAATGAAATTTGGAATCAGATGTGATAAAACAATAATCGAAGAAAAGTTATTTCATCTTGCTTTTTAGTTTTTGAAGAATGGGTTTTGCACCCTTTCACCCAACTTTCACCACACAATTTGGCATTTTTGCGATTAAACAATGTTTATAGTTTCAACGTTATGCTTCTTTGACGAACTAGTCTAGACTAATCGGTGAGGTGTAGTTTGGTAAAAAGTGTGTGAGTGTGAGCATGTATGCACTGAGTGTTCAGATTCAGAAGCAAAACCATCTCCGTGCAACTTATTGAGATGAACATTTCATCAGGCGTTTGTTTTTGTGACGGTGGATTAGTACTAAGTCTACCTACATATTTTTTATTGTTCTTTTTTTGTTCTTCGGAATACATACGCTTTTTACAACTCCAGACTATAATTTTAATTTTTCCTGCCTGAACACACATCTCAACATAATTTGGTCCATATCGTACCGGATAAGTGAACCAGGAATACGGATAAATCCAGGAAATATAAAATTAATCGGAAAATACTGCCGTTTGGAGTTTTGTGAGTAGCTGGCTAAGGTCAAAAGGGTCACAGCGCAGCATAGTGCAGTGTTCCTATAATATATGTTTATTTCAGAACCCATTACTCATATTCAGGTAGTATTTAACGTTTTCTAAGGAATTGTAAAGGTTAGTACAACATTGGTATCTAACTTCTTTGTTCATTTGTAATGTATGATTTCTTTCAAGTTAGCAAATTATTGTTATAATTTGCAGTCAATCTATTGTATTAAAGGTAATTAAGCAGCAAACTAGGTTTTCAATCATTGTTAACCATTAATAATAGCAGTTTCCTTTGTTATCTTGCAATAAATATCATAAGAAATCTTACTTTGGCAACATAATAACTACCATTAACTACATTGTATTGTATTCCGTTACATTTTAGCTTAATTTTAGTAAAGTTCATAAGTAATTTATTATGTGAATAGTAAAACCGACATTCATAATAGGTACTTATTAGTGTTATTGTCCACAGTCTAGAAAGCAGATTAGTACTTTGTTTATTGGTATTATGTTTGTTTAATTACCAATAGATTTTGTTTTCTATCTTCACATTAGAACAAATATTAAGTTGAAAGCAGAAATTTAATTGTTAAATATTCACTCTAACGATTTAGTAAGCCCTTTATGTATTTCTTCTTTTGTAATTAACAATATTAGGTATATTTATTCAAATTCAAACTTGTTACATTTCAGTTTGGTTACCTGCTTCTCAAAGAATGACTGATAAGGAAGAAAAGGATCTCATTAAAAAACGAGCAAGTTACAAAGGTCGATTAACAGTATTTACTAATTATTTAGAGGATCTTAAGAAGGATTCTTTAACGCAAACTCAGATGAACGAACTGCAGTTACGCCTCGGTAAGATTGAACTTGTTTATTCACACTATGACGACGTTCAGTTAAGGTTGGAATGTATCGCTGAGGATATGAATACACAATTATCAGAACGTAATGAATTTGAAGCTTCATATTTCAAAGTTGTGGCGAGGGCACAGGAATTACTAGCCAGACGCAATGACATTATGAATGAAGATAAGTGTTCTCGCGTTAGCAATAATAGGCTGGTTAGGCTACCAACCATTCAACTACCTAAGTTTGACGGGACGTATGACAAGTGGTTAGAGTTCCATGACACATTTTCAAGCTTAATACATTTAGACGACCAAATTGATGAAATAAATAAGTTTCATTACCTCCGAGCTTCCTTGGAAGGGACAGCCGCCTTAGTCATAAAGGCTATTGAATTCTCGGCTAATAATTATTCCATTGCGTGGAATTTATTGTGTGAAAGGTTTGATAACAAGCGGCTTCTCATTCAGAATCATGTAGCAGCCTTATTTAACATAGAAGTGGTTAATAAAGAATCCTCAAATAATATAAAAAGTATAATTGATACTTTAAACAAAAACCTACGTGCGTTAGAATCTTTAGGTGAGCCAGTTAAGTTTTGGGATACGTTGATAATTTATACAGTTACCCACAAATTAGATTCAAGGACTTATCGACAGTGGGAGGAAGAAAAAGGTCATTTAGATAAAGATAAGACAATCACATTAGAAATCTTCCTAGAATTCTTAAGAAATCGTGCAGTTTTGCTTGAAACACTAGATTTGTCTCGCAATCAGGCTAATAATAATAGTACTCCTAAATCTAACAAGCATAAAACAATGATATCGGTGAGCAGTGAAACACCACCACAGAAAAATAAAAATAATACTAGTTCTTCATCAGTGTCATGCCCGCATTGTAGTGATAAACATCATTTACTCAACTGTCCACAGTTTCTAGGTTTCAGCAATGAAAAACGGCTTGAGTTTCTTCCTCAATACAAGGTATGTTTTAATTGTTTTCGGTCTGGTCATTATGCAAATCATTGCAAATCTTTTGGTTGCAAAATATGTAAGCGTAAGCACAATACACTGGTACATGTAGCAGGTACGTCACAGAAATCTACGCCTAATGCTTCTACTTCGCAAACTGACAGCACTGTTACTGAAGATGTTAACTCAGCTGAAAAGAAACCCAATACAAATGTGACACTATCCGCACGTGCTACCAATAAAAGTAAAAGTCAAGTTTTATTGGCTACTGCATTAATAAAGGTTTATGATAAGAATAACCGCGAACATCTCGCTCGAGCTATACTGGACACTGGCAGTACTTCTTGTATAATGACAGATAAGTTATGTGATTTATTGAATTTACCTACCGTACACGTTAATGAGTCTGTACAAGGCATTAACAATTCTAAAACAAACATTAATAAAATGTGCAGTGTCTCTGCAAAATCAATAAGTGAAAACTTCACTATTAATCTTTATTGTTTTATTTTACCAAACATAACGGATGAAGTACCATGTCATAAATTATCCATTAATAATTTAAATATACCAAGCGATATTTGTTTAGCTGATCCTCATTTCCACACGCCATCGGCTGTGGATCTAATAATAGGGGCAGATGTTTTCTGGGACCTACTGGGGCGGCATAAAATCAACTTAGGTGAAGGCAAACCAATATTATTTGAATCTAGACTAGGTTGGCTAGTTTCAGGTCCGTTAATCAATAGTGACCACGGATCACAGTCACCGTCAGTTCATAAAGTTAACATTGCAAAACTCAATGTCAGTTCTTCTCACAACTCCACTTCAGGAGATGACATTCAAAACCTTTTATCGCGTTTCTGGGAACTGGAAGAAGTCCCCAATCAGTCATCTTCATATTCTGATGAAGAAGCTAAGTGTGAAGAACATTTTGTACAAAACACCACTCGAATGGCTGATGGTCGGTTTTGTGTTAGGATACCACTCAAACAATCACACCATATACTGGGTGACTCACTGGCTAGAGCAAAACATTGTCTCTTTTCGATTGAACGTAGATTCAAAAGTCAGCCAGCTTTAAAAACTCTTTATTGCGATTTCATGAAAGAGTATATTTCGTTAGGACACATGTCTGAGTGTTCCATTGATTCAAAAAAACTGGCATATTTTATTCCACACCACGGTGTTCTACGCGAGCATAGCATAACCACAAAATTAAGAGTTGTGTTTAATGCCAGCAGTCTTACTACTTCAGGTGTTTCATCTAACAACTTACAAATGATAGGTCCAGTTGTTCAAGATGACTTAATGTCTTTACTTCTGAGATTCAGAAAACATAAATACATTCTTTCTGCTGATGTAGAAAAAATGTATCGGCAAGTGATCGTACACCCTGATGACAGACACTTACAAACAATACTGTGGCGTGAGGACCCTTTAGAGTCTATTAAAACCTATGAATTAAACACTGTGACTTATGGAACAGCAAGTGCACCTTTTTTAGCAACTCGGTGTTTAAAACAAGTTGGCTTAGATTGTAAGGATGAGAGGATTGCTGGTATTATAATCCATGATTTCTATGTCGATGACTTGCTCACTGGTGGGGATACAATATCTGACGTCACAAATATTCGCCAGAAAGTCAGTGCCGAGTTGGCTGCCGCTGGTATGCCACTTAGGAAGTGGAAGTCCAATAATGACCTGGTTATATCAGATCAAGTCACAAGTTCATCATTAAATTTAAACATTGGTTCAAATGAGCCGAGTAAAACGTTGGGACTTAACTGGCTAACAGACTCTGATGAGCTCTGTTTCTCAATTAACAATACGTCAATATCGAATAATGTAACAAAACGTGAAGTTCTGTCAGTTACATCCCAAATATTCGACCCATTAGGTCTATTAGCTCCTTGTATTATTTTAATGAAAGTAATAATGCAAAAACTTTGGTTACATAAATTATCATGGGATGACTCTTTACCACCAGATGTCGCTAAGACATGGAAAGATATTGTTGATCGGTTATTTATTTTGAATAGTTTGCGCATCCCACGGTTAGTTTTTTGTGATTCTTGGAAAGTGATAGAATTACATATATTTTGTGATGCATCACAAACCGCTTATGGTGCATGCATCTATGTAAGGAGTATTAATAAGAATAATGAAGTTATGGTGCGTTTGCTTACAGCAAAGAGTAGAGTGGCTCCTATTAAGCCAGCTACAATTCCTCGGCTCGAGCTCTGCGCCGCCTTGGTTGGAGTGAGGCTGTATGAAAAGGTGATTATGTCACTTGACGCACCAATTCAAAGTAGTACATTTTGGAGTGATTCTACCATAGTACTTGGGTGGTTGAAAATGTTACCAAGTAAGTTGCAACCATTCGTGCGCAATCGTGTAGCAGAAATAGTAGAAAAAACGAATGCTAATAATTGTACCTGGAGACATGTTCCCACACATCTTAACCCCGCTGATCTTGTATCTCGAGGAACTGACGTAAGTCAAATTCAGAGTCTTAATTTATGGTGGTCGGGACCTAATTTTTTAAACCAGGATACAAGCGAGTGGCCTTCTTTTCCAACCACAGCAGTAGAATTGCTACCTGAAACTAAAACTGGGATTTCTTTATTAACTACTTCTAATGCTCCAATACCTTTAATTGATATTAATCGTTTTTCAAACCTTTCTCGACTTATACGCACAGTAGCATATACGTTACGATTTATTAATATTTGCAAAAAGCAACCACCAACTACGTTACATCTTAGTGAAGATGAACTACAAAATGCGTTAAACTTAATTGTGAAACTCTCTCAAATAGAATCATTTCCTGAATATGAAATTTTAATGAAAAATCAGTGCTTACCAAAAGGAAGTCCACTGACTAAACTTAACGTATTTTTAGATAAAAATAAATTAATTCGTGTAGGTGGTCGCTTACAAAATTCTTCATTCTCGTATGAGAAAAAACATCCATTAGTAATACAGTCCACTCATCGATTTTCTAAACTATTATTTGATTATAAACATAAAACTCTAATGCATGCAGGACCGCAACTACTATTGGCTTGTATAAGAGATACTTACTGGCCTATAGGTGGTCGCAACCTGGCTAAATTGTGTTATCATCGTTGTGTCATTTGCAGTCGCATTACAGCTAAACCAATTAATCCCATTATGGGAAACTTACCTGAAAAACGGGTGGCGTCCGGTGGTCATCCATTCGAATGTGTTGGGGTTGATTACGCTGGACCTATACTGTCAGCGTCTCGACAAGGTCGTGGTTGTAGACTTGTAAAAGTTTACATTGTGCTTTTTGTTTGTTTTACAACGAAGGCAGTTCACATTGAATTGGTGGGTGACTTAACCAGTCAAAATTATTTGTCAGCACTTCGTCGTTTTATGTCACGCAGAGGTAAACCTACGCATATATATTCCGACAACGGAACTTCGTTTGTAGGCGCGTTTAATGAAATCGGCAAATTTTTGAAGGCTAACAGCAGTTCGTTGTCTGGTGACATGGCCGCTGAAGGGATTAACTTCATTTTTATTCCTCCCTACGCTCCACATTTCGGTGGTCTTTGGGAGGCAGGTATCAAATCAGTGAAGTTTCATTTAAAAAGAGTAATGGGAAATTGTCATTTAACTTATGAGGAACTATATACAGCACTAGTTCAAATCGAAGCACTCCTGAACTCGCGCCCGCTCACGCCGTTGTCATCGGACCCTAATGACCTTCTGCCGCTGACACCTGGACACTTTCTGATAGGACGCACACTCACATCCTTGCCCGCGCCGTCGTATGAAACTGCTTCCGTCACTCACTTGAAACGATATGAGAGAATAGAGGCATTACGTCAACACTTCTGGTCGAGGTGGAATAAAGAATACATCTCTGAACTACAGCAGCGGACAAAATGGAGGTCTTCAAAGGCGGTCTTAGAGACTGATCGCCTTGTTATAGTAAAGGAAGACAATCTACCACCATTAAAATGGCGATTAGGCCGAATCTCAGCAGTCTACCCAGGGCGTGACGGAATCAGTCGTGTAGCTGAAATAAGAACTGCAAATGGAACCATCCGGCGTGCATGCAGCAAGATATGCCCGCTGCCATTAAATGAAGACTCTGGTTGAAAAATTGCCTTTCAACGCCCGGGGGCATGTTCAGATTCAGAAGCAAAACCATCTCCGTGCAACTTATTGAGATGAACATTTCATCAGGCGTTTGTTTTTGTGACGGTGGATTAGTACTAAGTCTACCTACATATTTTTTATTGTTCTTTTTTTGTTCTTCGGAATACATACGCTTTTTACAACTCCAGACTATAATTTTAATTTTTCCTGCCTGAACACACATCTCAACACTGAGCAAGGTATAGTTTTGCATCGTTCACTGTATTTTTCGCTGCACTATGTCTTGATTTTTTAAAGGTTTATGGCAGTAACAAGCGTTCTATGTTCCAGTCGTCTTGGCGGTGGCGGCGCCGACGCTGGGCCCCTTCATCGGGCTGATCGGCTCGCTGTGCCTGTCCATGGTGGGAGTGATGTTCCCCGCCATCATTGACATCAGTGTCTTCTACCCCAATGAATACGGCTTCTGCTGCTACAAGCTGATTATTGATATTTTTATCATACTGTTCAGCATCTTCTGTTGCATATCCGGAGTTTATACCAGCTTATTGGAGATGGCAGATGAACTTTAATAGTGGCTTCATCGTTTTTAAGGTTCCACACACAACGTCTGTCTGACTGCCTGTCCGTCTGTTTGTCACTGGTCACAGGACTGTGATTTTTTAACATTAATAGGTAGCTAGAAATTTTCACAAAATACGTGGGTATCTCTCTGTCATGTCAATAATAATAAAAATAAATATTACCAGCCTAGTACTGTCTCACTGCAGGGCAGAGGCTTCTTCTCATACATAGAAGATATGAGCATTGATCATCACGCTTGCTCAAGGCTTATTGGCTTAGGTACAGAATTACATTCATTATAAGTCCAGGTTGACGATCACGATGTTTTTCCTTGATGTGATGTCCGACACGAACTTAGAAAGTAGATCTTACTTAAGAAGTTAAAAAGTCACAAAACCCCGGATTTGATCAGACAACCTCTGTATTGATCGAAGATTTGAAAATATATACTAAAATTATTAAGTAGCTCACTGTTATCGGGAACGGGGTCCAAGCTATCGGCGCTCAAGGCTGAAGAGATGGGAAGCTTCTAACAATACGAGTGTTGTCCAGAAGTACCTACCACATTTTGAATCACGGCCCTGACCAGCTGTCTTATTATTATTTGAAAGTTTCATGCTACAATTAGTATAACTTACGTTACAAAATTAATAGTTAGGTATAATCTTTGTAGATCCGTGATCTGACGATTACCCAAAACTTGAAATTTTCGTGACGTCATAGCACGTGTGCCCTAAAAATGTTCGATCTTATTGAGTACGTCAAGTTCAATCAGTTGTTCAAAAAACGTTTGACCGAAAAATAGGCTTGCTTTATATAAGAGCTCGGTTCAGATTTTTTGGGATAAAACAAATTGACTTTTTATCATTTGCACTTTGGACATTAATAACAGTTAATTTATTAATAAATATAATTTCTGCCGGTTCTAAGATCTGTTTAATATTTTTATTTACTTTATTTAATAATTGAATAAATTGTTATTTAAAAACTGTGGTCTTTTTTTGGTTTATCCCTTTTATTTGCATGGTTATTAGTTGGGGAGAGCCCAGAGGTTTTTCCAGCAAGCTTATTCAGCACAAAACCTTGATGCTGAGTGGGTGAGGCGAGATGACAGAACCTCAAAAATATATTTAAAAAGTTCCAAATATGAGCCCTGCGGGCAGGAGCCCGCTTTCAGATTGAAGAAACGGGCAAAAATTAACGATGTTCAGCGCCGTTGATTTTCAACTCATCGTACGGGGCCTCACTCCAAACAACTTAAATAGATAAATCTGACGCAGATTTCGGCTTTCACTATATCTGACGGCACCGTAAAATTTAATTTGGTCATTTTTTAAAAGGATAATTAGCACGAACAAAGTTATAATCCCTGATGATTGTGTTCGTTATGTCCTTGTAGTGAATATAGAAATTTAATATCTGCCGGATTGATGAGGTTTCTTCATCATTCTCCTGCCCTTATCCCAATCTACACACATCAAAAGTGTCTAGGGATCAAGCATTTTTATGCGGATTTCTTGAGATTGAGATGTGGCTTTGTAATAAATTTATGATTTTATAAATTTATATGGATCCTTTTTGGTGCATTTCATAATTTGAATCAGGAACTGTGAATCAAATTCGAGTAAAAGATGAAAATCAGCTGTCAATATTTTCCCTATAAAAACATACAACGCATTGAAGACATTATTAGTGCTACTGTTTCCCTACTACTGATTAAAACCAACGTTATTATGGAGCGGCGACGTCATTTAAGCAGGGAAGAAATGCTCAGAGCCGTGGGAATGATAGAAGCTGGTTCCCGGCAACGTACTGTGGCTTTAGCTCTGAATACAAGTCAGAGTGTTATCAGTCGACTTTGGACACGTTACCGAAGCACTGGTACCGTGGCTGAGCGCCATGGAGGACGGTATCGCTGCACCACACGGAGACAAGACCGATACATTCAAATCTTAACTCGAAGAGCTCCAACTATAACCGCCATGATGTTAGCCGTGAGGCTTCATCACTCTTCAGGGAACTTAATTAGCGACCAAACAGTCAGAAACCGCTTGCATGAAGTGAACCTTCATTCCCGAAGACCGCTACGGGTACCACCTATAGCAATGCACAATCGTAGGATTCGATATCAATGGGCTCTTGAACACAGAAATTAGGCAGAAGAACAATGGCGTTTCGTGTGCTTTTCTGATGAGTCTCGTTTTGGTATGAGACCGGATACAAGACGTATACGACACTGGAGAACCCCTGGACGCCAACAGCGATTAAAATCCTGCCAGGAAGTCCATCCTTATAGTGGTGGAACCATCATGGTATGGGCGGGTATTTGGATCGGCGGAAGAACTGAGTTGATTTGGATCAGAGGCAACCTCAACGCTCAAATTTATGCTGAGACGATTGTATCAGACGTCATCGTTCCTCTACAAGTGCAAATCGGTCCCTTATTTCAGTTAATGCATGATAATGCACGACCGCACACCGCAAGAGTTGTAAGACAGACTCTCGCCGCAGCTAACATCAATGTCCTGCCCTGGCCTGCTCAGTCGCCAGACTTGAACCCGATTGAGCATGCATGGGATATGCTACAGAGAAGAGCTCTGCCGAATATGGAGGGTATCCAGTCGCAAGAAGACCTTTTTTTGTTGTTGCAACGAACATGGGCGGCCATTCCACAGCGTGATTTGGATGAACTCATTTTGAGTATGCCAAACCGATGTTCTTGTGTTGTTAGTGTTCGCGGTAGAAACACGGATTATTAATTGTTTAAGTTACCCAATAAAATTTTAAAGAAAACTGTTATTTCAGTCTTTTTTTCGAACTTTACTGTTAGTGGTTCAAATGTCAAAAATCCCTTTATTAGGAAAATGGCAAATTTCTTTATTAATGCAAAGGTGACTTGGTTTATCGTTACTGTGACAAACGAAAACACTTTATTTGATGAATCCTTAAAGAAAATTTTAATTAATATCAATCAGGAGAAAAGTTATTGCAAAAATATATGTTGATCCCTAGACACTTTTGATGTGTGTATTTGGGGTCGGCGCAACATGTCCTTTTTTTCCATACTTCTCTATTATTCGTCATCTCGGTAGTGACTCCCTTTCTAGCCATGTCATCTTTCACACAATCCATCCATCGTTTCTTTGGTCTTCCCCTACCCTTATAGCCATCGACATTCATACCCAAAACTTTCCTTACGACATTTTCCTCACTCCTCCGCATCACATGCCCATACCATGACAGCCGATTTCCGCACAGCTTTTCAGTCACCGGTGCCACTTTTAGACTTCCTCTTATGTACTCATTTCTTATTCTATCCATTCGTGTAACACCACACATCCCTCTTAGCATTCTCATCTCAGCTGCATGCAACTGCTTTTCATTTATCCCTTTTGTGGCCCAACATTCTGATCCATACAAGACAGCAGGTCTAACCATTGTTTTATATATCTTCCCCTTAAGTTTAAGGGGAATGCGGGAGTCGCAGATTGTCCCCGTGACCTGCCGCCATTTCATCCATCCAGTGTTAATCCCATGCTTAACCGTCCGATCTACTTCGCCATCGCTTTGCACGAGTGAACCGAGATACCGAAAGTCGGAGCAGACTGGGAGAAGCGCGCCATCAAGCGCTATGCCTCCAGAACTGGAGATACCGCCGAAATCGCAGAACATATATTCAGTTTTGGTTCTGCTGATTTTCAAGCCAACATTCTCCAGTTTCTGTTGCCATTTCTCCAATCTGCTCCGAATCTCAGGTAAATCTTCACCGACAAGAACAATGTCATCGGCAAACAGCATGCACCAGGGTGCCTCTTCCTGTAAATTCGACGTCAGAGCATCCATAATCAACAGGAAGAGGTAAGGACTTAAAGCCGACCCTTGGTGCAAGCCAACAGGCACATTGAACTCGTTGGTATTCCCTGCAGCCGACCGGACGTAGGTACGAGATTGACTGTACATAGCACGAATTAACTCTACATACTTCCCGGGCAAACCTTTCTCTTTCAAGGCCCACCACAACACATCCCGAGGTACCCTATCATATGCTTTCTCCAGATCAATGAACACCATGTGCAAGTTCTTGTGTGCACGTCTGTACTTCTCGCACAATTGGCGGAGTGCAAAAGTGGCGTCCGTTGTTCCTCGACCTGGCATAAACCCAAACTGGTTCGGGGTAATTTCACTCTCCTCTCGCAGTCTTTTCTCTATTACTTTCTCCCATACCTTCATACTATGTGACATGAGCTTTATTCCTCGATAGTTGTTGCAGTCCTGCACATCACCTTTATTCTTGAAGATGGGCACTAGCGAACTATTGCACCATTCTTGCGGGATCCCTCCTTCATGCAACAACTTATTAAAGAATAAAGTCAGCCACATACATCCATCTTCTTTTAAGCACTTCCATACTTCTACTGGTATATCATCTGGGCCCAAGGCCTTTCCATTTTTCATACTTTGAACTGCCTTTCTGACTTCATCCATGCTAATTTCCCTTACCAAACCCATATTTACTTGTACCTCTTTAAGCACACCATTCCATTCATTCTCTTCGTTCATTAGCCTTTCAAAATAAATCTTCCATCGTTCTTTTATTTCGTCATCTTTGGACAGAACCTTACCGGCGTCGTCTTTCATACATTTAATGTGAATAATATCTCTCGTTCTCCTTTCTCTTGCTTTTGTAATCCGGTAGAGCTCTTTCTGGCCTCTAGGGCTGTCCAGTGAGTCATACAACTTCTCCTGCGCCTTAGCCCTCGAAACTGCTACCGCTTTTTTTGCCTTTCTCTTGCACTCTATATAAGTGTTCTTCTTATCATCTTTCAAACTATCATTCCCAATTGCTACACCCTGCCATTCTTTAAACGCAATTTTCTTTTCTTTTAGCATCTTTTGCACGTCTTCATTCCACCACCATGTATCCTTTTTTATCACACCTTTCCCATTCGATTCTCCAAACACATCTTTTGCTACTCTCATTATGCAATCCGCCATCTCTTTCCAACATTCATTCACAGTTTTTCCTTCCATATCCTTCATTTCTATCATTTTATCTACCACTTGACTCTTAAACATACTTGCAAATTCCTCTTTTTCTATCATATGCCATCTGGTTTTGGGTGGGGGCCGTTCCTTGTTCCTACTGGACGAGACACCGACTTTTACCTCCATTATAATAAGTCTATGTTGTGAGACTAAGTCTTCACCTGGGAGCACTTTACAGTTTTTGACACATTTAAGGCTGTTCCGTCTTACCAGCAAGTAGTCAATTTGTGTCGCGTGGCGGCCACTTTTATATGTTATAAGATGCTCATTTTTTTTTTCGAACCACGTATTTGTTATTGCCAGGTCGAAGGCCGAAGCAGCTTGGAGCAGTGTCTCGCCGTCAGTGTTACGGTCTCCGTATCCCCAACCGCCATGCACTCTCTCATACCCATCCTTCTGTCTTCCTACATGCCCGTTAAAATCACCCCCCACATATACTTCTTCACTATCTGGCACATCCATCATTACACAATCGAAATCCTTCCAAAACTTCTCTTTTACACTATCCTCACATCCTGACTGGGGTGCATACACACTAACTATATTAATCACCAAACTCTCCACAATTACTTTTACCGCTATGACTCTATCACTCACTCTTTCAACGTCCACCACACATTCTTTCAACTGACTATCCAACACTATACCAACACCATTTCGCTTGCCATCGCTTCCACAGTAATAAAACTTATATCCTTCTCCTATCTCTCTAGCTTTCGCACCCTTCCACTTCGTCTCTTGCAGACACACTATGTTCAGTTGTCGTCTTTTTATAACACCTGCTAATTCCCTTCCTCTTCCAGTCATCGTACCTACATTCCAGCTAGCGCACCTCAATCTAAATTCTCTCACACTTCGGGCTTGCGTCTTACGTCGCACCCGCCCGTTCTGGTGCGACAACCCTTGTCCATTTCCCACAGAAGCCGGGTGCTGCCCCTGCGCGTCGCCTGTGGGGTACGCCCTAGCCCTATCGCGCATCATATTATTTTCACTCATGTTGCATGTTGGTTTTGGCAAAGTTTTATAGTCGGCCGCCAGCCTGACACCAACCCTCCTTGGGAATGCTTTTGTTGGTGGTTTGCCCGCCACCGTGCGGGTGATCCAAGGTGCTTCTGTGGTATGCACTAGGTCTCCATTTCCCTTAGTCGCCTCCTACGACACCCACAGGATGAGATGGGGTGGCCATATTCTTAATCCGGGACCACACGGAAAATTAAATAAAATTATGACTACTTTTGGGTAATTTTCTGAATTTCATAAATTCAGAAAATTACCCAAAAGTAGTCATAATTTTACATTAATCTGAAATCAACGAACTAATTTGAATTGGAAGCTGATCCTTTTGTGAAGATTTGTCGGTATTCAGAAGTTTGATAACAATCACTTGAAAATAATGATTCTAGGAATCAAAATAAGAACACCGTCGGGGTAGGTACTCTGTAGCCATAGTAAGCCAGCTGCATGTCAACCTGCTAATAGGAACTTAGTTGTTTAAGTACCTAGTTGTTTTTATTGTTGTGTTGTTTATTTATGTTTTATTTTATTATTATTTATTTATTTTATTTTTACAATATTAGGAAAGCTACATATTACTAACATAGTTTGTAAGTAAATTGTTACTAATGTTATGAGTCCGTGTTACTTGAAAATAAATGTGTTATTATTATTATTATGTCATTTATTTTTCTTCATAGATATTTATACATTTTTAAATATGTTTATAAAAAAATAAAAAAACATTAAATAATATAAAAATAATGATCCACCGGTATATAGTATCGGGAGCTGCTCCAAGCTCCCGGTGATTAAGGCTGCAGAGACAGGAACCTCCTCACAATGCGAGCCGTATCGAGGAGTACTGCCTTCTGAATCAGGCGCTTGATCCAATCGCCTGACGAGAGCTCCAAAAGATGTTGTCGAGACTTTCGGCCATCAGGCCATTGACCATTACGACGATCGGCACAATGACAGGCGATCTGACGCACTGAAATTGCGCGGTGAAATCGATATATCACCACCATCAGGCTTATTGGCGACAATAGCCCTGTCAGTAATGATCCCTGTACAACGTGACATGGTCATTATCGAGCACTGGGTCGGGCACATACTTGTAATACCTTGTATAATTGCCGGCACGAGTCGTGACCACAAATTACGCCTTAACTTTTTATCTGTTTCTAAATATGCTTGATAAAATATTGATTTCATTGCTCCCGCCCGTGTGCAACTTGTCATGGTAGGAAATAAGATTCGTTAGTTTTAAGAGTAGAGTCTGTGCTCACGACTCGTGCCGGCAACTATACCTCAGATTCCACAAGTTTATATTTCAAAGCAAGTTGCTGGTGAATAATCCTGGCCACTTAAGTATGGCCACTTAAGTATACTTAACCAATTGGTTATACCTGTGCAAGTACTCGCCGTAAGGCAGACGAGAACAACCAGATATGATATGTCTGATGGACTTACTCGGACGGTGACATGCCCAACTCACGTCAACCGTGCCGTCGTTCATAATGTCTCCGGTAGTTATTCGTTATGATAATTTCGTCTATAATTGCACAGACGAAACCTTCAATTTCTCCGAAAAGGTCACCATAACGCCAAAAAGGTAGCCAGGATACGGCTAAGAAATCTACACCGAGCTCATGAAGAGCCCGATAGAAGCACCCGTGAAGCTCCTTGCATTGCCATACCTTCTTGCGGTCATCGGTATTAAGTACTACAGGTTTGCGCCAGTTCTCTTTAGCCATGGAGAGCGGGGTGAGCCCTTTGTCCACTGCGACCACATCACGGTGCATACCCACTCCAATTTTTTAAAATATTCCCTGAGATTGCAAACCTTGTGGTTGTGAAGGGTTTTTGCATTTAAAAAGCCTCGACCCCCGCACTTCCGCGGGATGTACAATCTCATCACTGATGATCGTGGGTGATGCATCCGGTTTGCGGTCCGCAGTATGCGGACCTTTGTGACCAGGGTGTCGAGTTCGGTCTGAGTCCATTTGAGTATACCGAAAGAGTACATCACGACCAGCATGACCCGACTGTTGAAGGCGTGCACCTTGTTTCCGCCTGAAAGAAGACTAATATTAATACCTTCTTCAGGTGACCAAAGAAACACTCCTTCAACGATTGCTTCATTTCAGCAACGTTGATGCCTAATGCTTCCGACATACCCAAAATATGTATAGCTTTCGGATGAGAAGACGGATCTAAGATGTATAGAATCCGAAAGTTGAATTCCCTCGGATTAAATTGTCTCACCTCACTTTACATGCATGACTGTAGATTTGTTCACACCAAATTCCATTCTGATGGCGCTACTGAAAGTTTCAGTTACCTTCAGTACCTCCATCAGTCAAAATTTGTTGGGGATAAAGAGTTTAAAGTCATCCATGTAGAGGAGGTGAGATTATAATGACTACTTCTCTTCAACCGATAGCCGAGACCAATTCTCCAGCAGTGTGCTTATAGGATTCAGGGCTAAGCAGAACCAAAGTGGACTCAAGCTGTCGCCCTGAAATATTCCCCGTTTAATCCATACAGGATCATCATTCCCCTGGATAGCGAAGGATCGTTCTATATTGCTCCGTACGTGACTCAAGGAAGGTGCGTAGAGTTGCATTTATCTTGTACAACTCCAGGACCCTCATGAGATATGTATATGGCACCGAGTCATAGGTCTTCTCATAATCTATCCAGCTGTCAACAGATCCTAGCGGGATCGACGAACCAGTTGGCTAATTATTGGCCGCTTCGATGAACAGTAGCTCATTAGTACCGTGGGACCCGTTCCTACATCCATGTTGAGAGGCAGACATAAACATGTTACTGTCAATGTGCGTATTAATTTTTGCTCTCAAAATGGATGTAAGAAGTTAATAGACCGTCGACAAACACGTGATCGGTCTATAATTCTTGGGTTCCTCGGGAGTACCTGACATAAGGAGCAGGTGTGTTAACGCCTGTTGTTAGAAACTGCGGTAGCGACCCAGACTCTATGGATGACTGGAACTGAGATGCCAAGCAAGTGTGTGAACTAATTATAGTCCTATCAACCAAAAGTTGTGCTTTCCGTCCGGTCCCGGTGATTTCTAATTCGGTAACGGACGGACTGCTCTGGCTACGTCTAATGGCGTAATTTCAACTTTTTCCATTTCTGGTATAGTTTCACACACTCGCTCGATATCCTGCATTCAGTCAGCGTTAAAGTGACAGACGGGCACCGACCAGAAAGCACTTGTGGCGGCACACGTCTGTCACATTTTGTTCAGGTCATACCCACCTCTCATCGCTCTGGAACATGCGATTCTGCGTGTATCGATCAACCCGCCGCTTATACCGCCGAATACGGCTCGCCCATGCAGAAAATCTCTGATTCGGAAAGTTGATGCACTCAGTGACACGGGAAATATATTTTGGAGGACTGATTCCAGTCCCTGCCCGCCTTACAAAGCGCATCACTCGTGGTCGTGCATTGCCCTCCCTGAAGCAGTATAGTTTGTCGATGAGTATCCCGGGCCCGTCGATACGACGATCGATCCTGCACTGCCAGGCTGGTATGGCTGGTTTTGGTCGAGTAGCTCCGTCACAGCTAGGACACTTGATGTTAACTAAATGACATGCCGCAACAGCCGCGCAGTACAGAATCTAGAGTGTATCAAGGAGAGTACTTTCGAAAAAATTGTCAAGTTGCGAGTCCAAGGCGCCAGCGCCCTATTTTTCTTGTGCATAGGTAGACGTACTCGTAGCAATCGGGGTCTAAGTTCGGTTGGAGTGGACCTTTACTCGCGAAACGCATCCTCCAGTGCGCTCCTCAACCAGGCATTGCATTGGCTACTTACTGTATCAACCCTGTCATCCTCTTCTTCAAGATGATTGAACCGCGGCGAGATTGCATCTATAATTGACGCTTGTCCCGCGGTTTGTGCTGGAGTCGAGATGATATGGTTCTTCAATACCTCTGAACGCAGCTTATCAAGTGCGGCATCGTCCAACCTGTGATTGCGTTGCTGATCCGACAGTCGTTGGGCCGAGGTGTTGACGGTTGGTTCTAGTTCCTGGAACAGAGACAGCATCCTATCGCGGTACGCACGCTTATTATTACTATTTCCTTTAATTCATTAATAAACATATAAATTATATTTTTAGGGTTCCGTACCTCAAAAGGAAAAAACGGAACCATTATAGGATCACTCGTGTGTCTGTCTGTCTGTCTATCTGTCCGTCTGTCATAGCCAATTTGCTCCGAATCTAATGGACCGATTAAGTTGAAATTTGGTACACATATGAACTTCTGTGACCCAAACAAGGACGGGTAAAGTAAATAAATGAATTTTGAATATGGGGGTCGCTTTTGGGGGGCAATTAAGAAAATTTAAAAAAAGTTTTGCCAAACCATGCGAGTCGTGTGACATATCAAATGAGGGTCAAGAATTTTAAAATAAATTGTTATAAATTTATTTAAGAAAATAGATGAACTATTCCCCCCTTATTTCCGAAACTAACGGCCAGTTTCTTCATCAAAAGCAACAGCCAAAGTAACGTCACAAAGTCAAAGTGACGGTTAAATTTGTTTCTTCACAATTTTAGCTGTTGTTTTTATTGTTACTTTTGCCTCTAGCTTTTGCTGCTCATTAAGCTGATGTGAAAGCTAAATCAATTGTCATTTTGTCAAAGTTGTACTGTTGTAGGTAGATTAGAATTATTCAACGCCTGTTTGAGCTGTTAGCTAACATAAATCACTGCACATCTATCTGTGTAATAAGCTAATAAGTAATAGCCTAGATTTTATTTTATTAATGAAACTATTAACTTATTAAGTATTAAAATGGCATCAAGATCATCCAGTGAAAGTTCAAGTTCATCAGACGATGAACTTATTGAGAGATTGAATATTCGCAAGGATATTTTTTTATGGGACGAGGCTGATTTTCTATTGCGCTACAGAAAGCTAAAGGAAACAGTTAAGTACATAATAAAATAATAATAATAATAATAAAAAAAAATATTTCGAAACAATAAAAAATGACAGTACAACAAGTAAAACGATGATAGCTGCAAAAGTATATACTGTAGCGCAGCTAACAACGCCCTTCTCCAGATACAGAATGGAACAAATGTTCCATGCAAAGAGAGAATTTAGATCATTTAGATGAGTTAATAAAATAAAAAACAAACAAGACAAAAAATAAAAAAATGCAGGACAAAAAAATTCTTTGGGATTGGTTTTTAATGTGTGATTGTAGGGTGAATGAGTGTGTGGGTGAGTATTAAATAAAAGGTATGTGGTGTTTGTGATAAGTATGCTGTGTGCGGTGTGAAAGAGTGATGAGTATTTTACACTTCCACGAGTTTCTCTGTTTCATCATAATTTTGTGATTTTAACCAGGATTCAAGTTCATTTTTACATTTGCTCTTGGTTAATGGGTAGATGTGTAGGCTTTTGTTTAATTTATTGTAGATTTTTGAACTTATATGTTTGAAATGACGACTTGCAGCTACGGTTCGACGAGACACAGTGTTACAAACCCTATTCGAGCGGCGTTTTGAACAACATTTAGGATCAAAGGTAAGTTGGCTGTGTTTGCGCAGAATGGTTTGGAGGATAAACAGCTGTTTGACGGTGAGGACCTGGCAGAGGGTATATAGAGAGGATGTCGAATATCGGATCGGTTTCCTTGCCAGCACCTTCAGGACAGCTCTCTGCGCTCGTTTGACCCGTAGCATCATTGCTTTTCCAGCACCACCCCAGACTGTTAGGCAATACCTTAGAACAGACTGAGCGAGCGCAAAGTAGACGGTTATTAAACAACTAAAATCGGCCGCGCCTCTGAGCTTTTTAAAAATATATATGAGTTTTCTCACACGAGCGCGGTGTGAATCTCATTTTACCTAAAATTGTACGTGGTATGAGTTCTATACCAAGAAAATATTTTTTTATTATTACTTAATAGTGATGGAACAACGTTAATAATAAAAAAATATTTTCTTGGTATAGAACTCATACCACGTACAATATTAGGTAAAATAACTCACGGACCCGATTCACACCGCAATCGTGTGAGGAGCTACAGTTGAAGCAATATGTTGCTTCCAATTCAGGTTGCTATCAAGAGTGACTCCGAGATATTTAATAATATCGGTATTTTCTAATTGTTGACAGCCACAGTTTGCGTGTAAGTTTGCGCAGGTGTGCGCACGAATTTAAATCGGTGTAGGGGGCTGACTTGACTTCACAGTAGAGACATGCCTCAGTTTGTTGTTGTAAGACAACTGACGCCAACCACTTTAAATAAATTTTTAGCTTGAGTTTAAGATCACAGGTCCTAATAATACAAAAAGTAGGTACTTAAGGTACTTCTAAACCGAAAAGAGTATGCCTAGATGGTTTGGTCATGATGAGAGGATGAATGAAAGAAAAAAAAAAAGAAAGAAAAACGTTTATTTGGACACACTTCGTGAAACACAAAAACAAAAGAAAAAAAATGAAAATAATGTTTTAAAACAAAAGTGTGTACCTCACGGCTGCGCCAAAAAGGTTCATTTCAGCATTAATGCCAGACAGATGCTGCCTGACGCTGGTTTTCTAATAAACCTGTAGAGACAAACAAAAGAAAGGCGACTAACAAAAGTTTAAGGCAGATGTGAGTAGAAACGCCGGGAGGGGACGCCCTAGGAAGACATAATTATGGTGACCTTATTGATGATATTCTTCAGAAAGGTCAGGTACGTAGTAGGTACTCGCAACCAGCGTGCGTGTGTGGCGGAATCAACATCGCCACATACGAAATACTCATCACATCAGTGTGTGTGTGTGTGTGTGTGTGTGTGTGTGTGTGTGTGTGTGTGTGTGTGTGTGTGTGTGTTTGCGTTGCGTGACGTCAGCGTCACGCAAAATCCTGTATCGCGCAATCAAAGTTTACCGCGCGTTTAAATCAATCGTTGGGCAGTTGCCACGACACTTGTCACCCGTCTAGTCGGAGGATCCTCCCTTTTCTATGGAGGATGAGTGAACTTTACACCCTGTTCCTCATGCCTCTGTAGAGGCATGAGAAACAGGGTGTAAAGTTCACTCACTGGTCACTCACGTGTACGTGTATGACCAAGATGTATGAACGTAATCGACCTAAAACGAATATGTATTTATGTAAGGATCGTAGCAGATGGCATTCTGTAGTTTCTGCTAACCCCCATGGGAAGAAGACGTGAGTTTATGTATGTTACTTTTTTTATTAAGCTTAACTGTAATGGATGGGTACCTATCGCATATGTATCCGCCTTAATTATCTACAATTTACTACAGGAATAAAGCCGCGCGACTGATAGTATGCCTAACTTAGGAAAACGGTACCGTAGGCACGTTATTGTCTAGTTGTTCTTTATAAGCACGTTTAATCTTCAAGATAATATCCCTGCTTTAGTATTTTCGGCATAATTGATGGCGATTACAACAAAAGGGCTGCATACGATTAGTTCCGATTTCAGCCGCGCGCAGAGTTATCTTGCGCGCACTCTAGGAAGAACTTTCACTTTGACATTTTGACACCACTTGACAGTGAAATTGTGGTACTACCATGTGTAAAAAAGCTCCCCACGCTTTTTTGGGGAAATTACGACGTTTGTGCAAGGGCAACTCTTTTGACTTTTACTTTAGCTGTAACTTGAATGAAGAAACACACTTACCGCAGTATCAGTGAAGGTCAAGTAAAAGTCAATACTTTTACTGATTACTTTATTTGGTGATGAAAAAACAGACTGTTAGTAGCCTAAAACTTGGACAGGTGTCGCCTCAATATTTAGAGATTAACCATGTGGTTAATCTCTAAATATTGAGAGTACAGACTTACCTTTACAGTTGGAATGTATGGAAGAACATGTTTGTCAACTACAATGTTAAGTTTGTTCATGAAATAAATTCATTCCAACTACTGAACCCTTCATTATGCGTGGTCCGACACGCACTTGGCCGGTTTTTAAATATTAGAAAATAAAAAGTAGTAGCACATCAGGGCTCTAGAGAGAGGAACCCCTTAACAATACGATCCGTGTCCAGAAATTCCGCTTTCTGAATCAAGCCCTTAATCCAGCTGCCCAACGAGAGCCTCCTTAGTTGTTGGTCGAGGCTCTTGACTATTAAGCCATTGGCTCGAAAGTGAAAATATCACATTGTACTGGGATCGATCCATCATCACTGTCAGGATTATTGTTGCCAATAAGCCTGATATAGTGGTGGTGGATCGAGTAGAGCGGCACGCAATGATTATTGATATAATGGTCCCGCATGATGGGAACCTCGTGAAAGCCGAGAAAGATAAACAAATCAAGTACATTGGGTACGTACTTATTTTGACTGGATCTAGAGGTTGTCAACATGTGGGATGTTAGTATATCCGTGTATATTTATTTGTGCTTATATTTACCTAAAAGTAGGTAGGTAAGTAAGGTGTTAAAAAAATTACTCTAAAAACTTTAAGGAGTGCTTTAGACCATCGAACTGAATAACTTTTACTATAGGACCAACTTTGAAATCGCGAAAAAAAAAATCTGCTGTTCCGTAAATTTTGAAGAGTTATCAATAAATTGAGTTTATTTTAGGCAAAAGCAGATTCTTTTTCGCGATTTCAAAGTGGTCCCATAATAAAAGCTAGTCAGTTCAATGGTCTAACTAAAGCATACAAGGGCAACGCCCGGCAATTAGTTCTTTGTTCACGCCAACAAGAAAGAAATTCTTCTAAGTATCTAGCTTGAAACCTTTTTACTACAGTTAGTCTTAAACCATTAAATTGATAAACCAGATTTGGTAACGGAACCATAAATGTGCGAATTCCGACGCGCACTTAGCCGGTTTTTTTGTTGATCTGAGCACAGAACGATATAGCCGTCAAAATAACATCCCTATAGAAACGTATTTATACATATATTTGAATATTTCGCCGGTGCAAACGCACAGTAAAATTATTTAATTATTTGATGAATAGGTAAACGAATAAAAATATGGTTAGTTTTAATTTTATAATTACTTTATTAATACATAATATAAAGAAAAGATAAACGCATACATGTTAATCCAATACACTAACATTTTTAAAAAACTTTAACTTTAGTGGTAGTTCAAATTTTTACTCATGTTCTTCAAACATTTCTAGTATGCTGGTATAAACGCCGGAGGCACAACAGATCATGCCAAAGACAATGATGAAGATATCTATTAGCAACTTATATTTGCAAAATCCGTATTGATCTGGGTAGTAGATGCACAAGTCCATTACGGCGGGAAACAAGATGGCCACCATTGAGAGACACAGCGCGCCCAGCAGCCCCATGAATGCGCCCAGGTTCGGCGTCGCCACCGCCATGAAAACTGCAACACGCGACACTATGAGTGTGAGTTTAACACCACTTTAACGGTCTTACAACCTGAGGGGCGAAGTACAGGGTTTTTCAACAGGGACCGGGTATACTTGAATTTAAATAAAAACACAATCATTTATTGTTTACAAAGGACATTTCATATTTTTAACTTGCATGTATTATTACGTTATATAAAAGTAAATCCAAAACTAGGGCATCCGTATTTTTCTGGTTTTAGAAATTACTTAATTAATGTATTAATAATATAATAGGTTGGGGAAAAAGTTTCTTCGTATTTTTTAAGAAAATTCAAAACATTTTTTAATATACATTATTTACATTTATCTAAAGTATGTAAGTACCATTTTGTTCGATAACTTTTTGCCATCTTGTAGGTAGGGACATGATCCCATTGCTATAGGAATTTTGGGACTTCTGATCAAAATACCGCGACAAGTGGTTTTGGCAGTCTTCTCGTGATGTTAACCTGACACTGCCTAAAGAATTCTTAAGAGACCGAACCAGGTGGAAATCTGAAGGTGCAAGGTCAGGACTATACGGCGGATCCATTAACACCTCCCAGCCAAACTCTCTTAATTTTTGCTGAGTGGCTAAAGATGTGTGAGGTCTAGCGTTATCATGATGAAAAACCACACCCCTTCTGTTGATTAATTCCGGCCGCTTTCTCTCAACTTCTTGCTTTAATCTCATCAGTTGTTTGCAGTAGAGTTCAGAATCGATGGTCTTGCCTGGTGGTAACAGCTCATAATGAATAATGCCCTTCCAATCCCAACACACACACAGCATCACCTTGTTGCGAGTTAACCCGGGTTTCAACACAGTCTGTGAAGCCTGACCAGCCTTTGACCACGACCTTTTTCGCACGTTCTTGTCGTACGTGATCCACTTTTCATCACCAGTTATCAGCTTCTTCAAAAATGGTTCGGTTTCATTACGTCGTAATAAAGAATCACAAATGAGTACACGGTCCATTAGGTTTCTTTCAGTGAGCTCGTGAGGTACCCAAATAAATAATATCGAGCTTTTTTGTGTACCCAGTTTTTTTCAAATGCGCCAAAACTGTTTTGTGGTCAATTCCCAGTTATTCAGCTACGTCGTAACTACTGATATGCCGATCTTGCTCCACTTATTCAAAAATGGCATCCATTTTATCCGTAATAGGGCGACCAGAGCGACGTGCATCTTTGACATCAAAATTTCCGGATTGAAAACGCTTAACCCAAATTTGTGCTACTCTCACAGACACTGCACTGGGTCCAGAAACATCGCAAATTTTTTTCGCGGCTTGCGATGCATGTTTACCTTTTTTGTAGTAAAATTTTAAAATGTGTCGAATTTCTTCATTAGTTTCACTCATCTTGACAGTACGAAAAACAAATGAAAATCACACATTTTCCTAATTTGAATTTGGAATTATGTTCTTTAAAATTTAAACTTTCAATGATACCAAAACCAGCTAGATTCAAATAGTATAGCCAAAGAGATTTTATTTTAAGTTCATACATACTACAATGCGAAAAGACTTTTTCCCCAACCTAATATTTTATTGATACAAATCCTTACAATAAGCTTAATATGTAGCTAAAGATCAAAATAATTAAAGGCGCACAAAATTTGAAACCCTGACTCCTAAACCAGGAATACCTGTGACTTAGGAGTCAGTGTTCTACTGCCACTTGGACACTATAAAGCCTTTAGGAAATTAAGAGCTAGTAATGTGATGATAGACAAATATAATTTACTTCTATCTAGTTGATTTTAAGAAAAAAACAATTTCGAAAACAAAATAAAAGTAAAAATTGAATGAAAAAGTTAAGATTGAAATTAAAAAGTATAATGACAGTGTGGATGATTCTGTATGTGTGACTGGAAATCATGTGTTTTGTTTGCGTTGTGTGTGTGTGTGTGACTGGGAAACTTGTTTATTTTGTGTAGTGTGAGTGTGTTATGAGGAGCCTAAGTATGTGAATGTGGTAGTGTCAAGTGTAAGACTGTGTTTGAGTTAGTACGAGCTTGGTGTCTTTTGTTTAATAAAGATGCCTGTGAGTGTATTACATGCTATTGTATGGAATGTTGCGAGTTATGTCAGAGTGGTTAACAGTTCCGTAATTTCAGCGTAATCTAGGAGGTGCAGCATGTTCTTCAGCTTAGCCTTAACCTCGTGTTTGCTTAATCTTGCAATTTGTGTGGTCTTATTAATATTTTTGTAAACCAGAGAGCTCAGCACATGCAGCTGTCTTCTGGCGAAGGTAGTTCTATGATTAGGGGTTGGGCAAACTATTCTTTGACCACGTTTATTAGGGTTTGGGGGACGTACTTGGTTATGTTTCCAGAGAGTGATCCATGCGTCATGTTCGTAAACGGGCGCCGTCAGTTGGGACTGGTCGTCTCTTAGCTGCCATGGCTTATTTTTAATTTTAATATTTAATTTAGTTGTTTTAGTTTTAATCTTTTTATTACGGACGCTTTTTAACGTGCATGTCTTTCTACATTGTTCTCACATACATATTTTCAACATGAACGATGTAACCAATATTTTGTAAAAATATTATGATTTAAAAGAGTGTCCGTGGAGTTTCTTGCCCGTTCTTCTCCATAGGGATCTACTACGCTTTGGAATGGGCAACTAGCTTCATCTTTCTGACTGACCGACCTATTGACAATTCAAAAGTGCCTGTAATTGGTTTATTTGAAATAAATGCTTTGAGTTTGAGTTGAGTTGAGTGGTTCTAAGTACAAATAGCTGTCTCATAGTTAAAAGTTTGAGCTCGGCGTAAACCTGATGAGTCGGATAGCGAAAGGGCTTATGCAACATAACCTTAAGTACTGCCCTTTGCGCACGCTCCAACTCAAGAAATTTAGTTTTGGCCGATCCACCCCAAGCCAGAATACAATAGCTGACGATGGACTGGCAAAGTGCAGTGTGAACCATTTTTAGGGTCTCTAAGTCCGCAGAGTACCTTAATGACTTAAAGAGGTGTATTGTTTTCCAGTCTTTACTGGTAGTAGACTCTATATGCTCGTTCTATTTCAGTCCATCATCGATCATCACGCCCAAATATTTGACAGATGTTACTGAGGGGAGCGCTAGGCAAGAGCAGGTCGAGGTGTCCAGACAGGTGTGAGCTCTAATTGAGTAAATGTTTCGGGGTTTCATACTAGCATGAATAGAAAACGGGATATAGTTTGTATTTTGTAGGTTCAGAGTAAGTAGATTTGTACGAAGCCATTCCAAGACAATGTGCATGGATTCTTTAGCATTATTTTTCACCTCGGCCCAGTCCTTCCCATGTACTATAATGGCTGTATCATGAGCATAGGTAAATATATTAGCAAATGGCAGAGTAAGGGTGCACAAGTTATTCATGTAGATAAGGAAGAACGTTGGGCCGATGACACTGCCCTGCGGGACTCCATATGACACTTACTTTAAGTACTATTCATTCATATTCAACCAACCAAACGAATGAAATCAGAGAAATTTCTAACGGGAATCAAATGCTATTAAATGGAGACGAAATTGCCACATATTTCAATAATTACTTTATAAATGTTGTTAACCCGGTAATTAATGACCACTCTACAAACAAACCAATAACAGGAAGAAGGCTAGCCAGCTCTATTTACCTAGAACCTGCGGATTCAGTAGAAATATATAGAATAACAATGGAATTACGGAATACAAATTCAGCTGGGTATGATGGTATTACAACAAAAATATTAAAACGAACCATATTGTCTATATTAAAACCATTGACCTACTTAATAAATATGTCTATGGATAATGGTATTTTTCCAGAAGCACTTAAATACTCCGTTGTTAAACCACTGCATAAAAAGAGTTCGAAATCCTTCGATCAATAATAGTACTAGATTCCCGATAAGCGCTTCAAAAACGGCCCGAAAAATAAAAACACAAATACTTTTGTGGTCTTATTTCAAACATCGACTGTTCGGGAACAGGGAAATGCATGGAGTAGTATTGTTACTTTATATGTTGTTTTTGTTTGTAGATTTCCTAGTGACCCATTTCGCAATGCAGAATGGGTATCTATTGTCGCGAAAGAAAGAGGAGAAGAAATATATAAACCTTGTAAAAATTCAACAATTTGTTTTAATATTTTTATTAAAATAATTAATTATCAAATTAATAATCAAAATTAAAATAACTATTGTACTAATTTACTCCTTCTACTTTTAAAAATCGGTCAAAAATATTTGCTACCATATAAAACGAACCTTGGCCTAAAAAATATATTATTATTCTGCTACTCTACATCTTTCAATACTTACTGTGTTCTGAGCATTGAAATGTAAATACCAAGAACTATGTCTAGTTCCAAAATAGAGTAAGCACAAAATTTTCAACAAAATGTTTTTAACCTTATTGCTTAAGTTTTAAGTTTCACTTTAGAATAAATATTTTTGTAGTTATTATAAAAATGACCTTTTATTTTCAAGCGACATTTTTAATTTATTGCTTTTACCTTTCTCCGATGATAGAAGGACTTAAATATAAATATTTTGCAATCGTAATTAAACTTTATGTTTGATTGTTAAGGTTTATAATGAATTGAAGTTGTAAATATTATAAAACTTTTTTCTATATTTCGTAGTAACAAAAATGTAAATGTTTATGTGTGTGTAAACGTGGCCACTACAGCGACTTATTTTTGTTCCTGATCCTGTATCTAGTGCTATTATTGATCGAAGTCGAAATCTGAGGCAGGAAACTACAGGCCAATTACATTAGTTCCTATTTTATCCAAGATATTCGAGAAAGTAATGTGTACAAGGCTTATAAAGTTTTTTGATAAAAATGAAATAATATGTCAACAACAGAATGGTTTTATTAAAAATAAGTCGACTACTTTGGCAAGTTTTAAATTAATAAAAGAAATCCTTAGTGCAATAGATACAAAAAAGATTCCAATAGCTGTATTTCTTGACATGAGTAAAGCATTTGACATGATATGTCTCGACAAACTATTAAACAAATTGGAAAATTATGGTTTGAGAGGCCCAGCGTACAATTGGTTTGATAGCTACCTAAGAGGTCGAAAGCAATGCACGGAGATCGTGAAAATGTGCCGTGAGACTAACACCTACGTAACGTATAGATCTAAATACTTAGTTAACAAATATGGATTACCTCAAGGAACTGGGATTTCACCGATATTATTTTTAGCGTACATTAATGAATTGCCGAACTCAACAGACCAATACACTATACTATTCGCAGACGATACCACTATTCTGACTAAAGAGGCTACTGTTGAGCAAGCAATTAATGTCACTAATAAAGCTCTTAATGATATACATGTCGCATCATGGGTGGCCGAGATGCGAAGCATCGTGTCTTCTTCATGATCCGACATAGTTTTTTCGTGGATGTGGGCACTGTCGTGGGTACTCGAACGAAAGATAATTTTAAATCGAACTAACTTTATTCGATACACTGTAACGGGTTTACACGAAACAAACACGTGCGTTGGTACTGAGCGTCTGCCAAGACTGTCGGAGTTCAACTGTTCGACCCTCGCTCGCAACACTCCGCTAGTCCCCACTGCATCCCCTCTACCGACGATCGTGTCCAAGCGATAGGACACGCTTGCGTTTCCGGTGACGATATTATTAGTTTACAAAACTAATTGTTAGATGGCGCTGTCCGTTGCACCATGGCGCCATCAATCCACGACACGGCCATCCCTGACTAGCACCCGTCCTCGGGTCTAGCACCTGTGGACAAAATGTACTCGGAGAGTAAACTAGCTCGGCTATCCTGCCAATAGAAACAAAGGTCGATCTTAATGGTACTTTACTTGTTCTAAATCTAAGTAAAATAATCAATTATCATGATTTACAATGCCTTGTTATTAAGGCTTCGTACACAGTGCTCCCTGCACATCATCATTCATTGGAAAAGATCCGATCAACAAATTAACAAAGTAATGCTAGCAATTCTGCTATTTTTTATCATACTTCATAAGCAATGCATACTCAACTCATGAAACTCTCATTATAATCTGTGCCCCAACACAGTCTAGAATCGCACCAACGATTCTTTACATATCTGCCACCACATATGCTACAACACATGAGGGGCTCTGTGCACCAACACAGACAAGAATCGCACCAACGACTCTCAGTAATCTAGCGCAATATGTGCTACAACACATGAAGCGCTCTGTGCACCAACACAGACAAGAATCGCACCAACGACTCTCAGTAATCTAGCGCAATATGTGCTACAACACATGACGCGCTCTGTGCACCAACACAGACAAGAATCGCACCAACGACTCTCAGTAATCTAGCGCAATACGTGCTACAACACATGAAGCGCTTTGTGCACCAACACAGACAAGAATCGCACCAACGACTCTCAGTAATCTAGCGCAATACGTGCTACAACACATGAAGCGCTCTGTGCACCAACACAGACAAGAATCGCACCAACGATTTCTTGTAGACCCATCGCCACATGTTACTCATGAGGTGCGGTCCAAAGTTTCGAGTATGAGTGTACAAGCCATTTTTTAATCAGATTTGATTTCACTATCGCTGTCATCACCTATGACATCCAATTCTCGAGGAACTTTTTTCAACCAATTTGCAAATAACATTCAAATTAGGAATTAAAGACTAGGTTAATCTACGAATCGGAACTATCGGATTTCGAGATTACCGAGACCAAGCACAATGATTCCACATTAAATAAAACAAAGAAAATAAAACCTCAGGTATCTCATTCATGGTCAACAACACTCGCACACTATTCCCCACGGGAATACCGAGTCAACCCTTGACTCTACGGTCTTTGCTTCTAGGCAAAACCTGACTATACCATCCAGAGCTACCGTCTACAACGATACTCTGGTATAGTCTCCGACCCTCTGAACCGAGAACCTGTTTACACAAACTAAAGTGATGCCAACTCATCATCTTTTTCGTTTACAATCTCAATTGGTACTTGGCCGTCGGGCATCTTACGAAGACGGTCATGAGCGTATTTTTGTAAGTACGCTTGTTCACTAGGGATTTTAAAACTTATCGATCGCCATGTAACACAAAAAAATTTGAAATTACCCTCTATACGTCATGTCAAGCTTAGTTTGATTACGCTTTTCGTTCTCAATAAGCACGAATTCACCGACAGAAAACCTACACGCTTGCCTTTGTACTATCAAAACGACTTTTATCGTAACGCGACTTCTCAATGCCTTCAGATACTAATCTCATAACGTCATCAAAGTTTAAAATATCGTCATTGTTGTTAAATGAAATGGACGTGCTACCTTACCTATAAAAAGTTCTAATGGACTCAACGGTAATGGATAACGATCTGGCACTGTATTATTATTAACTCGTCGCGCGCTAATTAGCAGACACACCAGAAATCCCATTGCTACCCGCACACACGGCGTGCAAACGACACTTTAAGAGAAGCTCTCTATAATCTTTGCACATACCGTCTAATCTATCATACCTTTTAACTAAAAGGGCTGGACTAGCAAACGGCGAACTACTGGGTCTAATTATCTTAGCTTGCAACAATTCGTTATTCCTATCGCGTATGATCCGACGTTCGTCTGGAGAAAGTCTGTAAGGATGTCTTTGCACTGTACGATTAGAGTCGATCAATCTTATCTCCAACTCACCAGTGTTAACACGCGTTGTAGGAAAAACCGTTAATAAAAAGTCAGAGTATAATTCTAAGATCACGTCACCACAAGATCACGTCTTGTATCAAATGGTAAAATTGGGAATAATCGAAAATACAAGAATCACTACCCTGGGCCATGTACCATAGTCGTTTGAATCAACCTTTAAAAACACTGCAACCAAAACTGCCAAGCTTACAGAAACCCTCGAGTAAAACCTCTAACGCCAAGGCTCTCCAGCCTACCAGCAATCGCATTGCTCTCACACATCCAGCGCATGGATCAGAACTTCTGTACGCATATCCATCAAGTGGATCGCCCGTGTGCATCACCCACTGACTACACACTACGATCTCTCCAGACCACGACCTCCGCCAGAGTTAAACGCGCATCGCGCACCCACGGACTACTTGAGTTCTACGTAATAACAACTGGTACGGTCGAACACAATACGGCCGATAGAATCCCTTACTCGACCTTCTATCACAACTTAAGCTTGCTCATTACTACTGTAATCACTATCTACTTCGACTGGTACATGACCTAATGGCACTATCGTTACACTTCATAAGATTTGTTCTGTGCTGAATACACGTGTTTGACCAACAAGTCGTCAGCAGAGTGACCCTATGTAGAGGCTAACCATCTCAGCTGCGTAAGTACTACCCCTCGCAAAGGGCATGCTGCACATAAAAATCAGACCACATGTACTTCTTACATGCTCCGGCGCAACTACATATGGACACAACACAACACTATCAGACGTCATACTAACGTTAAAACCCTGATTTAAAATCTCACGGCCAACTAAAATATCATTTTTAAGACAACTATCCGGTACAACATGAAATAATATCTCTAATCGTAAATCGTTAATCATAACTTCAGATAAAATTTGCAGGGTACTTTGCACACTACCATGACCGATCCCGTTTAAATTGACAATGTTATTTACACGCTTGCCACTTAACTTTGACGCTACACAATCTTTGATTCTAGATCATTCGGCACCAGAATCGTAATAAAATGGGTGTGACTCACCGGTATTTATCAGCACACCGCTGGGATTGCTGACATGGCAAATGTCAACGCGTCGCTCACTGCTCACCACTGCTGCAGGCGCTGCCCCGGAACCGCTTGAGCCACCTGCCGCGCCGGTGCTTCCGCCATTACTTCGAGGACATTTCGTAGCGAAATGACCAGCGTTGCCGCATCGGAAACAGATTATATCCGACCGCTGCTTTGATCCCGCAGAACTTGATGCCGAAGTGGTAGCACTGGTTGCCTTGCCTTTCACCTCACTTCTTGATCGGCAGTCAGACGCTCAGTGACCTGCTGGGCCCTTGATGGCTTCTATCAGGGACATCATATTCTGATTTTGAGCAGCCAGCAGCGTACGAAGTAAATTCTCGTCGCACCGTGACGTTATCGCTTCATTCTCCGTATTTTCTTCAGCTCGAGTGCATCCCAGTTCTGATGTCGCATCATGGGTGGCCGAGATGCGAAGCATCGTGTCTTCTTCATGATCCGACATAGTTTTTTCGTGGATGTGGGCACTGTCGTGGGTACTCGAACGAAAGATAATTTTAAATCGAACTAACTTTATTCGATACACTGTAACGGGTTTACACGAAACAAACACGTGCGTTGGTACTGAGCGTCTGCCAAGACTGTCGGAGTTCAACTGTTCGACCCTCGCTCGCAACACTCCGCTAGTCCCCACTGCATCCCCTCTACCGACGATCGTGTCCAAGCGATAGGACACGCTTGCGTTTCCGGTGACGATATTATTAGTTTACAAAACTAATTGTTAGATGGCGCTGTCCGTTGCACCATGGCGCCATCAATCCACGACATACATGACTGGTTAAACCTAAATAATTTACAAATAAATACTACTAAAACTAAATTTATGATATTTTGCACTAATAGTAACAAAAAAAATACAACTGACAACATTGACCTACAAATAAAATATAATAATGATACAATTGGAAAAGTAAATACTATAAAATTTTTAGGAATACATTTTGACAATCTTTGCAACTGGAAATCACATGTAGACATAGTATGTAAGAAATTAAATAGATTTGTATACGCGCTACGGAAAATAAAACAGTTAACGAATGTAGAAACAGCTCTTATGGTATACCATAGCCACGTGTGCTCTGTATTACGATACGGGATAATCGTCTGGGGAAACTCCACGGACTCCCAAAGAGCATTCATAGTACAAAAAAAATGCCTCAGATCAATATATAACCTTAAGTGGACTGATTCTTGTCGACCAGTATTTGCTAACAAAAGGCTGCTTACACTCCCATCCTTATACATTTTAGAAATGTGTAAGTTTGTTAGGAAACACCCTTCGCTTTTTGAAAAGGATGAAAAAGCTGCTTTAAAAAGAAAGGTAGCACAAAAGCCTCTGATAGTGCCTCGAAATCGATTAAAGCTTTGCGACTCGAACTGCTACAGTATGGCGGTTAAGATATATAACAAGCTACCGGAAAAAATGAGAAAACTCAATGAATTAGAATTCAGTAGAGCTTTATTTAATTGGTTATGTGACAGATGTTTTTATTCGATTAATGAATTTATAAATTTGAAACCTTTTTGACATTCTAAGTGCTGTATTTGACTCATTAATTATACAAAAATATTTTTTTTTTTTGTCTTGCGTAAATCGTATAAACATAATTATTACAGTACAGTAGTTTTGACTAAAAATTAATTAATAATGTATGACTTTATAAATTGAATAAACCTTTTTGACATTATAATGTGCTGCATTTGACATAGTTAGTTATTATAGTTTATTATTACTGTTTTTTTGTGTTTGCGTCTTGCGTAGGGATATTGTATAAACATAATTATGTATAACAGTATAATCAAAATTTTGACTGAAAATTAATTAATATTTGTATTCTAATAATGAAAGAAGACTGTTATTTTGATTTGATTATTGTTACCGATTGTATTGACATTGTAACTTACAATGTCACTTAAAATTTGCACGACTAGAAAGTCGAATATAGTGAAACTATTATGTAACTTTACCATGATCAATGTACTTACCTATATTCTGGCAAATAAAGTATTCATTCATTCATTCATTCATTCATTCATTCATTCATTCATTCATAATTTCCACTTTGAAATTAGGTGTATTCTAAATAGACGTAAGCGCCAAATGACGTCATGCTTATGGTGGAGTGGCGATACAACCTTTGCTTTACTGTGAGCCGTCAAAACAAATTGTGAGGCTTCATGTACACGACGCCGCAGCCCCACCGGCGCCGGACCGCATGTTTGTGTATACGAATGAAAACCGCACAGGCGCCGCACGGCCGCCGCACCGGAGCCGCGCTGGAACCGCTTGTAGGTAAATATACCGTATTGATGCTGAGTTAAATAATAAAGCAACGGTCACAGTTCAGTAAAGCATTGCCAACAATCTGCCTAGCCTTTTCCCAACTATGTTGGGGTCGGTTTCCAGTCTAACCGGATGTAGCTGAATACCAGTAGTTTACATGGAGCGACTGCCTATCTGACCTCCACAACCCAGTAACTGAGTAATATGATATCCCTTGGTAAGACTGGTTGTCAGACTTTCGGGCTAAAAAAAAGTTTTCTTCTCAGGAGGCAGTACAAAATGCTTTCACACAGTTTTTCGAATCTAGATCACGAGAGTTTTATTGCAAAGGCTTATAATGACCTTCCTATTAGATGGAAGCAATGTCTAGATAATAATGGTAATTATTTTGATTAAATAAATATGTTGAATTAAAAAAAAACGATTTTCAATTTTTCAGTACAAATCGGTAATTTCATACTTTAACCCCTAACACTTCCAGACTGGACCCATTTTTATCAAAATATAGTTCTGATGATGGAGGGGGTCCATGAGGAATTGAAGGAACTCCTCAAAAATTATAGCCATACATCGCGATTTTGGTATTTTCATCAACAGATTAAGCATTTGCATTCAGAAAGTACCATCTGGTGATGTGGAACTGAGGAAGAAGAACACAGATGGCCACGGAAACTTCTCAACGATTATACTCGTAAGTATTTCACTGGTGGCGATAAGATATCTCTATTATGATAGTTAAGCGACTATGACGAAACAATAAATAAATGGTTCTGATGAAAATGGTACCATCGAACCGACCTGATGAAGAAGCCGGAAGGTAGGCACCGGAACTCAGTAATAAAACAATGTATTCTAGCCGTGTTTGGGCTTATTGGAATTGTATGAGGTGTACTCTGGCTATAAATGATTTTATTGGTAATAATATGCAGCTTCAAACTGCGACACTTGAGTTGTTTGTTATGTGTGGCCTTGATTGGCAGAAGTCAGATTTCGTAGTCTTTTTATCTCCGTCAACATAAAACCACGCCTTCCAAACTTCTGACACGGCTTAGCGCGACGTATATTTACCTTTTTGTAAAGCTTTTATTAGCCAAACACACACACCACCACCACCACCACCACCACCACCACCACCATTCCAACCACCATTCGTCAAATGAGATGTTCGCATATAAATGTCTTCAAGTTCTGATGAGTGGCTTTTGAGTCAGCTTCAAAAATTTAATACGTACTCGTATTTTTCCCACATAGAGATGTGATGTTGATGTTTGTGGTTATCGATATTTTATAGAATGCTACTTAGTAGAAATGATTATGTATGATACAATTTATTATTAAATCAATAGCTAATGGGAATATAGGTAAGCAGGAACTTCAGAAACCGGTCATCAAATAGCTTATAAAAAGTAAAAAGTTTAGGTATATTGGGTTTTAATTTATATGCAACATTCATATCATCATCATTATTCATACCTTGTTATTATTTTAACATTTTGGCCATCCGAAGGATCCACAAATAGAAGAAAAGTGGATAAATGCGACAGAAAGCGGTCCAAACAGGTTTCCAACAAAAAATAACACAATATGCTCGTCTCGTTTCGAGGGAAACTCCGGTATCGTTTTATTTTCATAGTTAATAAAATCTTTATGAAGAAGTCCTGATAATATAGGTATGTAACTGAATTTCATCGATATTTTTCTATGAGATGAGAAATGATCATGCATACTGCACTACCACGGGGAGATAGTGCAGTTATGTGGGACCCACTAAAACTCCACGGTGACACGCGTTAGCACTCATCCGTGAACCCGCCGCGGCTGTCCGTCACCGGACCCTCCTCTGGGGAGTACTCCCCATCACCGGCGCACCAGAACACATTGCACGCCGTGACCACCCCAGGGATCTAACCAGCACATGGGTGCCAGACGATTCCGTGTCTGGGCACAGTTGGTCCCCCTGCGACGGGTCAGGTCATTGGCCCCGCCGCCGCCTGCCAATTTTCGGCCGCAGAGGATAGAGAGAGCGGTGCACCGCAATACCGGCACTCCCCTCCCGCCGCGATGCCTCCCATACGACATCGCCACCCGCCTCAGTTGCAATGTCGCCCAAACGGCACTGCAACCTACTTGTTGGCCGTTACGTCGTTGGCTTACCTGGAAAAGCCCTGACGAGTGGCCCCTCCTCGGGTTCCTCTTCGTTTCACCGTAGGTGGCCAAGCCACGGCTACTGAGCCCCCCCGCCTTGACAATGCGGAAACCCACCGGGGGGTATGATTGATTACCACTTAACATCACTAGCTGCGTAACTTGCATTAAGTGTGTTTATTCTGAGTCCGTAGCGAACTCGTGGCTAAGTAATAACAGCCGTACGGGTCGATTCATCAGGTTAAGCTACGCTTGCTGGGGTTGGTCTATGGATGGATGACCATCTTTTCATAACGAGACTTCTCCGTGTCTCGGAAATCACGTTAAGCCGTTGGTCCCGGCTGTCTTTTGTGGATCTATGACAGTCATTACGGGCCGTCAGAAGCCCGAAAGTCTAACAACCAGTCATAACAAGGGGTATCGTATTACCCAATCACTGGGTTGTGGAGGTCAGATAGGTAGTCGCTCCATATAAAATACTGGTATTCAGCTGCATCCGGTTAGACTGGAAGCCGACCCCAATATGGTTGGGAAAAGGCTAGGCAGATTGATTGATTCTGAGTCCGTAGCGATAGGTAGATGCTCTGCCCTCTTTTGGCGTGACTAGTGAGTTTATTATTTTAGTGCTTAAGTTCCTTTGTGTGCGGGAGAAATATGAGCCGTTTTGCCGTTTTTATAGGTTTTGCTTTTGTGTTAGTGAATTAAGTGGGGGAAACGCGGAGACATCTGAACGAGAATTAATTTGGTACAAAGCATAATTATCTGTGTCCTATTATCTGTGGTAATTATTATATTACAATACGTGGGCACGTGGGTGATAAGTGATATTAGAAACAAGAATGGGCAAAAAAAGTAGCGTTTGTGAAAGCACATTGTTACGTAACTTTCACTGAGTCATTTCAGAAAAAAAACGCATGCTCTTGTCGCACTATTAATCTTGTTTTTCACCAATAATTAAATAAACCCAATAACATTGCTCCATTTTGAAAATATTTTTTTTTTTATTGGAGGATTTTACCTCAGTCACCGCTCCGCTCAGCTAATAATTTTACCTCGGTCACCGCTCCGCTCAGCTAATAATTTTGGTAAGACGACATAATAAAGCTTTACTTACATGGCAAGGTCCCGAGAAGAACTCTGAAACCATAGTCCGCAGCCCTGCTGTTATTAAGCCGTTTCCTGGTTAATCTCCATGTTATTTGCCACGCCACAAAGTTCTGAAGCGGGATCGACAGAAACAACGCTATTGCAAATGTTACTTTCACTGCCTGCGCCTTCCTGTAACAAAATCATTACAAATGTTACATTCACTATTATTCTAGTAAACTTCATCGTCTTATAATAAAAAAATTATAATATCGTTGGTGTTTCCGTACTTGGATCTGGGATACTTACGCGAAAGACATTTCCGCGAAAGACATTTGCGCGAAGGACACATGCGCGAAAAGACATTTCCGGAAATGGCCTTTTGCGCGAGCGGACTTTTGCGCGAAGGGTGCGCGCATGACATTTGCGCCAAAAATACTTGCGCGAAAGACATGTGCGCGAAGGACACTTGCGTGAATGCACATGCGCGAAAAGACAGTTGCGATAAAAAGTGTGACTGTTTTCTTTCAAACGGTTGGCAGGGATGCATAGTACTTTTGTTTGGAGTTTATTCTTGTTTTCGTTGGGTAAAGACGAAAACGACGAAGGAGGAAAAATAAAACACCGTTGGTCCTTTGTTTTCTTCTGCCCAACGAAAACAAAGGACTCAAGGTTTTTGTTTCGATAGGCGCTTTTTATTGTTGGACGAAAACAAAGGATCTACGGTACAATAGAAAGTTGCCCCCTCGTTGACTTGTCTGTTTAGTTGCCTTGTTGTTCCCTCGTCATCGTCGTCGTCATCGTCGTCGTCACCGTCGTCGTCGGACAGGATGGATGGTTTTCGAAAAGAAAGAAGAAATAACAACAACATCAGGCAACTTTCTCGTCTTTTATGTCTTGTCGTTTTCGTTTTCGTCCCTGCCCGACGAAAACAAGAGTAAACTCCAAAAAAAGTACTATGTACATCTCTGCCCTACCCTTTGGAAGAAAACAGTCGTGATGTTATGAAGAAATCTCGTTTCCGCAACTTTTTTACGCAACTGTCCTTTCGTGCAAGTGGATTTGCGCAAGTGTCTTTCGCGGTATTGGATGCGCGCAAGTGTCTTTCGCGGAAATGTCCATTCGCGCAAAAGTCCAGTCGCGGAAATATCTTTTCGTGCAAGTGTCTTTCGCGCAAGTGTCCCTTCGCGAAAAATGTCCATTCGCGGAAATGTCTTTTTAGCGCAAATGGGTTCGCGCAAGTGTCTTTCGCGGAAATGACTGTCGCGCAAGTGTCCTGCTACCTTCGTACTTTACTACGCCAATCACTTATTCCTCTTCTCTTGTTCTACTAAACTAAAATAGGAGTAATTGCTCTTTTGGTTTTGGTTTTGGAAAAAGAGAAAAAAATTTGTTACATTTGAAGAATTACTAATCTTTAAAAATTGCCAAAAAAAACGTTCTGAATTAGGTATTACGAGTAGGTAGGTACTGTAGAGGTTGTGACCTAGAACTGTGCCTAGGGAGCGTTCTAATCCTAGCTCCGCGTATGTTTGGCATATTATTGGAACGAAGTTCTTTCTATTATTTGAACGAAGTTCTTTTTATTTTAAGTAAGTATACATCACACGTTGCAGTATAAAACTGATTTACGTCCGTCACCTCACACTTCGGTCCAGTTGAAAACCAGCGTCAGGCACTAGTTGTCTGGCATTTCTTTGCTGAACTGGGCCTTTTTGGCACAGCCGTGAGGCACACTTTCCTGCATTGTATTTTTTATTTTTTGTTGTTGTTGCATCGCAAATGTAGATTTTTAAATTTTATTATTAATTTTTACTTTTTTGTTTTGCCTCTAATTTAGTCTGTGCTAAATAAATGTGTTTTCTTTCTTTCTTTCTTTCTATATCGCGCCTTGCGGTACAAGTTAAGTGTTTGAAAATGTAACGTGCGTTTATAGATTTTTATTAACTTTTAAATTTGTTATTACGCCTTCAAATAATGTAACTAAGACGAGCACAAACATTATGTTAAGTAAACTAAAACGCTTACACATCAATCTCAGATGATAATTATTTACTTATTGTAGTAATGTACTCTAGGAAATAAATTCAGGAACTCGACACGTTCTCGCTTTCAACTACTTAAGATGTTTTCATGATTTTTTTTTTTTTATGAACAGACTATTTTACTACCTACTTATCTATAATTTTCTCGGCAATTTTTTCAAATACTTATTCATATTTTCGTCACTAAAAATAAATATTTCATATGAAGCCGAGAAGTCACAGACTGAACGTCTCATTCGGCTCGTTTCGGAATACTTCGGATCGCATCGTTCGCTCTTCCAACAATAGCTTTCCGTACGCACGGACGTAAAAATATCGCGGCGGGATTTTATCGCGCATTGGATTTTCAACTCTCGGTGTTGAGCCGAGCTTCGAGAATCCAACCTAACAACAACAGACTGCATCCCAGCGCGTTGAAAAAACACACTGTTGGATTTTCAACTCTCGGCGCTTAGCAGAGCGTTGAAAATACAGTGCGCAAAAAACGACGCCGCGATATTTTTACGTCCGTGCGAACGTCGACTTAGTCTTTGTAAACTTATCGTATGACATACTATTTACTATAGTAAATAGTACCTAGGTACTAATAAATAAAGCTGAAGAGTTTGTTTGTTTGGTTAAATGCGCTAATCTCAGGAACTGCTGGTTCGAATTGAAAAATTCTTTTTATTTTGGATAGCCCATTTGGATAGCCCTGGCTATATAACATCACGCTATGACCGATAAGAGCAGAGCATCAATGAAAAATGTTGCAAAAACGGGGAAAATTTATTCCTTTTGAGAGCTTCCGTTGCGTGCGCTGCGTAAACGGTTAAAGTTACGCAACAATCATGTATGACGGAATTGTTCCTTTATAAAAAAGTAAACTGAATAGTTTGCGCAAAAGACACTTCCAAAGTGATAAAATGTGTGTCCCTCCCCCTGTAACTTCTAAAATAAGAGAATGATAAAACTAAAAAAAATATATGATGCACATTACCATGTAAACTTCCACCGATAATTGGTTTGAACGAGATCTAGTAAGTAGTTTTTTTTTAATACGTCATAAATCGTAAACCACAATTTACCTTAATCCCATCATTTAAACCCTAAGTCATCAATTCAGATAATTTTAGTAAACAAAGAAATGTCACTGTCAAAATGACAGGACAGTGCTGCAAAACAATTTATCAAAAACAAGGAAATACAAAAACAAGGAAATATAACAACTAACAACAAAATGAAACACTTAACACGATGATAACAAAGCACAATTAACAAACACGCAGCGAATAATATGATCGGAGAAAAGAACACGAACGTATTGAAAAGACGCGAGTTTGCAAATTATGTCAAATGAAATTTGAGAATGTTGGGAACTCCTGTAGTGTTACCAGTATCATAATATTTTTTATACCACAAAATTTTCTTTTTTTAATAACTTTGTTTAAAACCGAAAACTTATAAAAATTAACACGGTATGATAATTGTTTAATTATTATTTCTAAAATAAGTACATAAAAGCCAATATAGCCTTGTTTTCCGCCATTTTATGTGAATTACCATTATGACGATATTTTTTTGATCTGTTATCACCTTTGTTTACATAAATTATCTGAATTGATGACTTAGGGTATAGGTACCTAATTATAATGTTACCTTATCAATAACTTAATTTAAAAAAATACACTAGGTATTATTAAATCATCCATCAAAGTTACAACGAACTACAAGAACTTTTATATTATGTTACTTGCTGCTACGGAACCCTTCATGGGCGAGTCCGACTCGCACTTGGCCGCTTTTTTTAATAAAAGAGAAACACAAGAGCTGCTTCAAATGAAGTCGGTATGAATAGCAAAATAGCTTTGAATCTCAAATACAAGCTCCATGGTAAAATAAGATTTAATAACACACTTACATCTCATCCTGTGGTAAATTAAGCGTAATAGATCCTTTGCATTTGTCCCCGTATTTAAGATAGCCGGCGACTCCTAATATGACATAGGTAACGAGAATTATGATCATCCCTACGCTGAAGAGTCCGCACCACCCCGTGAACTCATTAGGTTTCTCCAAGTTGTACTCCAGCGCCAGGATCTGCGCACACGAGAGTCACGTCAGTCGCGTTACACACTCATTCGCACTCATTCGCACTCACTACTCACTACTCACTACTAGCTCACCACTCCCACTGCCTCCAGCGCAAACAGGGTAATGCCGATGAATACTGGAATCTCTATGAGTCCCTTAATAGTAAACTTTTCGTCATCAATTACTACATCATCTTCAATCAAATAAAATAATGTGAGAAGCAGTCCAATCATGATTAAGAAGTTAGAAATCGTCGAGAAAGGCGTTAACAGTTTCAGATCCTTTATCAAGCACATGGCGAGCGCCAAAGGGTAGCAATAGCAAATAACCAACCGCACTGGTATCTCACCCCCGGTGTAAAAATCAATTATCTGTTGACAGAAAAACATGACAATTAGTAAAGTAGGAGTACAGTCAGGGAACTTAATTATTTATCAAATTGACACACCTCGCCAATTTACCATCCATTTCATGCAACAGTCAAAGAATAATAGATATGATTTGAATTTAAGTTGCAAGTAAATTTGCTAAACTCCGACTTTACACCGAAGTGCACCCGACCGATCAGAAAGTAAGAAGTCGATAATTACCTGTTTTAAATTTTCAGAGACGAACACATAATAGATAGCACAGATACCAATCTGCCAAAAAAGGAGGAAGAAGTCCACGCCGTTGGCGAAGCAGTTGGCTAATCCATGCATGAACTTGGGCCCCTGCAGCACCGCCAACCGCATGCTCTTGGTGTAGGCCATGTAGCCGCGCCGCATCCTTTTGCACAGCTGGTACTGAGCCAGAACCTGCTTAAAACACACCGAGAGAAAAATAACCTTTATAATTATTTTTAGTTAATATCTTAGTCCACGAGAGCGGAGAGCAACACGTAAAACGTGAGTACAAATGGTTCTAGACTAGGAAGCAACTAGCGAGTATAGAGAAGTTCCACTCCTCGCCTTGTAAAATTGCCGAATGTTTCCAAAACTTACTAGGAAAGTTTCCAATATTACCGGCAATATTGGTCAATATTGCCGGAAAGTTGCCAAAATTGCCAGCTTACATTGGTTTTTTCAAATGGCATTTTTGATGTTTATACGCTTATGAGGTTTTATGTAATGGTGTAATTATACATATTACTAGTAAGCCTATAAGGTATATTGTTAATTATACTTAATTTATAATTATCAATGCAAATATGTGAAGATAAAGTTAAATTAGGACACTGGTAACTTCATGATAGCTGAACTCATAGTTTTTTGAAAAAATTCACTTATAAATTTTATAATCAAATATAGAGGGTATTTGATACCGAAAGAAATAAATACGAGTATAAATCATACAACTGTGTAGTGTTCTTTTGTAGTTTTTATTACATACAGTTAATCCCTTTTATACATACAGATATGTATACACATTTACATGTATATGTTATGGACCAAGTGATAAATTGGGCATTATACATAATGCCCGGTCATTATGTAAAATGCCCATTATGAGAGTGCAATTTGATAATAATTATTCAAATAATCAAATTGACCGGGCATTATACATATTGTCCATCACCTTTTGGGCAGAGTAATACAAACATATGTAATTACTATTTTTTTATTGTTATTGTCATTTAACATAAAATAAACTAAATATTAAACCATTTAAATAATCAGACTCATTATTTGGATTAATTATCACGGACTTAAGAACATTAACATATTGACATTAAGAATCCACTAGTTTTTGCATTTAAAACTTAAGGAAAGTCATATTAACAATATAACATAAAACGTATTAAATTTAAAACAAAAATATCAGAACATATCTTTGTTTTATAGAAATGACTTATTATTATAAAACATAAAATAAACTGAAGTTTAAGCAATCAGACTCAGACTTTAGCTTTATTATCAAATTGCCCAATCGTCATGTAGCAATATAATAATGACCATGCAATGTGATAAATAATGAAGTTAAGATAATTAATCACTTAGCCCGATAGAGCTAGACATTATACATAATGCTCGTACATTATTAATAATGCCCGCATTAGTCACCTGGTCCATAACATATATATATACTTTCTTACATACAAGTGTGGTTCGATATAATAAAGTAGATGAAATAAATTTACTTAAAAAAAAGTAAAAACCGACTTCAAAACCAAAAACAAATAAAATAACTTTCTTAATACTTATCAGCTTCTGAAGTCGGTGTCAAGCTAAAGTGCATTGAAGAATTGAAGTCACCGACTTCAGAAGCTGTTAAGTATTTTATGAACGTTATTTTATTTGTGGTTTTGAAGTCGGTTTTTACTTTTTTTTTATGTAAATTTATTTTTCCATTTTTAGTTGAATATACAATTACTTAAGTAGGTAAGCCCAAGTCGAAAAAAAGATGAATCATCAAAATGCTTAGAAATGCCGGAGATACAGTGCATTTATGCATATAACTTTGTACATAAGAATAATTACATAATGTATTATATACTAAAACCTTCCTGAAAATATGTAGATCATCTTAGTGAAAGAATCATAAAAATTGGTTCATTCGTTTTTGAGAAAATCGCGGACAAACATACATACATACATACATATTTATTTATTTATTTATTCAATTGGTCTTACGAGCTAACAGACATACCATCCAAAACGCTCATATGATTAACTAACATTTCAATTATGGCTACACACACTCGTCTCCTTATAAAATAGATTTTCTAAAAATAGCATATTATATATATATTAATTCTATCAATTCTATCAATATATACATACATACATACATACATACATACATACATACATACATACATATATACATACATACATACATACGGGTGGAAAACAGAACCTCCTTTTTTGAAGTCGGTTAAAAATGATGATTTCTCTAAAATAGTTATGGTTTCATCACCAAAGAAGTATCGTGGAAAGCCTGTTTCTGTTATTTAGTTTATCAGTAAGAAAATAAATGCAAAAGCTAAAATTTTCTGTTGGATAATGTAGGTAAGTATAAAAACTAGCACCCTGCAAACCGCAATTTTATCCTACTATGCAATTAAATAAAATAAAAAACGTTTTCTATTTACACGTTTCTTGCCAATGTTTCCGGCAAGTTTGGAAACATTCGCGGCACTTTTGGTAACTTTCGCAATATTTCCGGCAATTTTCATGCCCAGTTAGCACCCGATAACTTGTTAAATAATTATGAAACAAATGTTGTCATTTAGAGCTTTTCTAATAATAGAACAAAGTATTGTCAATGCTGCTTATCCTATGTCACTTCGTTAGGGAAAAACTGAGAGATGATGAGGACCTAAAGAGACAAAGGAGAAAGTTGTAGCATGCTTGCTCGGCGTTTCACTAAATGTGCCATTCGCTTACTTAGTCCTCTCTAGAGGAATCGATTGGAACTGCAACTCGATGTGGGTGAGCGAAGCGAACATACCACGTTACTTTGCGGTTGTTACTGGTGAATAACTAGCACCGATTGGCCAGAGATTATAAAAGCTCGGTAATACTTTCTTTGTAAGGCAGGTTAGGTTAGAACTGTGACCACTAAACACTTACTACGAGTCGAGCGAGTAGAGCGAAGCGAGCGCTGTCACTATTCAGGGTGTGAATAGTGACAGGAATGAGTAGAGTGCTCTCACGATGAGCAAGCTGGCAAGATGAGCGAGCAAAGTGAGCCGTGCGCGCTTATTATAAGAGCGAGCGAATTTTAGTAATCGCGCTCCGCTTGCTGGTGGCGTAAGTGAGCTCTGTTCGCTCGCTTGTCTTGAGAGTGGGCTTACTCCACACGCTTGTCTTGTAAAGAGGGCTTGCTTCGCTCGCTCATCGCATGTGAAAGCGCGCTCTGCTCATTCGTCTCGTCTGTGGGCTCACTTCGCTGGTTTGTCACGTAACGGTGCTCGATAGTCGATACACTGGGCTGGGTTAGGGAACGTCATCGTTTAAGCAGCTTAGCTTTGTGTGACTGTGTCCACCTCTCATTTGTTGGGATAGAACAATCTGTACGTGGTTGTGGCTGGCAATGTGCTACCACCGTCTCGATTGCTCCCCAATTGCTTGGGGAGCTCCTTTCGCGAGGTTAGGTTTGGTTACACTATAAACAAATGTTTTCACGAAAAATACCAATGATTTGAACTGAGCCTTACGGTGAGTAGTGCTCACATTTTTAGTCAGATGCTGTACAATTTTTTTGATAAAAAAAAGTTCTACCTCATCTGACTAAAAATGTAAGCATAGGAAATTTCAAAATGTTCCATATCTCCAGACTTATGACTTTTTTCTCAATGATCGCGCTAGTTGGCAGCGCTACTCGCCTTAAGTTTTTTTGTTTTTTTTTTCCTTTCTCACCTACGAATAAAGCCATAATTAGTCAGTTTTCTGGGTTTTTAGTGTTCTGTACCTCAAAAGGAAGAAACGGAATTCATATAGGATCACTCGTGTGTCTCTCTGTCCATCTGTCACAGCCAATTTGCTCCGAATTTAATGGACCGATTAAGTTGAAATGTGGTACACATATGAACTTCTGTGACCCAAACACGGACGGGTAAAGTAAATAAATGAATTTTGAATATGGGGACCACTTTTGGGGGACAAATAAGAAAATTAAAAAAACAGTTTTGCAAACTATACCGTGTGACATGTCAAGTAAAAGGGTTTACTATGAGGTTCTCAAATATATATATTTTTTTTACAATTTCCAAATAAATAGTTTTAAAGTTATTTAAGAAAATAGGCAAAAATTGACCATTATTAAATTATTACCCTTTATCTCCAAAACTACTCAGCCTAAAATTTTGGAAAAAAAATACAGAAAATAGTTCTTTACCTTTAGATTACAATAAAACCTATAAGAAGTCTGTGGTCTTAAAATAACGTGGTAAATCTCTCAATATTGTGAGTACCAACTTATATTTACAGTTGCAATGTATGGGAGAACATGTTTTTCAACTACAATGTTGTTTGTTCTTGAGATAAAAATTCATCCCAAATACGGAACCCTTCATTGTGCGTGGTCCGACACGCACTTGGCCGATTTTTTTTTAGCTATGCGAGCTAATTCACCAGGAAGTACTTAGTTTATGTTTTCTATGGAAGCTGGGGTACCTACCCCAATGCCATTTAGATTTTTTGCAAAGGTGTTTTGATCTGAAAGTCTTCAGGGACATGGAAAACATGAGCGCGTGCCCTAAGATGTCACATCGTCGGGTTATTTGGATGAAAAGATCGCATTTAGCGATCAACCGTCACAGTGCTTACTCTAAAGAAAATAAAAATGGCGATGGGGTCACTATGCCACTCAGGTTTATCGCTTTGTGTTGAAGGTGATCGAGGAGACCTCAATCACCCACCCCGGTGGTCATAACCTCGATCACCTAACTCGGAAATATTTGCACTGGTAGATTTTGCTATTATGGGACCTGCTCTGACTTATGTTACCACAATATTACGAAAGTACATAGTGTTCACCAACCAGTAATTGTATGCAGTAAGTGGCGAAGAACCCGATGCCTATGATGCCCAAGGGACCGGCCACGATGCCCATCCGCGACACGGCGTTGGGCATGGCGAGCAGGCCGGCACCCAGACAGCCCTTCAGCATGTGCATCATTGTCTCCGAGTACCTGTACAGTGCACATACTCTATACAATACAATATCTCAATGTAGATTAAAAAAAATTATGATACAGTCAGCAACGAAAGTTGATTAACCCTTTAAGTTTTTTATTTCTTAATTATTATTGAGCTCATCATGTCGTGATGGCCCAGTGATTAAAGCCTAACCTTTCATGCACAAGGTGGGTTCAAATCCGGGGAAGTACCAATGTGACTATATCAATTCAAACTCACACTTTTATAGCATTTATTTTAATTAAACAACCATTTACAAACACTTTTGAACTGTCAAGAAGTCGGTCAGTCAGAAATATACTTAATAAGCTATTGGCCCATTCCAAAGCGTAGCGTAGAAGAACGGGAAAGAACCTCCATGGATACTCTTTTAAATGATATTGTTACAAATATTAGTTGCATTATTTATTTTTTTATTATTTCTTTTATAATTTATTTATTACACTAGCTTTTGCCCGCGGCTTCGCCCGCGTGGATGTCGGAAAATATCCCATGGGAACATTCATGTGGATAACATAGGGCCGTCCGATATGAATGTGCAAACTCAAATCGCTACGATATATCGTTGCCGTGTATGGTGGGCTTAAAGCTCCCAGTCAGCATGATTTTTTTCAACATCTTCAACAATCATCGTCATATATTTCAGCTAATTTACACAAAACCTTAATAAATTATACACTGAATCACTCCATCCATTGGTGAATACCGTATGAAAATCCGTTCGGTACTTTTAGACTTTATCGCATTCAAACAGAGAGACATACGCGGCGGGAACCTTCATTTAGTTAAAATTAATTATATTATGCCTGTCACACAAACCACAAATAAAAATAAATAATTAAAAAAAATAAAAAACACAACTGCCCTGCCAAAAAACGAACTAAAAAGTAAAAAACAAGTTGTATTCCCTGACTAAACAGATAAATAAAATTGTTACTGCAGTCGGGGGACCTTTTTTTTTTGTGGATGGGAAATCATCAAATGACTTCTCCCGCTCTGGGCAGAGCGGGAGGGCGTGTCAGTCTTTTACTGACTAAAACCACCCGTGTTCCTTCAGTTGCCCGTGCCAGGGCCACGATATCTCTTTCGAACTACCCGCGACCCCGGCGGCATCGGCCCTATTGGACCCCGCAACTGCTGACATCTCTTTGAGGGGCGCGTGGAACACAGCGAGCCGTCGACCCGGATCTGGTCCTTACCGGACAGCGAGCTGCCCATTAGTCGTCGTCCACAAGCCCGCGCCTACGGGGGCCGGGAATCGGCGATAGGTTCCCGCCGCCCAGGGCGTCTCCTGCGGCGGCTACGGGCGCGAGGGCGCGGCTGTTGCCTCTCCCTCACGCATTCCGCCTCCTCCTTCGCGAGCATTACTGCTTCGCAGAATGAGGTGACGGCCTCCCATGCACTCTCGCTCCGCACCATGGCCTGGACCAGGTTTGGACGCGAGAGATCGCCGCCGCCGATCGCCTCCGTGAGAACACGGCGGTGCTCCGCCCAAGCCGGGCAGACCTGGAGGTGGCAGCATACAGTGGACTGTATGCTGCCAGTCGGGGGACCTCATATATTAAAAAGTAGATATTCCACAGAATGGTTCCCCGACTGCAATGACAATTTTATTTATCTGTTTAGTCAGGGAATACAACTTGTTTTTTACTTTTTAGTTCGTTTTTTGGCAGGGCAGTCGTGTTTTTTAATTATTTATTTTTATTTTATACATTTTAGTGACAATGTAGACATTCGCAGTCTTACCAAAGCCTGCTTAAATCGTTTGCAGCCAAAGATTAAATGTTTGTTTTGCATGAGTACCTGGTACCTTTCCTATGTAAAGTCAACACATCATCCATTTTGGTCCATACGCCGAAAACTTTTCCGCTTAAGCATTTCTTATTATTGCACCGAAGTTTTAGAACCATTGGCCTTGGTTTTATTTGAGTTCAAAAATGTACTTTTGTTGTTAAATGAAAAAACCCATTATTAACTTATTTGGAGTTTTTGTTAAGTGTAAAATATATTATTATAACAAAAATATAGGCGTATTTTATATTTGTAATATAGGTAGAAATTCGAGAAAATATAACATAATATATTTTTTAATATATAAAAAGAAAAGTCCTGACTGACTGACTGACTCATCAACGCCCACCCTAAACCATTGGACTTAGAAAGCTAAAATTTTGCACAGAGGTTCCCTTTGTAATGTCGACAAAGAATAAGGAAGGATTTTTGTTTGGAGTTTTGAAGAATATTTTCCGACATCCAAGCGGGCGAAGCCGCGCGGGAAGTGCTAGTTGTTGTACAAATACATATACACACTCACTACTACTACTACCACAAAACTGAGGATTTATATGTATATTAATAAATACAACACGTAAACTTTTTCAGACACGCATAAAACTACGGATGCATACTCACAAACTAAACACACAGTACGTAGTGGTAATGAAACCGATCCCAAGATTTACATCGTAGGGCTGCGTACACCCACACACACGGACACTCACCCATACACACGGACACTCACTCATACACTCGGACACTCATCCATCCACACACACTCACCCATCCACACACACTCACCCATAATTATTACTGATAAATACATACATACATAGATACATGCACGCACTTTACACCGTAATATATAATGATTTAATAATTAGGAAGAATTATTTTGTAACTATATGCACCGTGCAGCGACAAATTTTTCACCTTTGTCCTCGAGCATCAGTCAATGTACGAGTATATTGTATGTCATCACTATGACTGAACATTGTTTCCCAAAATACAAGCTCTAGCTTAGTTTGGGAATCAATATCAGCATGTATTGTACTATACCTACATTTTCAATTGTTACCCGCTTTAGCCTGCAAATTGGTGAATGTATCTAGTATCAATAAACAATTTTTATTTTTTTATTTATTTTTATTTATAATGAAATTGAAATATAATACTGGCGTATCTTTCATGCAAGCCCTTTTCAAGCCCTTTAATGATTTATTAAAATGTTAACAATTTATCAATCTAGCTCTTAGGGTTGTTTAGACTTAGAGATATGAGCCACCTGTACTTGACCATATTGTCAGAAGGCTGCAGGATCATCTCGTGCCTCTCTTCCATGAACTGTACAGTAGCACCAGAGTGCTTCTTGCTTCAATTTGTACGACGGGTCTAAAAGATCTTAGACCCGACTGCATGGACAGTTTTCAACGAATCAATCGTTATAATCGTCCAAGGAACTCGCTAGGCACTCGAAACGATTCTGAAGTTCGAGCTGAAAGCTATCGGGGTCTTGGATTTGGATCGGTGCTGGACGGAGCGTAGACTTGACCAGTCGAGATATTTCCAGCTTGATATTTAAGTTCAATGTGCCTCTTACCATGCGGTGATCACTTCTGGTTCAGACCACGTTGATCACAGAGACATTATTGAATACTTGCTTCTTCGTCGACATAATGAAGTCAATCTCATTTTTCGTTGCACCACCAGGGCTCTGCCAGATCCAATTTCTGTCACATTCTCACGTTGTCACATTTTTTGAAGAAGGAGTTCATCATAGAACTTGCCAGTAGGTGACCCTGGTGGTTGCGACGTCATCATCGTCTCGTTTCGCGTTGAAATCCCCCATGACAACGGTAAACTGTATTTTAGAGCCATGCATGGCTCTGGAAACATCCTCATTCATGGTCTCCACCTCATCATTGGGGTGTGACGAGATCTATACGTATCTGATCTCCCTCTATCCCGGAAATAGAGCAAGTTCCTGGATTTGAGGATTATCGAGTCCTTCTCTTCTCTTCGAACTTCAGATAACCCTATCATAACCTGCTCAATTCTTCCTCGAGTTCTGTGATCATCTCGTCGGTCCGGAGCGTACGCGTGTTATATGTTGCCAGGTCCAGTTTTGTAACGGTGATTGTGATAGCCGGATCTCGCGAAGTGCACATTCTGCGTCAAACCCCTCGTCCTGATAATGAGTTATCTATAGCAATGTGTAGATACATAATATGTCTGGCTCTGACTGACGGGATTGTAAAATACTTATTATTGTTTGTGAGGTATTTTTTTAGATGTGTGGATATGATGATAGGATATGTATGCACAACAATATATTTCTATAATTTATTTTATACCTAAAGAAACATCAAAAAACGAAAAAGTGGCTTAAAACCATTTCATTTTTGTATTCATATAAAACCAAGGGAAATGGTTTGACAGCTTCAGTTCAAATGCTCAGTCTGGCAAGTTCTAATAGAATATAGTACAATTTTTGTTTAGCTTTTGACTTTCAATTTGGAGCAAAAATGTATGAAACGTGGTTGATGTCCTTCATGCCAATAAATTATATTTTATTTTTCAGAATGTGCTGTTCAAGGTCTTCAATGTGATACCCATATCGTAATAACTGAAGAAAAATTTTTTTTTTTCACTTTTCAAAATGGAGCCGTACTGCCGCCACATTTTTTTTTTTTTAAGTTATAGCGAGTGTCACTCGGGATAATTTAAGGATTCTAACGATACCCCATACATCTAAATCTGTTCAGGTATTTCAAAGTTATGGTGGAATAAAGAAACTCACATACATACAAACAAAGGAGTGTAATGTGTTTAGTATAATGTGTTTAAACACATTACACTCCTTTGGGCAATCCCTATTGTACCCCCTAATCAATCCGTATTATAGGAGATGATTTTTTGAAAAACGTTGTAGGTATAGTAGGCCGCACATCAGTGGTACCACTGACCTGGAGCTGGCCTAGCGTAATACGTAGTTTCAATAGATTATGAGGTCATCTTATACTGGATATGTTACCACAGACGGGCGGCCTATTGTACCTGCCTGTACAGTCGTCTACACTAACGTGGTGGGTTTCGGAACCTTGCGATGTGCGTGAGGATCAAAATCCTCCTCTTCAGAAACTGCAACAGAAGTCATAGATGTGAGACGTCAGCCGGGTGCGGCTCGGCTGGCACACTGTCACACGTCACGCCCAGCGCCCGGCGCCCGATGCGCCGCCACGCTGCGAGCTGGCAGCGCCTCGGGCGCCTGCTACTACTAGTCGCTCACGAGCTGTTATCATGTCGTCGAACCCCTGCACCACATACTCGAACACGAACATGTTGGCGACTCAGCTGTCTTACTGTACTCTATACAAATGCACGGATGACGCGGCACCGCGGTCCGTCTCTGTTTATTGTCCTTTGGTTATTTGGATATCTTTCTAATACAATAGTGCAATAGCGCATGAACATAAATGTCATCTGTCAGCAAGCATCTCTCAGTCTGATTTTTAATTCGACGGAATTCTGACAGCTGTATTTTTTTGACACTTCCAATATCATAAACCTTTTCTGTCTTGTTTAATAATATTTATAAAAAAATCTAGTCTTAAAACTTTATGACTAGAATTTTTTAGATATAAAATAACAAAAAAATATAAAAGAGAATGAGATCAAGTAAACTATCTGTATGACAATGTACAATAAATAGTGTTTTTTCACAGAACACTATTACTTCTCACAGAACATACTGACAAAAGAACAGTAGTGCTATTCTGTAAACATCTCACCGTGATAATTTAGGTGAAGTGAGCGTGAAGTGAGCCGTCATTCCACCTGATGCTAGGGGTTGACACTATTCTCGAGGCCAGCCGCTGGCACTCCACCCCTTGAGTCCGTCACCCGGGGGCGGGGCTTTGTAACGGCCTTAGTCGAAGGTATCATGGTCGTGGGGATTTATTTCTCACCCAACCGACCTCTTGCCGACTTTGAGAGCTTCATCACGGAATTGGGCACAGTCATCAGTCGAAGTCGTCCTCACCCCGTCCTTGTCATGGGTGACTTCAACGCCAAGTCCACGACTTGGGGATCCCCAGAAACAGATGCACGGGGTGTGTTATTGGAGGAGTGGGCGGTGGAGTCAAGCTTACTGCTCCTAAACCGGGGATCCGTTCAGACATGTGTACGGCAGTGGGGTGGGTCTATAGTGGACTTATCGTTTGCTAGTCCCGCTGTCGCACGCCGTGTTCAGGACTGGCGTGTATTGGAGGAGGTGGAGACGTTGTCGGATCACAGATACATCCGGTTTGACATCTCTGCCCAGACATCGAGTGGCCCGGTGCAAGCGGCTCCAGCCGGGGTTGAGGATGGCTCGCGATGGGCGCTCAAACGACTGAACCGGGAAGCCCTTCTGGTGGCCTCAATTGTGCAGGCCTGGTTGGACTCACCAGTCAGGCCTGTGGATATTGACGAGGAGGCAGAATGGTTCCGGGAGGCCATGACACAGATCTGTGATGCTGCGATGCCCCGCGTTCAGTCTCCATCTGCCAGGCGCCAGGTGTATTGGTGGTCGCAAGACATTGCGCAGTTGCGCATCGCATGCGTGGCGGCGCGACGCCCGTACACCAGGCACCGACGAAGGCGCCGACGAACACCAGAAGCACTGGTAAGAGAGGCGGAATTATACGCGGTGTACAGAATGGCGAAGAAGGCTCTTCAGCAGGAAATAAAGCGGGCAAAGGCCCAAGCCCATGATGAATTGCTGGCTATTCTAGAACGTGATCCATGGGGGCGTCCTTACCGTTTGGTTAGGGGCAAACTTCGCTCGTGGGCGCCCCCTCTGTCCCGTAGCCTTCAGCCGCAACTGCTGGAGAGAGTGGTGAGCACTTTATTCCCCTCACAAGGAGAGCACACACCACCGCGTATGGTTCCGCCTGATATGGTGCCCAACGCAGAAAATGACGACAACGACGTGCCTGATGTGACCCAGGTAGAACTGAAAGCGGCAGTACAAAGGCTTCAGGCCAAAAACACTGCCTTGAGCGCATGTTTGGAGAGGGGCCAGTTTCCACGCCAGTGGAAGACTGGAAAGCTGGTCCTGTTGAAAAAGGAAGGGCGTCCTGCGGACTCACCATCCGCTTACCGGCCCATTGTGTTGTTGAATGAGGTGGGCAAACTCTTCGAGAGAATTATTGCAGACCGCCTTATCCAGCACATGGCAAGAGAGGGTCCGGATCTGGCAGATAACCAGTTTGGTTTCCGTCGGGGGCGCTCTACAATAGACGCGATCATGCGCGTGAGGGTCCTGGCGGAGGAAGCAGTGGCCCAGGGTGAGGTCGTCTTGGCAGTGTCTTTAGACATTGCCAATGCCTTCAATACCTTGCCCTGGAGTTGCATTAGGGAGGCACTCCGGTATCATGGGGTGCCAAACTACCTCCGCCGCATTATCGGGGCTTATCTGATGGACAGATATGTCATCTACCCGGTTTGAGAAGGATGGGGTCGGCGACAGATGTCGTGCGGTGTTCCACAGGGTTCGGTTTTGGGGCCACTCCTGTGGAACATCGGATACGACTGGGTGCTGCGTGGTGCGCTTCTCCATTGCGTCAGCGTCATCTGTTACGCCGATGACACGCTGGTAATGGCACGGGGGAAGACGCTCCAGCAGGCGACTACTACAGCGACAGCTGGTGTTGCGCAAGTTGTGGGCAGGATCCGGCGACTGGGTCTCCAGGTGGCATTGCATAAGTCGGAAGCCATTTGTTTCCACGGGCCCCGGAAAGCGCCACCTTCGGGATCCAGCATCATGGTAGGAGGTGTCCACATCGGTATCAAGTCGACGATGAAGTACCTGGGACTTGTCCTTGATAGCCGGTGGAACTTCGGGCCGCATTTTCAGCGGTTGGCTCCCCGATTGATGGGCACTGCGAATGCACTCTCGCGTTTGCTGCCTAATCTGGGGGGGCCAAGTACTTCCTGCCGGAGGCTTTATGTCGGGATCGTACGGTTCATGGCGCTCTATGGAGCGCCTGTATAGGCGGATAACCTGACGGTCAGCAACATTGCAATACTGAAAAGACCTCAGAGAGCAATGGCCGTCAGGGTGATAAGAGGATAACGTACGATCTCCTTCGAGGCGGCAAGCCTCTTGGCCGGATCACCACCCTGGGATCTTGACGCCAAAAACCTAGCGTCACTATATCGGTGGCGCCGGAACGCGTTGGAGCGGGGCGAACACCTGATGCCTCGTCATGTCGAGGTGTACAGGGCTGAGCTCCGCCAGACCCTAGTGGTGGAATGGGAGCAGCGACTTGCGCAACCCAGCGCAGGGCACGCTACCATAGCGGCGGTAAGACCCGTTGTGAGGGAGTGGCTGGAGAGACGGCATGGCGCCCTTACTTTCCGATTGACACAGGTGCTATCCGGACATGGGTGCTTCGGAAAGTACCTGTGCCGCATAGGCCCCGGCCTATGCGGCACAGGTACTTTCCGACAACAGACAACAGGGTGTTGGTTCCCGAACCAACACCCTGTTGTCACCACTGCAGCTGCCTCGACGACACGGCGCAGCACACTCTTGAGGAATGCTCTGCTTGGGCAGTGCAGCGTCGTGACCTCGTCGCGGCAGTTGGTGCTGCGGACTCTCTCTCGCTTCCAGGCATGGTCCAGTCCATGGTCGGAGGTGAGAGCGCGTGGGACGCCGTCGCCTCCTTTTGCGAGGAAGTGATGGTCGCGAAGGAGGCGGCGGAAAGGGAGAGGGAGGATACAACTTCCAATCCGTAGCAGACGCACATTAAATTGAATATGGCGCCCTCTAGAGGACATAAAGTTATGAACAAAAAATAAATGTTTTTATTATGCCGTGTCGGGTATCAAATGAAAGGACTTAATTAGCACATTTCAAATATATATATATTGTTAGCTTTTGCTCGCGGCTTTGCCTGCATGCACCCGGTAAGTGGGAATAATTTCTAAAATCACGCCTCAGATGTGAGCCAACCATATTTTCTCTCAAAACCTACCCAATATACATATATAGGTATAATAATTATTCACCTTTAGAAATATAAAGTGGTTCTGCAAATACTTTATCACGAAATTATAACCCCAAAATAATTTAAATAAAAAGTAAGTTTAAAAACTAAAACCTAACTACTAAAAAATCACGCTCTAAAAGGTACAGTAAGTAAGTAAAAAGTAAGAAAATGTTCTCATCTGAAATTATAAAAAGACAAAATCCGGAGTCATGCTAATCTAAATCGAACAGATTAGGTGTATCTCCGGGTTTTTAATTTGTCTGCCTTTTTTAAATTTCAGATGAGAACAATGCCTTGTACTTATCAAACTTATTTGTAGTAGTCGGGTTTTAGTTTTTAAATTACCTTTTTTAACCATATTCTGGTCAATATTTCTGTTGTTTCAAAATACACAAGGCACTAGAATAACTGACCTAAGTAGCTAAACACGATTTTGCGATAGACGAAATGATATTTCGTCACATAGTGAAAAGAAGAGCTACGCGCGATTGCACGTGCTCTCGCAGTATGACGTCATAGGCAAATTATATCGAACTTTAAAATTGTTATATATATAACCTATCATTTAAATTCTCATTAGCATTAAAAAGTCCTATAGTTAGTTATTAAAGGTCCAATAGTTATTAGCGGTAGAAATCTCACATGTTTTGAGAAATAATTAAATATTGAACTTGCCACCTTACTTCTTTGCACTGATTCTTCGTCATGGCATTTGTAAGTGCTTTGTTCGTAGAGTAAAAAAGAAGCTGTCATGCTACGCATCTCTGTGTGGAAAAGGCGTTAAGTCATGGCTTATCAGCCAGTATCAACCATTATAGTACTTAATGATTCCATGGTCCAATCACCAGCCAATAGGATTTCTTGTAGATACAGAGCCAACGAAGAAAACTTTTCTATCCCTGTACTAATCGTTGATTAGCGATGATTTCAATCATGGTTTTATTCCTTGTTATTATCTTTTGAATCTTTGGTACAATTATATGTAGATGACCCTAAACCCAAACCCCCAAACCTAAATCCCCCCTAAACCTATATAATGTGAGCTTTTATATTTAGGTACCTACGGTTAGAAACATCAAACTTTCCTACATTACGTGATAGATTTTGTCATTTTAACTATTCACTTATTTATAACCTTTTTATGCGTACAAAAAACCTTATAGTTACATCTAAAACAACTAAAATTCCGTAATTTCAATAACATTATAATCACAACGACAAAGTTTATTTCGCTGTCATTACGAATGCAGACAATGAATGAAAGAATGGTACCGAACTAGTGTAAAATAGATAAACATACAGGGTTATTTGAAATCGGCTAGATAAACTCAAACAAAAATAAAAAGATTTAATGTTTTTAACCGACTTCAAAAAAGGAGGTTCTGTTCTGTTGTTAGTTTTGGTTCTGGTTCCGTATGTATGTATGTTTGTTTGTCCGCGATTTTCTCAAAAACTAATGATACAATTAGATGATTTTGTCACTACCGTAATTTACATACTTTCAGGAAGGTTATATTATATAATATATTTGGTAATTATTCTTATGTACGAAGTTACGAGTTTAAGCATAAATGTACTGTATCTCCGACATTTCTAAGCGGATTTTGTGATGATTCTTCTTTTCGTTCGTCTTGGGCTCATGTAATTGTCCTAATAGTATATTCAACTAAAAATGGAAGCTGTTAAGATTTTTATGAAAGTTATTTTATTCGTCTTAGGTTTTGAAGTCGGTTTTTACTTTTTTAAAGTAAATTTATTTCATTGGGCTTCTTTCTTTTCGTGTTCTTGTTAAGTGGACCTGACAGCTGGTGTGTGTCAGAGTTTTATGCCCACCCATGGGCCTCTGACTTGGCTTCACATGCCGGCGAGAATTAATATCATCTCTCAGGCACGGGTTTCCTCACGATGTTTTCCTTCACCGTTTTTTTTTATGGTAGGTTTTTTTTTTTTTTTGTGGATGGGAAATCATCAAATGACTTCTCCCGCTCCGGGCAGAGCGGGAGGGTGTGTTAGACTTTTACTGACTAAAACCCACCCGTGTTCCTTCAGTTGCCCGTGCCAGGGCCACGATATCTCTTTCGAACTACCCGCGACCCCGGCGGCAATAACGATCTCTATTAGTATTGTTAGTTGAAAATCTGTTTTGTTATGTTTTATCGTGTTTAGGTGTCGAAACCCATTACGTCTGTGAAGTTCACACAGAATAAACTTAATCAAAACTACGTCGTTATAATAATAACTGAAGTGGCTACGTTTTTTGTCCCAATATACGTTTGGCTCAATGGTAGAGTAATCGATTTTATACGGTTATCCGTCTTGCTACGATTAAAAAATTTGGTCGTCGGCTCTGTATCTATTGCCAATCTCTTGTCAATACTACTTAGTCTGTGCTCTTGTCAGTGCAAAAGCCACACAACGCTAGACAACGATTTGAAGGTTATAAATTGAGTGAATGTACCTAAATCACGCGTAAAAGCAAAACAAGCCCTGATGAAGAGAGTTCGCATATAAACTGGAGCACTATGAAGCTTGCCCAAATCCTGTAAGATGCCTTTGATTTGTTCATTATCCTTGGTTCACTTACGAGTGTTTTGTGGTAGGTATACATGATGATGTGGTACATGATACCAGTTTTAGCAAACAGCTTACACTACAGCGTACCAAGTACAACATTATTTTACCCTTAAATGTAGGTAGTCCGCTTAGACCTTATGTCAGAAAGTTGTGGTCAAATTATTAGCCTATGGGACGGCTGGGTTGCAGTTGCAGCTGAAAATCAGCGTCAGGTGGTATAGGTAATACCTTGTGTTGTCATCTGACATTATGCTGAGATGAGGTCCTTATGGCATTACAATCATTATTTATCCATACTAATATTATAAATTCGAAAGTAACTCTGTCTGTCTGTCTGTTAGTCTGCCTGTTACCTTTTCACGCCTAAACCACTGAACGGATTTCGATAAAACGTGGCAAGGCTACTATAGATGGCTATTAAAAATAATCCTACTGGGGGTGTTAAAGGGGAAGAAAGTTTGTAAGGGAAACCCAGCATTTCTTAAGTAACGGATATGAAAATTCAAAATGCTTTTGGGAAAATAAAGAAATATTTGGTCCAGCGTTTACGAAAACTCATTCTCTAAGAGGGTAAAATAGGGGATGATTTTAAACTTCACAAAACTGCACGGATATCGATAAAATCTGGCAACGCTATAGATAGCATCCGGTGGAAGGACATAGTCTACTTTTTGACTTAAAAATAATCCTACAGGGGTGATAAAGGTGATGAAAGTTCGTGTGGGAAACCCATAATTTCTTAATAAGCTAGTTAGTAGTTATTCATGCTTTTGATTTATGTAAAAATCATACCTTAAGCAGTGGCGTGCACAGAGATTTCAGACAGGGTATGCACGTCTAAAATAAAAATAAAAACTTTAACAAGCTGAAACTAGTACCTAAGTTTTTTTTTTCCCGACCGTTTGTTTTACCCGACCTCACCTACCATAACCCTAATCTTACACTGACTCTTACCGCACGGCGCCATTGGCTTCGCATGATGTTTGTTTGCGACCACAACGAATATCTAAAATATTTTAATCTGAATATCCGATAAAGGTCCAAATATTATTTTTATCTTGATTTGTAAACAAAAAGCAACGGATAAAATACAATGTGTTTGTGTTATACTCAACATGTTTGCCAGTAGGTAATAATTAGGTATCACAAAACTTTTCTATGAATATAACGAGAGGCATTACCTTTTTTTTTGAGTTAAATAAAACCCGGGTTCACACCTTCCGTTTACAATGAATTTAACTTTTTCCTCAAAATATAACGTCGAAAAGCGGCAGATTTTAATTTATTTAACACACTTCGGCAGCACAGGTCTCACAGGTATAATTTTCATTTTTTTACAAATGATTAAAATAATTACATAACAATATACAGTCAATCACTTGCGCCAAGAAAAACAATCAAATCAAAACAATATGGCGAAAAAACAAACAAACATTGCAAGTTGAATAAAAGCGTGTAAAAACTTTACAATTACAAAATAATACGAACTAATCTTGGTCAATCCGACTAAAAAAGTCAACCCTCTGTAATCAACAACTAAGCGGTGCTTTTACGGCTTCTTAATTTGGACGGGTTGCAAAATAAGCTGTGCTTCCAGAACTTAAACACACGCATACATTTTCACACACACAGTCACACTATTGCTGTGTACTACACGGGTTGCGTTGTATGAAAAATAAGCACGGCGTTGTTCTGCTTATGCTCACTGGGAGCGCTGCCTGCGCGGTTGTCGCCGCTCGTTTCAAGGAATTAGTTTCAAATAAAAGTAATAGATGGCGCGTAAATCGCGTTATAAACAGTGAGATAGCGAATAAGTTAGATTAATATAGTTATTACCATGATTTTTCTTGCGTTAAAGTTATTTATCATTTCGAGGGGCATGTATGTATGGGACTACAGGGTATGCAGAGCTTATTTGCATGTATGGAGTGCACGCCACTGACCTTAAGGGATGGGGAGGGGGGGGGGGGGGGGGGGGTAGGGTAAACTAGGGATTGATTTTAAAATTGACAATCCAATCTGCCTAGCCTTTTCCCAACTCTGTTGGGGTCGGCCTCCAGTCTAATCAGATGTAGCTAAATACCAGTAGTTTACATGGAGCGACTGCCTATCTGACCTCCACAACCCAGTTACTGGGTAATACGATACCCCTTGGTAAAACTGGTTGTCAGACTTTAGGGCTTCTGACGACCCATAACGACTGTCAAAGATCCACGAACAACCCCGGCAAGTGTAGCTTAACCATATGGATAGACCCGTACGGCTGTTATTACTTAGCCACGAGCTCCTCCTGATTTTAAAATTCACAAATAATATTAAAAATTTTGTGACACCTTTTTTTTTAGATTTAAGAAATTGGAAATGTAGTCATAGTTCGTATCTTGAAATAAGATTTAGTCTTAATATATTTTTTTTTTAATTCGCACAGGATGGAGAATAAACAGGATTTATATTTTCGCTTTAAAGCTCCCTTCAAAGGCATGCAAGTAGATAATTTGCGTTCCGTACTATTGTTAGGATGTAGGACTTATTATCCTCCAGCAATTATAGATCATTCCGCGCGCCGCTCCTCGGATAAATAAGCAGTGCGAGAAGATATTGTTTACCTGGATTAACATTTAAGAGTACTTTTAATACCGGTAGTATGTTCCCGTGGGGGGGGGGGGGGTAGGAGCTCGTGGCTAAGTAATAACAGCCGCACGGGTCGATCCATCAGGTTAAGCTACGCTTGCCGGGGTTGGTCCGTGGATGGGTGACCATCTTTATTGGTCCTGGCTGTCATTCGTGGATCTTTGACAGTCGTTACGGGTCGTCAGAAGCCCGAAAGTCTGACAATCAGTCTTACCAAGGGGTATCGTATTACCCAGTTAATGGGTTGTGGAGGTCAGATAGGCAGTCGCTCCATGTAAAATAATGGTATTCAGCTGCATCCGGTTAGACTGGAAGCCGACCCCAACATAGTTGGGAAAAGGCTAGGCAGATTGAGTATGTTCCCGTGGGATATTTCCGGACATCCACGCGGGCGAAGCCGCGGGCAAAAGCTAGTGTTTTTTTTTTTATAATTTTAAGGTGTATTTATTTTTTGCACTATTGCCAATTAAACGCATTTTTCTTTCTTTCTTTTTCTTATCCATTGTAGTGTCACTGTGTTGCGGTTAGATACCGTTATTCGTTCTAGTGCATTGTGATATTCTAGTGTTAGTCTCGAGGTAATATATTTTCTCTCTAAGGATTCCGAGTACCGAGAGACACTTTCGGAGAGTATACGTTAAAGGGTGTCCGTAACTCTCCTGGCTTTTATGGCGCAAGCCGCTTGTATAATGCCCACACAGTCTGCCTGATAGACAGTGTTGAACATTCCCAGCGGGGTGGATAAGTTTATGTTGAGGTCGTGTGAGAAAACCCGGACTCTCCGGTTCCGGAGTCGGTTTTTGATTCGTAGATGTAAGTAGTCACACAGTGAGTATTATGCTGTAGTGCTTTTGAAAGTTGTGTAGTTTCGGGGCTTTGCCGCAGGGTGATGCCGTCATTGGTTGTCGTTTGATTGCATCCTCCTATAAGCGTATGTGATTGACTCCCTAGAGTCTTTGCACAGGGTTCCTGTTATATTGAGCCTAAAGGCGGCCAGGGCCACCTCCTCTCTCACGATGAGGTGTAGAGGCTACAGCTCAATCGTTGTTTGTAGAGCGGCAGTGGGTTTAGTTCTCATGCAGCTAGTGATTGCTACACAAGCGAACCTCTGCAGTTGCGGTTGCCGCGCAAAAGTTTTAATCTCCGTGTAAACGCAGTCTGGTGGTCAGTGGCACCAATGGGTGATCCGAGTGCTTGTGCAGGTGCAAGCACGTGGAGGAGGCGGTGGTCGACGCGGCGGGGGGCGAGGGCGCCAATGCGGCCGGCTTGTGCTGGTACGAGCACGCGGAGAAGGCGGCGGGCGGCGCGGCAGGATGCGAGGGTGCCAGTGTGGCCGGCTTGCTGCACCTCCAGTCGCCGGGGCCGCGAACCGCGTCTGGTCAGTTATTTATTTTAATCACTCTACGTGGCTTTTAGTCTGAGGTATTAAGTCTGTATTAACATGTGAATACATAAGAATCCAGTAATAATGCGGATGGGAAAGAAGTCGGAATCCTAGTAGGTACTAAGTAGTATTTTTTTTTTTTTTGTTAATTCGATAATTTAATTAATATGTTAAAAAAGCAGTCGGGAGGTATCGTGGGCACTCGTGGGACACCCAGTTGGAATGAAGTTCCTTTTGCTGTATACTATGTCTTAATACAGAGCCATCTAAACTCTGATTTTTAATTTGCTAAGTCAAAATGACAGCTGCGATCGACCTTTTTTGTCATTCTGACATTTTAGTCATCTTATGTTATGTCATTTACAAACAAATTATCTTGCAACTAATATACAAACTGGAATGTTGGCTGGTGCCGAAAATTCGGTCTAGGAAGAGAAACACTTTTTGGGAGTGTCCCTTTCTAACATGACCATACATTTTCTTATAAAAGTAGGACAGGTTGGAATGGCTAACTGTATTACGTTATAATAACAGAATCTATTTGCAAATAAGAAAGAATAGAAAAAATATTTTGAATTTTCATTCAGCAGGTACCTAAATAGGAAATACAGAATCACGGACAGAGCGGTTATTTAAAGTTTTCGAAAGTCTATCTTCTGTTGCTTGTAGAGAAAATTACAAATGGAAAGAATATACCAGTTTATAGGTAGGTAGTGGTGGTGGTAGTGTGGTGGTTTGATGGTTTGTAGGCTTGGATTATAGAAAAAACTAGATGGAGCCTACGATTGAGATTATATCATTCACAGCTTTTTAGAAATAAAACAAAGACACAGAGAAATGCAGTATTTAATAAATGAGTTAAACAAAATTCAATAATATAGTTTGCATGTGCAATATCCCTGACAGCTGAAGGATGTCTTGTGACTTAAAACAGTATCTTTTTTACTTTCTAGAACTAACTGTAACAAAAAATATACTTACAAGCGTATTGAACAAAAAAAATCTAAAACAAGTATTTTTGGCATCAGTATCGTTCTCATAACAGGTAACAGTTACTTTATACAGTTTTTACTTCTTTACGATTTCATTTTATGTATAGTTATATTAAGATTTTTCCGTTAGTAATATTGAAGGAACTCCTTGAGGTTTTAATTTATGTTTTAGCTGCTGTCGCATAATCGTAGTCTTTAAAATGTAGGCTACAAACACATGCAGACTTTAGCACATTAATATCAAGTTTCATGGCTCTAATCCATAAATTTCTCCGCTCGTTATTATCTGGAATCCTGAAAAAAACACGTAAGTAAACGTTTTATCCAAGTTAATCAGACAGAAAGAACATTTAATAGGCACTTATGCAACACTAAAAAAAAGACAGTGTTCAGACCTTAAGTAGACCTTAAGTACCTAAAGACCTAAAGTATATAGAGGGTCGATTTACCAATCATCAAATACCTAACTTATATTTGAGGAATTATTATATATAATAATTCATGTGGATTGACAGCTTTTGTAACGAAAACTTGTCAAACTGCCGAATTTATTCTTTAGTGAGGAGGAACTTCAGTTAAAAGGTCGTCAGATAATTTTTACCTGAGGAATAAATTAGGAAGATTAAACAGATTAAAGATTATAACGAAAATATGTCAAGCCGCATAGCCGCCCCATTATTTTCAAGTTATAAGTTATCTGATGACTAGCTGACCCGACAGACGTTGTCCTGTCCAAATTTCAATAATTCATACAAAATTACCATAGAAAATTCACTTTCAGTTTTCCCGATTTTTCCAACTTTCCCGGCAACTTTTCCAATTTTTTTCATCATAAAAACGTTCTCCTGACAATAAAAAACACAACAAAAAAAGAATTAGCGAAATTGGTCCATCCGATCACGCGTGATGCGATGACCAAGGGAATTCATGAAAGAAATAGAATTTTTTTCATGCATTTTTTATTTGTATTAATCGAAGTAATCACCCATGCTATCAATGCATCTTTGCCAACGCAGTGGCAGTTTATTGATGCCCTTCTTAAAGAAATCAGCTGGACGGGAGGCAACAAATTCTTCAAAGGCATTTTGTACTGCCTCTCGGGTATTGAATTTTTTTCCCGCCAAGAAGTTATCCAAATTCTGGAAAAAGTAGTAGTCTGTAGGCGCAAGGTCTGGTGAGTAGGGCGGATGACGGAGAGCTTCCAACCCCAGTTCTTGCAACTTGGAGACCGTCTGCTGTGCAGTATGAGGTCGCGCGTTGTCGTGCAGGAGCAGTGGAGACGAGCGATTGACCAATGCTGGTTGGAGATGTGCCAGCTTCTCCATCATTGTGTTCAGTTCTTCACAGTACACATCTGAAGTAATGCTCACCCCGTTTGGTAAGAAGCTGTGATGAATCACACCGGCGCTAGACCACCAAACAGTGACCATCACTTTTCTAGGGGTAAGTTTTCGTTTAGGGCATTGTTTAGGTGCTGAACCAGGATCCAACCAACTTGCTGAGCGCTTGCGGTTATCAAACAAAATCCATTTTTCATCGCAGGTAACAATGCGGTTCAAAATTCCTTCATTTGTGTGTCTGTTGAGCAGTGCAAGGCACGTCTCGACGCGCACTTCGCGCTGGCGATCATTGAGTTCGTGGGGCACCCATTTGTCAAGCTTTTTTACCTTGCCAATTTGACGCAAATGGACCAGTATTGTTTTGACGCTAACGTCGAAAGCTGCTGCTAATTCAGCCGTAGATTGTGTATCATCAGCTTCCACAATCGCCTTTAATTCGTCATTGTCGACCAAAGTCTTCGGACGACCGCGAGGTTCATTTTTCAGGTCGAAATTTCCAGAACGGAAGCGAGCAAACCAATATCAAGTGGTGCGTTGGTTTGTAGTGTTAGCTCCGTAAACGTCGTTGATGTTGCGTGCCGCTTGTGCCGCGTTGCTGCCACGACGGTACTCATATTCCATAATTACTCGAATTTTTAACGTATCCATGATGACGAAAAATATTGAAATGCGATGAAAATGTAATACTAATCAATAAACAAATGACTACTTTTAGAAAAAGAAATCCATGTTTTTAAAATGAAATTAATTTGAAATTAGAATTCTTAGCCAAACAAAAATTATTTTGATTTGAAATGGCCAGTACTGCAGAACGGCAATTTCATAGGTAAAGACCTAATATATATGATTAAAAATCAGCCCTAAGCATGACAAGTGAAATGATTCTAATAAAATAGTTTCTAGGGAAAACTATATCCCACAAAATAAAAATACATGGTCACATTCCAGTCACATTTCTAAAAATTCCTCAATGAAACCTACCTATGTGTACTGGACGGGCGTGATCGTCGGACACGGTGTGTTGAAGGAGTGTGTAATGCCTATCCAGGTGTATCCCTGCTTGAGGTTAGGCCTCCTAGTCCAAACGGCGCTGACGTCCTGTACCTATAGGCTCAGGATAACTGCAGACTGGCGACCAGTAGCTATGTGTGAAGTCTTGACGGGGAAGGGTTTCTTGATGATGAAATAATAACAGCGATTTTGATAAGTCTTCAGGAGATTTCAGGAGACGATTTGCGTAACTCTTCAGGAACAGAACGATGAATAGGTACCATGCCGATGGCCACGAGTCTGTGTTTTCGCTTGCGCGCTAAGGTACCTCGAAACATTACCTTAACGAGAACCGCGAACCGTCTCCTGATTTCGAGTTTATTTTTATTTCAAAAATTTTACAAAAGTGCTTATTAGCAGCTGAAAAATGGCTATAATAACATCATATTATACACCGTTACAATCGTCATTAAATTGTCCAGCGATTGAGACTGCATTTCCTGTAACTATATTCGCTGAAAAGATTTCAGCGTGTAAATACAAAAATGTTAATTGTTTTGATTTAAAATTATTTTTCAAACTATTTTATTCGATAACCAAAGAAGATATTTCAACGGGGTAAGCAGGTATCTCAAGCTGGTCTAATGACCTAAAAAACTATGAAAAATTCATGATTACATCTAAATTTTTTCAGGGCGTGACAGGCCCTGAAAACCTAAATTGCTAGAACGAGTCACCAAAAAACAGCAAATTAAAGTTTCCGACCCCTATAAATCCAATCAAGTGGGCTTTTCAGGACTATAATGGTACGTCCAGGGCTAGGTCTCGGTCTAGGGTACCTGGACGCACCAATTAAACTATAATTTCGGCTATGTAGCCCACTTAATTGGAGTTTATAGGGGTGGTACTCACGTTTTCCTTAGGAAACACTATTTTTCACTGTTTTTTAACTATAAAACACTATTTAAACTGATTTTACTGTTATTTTTACTAAATTAAGCTATAAACAACTGTTTGGTGACGCATCGTAGCGAACAAAAACGTAGCTCATTCGCGACTCGGTACGTTATACGATGGCGGTCCCTCCGCTACTTGCGCTAGCGTGCGCCAGATAGGGTCTCGCAGCTGACACTATGGAAACGCCTAACTTTTCATGTTTTTGATGATGCGTTGTCGCGAACATCTCTCCCGCCGTGCAGCGCTGTGACGACTCGTAGCGGCGTCGGCGCGGCGCTGCATCTTCTCCGGTGAGCGACGACTGTAGCCACGGCGCTCGCTGCTGCGACGCCCGCCGCCACGACGCTCTGCCGTCGCGACGCTCGCCGTCGCGGCGCTATGCCGTCGCGACGCTATGCTGCTACTTCGGTAATGGGACGAGTTTCTTCACCGGACGCTTCAAGGTGCCGCCGGCAGTGCGCACCTCAGCGATCCGGACTTCTCCATCGGCCCCGGGGAATATGGTGACTATGCGGCCTCGCGGCCACGTGTTACGAGGCAGCTGGCCGTCTGCGATGAGCACGGGGTCGCCCACCTATAGTCCGGGTCCGCGGCTATGCGGCTCCCGCCGGTTTTGAAGCTCCGGCAGGTATTCTCTGACCCAGCGACGCCAGAACATGTCGGCGAGTATCTGTGTTCGACGCCATAGTCTCTTACTGTTTACGTCTTCCTCGGAGAACACGCCGGGTGATGGTAATCGCGCCGACCCACCAAGTAGAAAGTGGTTCGGTGTGATTGACTCGTCGTCTTCGCTGTCCACGGATACGTGCGTCAGCGGTCGGCTGTTTACTGTGTACTCTGCCTCACACAACAGTTTGGACAGCACCTCTTCGTGTGGGTGCTTTTCTGTGAGCACAGTATATAGTGCGGACTTCACACAGCGCACTAGACGCTCCCAGGCGCCTCCCATGAATGGCGCCGATGGCGTTATAAAGCGCCACACGATGCCTCGACGACTGGCCTCCTCTCGGAAGGCGTCTCGGAGCTCCTTGTCGGCCCCGTGCATGTTGGTGCCGTTGTCGGAGTGTATTTCGGTTGGGCAGCCTCGACGAGCAGCGAATCGGCGCAGCGCCTGTATAGCGGAGTCTGCGCTGAGGCTAGCGGCGATCTCGAGGTGGACGGCTCTGGTGGTGAGACACGTGAACAGAGCTACGTATCTCTTCTGATGTTGACGACCGACGGTGACTGATAGCGGGCCGAAATAATCTAGCCCGGTGTATGTGAACGGCCTCTGATGATGCGCGAGGCGCGTCTTCGGATGATCGCCGGTCGCCGGAACGGGTGCTTGGGCCTTGCGAATTCGACACTGTAGGCACTGTGCTACCACCTTCTTCACTGTTGGTCGCATCTTGACGACCCAGTAATGCTGCCGTACTTCGTTAATTGTGAGTTCTGTCCCACTATGCTGTAGACTGCGATGTGTCCAGTCTATGTACATCTGTGTGATGTGATGGTCACCGTGTAATATCGGTGGACGTTTCACATCATCGGTGATCTCGTTGGTCGCTGCTATACGGCTTCTTAGTCGTATAACGTTGTCTACGATTTCTATTTGCAGTGGCCGCAGTCGACTATCTTTTCCTAGTGTCTTCTGTTCTCGGAGTCTGGCTATTTCTGCTGCAAATGACTGTTGCTGCGCGACTTGTACGAGTATCTTCTCTGTATCTATATTTCCGATGCTGACGACTTCAGTTCGGATCTGTGTGGCGTCTATATTTTCTATGAGTTGCGTGCTGTTTGAAACCCATTTTCTTAGTTCAAACTTCGCCTGTTGGTGGATTTTCTTCACCGCTGTTGCGATACGTGTCGCTTCTTCTACTGTCGCGTAGCTATCGAGGTAATCATCCATATAATGATTCTGTATGATGGCTTCCACTGCTTCTGGATGCTCTTCTGTATGCCTTCTCGCGTTCCAATTCTTCGCGAAGATGGCTGTGCACGGCGAGCTTGCCGCGCCGAATATGATGGACGTCATGCGGTATTCTTCGGGCGACCCTTCTCTTCTATTGCCTCTCCACAGGTATCGAAGGGCGTCTCTGTCCTGTGGTCGCACCTTCACCTGCATAAACATCTCCGCTATGTCACCGGAAATGGCTATACGGTGACGTCGAAACCTCATCATGACGCCGGGTAGCGACTGCAGCAAGTCCGGTCCAGTAAGAAGGAAGTCATTGAGTGACAGCCCTCCTGACCTGGCGGCAGCGTCATGTACTATGCGGAGTTTTTCAGGCTTCATTGGATTGAACACGTCGAAGTGAGGCAGGTACCAAGTTCTACCCGGTGTGGTGGTTTTGGGCGCCTTCTCAGCGTATCCCTTTTGGATGAGTGAGTCCATCTGTTCTGTGTATCTGTCTCGAAGAGCCGGTTTGCTATCGAGCTTCTTTTCTATTGAGACGAGCCTTTTGTGTGCTGTCCCGTAACTATCTGGCATTTCTATGTTTTCATTTTTCCACAGCATGGCTGTTTCTATGTGTCCATCTTCTATTTGTTGAGTGTGACGAGTCAAGATATCTTCTGCTTTCTTCTCGCGATCGGAGTCTGGTCGTCTCGGATTGATAACCAGCGATTCTATAGCGAAGAATTCACGATGCTGTTCATTGAGATCTTCATCGCTAGCTGTAAGTCGGTTGACGTAATGCACCTGCTGACCCGATATTCTGGTGTGCGCGCCGTGAAGTGTCCAGCCCAGTGTGGTTAGCGACGCAACAGGCTGGTGTTTTGGTCCTCTTCGAATCTCACTGGCCAATAATAGGTGCCAGTTATCTTGACCGATGAGTATCTTCGGTGCGCCTGTGTCGTAAATCAGCTGTTGCCTGAGGTCATCTAGATGTTTGCAATGTGCAACGTCCTCTTCGCTGACTGTCTGCGGTGCGAGGTTGAGCTTCGGTATGGTGCGCGCTCTGAATGGCACCCTATTCTTCAGCTGGCTTGCGAGAGTTACGGTGATTCTTCGAGAACAAGGAGTGTCGATTGTGGTGTTTCCGATCGCACCTATCTTCAGAGGGTCGATATGGCCCTCCGCTCCGACTTGCTTCGATATTTCTTCGTCGATCAAGGAAACGGTAGATCCATCATCGAGAAGTGCGAATGTAGAAGCTTCTCCCGCCGGTCCTATGACTCGAACCGGTACTATTTTGAGGTAGGCGTGACTTGATGTTGATCTTGAGCTGGCTACCGTTTCCTGAGCTTCCTTCTTCTGTTCCGAAGCGTCGGGCTTCTCGACATCCGTTGCTGCTGGCTTCTTGTTGTAGTGAAGAAGCCGATGATGCGTGGCTATACATCCCTTGACGTCACACTTCTTCGCTTTGCATGTGTGACCATTGCGACGGCTTCGCAGGCATCGGAAACAGAGATTGAGTTTCTTCGCGAGTTCCCATCTCTCGTCACTGGATCCCTCTTTGAACTTCTTGCAATCAGAAGCATAGTGTCCCTCCTTATCGCAGATACGGCATTTATTGGCTGTGTTGTCTGTAGCTGCGTGAGTTCTCTGTATGACACGCTTGGAGGACGTCGCTTCAACAGGGCTGATGTTCTCTGGCGGGGCGAAGGCGCTGCAGAAACGAGCTTGCTCGGTGATGAAGTCGCTGAAGAGTGAGAGATCTGGAAGCGACTGGTACTTCTCGGTATATGTTCGGTACCACTGTACACGCAGGGAGTTCGGCATCTTCTCTGTCAGTAATCGCATCAGCTCAGCATTGATCAAGTAATGTTCTTTCTTCAGTGCGCGCAGAGTGACTACGCCGCTTCTGACTCGACTTGCGAAGTTGCAGATATCTTTTGGTGATTCGCTGCAGCGCGGCAACCCACGTAGCCTGTCTGTTTCAGCTTGAGCGATTGAGTCTGGACGGCCGAATTGCAGCTCGAGTTCCCTCATGATGTCATCAGGTCTGGCATTTCCAATGAGTTCTGAGCTCACTGTTTCCAACGCACGTCCACGCAGGCTTCTTCGGAGTCTTGCTGTGTTCTCAACATCATTGAAGTATGTTCTTGTTGTTTCATAGATGGCACGAAATGAAAGCCATTCTGTATGTGCTCCACTGAAGTTCGGTAAGGTCATGATGGCCTTTGACGCCGAGGGCTGGTTCGATGTCCACTGTTCTGTTTTCCTGTCGGCGAGCGACGCTATAGCGGACGTCAACTCCGTTATGAAAGGACGGAGTGAGTCTTTCCCCTTGGTGTCTTCTATTGCTTCTTTGGAGGGCACTGTGTTGTTTCTCACTTCATTTACTGTAGGATTCGATTGCGTCTGGAGGCCCGCTATAGCATCGGCGACCACAGGGGGGGGCTGTTGCACACGGCTTCTATTTCTGTAGTCCCCCTCGGCGGCGTTGTCCCCTTTCGGCGGCGCTGGTTCTGGTGCCTCTTCAAGCCAGGAACGCACGTACTCATTGTTTGAGCTTCTATCATCCATATATTCGCCGTCGGAGTCTTCTTCCTCGGCTTTTTGAAGTGCTATTTGAGCAAGTTCCAACTTAATCTTCAATAAGTCTTCACGCGCTCTTGAAATTTTTCTGTTTGACCGCGTCGTTCTATTCGTAGTCGACGGCGGCTTGTTCTGTTCGGTACGGGCGTCACCCCGGGTAGTCATCGGCATGGTTCGGCGGTGTTCCTGTTCTGATTCTTTTTCTATTCTCGGCTGTACTGTTCTGTTTACTGTTTCATCTGAAGTTCCCTCCGACTGGGTTCCCTCTCCTGAAATATACGGCTGCTCTTCAGACTGTGCTCGTACAGGCAGATCTTCTCCCTCCCGGGGGGCGGGGCGCTGCTCGGTTCCTTCGACGGTGGACGGTGATCGCGGTGGTTGCTCATGACGGATGCCCGTAGTACTGCGTTCTCTGCCCACCTCCATCGTCGAGGATTCTGGTGCTCTGCCTTGTGATCTTGTAAACCTCATTATGGATCTTCAGTCTTCGCAACGAATCTTCAAACTTGAATTGTGTGATAAGGTTTCAGTGATAAATCTTCAGTCTTTGAGCTTGACTCTTCAGTCTTGAATCTTCTATAATAAATCTTCAGAGCATATCTTCAGTCTTGAATCTTCTATAATAAATCTTCAGAGATCTATCTTCATTCTTCAGTCTTGAATCTTCTTTAATAAACCTTCAGGAATCTTCAGAGATCTATCTTCATTCTTCACAGGAACAGATGATCCCAGCCGCAGCTATACGGCTCGCAAGGACCAGAAAATCTACTGGACGGGCGTGATCGCTGCTGGTCCCAGTTTCCATCCGGCTCGTAAGGACCAGAAAATGTATTGGACGGGCCGGGGTCGCTGCTGGTCCCAGTTTCTATCCGGCTCGTAAGGACCAGAAAATGTACTGGAGCGGGCCGGGGTCGTAGAAGGAGTGTGTAATGCCTATCCAGGTGTATCCCTGCTTGAGGTTAGGCCTCCTAGTCCAAACGGCGCTGACGTCCTGTACCTATAGGCTCAGGATAACTGCAGACTGGCGACCAGTAGCTATGTGTGAAGTCTTGACGGGGAAGGGTTTCTTGATGATGAAATAATAACAGCGATTTTGATAAGTCTTCAGGAGATTTCAGGAGACGATTTGCGTAACTCTTCAGGAACAGAACGATGAATAGGTACCATGCCGATGGCCACGAGTCTGTGTTTTCGCTTGCGCGCTAAGGTACCTCGAAACTTTACCTTAACGAGAACCGCGAACCGTCTCCTGATTTCGAGTTTATTTTTATTTCAAAAATTTTACAAAAGTGCTTATTAGCAGCTGAAAAATGGCTATAATAACATCATATTATACACCGTTACAATCGTCATTAAATTGTCCAGCGATTGAGACACCTGCATTTCCTGTAACTATATTCGCTGAAAAGATTTCAGCGTGTAAATACAAAAATGTTAATTGTTTTGATTTAAAATTATTTTTCAAACTATTTTATTCGATAACCAAAGAAGATATTTCAACGGGGTAAGCAGGTATCTCAAGCTGGTCTAATGACCTAAAAAACTATGAAAAATTCATGATTACATCTATATTTTTTCAGGGCGTGACAGGCCCTTTTTTTTTTTTTTTTTTTTTTTTGTGGATGGGAAATCATCAAATGACTTCTCCCGCTCTGGGCAGAGGCGGGAGGGCGTGTCAGACTTTTACTGACTAAAACCCACCCATGTTCCTTCAGCTGCCCGTGCCAGGGCCACGGTATCTCTTTCGAACTACCCGCGACCCCGGCGGCATCGGCCCAATTGACCCCGTCACTGCTGACATCTCTTTGAGGCGCGCGTGGAACACAACGCGCCGTCGACCCGGGCCTGGTCCTTACCGGACGGCGAGCTGCCCATTACTCGTCGTCCGCAAGCCCGCGCCTACGGTGGCCGGGAATCGGCAATCGATTCCCGCCGCCCAGGGCGTCTCCTACGGCGGCTAGGAGCGCGAGGGCGCGGCTGTTGCCTCTCCCTCACGCGTTCCGCTTCCTCCTTCGCGAGCGTTACTGCTTCGCAGAAGGAAGTGACGGCTTCCCATGCACTCTCGCTCCGCACCATGGCCTGGACCAGGTTTGGACGCGAGAGATCGCCGCCGCCGATCGCCTCCGTGAGAACACGGCGGTGCTCCGCCCAAGCCGGGCAGACCTCCACTGTATGCTCCACCGTGTCCTCCGGGCGATCCACACAATGGTGACACCCGGGCGTTTCCTCCCGCCTTATCCGAAACAGGAACCTCCCGAAACAACCGTGTCCGGTGAGGACCTGCGTCAGGCGGAAGGTGAGGACGCCGTGGCGCCTCTCCAACCACTCCTCAAAGAGGGGACTTATCGCCGCAATTGTGGCGTGCCCAGCGCTGGGTTGCGACAATCGCACTCTCCATGTCGCCATGAGATCCCGCCGGAGCTCTGTCCGCTGTACCGTGATTTCTCGCGGCAGCGGAGTTACGCCCCGGCGTTTCACCTCCTCGCGCCACTCCCACACGTGCGCGAGGACTTTTGCCTCCAGATCCCATGGCGGTAATCCGGCAAGGAGGCACGCCGCCTCACAGGAGACCGTGCGGTATCCCCGGACTAGCCGGATGGCCATGACCCTCTGGGACGCGTTCAACCGGCGGGCTGGTCGCAGCCTCAGGGAACGCGCCCACACCGGTGCCCCGTAAAGGGCCATGGACCGCACGACCCCCGCGTAAAGCCTCCGGCAGGAGGCGTTTGGACCCCCCAGATTGGGCAGGAGCCGCTTCAAGGCAGCCCCGGCCCGCGCGTGACAGGCCCTGAAAACCTAAATTGCTAGAACGAGTCACCAAAAAACAGCAAATTAAAGTTTCCGACCCCTATAAATCCAATCAAGTGGGCTTTTCAGGACTATAATGGTACGTCCAGGGCTAGGTCTCGGTCTAGGGTACCTGGACGCACCAATTAAACTATAATTTCGGCTATGTAGCCCACTTAATTGGAGTTTATAGGGGTGGTACTCACGTTTTCCTTAGGAAACACTATTTTTCACTGTTTTTTAACTATAAAACACTATTTAAACTGATTTTACTGTTATTTTTACTAAATTAAGCTATAAACAACTGTTTGGTGACGCATCGTAGCGAACAAAAACGTAGCTCATTCGCGACTCGGTACGTTATACGATGGCGGTCCCTCCGCTACTTGCGCTAGCGTGCGCCAGATAGGGTCTCGCAGCTGACACTATGGAAACGCCTAACTTTTCATGTTTTTGATGATGCGTTGTCGCGAACACTATGGAAAGATATTTCACAACCTGGATAATATTCCCGCTTACAACATAAATATTCACCATCTTCATCAAATTGTAAGAGCAATGTCCATATAAACATAACTTAAATATTGGAAAAGGAGGGGGGAGGGGGGGGGACACAAGCTAATTAATCCAAATGTTATTTTTTTTTTCAAGAAATATGTTTTGTCGTTCATTGCTTGTCCCGCCTGCAACACCTTTTCCAATATTTTAGTTATATTTAAATAATAGTATAAAATGTATTATTATTTGTTAACGAGGTATCGAACAAAAAATAATTGGATGGTGCATTACTTTTATGGACATTGCTCTTACAATTTTCTATAGATTATAGAGCTTGTTTTTTGCTGCAGTCGGGTTTTTTTTTTTAGTAATTTAATTTATTTCACACTTTTAGTTTTTATTAATGAAAGAGTGGTATGTATTCATAATTTAATATACCTAGGTAGTACGTATTCGTGAATTATTGAAGAGATAACACTGCTTTGTCAATGGTTTATACATAAGGTACATTGTAGGTATTTACAGCACAACAAGAAATAATTACCTATTAGGTACTTTTTTGATTTTCCTGTCAGAATGGTAGCATCAAAGTATTATAACTTATAAGTTATAACGAATATATATTTTTAATGGGCTATTTATTAGCTTTCATTTGAGACGTACGTCATTTGTACGTAAGAAAAAATCTACATCTTTTTAGTAAGATAAGTGACAGGCAAAAGAGGCAGGTTGGTTTGGGTTGGGTTGGGTTGGGGGAGTGGCAGGTTTTAATACAAGAAATAATAACAAATTAGATCAGCCATGTTTCAGGTTGTCTAAAGTACACACTTCTTTTATGGGGTACTGTGTAAAATGTTATGATAAAATATCACTCGATATTCTTCAACTAAACGAAAACAAAGTTAAAACATGCATTAAACGCACAATATGTAGACAAAGCATATTATAAGTTGGATGATTATATCGTAGATAAAAATGCTTGGCACAATGCTGGTCCTGCTCCACAGCCACTTGGGTCCACTTGTTAACATTTTAATATTTGGAAGAGATGCTTCCCTTTTTTTTCTGACATTATGATTATTATTTAATATTTATGAGAAGACCTAGTGGCACAGCACAGACTCCTAGTTATGGAAATGGTCGTAGAAATAAAGCCCAATAAAAACAAAGAGCGACCTCCCCCTAAAATAAAATGGCATATGCTGGAGAAGAATGATTGTGCGAAGAAATTTAAAGAGCGAGTGGTGGATAAAATGATAGATATGGGGGACATGAACGATCGAAGTGTAAATGAATGTTGGAATGAAATGGCGGGGTATATTAGGAGTACAGCGAAATATATTTTGGGAGAGACGAAAGGAAAGGGTACTATAGATAGGGATACATGGTGGTGGTCGACAGAAATACAGAATATGTTACGGGATAAGAAGAGAAAGTTCAAGGAATGGCAGAGTGTAGAAAATGAGAACGTTAGTTTGAAAGCAGAAAAAAAGAGTGAGTATGATGCTCTAAAGAAAAAAGCCAAGAAAGATGTAGCCATAGCGAGAGCAAAGGCCCAGGACAAGCTTTATGACACACTGGATAATCCAGCAGGCCAAAAACATCTATACCGGCTTGCTAGAGCTAGAGAGAGGAAGACGAGGGATGTCTGTCAGATAAAGTGTATAAGGGATGAAACTGGAACAGTTCTTTCGGATGATGAGAAAATTAAGGATAGGTGGAAGGGCTATTTTGAAAGACTGATGAATGAGGAGAATGACTGGAGTGGTGTGCTTGAGAATAAACCAGTAAATGAGGGGTTAGTGAGAATTATTAGTATGGATGACGTGAGAATAGCAGTTAATGGGATGAAGAATGGTAAAGCAATAGGTCCGGATGGAATACCAGTCGAAGTATGGAAGTTATTACGGGTAGATGGATGGACGTGGTTAGCTTTATTCTTCAATAAGTTGTTGCTGGAAGAAGCCATACCTGACGAATGGTGCAACAGTTCGCTGGTGCCCATCTTTAAAAACAATGGTGATGTGCTGGAGTGCAACAATTATAGAGGAATAAAGCTAATGTCACATAGTATGAAGGCTTGGGAGAAAGTTATTGAAAGGCGACTAAGAGAAGAGAGTGAAATTTCGCAAAACCAATTCGGTTTTATGCCTGGTCGAGGAACAGCAGATGCCATCTTTGCTATCCGCCAGCTGTGCGAGAAATACAGAGGTGCGCATAAAAACTTGCACATGGTATTTGTTGACCTCGAAAAGGCATACGACCGAGTGCCTCGTGAAGTTTTGTGGTGGGCACTTAAGGAAAAATGTGTACCAGGGAAGTATGTGCAGTTGATTCGCGCGATGTACAGTCGATGCAGTACCCAAGTCCGGTCTACAGTGGGCACTACTGACAGCTTCGATGTGGCTGTCGGCTTGCACCAGGGGTCTGCACTCAGCCCTTACCTCTTTGTGCTGATAATGGATGCTCTTTCTTCGGATATCCAGGAAGAGGCTCCCTGGTGTATGCTGTTCGCCGATGACATTGTGCTGGTTGCCGAGAGTGGCTTAGAGATCCAGAGCAGATTGGAGGTGTGGTGGAAAAGACTGGAGACCGTTGGCCTGAGAGTAAGTCGGACCAAAACAGAGTATTTGTTTTGTGATTTTGGCGGACTCTCCGGTCCTGTGCCCATATCTCTTGCCGGAACGCCCTTACCGATCTGCTCCGACTTTCGGTACCTCGGGTCGCTTGTCCAAGGGGATGGCGAAGTAGACCGAGACATAACGCACCGGATCAACGCAGGATGGATGAAATGGCGACAGGTTACAGGAACAACTTGCGACCCACGGATGCCCCTCAAGTTGAAGGGGAAAATTTACAAGTCCGTGATAAGGCCTGTCGTACTTTATGGATCGGAATGCTGGACAGTGAAGAAGACGGATGAAAAAAAATTGCATGCAGCGGAGATGAGAATGTTGAGATGGATGTGTGGAGTGACAAGAATGGATAAAGTGAGAAATGAGTATATAAGAGGAAGTTTGAAAGTGGCGCCAGTGACAGAAAAGTTGCAAGGAAATCGTTTGTCTTGGTATGGGCATGTAATGAGGAGAGACGAAACGCATGTCACTAAAAGAGTGATGAATATAGATGTTGATGGATGGAGAGGCAGAGGAAGGCCAAAGAAAAGATGGATGGATTGTGTGAGGAATGATATGAAAGAGAAGGGAGTGAATGATAGCGTGACGGTTGACAGGGGAGAATGGAAGAAGAAAACGTGTTGCGCCGACCCCAAGTAATATGGGATAAGGGCAGGAAGATGATGATTTAATATTTATTATTATTTTATTTTTATTTAATTGGGTCTTAGCTGTTGAATTCTTCAATAGTAATATTAATGGTTTTCTTACCTTTTGGTAAGTAGTAAAATTTTATTTATTTCAATTCATTGCAAAACATAGTTTCGTATAAATTAGAAGCATTTTTTAATTTTTGTGAATGTGAGTACCATGGGGCCGTTTATTATTGTATTAGGATGTTTGTAAGTTTGATTTGAAAGAGCATGGCAGTTGGGAGTTTGTCATTCTCACTTAAATGTCTCGCTGATGGTGGCACGTGTGTTGGAGCATTCGGCTCCCTACAAAATGGTTGAGCTGGATGTTGCTGATCACAGAACAGTCCTTTCTGTGGTGCTGATCCACGCGTCATGTTCGTGAACGGACGCCGTCAGTTGAGACTGGTCATATCTTAGCTGCCAGAGCTTATTAATAATTTTGACTTGTTTTTTAAGTATTTTTATTTTTTTTACTTTGTTCTCACATGTAGAAGCAACGAAAATAATGTACCCAGGATGTTGTATTACTTATTTTGATTTAAAAGAGTGTCCGTGGAGTTTCTTGCCCGTTCTTCTCCATTGAGATCTACGTTTTGGGAATGGGTATCTAGCTTCAACTTTCTGACTTACTGACCGACTCTTTGACAATTCAAAAGTGCCTGTAATTGGTTTAATTGAAATAAATGCTTTGAGTTTGAGTTTTAGACTCATATTGATATAATAAAAAAAACGGTTTTTTTATTCCCATCCATTTTTTTTTCGCGGAAGCCATATTGAAATATTATATACCCTATAGCACTCCGCCAATTAAGACGAATCGAATGACACCTTATATGTTAAAATTCGTCAAGCCGTTTAGGCTGCAGAGCGACACAAAGAAACAGACATACATATCCACATATAGTATTGCCGAAGCCGAAGGAGTGTTAGTGTTTCGAGTCTATACTCGAAATGCATATATACTCGAAAAACGTAACACTCCTTCGGCAGTCGGGTAAAAAGACTACGGCGAAGCAAAAAGAAGGGTTATGATTTTGACCGGTATGTATGTATGTATGTACTTATGCTTATCTGTTCCCTCATAACTTCTAAACTTCTTGTCATAATTTGACAAATGAGGTATCGTTGGAAGCGTCTTGATTGTCCGCTGGTTATAGGCTAAGTGACGTCACATTAAATTGAATAAGGCGCCCTCTAGCGGACATAAAGTCATGACCTAAAAAAAATTTTTTTTTAATCTTTCCGTCTTTGGTATCAAATGAAAGGGCTTAATTAGCACATTTCAAATATATATATATATATATATATATATATATATATATATATATATAAGCCGCGAGCAACAGCTAACAATATATACAGTTTAAACTGAACTGGTTTCAAATGAAAGGGTTTAATTAGCACATTTCAAATATACATATAAGCCGCGAGCAACAGCTAACAAAATATACAGTGTAAACAGTGGCAATCTTTCAAGGGGTCATTGTATTCATCATTATGAACAACTTTTACTATGGGACCAAACCAGAAATCGCGAAAAAAAATCAGCTGCTCCCTACATTTTGACGAGTTATGCTAACATAGAGTATAGCATATAGTATGGGGCAGCAGATTTTTTTTTCGCGATTTCAGGTTTGGTCCCATAGTAAAAGTTGTTTGTTATCATGAGTATAATCATGTGTTTAAGTATCGGTCACTAATTACCAGTCACCTTATATATATTGTTAGTTGTTACTCGCGGTTTTGCTCGCATGCACCCGTTGTATATGAATAATTTCTGAAATCACATATTGTTAGCTGTTGCTCGCGGCTTTGCTCGCATGCACCCGTTATTTAGGAATAATTTCTAAAATCACGCCTCAGACGTGATCCACATACATACATAATAATCATTCTTCTTTAAAAAATGTAAAGCGGCTCTACAAATATTTTTTCACGAAATTAGAACCCCGACATAATAAAAATTAAAAGTAAGTTCAAAAACTAACTAAAACCTGACTACCTACTGAAACATCACGCTCTAAAAAGTATGAAACAAGAAAATATTCTCATCAGAAGTTTGAAAACGACAGACAAATTCAAAATCCGGAGTCACACGTCATCGTCATAAAGCAAACAGAGGGCAATTCGCAATCTCATTTCAGTCCCAAACTGTCAAAAATTATATAGCGTTCACCTAAATTTTTGACATTTGATTGTCGCTGGCATGAGATTGCGACTTGAATTTGAACGTTTTTAGGTACGAGAAGAGGCCTTCAGATTACGTGTAACTCCGGATTTTTAATTTGTCTATCTTTTTCAAACTTCAGCTAAGAATATTTTTTACTTTTGACTGTATATTTATTTCGAACGGAACGGAATTTAAGTTCTACGCTGTATTGATCTAGCTAGAAAAAGGGAATTGTTGTCCTTATTGTGTTGAGTTAATGGCAATTTTTGCAGGGACGAGTGCGGAGCGGAGGCTGCGCTCGCGCTTATCGAATGCCTGGTGAGTTACTGCTCGTCGCTCGATTCGTTCGCGTGTCACTCCCGTGGAGTGCTGCCCGGTGAGTCAGCTCGAGCCCTCACGTGTCACTCCGGCGGAGTGCTGTCCGGTGAGTTCCAGCTCGAGCGCTCGTGTATCACCCCGGTGGAGTGCTGCCTAGTGAGTTCCAGCTCGAGCGCTCGTGTGTCACTCCAGTGCAGTGATGATTTTAGGCTACGTCTGCTACTTCCTCGGTGGAGTGTCGAGCGTCAACGACTAAGGCGCGGTCTTAGGCGGGGGGTTCAACCTCCCTTGACTTCATGACAGGTGTTTATATATCACGGCAACAATTTCCTATGCCCGGGCCACATTAACGTCAACGTCAATGCCCATAAACGCCATAAACATCGCGGTAGTTAAATTCGGTCAAATTATCGCGGTAAGTGGTAGCTTCACTTACGGCTAACGCCCTTCAATGCGATGATCAACGGCATATCTCGTTAATGTGGCCGCGGCATTAGGAAATCCAAGCTTAACAAGCGTCGCGTTGTTACAGGGATTTGGCCGAGGACGCTCATGCTCGAGTGGAGTCGGACGAGTTCGCACTCGCGACGGGGTACTACTCGCTGCGACCGCCAGCAATACCCTTACAGCTGGTGAGGGTCGCGCCCCCCACGCCGCCTGTGCACGCAACCCCTCGGTCTGCATCCAACTCCCCGCCGCCGGCCTGCACCGCGATAGTAGCGGTGCAACTCGATGCGGTAACTGTCACCCGGCTAAAAATAGTAGTTTGCAGAAATAATTAGAAACACAATATGTTGTTTGTTTACTATGCGACACTACTCCCAACCGTGCTAAAGTAAAGAACAATGGGTAATTTTGTAAGGACCCCGTACCCACCCTTGTCCTTGTAGCATTATAGATAGTTGTCATTTAGAAGAGTTTAATGTGAGTTGCCCAAAAATAAACAAACGAATGAACGAATTTATGGGACAAAAAGTTATGATTTTTTAAAGTATGTCTGAGGTGAATGTGGGCGTTCGTTGTCGGACTGGTCGTCGTCCATTGTTGTAGCCGAAAATAAGACTTAATATGCACTCTACACTTTTATTTAGAACGATTTATCGAACAATCAGTTAGAAAGTAGCACACACGAATCGGATGGGACTGGATTCCTATCGGAACCCGACGAGATCGGCGCGAGGTTGGCAGAGCACGTCCGTTTAGTTCGGTGTCTATTCACGAAGTGCCGGTAAAGTACCGGAACCTTGAATGATAGCCGTCATCTGTCACCGTTATTTTCCCCCGCAAACTCAAAATGACATTGACAGCTCGCACAGTGTTGCCGACCCCCATTTCCGAACACATCCATGTCGGTTCAACTTGACGTTCCGTTCAGAATCCACAACACGGCCATCTTGACACGTCACACGTTTCTGTGTGATGTACGGAGGCCAGCACATCAAGCTACCCCAATCTGTCAAATTTCTTTGATAGATTTTTAACTTTACTACAAACAAATAAGGTTCATATTCAATTAGGAAAATTGGACAGATTGGGGTAGCTTGATGTGATGGCCTCTGTACCTGAAAATAATAATAGTCTCGTCTCGGCCTATCCTGCATACCGTTCAGTTAATCGACTGGGCTTTACCTCCAATAAACAGCATACATTCGTAAGAATTTAATTCATAAATAACACCTTAACTCACAACATAATAAAGACCATCATATGAGTTGAGATGAGACCCATTCAATCCTCTGACACCTACTTACGTACTATATAATCAGACTACAATAAATCCTCACATAATCTGTTAGTGACTTTTAGTGACCTCACACAGGTTAACGGTGAACAGGTGGTGATTTTTACCCGACTGCGGTGAAGCCAAAAAGGAGGGTTATTTATTAGATAATTAATGATGACGATACAACATTTTAATGGATCAACTATAAACTATGTAGGTAACAAAATAAAATATTAGATAATAAACTTTTGTACTATCTATTATCAAGATTTGTCAAAATTATAAATCAACCACTTATGTCCATATCAATATCACTAGAACTTGATTCTTCACTTTCGAAGCAGCCATCATCAGAATCATCAGAATCGTCCTGCACATGTTATCTTATATATTATATATAAAAAGCAATTGCTGTTCGTTTGTCTCGCTAAAACTCGAGAACGGTTGGGCCGATTAGAATTTTTTTTTTGTTTTATTCTCCTCTTTACTGGGGTTGTTTAAAAGAAAAAAAAATAGGAAAAACAAGAAATTTAAATTTTGACAGGACAACGTCTTGCGGGTCAGCTAGTTAATAATAAAATCAACAACATCATCTAGACCTCTATCATGTTTGCAGTATTCGTTCTCGATTTGAATTACGTGGTTAACACAATGCTTCCACTACTCTACAGAGTATTCAGCAAATAATCCCTCTAACGTATTTTTTTTGGTCCAAATTAGAGTCGTTAGTTTTTTGTGCTAATTTTCCTTTGATATCACCCCAGACCAACTCAATTGGGTTCAGGTCTAGGTGGTATGGAGGCAAACACAACACTTCATGTCCGTTGCTTTACAATTGCTCGTCAATTTTGTAAATATCTTTTGTGAAATGTGTTTTAATTAATTTTAATAAGTCATCTTTTATAAATTTATCATCAAAGGCACGTCATGTCGTCGTAGCCATGCTTGCATAGCTGGCTTGGTAGAAGCCATAGTCAGCTTTTTCTCTTGTCAAACCGAATAATAAGCAGCGTTATCCATTACTACGACAGAATTTGGTGGTATATTAGGCATGAGCTTTTCGTTTATCCATTTACTAAAATTCACGAAATTCATCGATTCGTGATAACCACCTTTTTATATTTGGATTTAAATATGGCAAGTGCTCCTTCTACAAATTCAGTTTGACCTCCACAATGTACAATAGCAAACGGTCTCCTTTACCGATATGAGACAGCACGCCGCGTTCATCCTTTGATTGCCAATATTTTGAAACGTTATGACGCGCTAATATAAGTTTCGTCAAGATATAAAATATGTCTTCCTTCTCTACGATATTTTTTAATAATATTTATGTATTTCCACCTCCACGATGTTATATTTGCCTGTTCGATAAGAATGTTCTTTTTAGATCCGCATTTCTTAAATTTAAAACCTAGATCATGTAATGATATTGTTAAGGGCGCTATTACATTTTGACCGTGATTTTTTCATAAATTGAAATTGCACACTATAAACAAAAAAAATATTACACTTCTGGACACATCTTTTGGCCCACCTTGTATTTTCAGTTTCGTTTGGTCCTAGCTAAAGTTTTATATTAGGTCGAGCAAAAAGTTTTTATGCAGTTTTGAACCTGGCACATTCACAATTTCATTCAATAGTCTTTTTTTGAATTTCGAACACAGAATTTAAAGAAACAAAAGACAATTTGGAGCCTGTTTGTTGATATCAAACAATCGAATACTAAGAAAACTTGGTTTTATTGGTTTACTTGGATTTAATTCTTGAAAAAGTGATTGATATCTTTGGTTTTGCAACAAACATTACTTATTCTTAACATTAAGGTGAGGTTCTATCAATAATCTATGAATACTTCACCTGAAGTCGCCGCCCAAGCTGTGGCACTTATTCAGGCCGGACACAGCCAAAGAAACGTGAGTGCTCAACTTAATTTAAGTCGATCTGCGGTCCGAAATGTTTATCAGAGGTACCTAGAGACTGGCGGCTTTGTTCGTCGCCAAGGAAGGCCACGATCTCGGGTCACAACTGAAAGGCAGGATCGATTCATCGTGACGACCAGCTTGAGAAATCGTCACCTTACCTCCATTGAGATACAAAACCAACTTCGCGACTTCCACGGAGTATCTGTGAGCGCTCGAACTGTTCGGAGAAGGTTAAAAGAACGCGATATGGTACCACACAAGCCAGCTAATGGCCCCGAACTAACGCGAGCCCACCGAACAGCGCGCCTTCATTTCGCACGCAGTCATTTAAATTGGACACAGCAAGATTGGAGCCGTGTACTCTTTTCTGATGTGTCTAAAATTGTGTTACATGGCAATGATGGAAGGAAGAAGGTCTACCGACGTAAGGGAGAGCGTTTCGCACAATGCTGCTTTGAAGAGAGGGTCGCTTATGGCGGTGGCTCATGGACTGTCTGGGGCGGTATATCCGCGAGCGGCAAAACTCAACTTGAGGTTGTTACAGGACCACGGCTGCCAACATTAAATGCTGAAAGGTACATTCGTGAGTGCTTAGAACCTCACGTGATACCATACGCGGACTATGTGGGCCCAAATTTCCTTTTTATGCATGATAATGCAAGAGCCCATGCTGCCGGCATCGTCAGGGAATATCTTCGGGATGTGAACATCACAGTTATGGACTGGCCAGCCAGAAGCCCAGACATGAACCCCATTGAGCACATGTCGGATGAGCTAAAAAGACGTGTTAGGGCTCGTCAGCCAGTTGCCCAGACGATGCAGGAGTTGAAAACTGCCATAGAAGAGGAATGGGAGATGACCCCTCAAAATTTCGTAGAGCGGTTGATAAACTCTATGCCTAATCGTATGAGAGCTGTGGTAGATGCCCATGGAGGCAACACGCGTTATTAAATTAAACATTTATTTGATAAAACATGTTTTTTATTCAAAAATCAATTGCCTTTAACAAGGCGCATATCCGACTTGTTAGGCGTAGCTCCATGTCGTATGGTATTCTGAATTCAAATTTAAAACAATACGATCGAAAAAGATGGTAAAATGTATTAGGTTTAAAACTGCATCAACAGTTTTTGTTCAATCTAGCAATCATATTTCGGTAGGGGCCATCGAAATCTAAACTCTAAGGTGGGCCAATAGATGTGTCCAGAAGTGTATTATACATATAACTCAAAATAAACGTAATCACAACTGCTAAATTGCTACATAATGCGATGCGTCGGCGTCTAAAGCTAAAGACCGCGTGCCCCGAGATTTACATTGATTTTTAGCACTGCATACAATAATTAATTAAACATATTATTTTACTTTCAAATAGACTAATTTTTTTTATCAAGCAAGGTAACATAGTAACCTTATTTATTAAATACATTTTGTATGAATTTGGATTATACATTCGTAGATAAAAAATATAATTTCGGACGAAAAATTGTCAGTAACTCTCTGAGGGCCAATTCTCGTAATTAAAAACGTTCAAATTCCAAGTCGCAATGTCAGCCAGCGACAATCAAATGTCAAAAATGTAGGCAAACTCTATACAATTTTGACAGATTGAGACTGAGATGAGATTGCGAACGTTGTTATAAAAATACGGGAATTGCCCCTCTGGTTTACGGAATTATTTTTGGTGTATTACTGTATGAAACATAAAAAACTGAATTGAGCACTCCAAATTTGAAGATACAGTTGTTCCAAGGACATTTTTTTAAATGATTAAATTATTATATCTTCGATGTAATAAAGCATCAAAACATGTCCAAAAGTAAAATTTTATGAAACATCCTTTGCAGAGACAAGGTTTTTACTGATTTTTGTAAACAAATTGAAATACACACATCAAAAGTGTCTAGGGATCAAGCATTTTTATGCGGATTTCTTGAGATTGAGATGTGGCTTTGTAATAAATTTATGATTTTATAAATTTATATGGATCCTTTTTGGTGCATTTCATAATTTGAATCAGGAACTGTGAATCAAATTCGAGTAAAAGATGAAAATCAGCTGTCAATATTTTCCCTATAAAAACATACAACGCATTGAAGACATTATTAGTGCTACTGTTTCCCTACTACTGATTAAAACCAACGTTATTATGGAGCGGCGACGTCATTTAAGCAGGGAAGAAATGCTCAGAGCCGTGGGAATGATAGAAGCTGGTTCCCGGCAACGTACTGTGGCTTTAGCTCTGAATACAAGTCAGAGTGTTATCAGTCGACTTTGGACACGTTACCGAAGCACTGGTACCGTGGCTGAGCGCCATGGAGGACGGTATCGCTGCACCACACGGAGACAAGACCGATACATTCAAATCTTAACTCGAAGAGCTCCAACTATAACCGCCATGATGTTAGCCGTGAGGCTTCATCACTCTTCAGGGAACTTAATTAGCGACCAAACAGTCAGAAACCGCTTGCATGAAGTGAACCTTCATTCCCGAAGACCGCTACGGGTACCACCTATAGCAATGCACAATCGTAGGATTCGATATCAATGGGCTCTTGAACACAGAAATTGGGCAGAAGAACAATGGCGTTTCGTGTGCTTTTCTGATGAGTCTCGTTTTGGTATGAGACCGGATACAAGACGTATACGACACTGGAGAACCCCTGGACGCCAACAGCGATTAAAATCCTGCCAGGAAGTCCATCCTTATAGTGGTGGAACCATCATGGTATGGGCGGGTATTTGGATCGGCGGAAGAACTGAGTTGATTTGGATCAGAGGCAACCTCAACGCTCAAATTTATGCTGAGACGATTGTATCAGACGTCATCGTTCCTCTACAAGTGCAAATCGGTCCCTTATTTCAGTTAATGCATGATAATGCACGACCGCACACCGCAAGAGTTGTAAGACAGACTCTCGCCGCAGCTAACATCAATGTCCTGCCCTGGCCTGCTCAGTCGCCAGACTTGAACCCGATTGAGCATGCATGGGATATGCTACAGAGAAGAGCTCTGCCGAATATGGAGGGTATCCAGTCGCAAGAAGACCTTTTTTTGTTGTTGCAACGAACATGGGCGGCCATTCCACAGCGTGATTTGGATGAACTCATTTTGAGTATGCCAAACCGATGTTCTTGTGTTGTTAGTGTTCGCGGTAGAAACACGGATTATTAATTGTTTCAGTTACCCAATAAAATTTTAAAGAAAACTGTTATTTCAGTCTTTTTTTCGAACTTTAATGTTAGTGGTTCAAATGTCAAAAATCCCTTTATTAGGAAAATGGCAAATTTCTTTATTAATGCAAAGGTGACTTGGTTTATCGTTACTGTGACAAACGAAAACACTTTATTTGATGAATCCTTAAAGAAAATTTTAATTAATATCAATCAGGAGAAAAGTTATTGCAAAAATATATGTTGATCCCTAGACACTTTTGATGTGTGTATTTATTTAGAACACTCCCAAGAGAAATAATCAAGCTTTCTTGGGCATATGTTTTTTTTTTTAATTTTGTGGCTCTAACAAAACCACAATCACATATCAAAACTCAAGTCAAACGCTCAAATACAAGAGAAATTGTGATAGCGCTCTTAAATATTCCCTGTCACAGTATAATAATAGGTCTTTTGAAATTGCCGTTTTGTATGAAAAAATTTAAACGAATTTTTTTCATGCATTTTTTATTTGCATTAATCGAAGTAATCACCCATGCAATCAATGCATCTTTGCCAACGCAGTGGCAGTTTATTGATGCCCTTCTTAAAGAAATCAGCTGGACGGGAGGCAACAAATTCTTCAAAGGCATTTTGTACTGCCTCTCGGGTATTGAATTTTTTTCCCGCCAAGAAGTTATCCAAATTCTGGAAAAAGTAGTAGTCTGTAGGCGCAAGGTCTGGTGAGTAGGGCGGATGACGGAGAGCTTCCAACCCCAGTTCTTGCAACTTGGAGACCGTCTGCTGTGCAGGAGCAGCGGAGACGAGCGATTGACCAATGCTGGTTGGAGATGTGCCAGCTTCTCCATCATTGTGTTCAGTTCTTCACAGTACACATCTGAAGTAATGCTGACCCCGTTTGGTAAGAAGCTTTGATGAATTACACCGGCGCTAGACCACCAAACAGTGACCATCACTTTTCTAGGGGTAAGTTTTCGTTTAGGGCATTGTTTAGGTGCTGAACCAGGATCCAACCAACTTGCTGAGCGCTTGCGGTTATCAAACAGAATCCATTTTTCATCGCAGGTAACAATGCGGTTCAAAATTCCTTCATTTGTGTGTCTGTTGAGCAGTGCAAGGCACGTCTCGACGCGTACTTCGCGCTGGCGATCATTGAGTTCGTGGGACACCCATTTGTCAAGCTTTTTTACCTTGCCAATTTGACGCAAATGGACCAATATTGTTTTGACGCTAACGTCGAAAGCTGCTGCTAATTCAGCCGTAGATTGTGTATCATCAGCTTCCACAATCGCCTTTAATTCGTCATTGTCGACCAAAGTCTTCGGACGACCGCGAGGTTCATTTTTCAGGTCGAAATTTCCGGAACGGAAGCGAGCAAACCAATAACAAGTGGTGCGTTGGTTTGTAGTGTTAGCTCCGTAAACGTCGTTGATGTTGCGTGCCGCTTGTGCCGCGTAGCTGCCACGACGGTACTCATATTCCATAATTACTCGAATTTTTAACTTATCCATGATGACGAAAAAGATTGAAATGCGATGAAAATGTAACACTAATCAATAAACAAATGACTACTTTTGGGAAAAAAAATCCATATTTTTAAAATAAAATTAATTTGAAATTAGAATTCTTAGCCAAACAAAAATTATTTTGATTTGAAATGGCCAGTACTGCAGAACGGCAATTTCATAGGTAAAGACCTAATATATTCTCTTCTCTAAGTACAGCATTCAAAGTTTTCAGAGTTGGTTTTTTTTTTAATTGCTTATAACTGAGAGACTTTTCTTCTTACCACTCCTTTTGTGAAATCGTCTACTTTACTCTTTTTCTGCGAACCTGTTTTGGTTTTCTCGGTGAGTTAAATCTTTCGTTGTCTTTCAATACTTTTTCTTGTTGATTTGATCAATTCTAGATACAGACTTTTCCGATAATCCGGTAAATTCTGCTACAGTTTTGTTTAAAGTTATACCTTTATTATTACAATTTTCTTTAAAGAAGGCTCTCTGCTGCGAAAATTTTTCATAGTCTGCATTGTTACCATAATTTAACCCATGCTTTTTGTTTTTTATTAAGAGTACTAATTAATGTTTTAGAAAACCAGACCGGATAACCCGCGATCCTGCCGCAGTCTGTTTCTGTATGCTGTTATATTACATCATCAATCTTATTGTAAAATGTGCTCAGTGCCCCTTCTGATCCCAAAGGGACAAGAAGGTCCGTCGAGTCAATATCCTGAAATTTGCGGTTAATGTGCTCATAATCAGATTTATAAAAGCTGTATTTTTGTATCGGTCGCTTTTTCATAGGTTGAACATCTACATTTAGACTTGTCACAAATAAAAGGTGGGTGATACATATTGATTGGAAGTAGAGGAAACAACGCAGCCGATACCCTACAGGGTTAGGGTTTGCCACTACATTAAAGTGTAAAGCATCAACAAGTAATAAAAAATAAAAAATAAAAACCTTTAATTCGGATAAGTAACATCCATAGTGGGTTAGTACACAGAAATCTTATGACTATGTTAGTAAAGCATAATATTAAATATCTATTTAGCAACAAGAGTATTCTGAGAGATACATCTCTTAATAATGCTGTGCTTTATCGAGGAGTCATATCTCCCAGCTATGATTTTCAGAATGGAGTTGGGGCTGGCTCGCACTCTGCAGAGCAATGAGGCAGATTTCTGTCTAACGATGGCATGGAAGCCATCAACGTGACTCTGCGCGAACATAGCAGATGCACTGCAGAAACGGGGCTGCACCAACAGCATCCTGAAACCATTATTATATTGCACTCGCAGGGCGCTGATGGCCCGCTGGGTATAATTAGTCCACAGGCTGCATGTGTAGTATACCTGGCAGTAAGCTTTAAAAAGAGTTACTTTAACTTGTTCACTACACCGTGCAAACCTGCGTGCCAACATATTACATCGGACCGCCAGCGCCCTACGCTCGCGCTCAATATCCACCTGGTCATCAAGGCCTTCAGTTACGTAATGCCCCAAGTACTTAAATTGATGGACCCGCTTAAGTTCGGTACCGTTCAAACTTATTGTGGGCACGGATTCTGGGCATTTGCCACCGTCAGCACAAACAAAAAAAAACAAAAACTAACAAACAACAAACAACAAACAAACAACAAACACAACAAAACAAACAAATGACAACAAATGACATTATTTAACTGACTACAAGTTATGGAAGTACCTGAACCCAGCCCACCGCCCATAAAAGGTCCAGCTGGACCCAGTGTAACCCAAGTTATTTCTGGGAGATTATAGTCGCCTATTATGAAGAAACAGTCAACACTAGGGTCATCCAGCACCTGCTCTAAAACTTCAAGATATTGCTCATATACAGAGGTAGCCATTCTGGGAGGTACATAAGCGGCACTGATGACATGACGCATGGACGGTAGTGCACTTGGCACTTCTATGAAGATGTGTTCAATAAGATTGCGAGATTGTGAATTAGTCTGAATAACAGAAATATCAAGTTCAGATGACATAAGTGTTCGCAGAAATGCCACTAACACACCGCCGCCATCCAGTTTATTAGTGGTAATACGGCCACGATCACACCTGTACACAACATAGCGCTGCTCAATGAACTCACTATTGCTAATTTTCGGAACTAACCAAGTTTCCGTCAGTATGATGACATCGTGGTTACCATTCAGAATGTTCATGTAAATTGTGTATAATTTTGTACGGATGCCTCTACAGTTTTGGTAGTAGGTACCTATAACGATAGATGCTTATTACTCATCACTAGATGAATGGTGTACTAACATAAAAATTACCAGCGATACAAGTTCAAACAACATGTATTGTAATGCTCAATATAAGATAATACGAGTATATTAGGTCTTTACCTATGAAATTGCCGTTCTGCAGTACTGGCCATTTCAAATCAAAATAATTTTTGTTTGGCTAAGAATTCTAATTTTAAATTAATTTTATTTTAAAAGCATGGATTTTTTTTTCCAAAAGTAGTAATTTGTTTATTGATTAGTGTTACATTTTCATCGCATTTCAATCTTTTTCGTCATCATGGATACGTTAAAAATTCGAGTAATTATGGAATATGAGTACCGTCGTGACAGCAACGCGGCACAAGCGGCACGCAACATCAACGACGTTTACGGAGCTAACACAACAACCAACGCACCACTTGTTATTGGTTTGCTCGCTTCCGTTCTGGAAATTTCGACCTGAAAAATTAACCTCGCGGTCGTCCGAAGACTTTGGTTGACAATGACGAATTAAAGGCGATTGTGGAAGCTGATGATACACAATCTACGGCTGAATTAGCAGCAGCTTTCGACGTTAGCGTCAAAACAATATTGGTCCATTTGCGTCAAATTGGCAAGGTAAAAAAGCTTGACAAATGGGTGCCCCACGAACTCAATGATCGCCAGCGCGAAGTACGCGTCGAGACGTGCCTTGCACTGCTCAACAGACACACAAATGAAGGAATTTTGAACCGAATTGTTACCTGCGATGAAAAATGGATTCTGTTTGATAACCGCAAGCGCTCAGCAAGTTGGTTGGATCCTGGTTCAGCACCTAAACAATGCCCTAAACGAAAACTTACCCCTAGAAAAGTGATGGTCACTGTTTGGTGGTCTAGCGCCGGTGTGATTCATCACAGCTTCTTACCAAACGGGGTGAGCATTACTTCAGATGTGTACTGTGAAGAACTGAACACAATGATGGAGAAGCTGGTACATCTCCAACCAGCATTGGTCAATCGCTCGTCTCCGCTGCTCCTGCACGACAACGCGCGACCTCATACTGCACAGCAGACGGTCTCCAAGTTGCAAGAACTGGGGTTGGAAGCTCTCCGTCATCCGCCTACTCACCAGCCCTTGCGCCTACAGACTACTATTTTTTCCAGAATTTGGATAACTTCTTGGCGGGAAAAAAATTCAATACCCGAGAGGCAGTACAAAATGCCTTTGAAGAATTTGTTGCCTCCCGTCCAGCTGATTTCTTTAAGAAGGGCATCAATAAACTGCCAATGCGTTGGCAAAGATGCATTGATTGCATGGGTGATTACTTCTATTAATACAAATAAAAAATGCATGAAAAAAATTCGTTTAAATTTTTTCATACAAAACGGCAATTTCATAGGTAAAGACCTATTATCAAAGATAGGTTTTAATATTTTCTAGCGCTGGGTAAGATGATTTTTTTATGTTGTTATTTATTTATAAATTAGTAAATCAGGCTAAATCGTCTCGCGCTCAGTCATTTGTGTCCTGCGGGACTTCGTCGAGGGTGGACCTGTGTCAAAAATTTTAAAAATTCACCCTCGCTGCCGTTGTTCAAAAAAATCAAATAAAAGAAGAACACAATATAATATGAAATTGCGATAGCTCAGAAAAAATATCTCGTATTTATATTATACTTTTAATTCATAATATTGTTTTCGAAAATGTGATTATTTCTACGTGATATGATGACGTTTAATTGTCATCTTACAATCGCTCACGAGAGCGCGGTGTGAATCGGGTCCGTGGAGTCATTTTACCTAATATTGTACGTGGTGTGAGTTCTATACCAAGAAAATATTTTTTTATTATTAACGTTGTTGTGATGGAACAAGGAATAAGGAAGGCCTTATAGGAATAAGGGTTCCGTTTTTTACTTTTGAGGTACGGAACCCTAAAAAGGTTATTTTACGTGTGCTTTTTCCTGTGCATGAGACCACAGTATGCACATACTGTGGTCTCATGCAAAGGAAAAAGCATCATCGTTTATTTATCCTTATAAATAAACGATAAAATTAAAAAAGACAAAATAAATAATGAATGATGAAAACTGATTATGACATGTAGGAAAAAAAATAACATGAAAAGAATGAGCATTCATAGTAAAAAGGATAAAAAAAATAATTCAGAAAATAAATGATTAAATTACACGATTGTAAAGATTGAACATGCATAAATTACAATTGGTTAGTATAATAATTATTTCACATTAAATTGTTGACTATTGGAGAAAGGTGTATTTATAGGTGGTTAATTTTTTTTTATATTTTGAAATGGGGAGGGTTATGTCCAGGTTACTATATGTATGTTTATTTGATATTTGATTACAAAACATTAATACAAACAAAGCAGAAAAGCAATTTTATTTCCTCTACCGTCGATATGCCCGAACCCGATATACCTTACCTACTGCATTTACGCTGCACTGTGGCATGTTCAAACGCTAGATCGGCTAGCTCCGTGCCCAGCGCGCGCTCGCTCGGTGCGTCTATACGCTCGATACATACATATTAGGTTGGGGAAAAAGTCTTTTCGCATTATAGTATGTATGAACTTAAAATAAAATCTCTTTGGCTATACTATTTGTATCTGGCTGGTTTTGATATCATTGAAAGTTTAAATTTTAAAGAACATAATTCCAAATTCAAATTAGGAAAATGTGTGATTTTCATTTGTTTTTCGTACTGTCAAGATGAGTGAATCTAATGAAGAAATTCGATACATTTTAAAATTTTACTACAAAAAAGGCAAAAATGCAACGCAAGCCGCGAAAAAAATTTGCGATGTTTATGGACCCAGTGCAGTGTTAGTGAGAGTAGCACAAATTTGGTTTAAGCGTTTTCAATCCGGAAATTTTGATGTCAAAGATGCACGTCGCTCTGGTCGCCCTATTATGGATAAAATGGATGCCATTTTTGAAAACGTCGAGCAAGATCGGCATATCAGTAGTTACGACGTAGCTGAAGAACTAGGACTTGACCACAAAACAGTTTTGGCGCATTTGAAAAAAACTGGATACACAAAAAAGCTCGATATTTGGATACCTCACGAGCTCACTGAAAGAAACCTAATGAACCGTGTACTCATTTGTGATTCTTTATTACGACGTAATGAAACCGAACCATTTTTGAAGAAGCTGATAACTGGTGATGAAAAGTGGATCACGTACGACAAGAACGTGCGAAAAAGGTCGTGGTCAAATGCCGGTCAGGCTTCACAGACTGTGGCGAAACCCGGGTTAACTCGCAACAAGGTGATGCTGTGTGTGTGGTGGGATTGGAAGGGCATTATTCATTATGAGCTGTTACCACCAGGCAGGACCATCGATTCTGAAGTCTACTGCAAACAACTGATGAGATTAAAGCAAGAAGTTGAGAGAAAGCGGCCGGAATAAATCAACAGAAGGGGTGTGGTTTTTCATCATGATAACGCTAGACCTCACACATTTTTAGCCACTCAGCAAAAATTAAGAGAGTTTGGCTGGGAGGTATTAATGCATCCGCCGTATAGTCCTGACCTTGCACCTTCAGATTTCCACCTGTTTCAGTCTCTTCAGAATTCTTTAGGCAGTGTCAGGTTAACATCACGAGAGGACTGCCAAAACCACTTGTCGCGGTATTTTGATCAGAAGTCCCAAAATTTCTATAGCAATGGGATCATGTCCCTACCTACAAGATGGCAAAAAGTTATCTAACAAAATGGTACCTACAAACTTTAGATAAATGTTAATAATGTACACACATCAAAAGTGTCTAGGGATCAAGCATTTTTATGCGGATTTCTTGAGATTGAGATGTGGCTTTGTAATAAATTTATGATTTTATAAATTTATATGGATCCTTTTTGGTGCATTTCATAATTTGAATCAGGAACTGTGAATCAAATTCGAGTAAAAGATGAAAATCAGCTGTCAATATTTTCCCTATAAAAACATACAACGCATTGAAGACATTATTAGTGCTACTGTTTCCCTACTACTGATTAAAACCAACGTTATTATGGAGCGGCGACGTCATTTAAGCAGGGAAGAAATGCTCAGAGCCGTGGGAATGATAGAAGCTGGTTCCCGGCAACGTACTGTGGCTTTAGCTCTGAATACAAGTCAGAGTGTTATCAGTCGACTTTGGACACGTTACCGAAGCACTGGTACCGTGGCTGAGCGCCATGGAGGACGGTATCGCTGCACCACACGGAGACAAGACCGATACATTCAAATCTTAACTCGAAGAGCTCCAACTATAACCGCCATGATGTTAGCCGTGAGGCTTCATCACTCTTCAGGGAACTTAATTAGCGACCAAACAGTCAGAAACCGCTTGCATGAAGTGAACCTTCATTCCCGAAGACCGCTACGGGTACCACCTATAGCAATGCACAATCGTAGGATTCGATATCAATGGGCTCTTGAACACAGAAATTGGGCAGAAGAACAATGGCGTTTCGTGTGCTTTTCTGATGAGTCTCGTTTTGGTATGAGACCGGATACAAGACGTATACGACACTGGAGAACCCCTGGACGCCAACAGCGATTAAAATCCTGCCAGGAAGTCCATCCTTATAGTGGTGGAACCATCATGGTATGGGCGGGTATTTGGATCGGCGGAAGAACTGAGTTGATTTGGATCAGAGGCAACCTCAACGCTCAAATTTATGCTGAGACGATTGTATCAGACGTCATCGTTCCTCTACAAGTGCAAATCGGTCCCTTATTTCAGTTAATGCATGATAATGCACGACCGCACACCGCAAGAGTTGTAAGACAGACTCTCGCCGCAGCTAACATCAATGTCCTGCCCTGGCCTGCTCAGTCGCCAGACTTGAACCCGATTGAGCATGCATGGGATATGCTACAGAGAAGAGCTCTGCCGAATATGGAGGGTATCCAGTCGCAAGAAGACCTTTTTTTGTTGTTGCAACGAACATGGGCGGCCATTCCACAGCGTGATTTGGATGAACTCATTTTGAGTATGCCAAACCGATGTTCTTGTGTTGTTAGTGTTCGCGGTAGAAACACGGATTATTAATTGTTTAAGTTACCCAATAAAATTTTAAAGAAAACTGTTATTTCAGTCCTTTTTTCGAACTTTAATGTTAGTGGTTCAAATGTCAAAAATCCCTTTATTAGGAAAATGGCAAATTTCTTTATTAATGCAAAGGTGACTTGGTTTATCGTTACTGTGACAAACGAAAACACTTTATTTGATGAATCCTTAAAGAAAATTTTAATTAATATCAATCAGGAGAAAAGTTATTGCAAAAATATATGTTGATCCCTAGACACTTTTGATGTGTGTATATTAAAAAATGTTTTAAATTTTCTTAAAAAATGCGAAGAAACTTTTTCCCCAACCTATTATTATGCGGGGAGTGAGGAAGCGTTTTCACACCTACACACCGCACTACAACAGGGCCTTAATTCTGTGCTTATCAGTCCGACCTACTTCGCCATTACTTTGCACGAGTGACCCGAGCTACTGAAAGTCGGAGCAGACCAGGAGAAGCGCGCCATGCTCCAGCACTGGAGAGACCGCCGAAATCGCATAATATCACATAACCACGATTAAATAGGTTTTACTGAAGGACTAGATATATGAGAGTTAGGCGCAGGGCTAGGTCTCAGTCTAGGGTACCTGGACAGACAAGACACTATAAAAAAATACAACCGACTTCCAAAAACAACACTACAAAGTGAAAAATAACTTTAATTTCGGAAGTCGGTGGCAAAAAACGAAAATACATTTAACTAGACACCGACTTTCGAAATTAAAGTTATTTTTCACTTAGTAGTGTTGTTTTTGGAAGTCGGTTGTATTTTTTTGTAAAAAAGTTTTTATTTTTCACTTTTTAGTTGTGTACCTACCCCACACAAATTGTAATACCACTACCTGCAAAACAAACTAGAACATCATCCATATAAAAAATAAAAACTTTTTTACAAAAAATTACAACCGACTTCCAAAAACAACACAACAAAGTGAAAAATAACTTTAATTTCGAAAGTCGGTGTCTAGTTAAATGTATTTTCGTTTTTTGCCACCGACTTCTGAAATTAAAGTTATTTTTCACTTTGTAGTGTTGTTTTTGGAAGTCGGTTGTAATTTTTTGTAAAAAAGTTTTTATTTTTCACTTTTTAGTTACCTACCCCACACAAATTGTAATACCACTACCTGCAAAACAAACTAGAACATCATCCATATAAAAGTGAGGAAAAAATACGTATTATTGAAGCTAACTCAAAAACTACCGAAGCAAAGTTAATCAATTTTATATGGGACCAACTGTGATGTATACCCTCTCGAATAAAACAAAAAAAAATCCAAATCGGTCCAGAAAAAAAAAAAAAAGGTTCCGACGAATTGAGAACCTCCTCCTTTTTGAAGTCGGTTAAAAATTACGGTTTTATTGCCTACATACATCATCATCATCATCTGCCTAGTCTCTTCCCAACTATGTTAGGTTAGGTTAGAGAGAGGAGCTCGTGGCTAAGTAATAACAGCTGCACGGGTCGATCGATCAGGTTAAGCTACGCTTGCCGGGGTTGGCCCGTGGATGGGTGACTATCTTTGCATACCGAGACTCCGTCGTGCCTCGGAAAGCACGTTAAGCCGTTGGTCCCGGCTGTCATTTGTGGATCTTTGACAGTCGTTACGGGTCGTCAGAAGCCCGAAAGTCTTAGTCTTACCAAGGGGTATCGTATTACTCAGTCACCGGGTTGTGGAGTTCAGATAGGCAGTCACTCCATGTAAAATACTGATATTCAGCTGCATCCGGTTAGACTGGAAGCCGACCCCAACATAGTTGAGAAAAGGCTAGGCAAATTGATTGATTGATTTTGTTAGAGTCGGCTTTCAGTCTAACCGGATGCAGCTGTATGCAAGTATTTTACACGGAGCGACTGCCTATCTGACCTCCACAACCTATCTACTAGGTAATACGATACCCCTTGGTAAGACTTGTTGTCAGACCTTCGCGCTTCTGACGACCCGTAATGACTGTCAAAGATCCACGAATGACAGCCGGGACGGCGGGACCAACGGCTTAACTTGCTTTCCGAGGCACGGAGTGGTTAGGGTATGTAAAGAATATGGTCACCCATCCACGCACCAACCGCGGCAAACGTAGCTTAACCTAATCGAATGACCCGTGCGGCTGTTAATACTTAGCCACAAGCTTTCCCGCGCATTGGACCACTCAAGCGGCTATTATTCTATACATCTATACAAATAAATTACATTGAAGTGTCTGTTTGTAATTGAAAGCTTTTTTAACCGACTTCAAAAAGGAGGAGGTTCATATCTTAGGAATAGGAATCTTCATAAAATAAATAAAATAAAAATCCCTTTATTATTTCTCATTTTTCCATGCAATTATACAATAATTATTGTTAGCATGCAACAAAGTTAATAATATATATTACTTATTCAATTTATATTATCAATATTTCTTTTTATCAATTACAATAATTTATTAATTAGTTTCAATAACTCCTCACTGATTATTTTTATTGTTGTTGAATCGATTTTCAATTTTATTATTACCTTGTGTAAACAAGATTTGGTTTAATTTCAATGAGAACCACTGTTGTAATCTTCATAGACTAGAATAATTACCGTGGTGTAGTACCGTGGTACTAGATAATTATTCTAGTCTATGAAGATGAGCACGCTCAGTAATTACAGCTGCGTGACTCGTGAGCCTTTATTGTTTGTTCTAAATCTGTTTTTAAATCCTTTGGCATTTTGTACTCAATCATTTCGTTTTTTCAGGAATGACGGTCCAGAAAACCATAACTCATTACTAACCAATGAACTGGGTAGTATTCCGTTGAAGCGCAGTTTGCTGGATTTTCTTTAGTCGTTTTCCACCATTTCCACCTGCTAGGGTTGTTGTTAAGCAATGATAGCACTACTGTCGAATATCAATGCAGGAGACGTGTAAAAGCGCGGTGCGCAGCGCGCTATGCGAGCTGATGCCGCTGACATCCTCCTCGACGCCAGGGCACTGCCCCCGCTCCCCGTGCTACCCCTCCCCGCGCCGCGCGCGCTCCCCGTGGTTCGCGCGCTCCTCGAAACCCGCGCACCTTCAGCGCTACGGGCGCTCCGAGCGCCCGCGCCAACCGCGCCACGCCTCGCCCGCTACCACTGCGCCACCGGTGCAGAGAGCGTCCAATACTTTCTACGCAGATGGTCACAACCGGTGAGTCTGTTACAGCTATTTACAGCAAAACAGCTATTTTCATATACTATACAGAAATACTTGCCTGCTATCTTTTTACAACGACAGGTAGGTACGGTCAGCAACATAAGTCGATTAACACTGCTACTTTTTTACACATCATGTAAATGAATACAAGTTGATTTGATTATCATTATTTGGTTTTAGTGATAGAAACGAATCGCTGTAAATCCGACTCCACGCAGTCTTGCCTGCCCTACCCCTAGAGTGTAATTTAGAATCGCGTAGGCGCGTAGGGGCGAGATGGCACGCGTGACCGCCGGAGACCCGCAGCGCGCCGGAGCAGTGATAGAATTTAGAATCGCGTAGGCGCGTAGGGGCGAGATGGCACGCGTGACCGCCGGAGACCCGCAGCGCGCCGGAGCAGTGATAGAATTTAGAATCGCGTAGGCGCGTAGGGGCGAGACGGCACGCGTGTGACCGCCGGAGACCCGCAGCGCGCCGGAGCCGTGACAGAATTTAGAATCGCGTAGGCGCGTAGGGGCGAGGCGGCACGCGTTTGACCGCCGGAGACCCGCAGCGCGCCGGAGCCGTGACAGAATTTAGAATCGCGTAGGCGCGTAGGAGCGAGGCGGCACGCGTTTGACCGCCGGAGACCCACAGCGCGCCGGAGCCGTGACAGAATTTGGGATTCCCAGCTATTTAGTTGCAGTATACCAATTATGTATTACCTACCTTTATAATACGTCATTTCAATATACCTATTCTTTTGACTATAATGATGGAGACGAAGTTGGGATGTGAAGTCAATGCCATGCCTTAAAGCTCCAGGAGGTCGGTAACTGGTATAGATGAGGAGATAATTCAACTGGCTCCTTTTTGCAGCTAATAGACAGGCTTGTCAGCCTTTGGTTTCAGAACGTTGAATTTGACCATTCTGATGGCCTCACTGAGAAACTAGATTTATGGTCAAATTTATTTGCTCTACTATGTTCTCTCTAAGAGTAGCTTTATCTTTCCGAGGCTGTGCTGGTGTCTGCGTACCTACCTACGTAGCTAGGAGAACAGCTCTTAGCTGAAGCAGGTAGTTGACACGCCGCAGGAAACGAGTCGCGGAAATAACAGACTATTCAGTATTCAGCTGCATCCGTTTTGACTGGAAGCCCACTCCAAAATAGTTGGGAAAAAGCTAGGCAGATGATGATGACCTATTACAGTTCAAAAGATACAGCTCTAGTGACAGACGGTACATACTGTACAGATGGTACATACAGCTCTAGTGACAGTCAAGTTGGCACCCTTTAGGTAGATACGGAACCCTAAAGAAGCATACTCGTTAGCATAATTTTTGTACAATATAGTTTTTAGCTGCGCCGCACAACAGCTACGCCTGAGAAAATTACCTAGCTAGAATACGAATCGAAGTAATTACGTATTTCTCTGAAATGTGAAGTATAGTTTCCAAGTGTGAAGAAAGAGAAATTAATACGAAAAGAAGCGACGCTCACTCCCGCCCGTTAAATTATTGACTTCAGCTGTGATTATTGGGGATGGGAGTGTCGTGTCGTAATAGACCTGATGCGTGGACAGCAGTGGCGTGACGACGGATCTCTAGATATGCCTCACATGGGTGGACTAGCACTTAATATAATAATAATACATTTACATTTTTCAGGAACATATTAATCCTGGACGACACGGCACCAAGCGCCGTGAGCACGGCCGCTGGGGGCAAAGCGGACTGTGCTGGCAGTGCGGGCAACTCGGAAAGTGCAGGCAGTGCAGGCAATGAGGGCAGCGCGTACTGTGTCGGCAGTACGGGTAATGCGGAGACCGTGAAGCGCAAGTGGTCCCGAAACGTAGCTTCGCAGGTGTACGCCCGCGGGTGCGCACTGCCTTTACCATTCATTTATTACACATATTCAGGCGAAGAACATACAGAAAGAACCAGTCCACATAAAGGTACGTACTACCAAACCAACGCAACCAGTCTGTGTGCACGGAGTGAGATGTCGCGACGCCCCGCAAGGGGCGTGGCGTGCGGGACCGGGGCATATGCCCCCTTGCCGCGGAGGCTATACTGCGGCCCGTAACAACGGGCCTCTCATTTTATCTGCCACTGGCAATGGTATGTTTGGACGTGCTGCATTAACACGCCCATGTTAACAGTAGTCTGTATATGTATCCGTAAGCTCGTCACGACATATGCATACTGCCGCTTTCTTCACCGCGTCCCGGCGGCCAACCCCTACCGGGTGGAACACACACCTACATGCATGAAGCCCAGCAGAGAGCGACCAGCGACAGAGACGCGGACTCGACGTTCCTACGGATGGGGTGGATGGCTCCCGCCCGCCCCACTTTCAGAGCTAGCCGAGCCTGGCACGGGTTAGGGAGACCGTGTACTGATTGTATGGGTGGCAATGAACTGTGTGACGTCACCCAGGTATCTTACGCGAGTCGCCGCCCGCACGGCGCCTCAACGTGTGTGTCTCTGCGCCTGTTTAGAGGTGAGTGTCTGTAGTTTGTCACGTGACACGCCTAAATTATCCTAGCACGCATCACGTGACAGCGTATGTAATATGTGGTGAAAGCATTAGTGTCACAAGTGAGCCGCGTGTAGCCGGGAGCGACTCACTTGGAGGTCAATCCGGTGCGGAGATGGGGTCACCATCCGCAAGTAAATCGCGGGGTAGGGGCCTCGCGTCAGGGGGGCGCGCATGCCACGGCGCTATCTGCTTGACATGGGGCCAAGCAGACGCGTCGGCAACTGTGTGCACGGCCGCGGCTGCACTAGTATTTATAGCGACGTATTCAAACCAAAGCGCCTTACTATATAACTGGATTCAGAGATTCTGGATTGGATTCATTGCAGCGTCTGCTGTCCCGATACTTTCAGTTACAGGTTGGTTTTTTTAGGACAAGTTAAAATTAATAAATTGATGACACTGGCCGGCTGAAAGGCGTTGTTCATCATCTGCCACAGTGCCAAGCCTTTTCCCAATTCTGTTAAGGTCGGCTTCCAGTCTAGCCGGATGCGGCTGAACACCAGTATTTTACACCACCATGTAAAATATCTGACCTCTACCACCCAGTTACAGATAATGCAAGCCACGAAGACGCGCCCCACTATTCCTCCTAACCGTTTATAATATATGTGTGCAACTGTGCAAGCTTCCGCCATTGTTTTAGTGTTATCAGTACACACTAATTACTGTGTAGGTACTAGGTAACTATAGTGTATACCGATAACACCAATTGATATTATACTAAAAATATCACTAAATAACAGTCAAACATTGGCGGAAGCTTGCACACATATACTATAAACGGTTAGGAGGAATAGTGGGGCGCGTCTTCGTGGATTGCACCACAGAAGTCCAGGGACCGTACAACCCCGGTTAAGAGTTAAGTCTTTCGAAAGGGTAAGCCGTTTATGAGGACTCCTAGAATAGGTCCTTAAAACCCAGCCCTTAAAACCTTGAAACCCAGTAAAAGGGTTATCCCTTCAATAAGGATAACCCATTGAATGGGTTCTATACTTGAAACCCAGTGAAAGGGTTATCCCTTCAATAAGGATAACCCATTGAATGGGTTCTATACTTGAAACCCAGTGAAAGGGTTACCCCTTCATTAAGATATCCTATATAATTTATGGGTTTTGTACGGGTAACCATATTAGCAATTTGCAACGTATGCCCATCATCGAGAGATCATATTACATTGCTCCGAGTCGGAATGTTACGCTGTTATCGTTTTTAAGAGAGTTGAAGTGAAACCCTTTTGAACGTTAAAAGGGTTACCTACATCGTATGGATTTTCAACCGACTTCAAAAAGGAGGAGGTTCTCAATACGGTTGTATTTTTTTAATTTTTTTTTTTATGTTTGTTACCTCAGAACTCCATCATTTATTTATTTATTTATTTAAAGGTACTCCAACGACTTGTTCACTAATACATATTACATAAATGAACTTATAAGTATACATATTATTATGGTGAATTCGTCACTTACAGAAGTACACAGCTTAAACATAATTATAATATATACACAAATTATAAGATGGACATGTTAAAAGTGATTAAAAAAAAAAAGAAACTAATTTTTTGTTACAATGGAAGACAGCTAAGAGCCACTTTAACATGGGAAGACAATATATAAAAAAAAAAATACAACATCAAATTTACTTAATTAAATTAATAAGTAATAGATTCCCAGTCCAACCCCGGCGCGACCATTAACGCAACTGACGCACAATAATCACACCAAAATTAAACTGAAAATCCATTTCACGTAAGACGACTGCAATAATCGTGATCAAATGTTATGAATGGTTGGGATCATAAGTTTTTTACGGAATTGGGAAAAAGTGTCGGCAAAGATGTCAATGTTACTGCTATTGTGAATTATATTATTTATGAACCGATTTGGAAAATTCTTTTTTTCTTTGAAATGATATACTTCCAGATTAGTCCCATTTTTATCAAAATCCAGTTCTGATGATGGGATCCATGAGGACTTGAGGGAACTCCTCAAAAATTATAGGCATACATATAGCGATTTTGGTATTTTCATCAACAAATCAAGCAATTTGCATTCAGAAAGTAGCATATGGCACAGTGGAACTTATGAAGAAGACCACAGATGGCCACGGGAACTTCTCAATGATAATAAGTATTTCACGGGTGGCGATAAGATATCTCGATTAAGACAGTTAAGCGACTATGACGAAGCTTTAAATAAATGGTTCTGATGAAAATGGTACCATCGAACCGATCTGATGAAGAAGCCGGAAGGTAGGCACCGGAACTCAGTAACAAAACAATGTATTCTAGCCGTGTTTGGGCTTATTGGAATTGTCATGAGGTGCACTTTGGCTATAAATGATTTTAGAAAGAAAAAGAAAGAAAGATTTTAATGGTAATTATATGCCGCTTCAAATTGCGCTACTTGAGTTGTATGTTATGTGTGGCCTCGATTGTCAGAAGTCAGATTTCGTAGCCTCGTTATCTCCGTTAACATAAAACTACGCCTTTTTGCAAAGTTTTTATTTGAGATGGTTGCATATAAATATCTTCAAGTTCTGATGAGTGGCTTTTGAGTTAGCTTTAATCATTTAATAGGTATTTTTCCCACATAGTCTATGTGAATGCTGCTCTAATTTATTTTGCAGAGTGGTAATCGATGTGTGGGGTAGGCACCACTAAAAAGTGAAAAATAAAAACATTTTACAAAAAAAATACAACCGATTCCCAAAAAAAAACACTACAAAGTGAAAAATAACTTTAATTTCGGAAGTCGGTGGCAAAAAATTAAACTAAAAAGAAACCAAAGACACCGACTTCCGAAATTAAAGTTATTTTTCACTTTGTAGTGTTTTTTTTGGGAGTCGGTTGTATTTTTTTTGTAAAAAGTTTTTATTGATGTTAATCAAGCAAGAGAGCTCGAGGCTAAGTAATAACAGCCGCACGGGTCAATCCATCAGGTTAAGCTACGCTTGCCGGGGTCGGTCCGTGGATGGGTGACCATCTTTACATACCGAGACTCCTTCGTGCCTCAGAAAGCACGTTAAGGGCCTGCATTACCTCAGATTGCGAAAAGCAAGCTCATGAATGAAAAGGACCAAAACAATAAATTGTCTTATTACCTATGAATGGCTGTAGTTTCAACAGTTCTGCAGTATCAATCTGCCTAGCCTTTTCCCAACTACATATGTTGGGGTCGGCTTCCAGTCTAACCGGATACAGCTGAATACCATTATTTTACATGGAGCGACTGCCTATCTGACCTCCACAACCCATTAACTGGGTAATACGATACCCCTTGGTAAGACTGATTGTCAGACTTTCGGGCTTCTGAAGACCCGTAACGACTGTCAAAGATCCACGAATGACAGCCGGGACCAACGGCTTAACGTGCTTTCCGAGGCACGGAGGAGTCTCGGTATGTAAAGATGGTCACCCATCCACGGACCGACCCCGGCAAGCGTAGCTTAACCTGATGGATTGACCCGTGCGGCTGTTATTACTTAGCCACGAGCTCTCATATTTTTATATCTAATCAAACAAATTAAAGTACGTAATGGCTAAATTATTAACTAGCCTAATAGTAAATATTTTAGCAAAAACAATGAAATCACAGTCTAAACTTTACTACAAGTAAACTCAAACTCAACTCTAAGTATTTATTACAAATAAACCAATTACGGGCACTTTTGAATCATTGTCAAGGGGTCGGTGAGTTCTGCAGTATTCGCTTTGTAATTAATAAACAGTTAAGATGAGGACTACTGCTAGGTATCATAGGTTGCGAATTCACGATTCCATACAATTTTCTCGAAACAAAAAATCTCAAAGTTACGTATAAACCGTACAATAAATGGAGAATAATCAATGAAAAGGAGAATGACCAAAAATGTATGGAGCTTGGTCCAAATGTCCACCACTAATGAGACCTATGTAATAAAATAGTTTACTAAATATTGAGTTATTATCACCAGACCGCAACCAAAAATATGCAGTCAGTAAAAAGTTATGACTGATTGTAAAGTCGAAAAATATTGATAATTATCATTCTGCCCATAGTATATTTTGAACTAATCTACGCATGTTATATCATGCCGCTTAGTGTCCCATGTTAGGTTAAAGCTGAAATAGATTTTGATCAAAGGCCTGGAAGAAAGAAAACACAAGAATACTTTACAATAGTTTTATTCATGTCTTACAGAGTAACATAAAACTGATATAATTAAAATTGAACATTATACATCTACATCAACAATAATATTATCTAGATTCGCAGCTGGAAGCCTAACTGTGGGTTGGTGTCTCGCCCATCCAAAGTACCACACAATTACCATTACATGTGCACAGCAACCCACAGTTCGCATGCCAGATAAACAAGAACAGTAATAGTTAGAAATTGTTTCTCGACCATGTATCATTACATAGGAATAATACAATCTTGCACGTGCGTGCCTGGATTGGATCCTTGCGCGTAGCAACATAGCATGTTCAGGTTCTATACCAAAATCTACAATGTTATTAAAAACACCGTCTGTTGCTACTTCAATGTGATATACGCCATTGCGTATATGTTCAGCATAGTAGCTACGCGCAAGTTTTACTTGATATGTCCCAAGTGCAAACAATACTAGATCTTGGTGTGTAAGTACAGGGAACTCGTCTGCTCCGATAACATCGGCTTCGATGTTACGGAATCTAGCCCACTGTCTATTTATATTTCTTTGTGTGACAAACGCACCCAAACGATTTGGTTCGTGCATTCTCTGTCTAATAATTCGCAAAAATTCGCTTGCATTCGCGCTGTCTTCAATCAACACATGAAATGCGTTTAGAAGCGCAGCAGCCACACGGAAATCGTCCATCATGTGGCTCATGGCCCGATTAAAAAAATCTTGTCTAAAGAGTCGAAAATCGCGTTTGAACCGTCCGTTGACGACTTCGACGACCCAGCGACAAATCGTCACTTCCCGATTCTTATTAGCCTCTAACGTCGTTAGCTGGTCTTCACCACGCCGTTTGCTTAAAGGCATATGTGCTTCATAACCACACGACTCCATATCTTCTATGACGTCTCTGAAGCCACGATCACAAATAAAAACATCGTTCGTACGAAAATAATAATGAAATAGATTTTCTTCGTTCTCATTAATTAACTCTCGCATTATAACGGCATCAGATGTTGTTGCTGCATGAGGACCAGTAACATCTATTATGTAGCCATCACAACATACGATTAGAAATGGTTTTAACAGGTTACTGTATTTGTGTAAGCTGTATGTTTTCCGTTGGAACAGGAAGTTGCTAGACTTCTGAATGTAAATGTAAGTTCCATCTATTACTACAATGGCTTTTCTTTCTTCCAAGGGTGCATCTGGGCATCCATATAGGCCATTCGGCAAAGACAGATTTTTTGCCACAACTTCATTTCTAGAAATGTGGTCAAAACCCAAATGCCTCGGTACGAAATCTTGCAGCAAACAATTGCGGACTGTATTCATTTTCCGTTCGAGCGTAGGGCGACTCATTCTAAAAAGCACACTGAGTCTTTCATTACTCTCTCCCGTCCGGAGCTTCATTAAGAAAATGGCAAGCGCTGTATTCGGCCGTCTTACTTCTACTGCCAACGAAGGGGTTTCTCGAATTACTTGCTCGAATCCGTTATGTGTCAAGCCCACGCGATGATGAAGTATTGTTGGATCCATAGCTTGTATATTTTCAAAATCCATTGTATTAGGATTATTAATGATGGCAGTTTGCAACGTTTTTGTAATGTCTACAAACATGTCTCCGGTAAAATCATGGGATGAGTTTGGAGCATCAATTAATTGATCCCACTGATTTTGCTCCAAGTGTTCTCGACACACTCTTGCATTTAGAGGGATATAATAATTCGAGTGCACCAAAAGTTCAAGCTTGATAGACGCCGGTATGCGACATCTACTTTCATTGCCGCATTCATAATAAATGCACGCATTAGATGTGTTTGGTGCCCTTGTGTATTCGTTGGTTTCAAAACTACGTTCAGGTGCTCTTCCGACACGAGGAGAGGGAGCATTAAGTTCGTCTTGGTTTTGTCCGCGATCGACTGCATACCGTACCCTCAGCCAACAATTGCGGCAGATATAGTGCTCGCCATTTAGCATTAACTGCAACAAATAAAATAAAAAATAGACATTAATCTATATGTTAAACTATTCAAACGTATTCTTGTCACTCTCTCAACGCCAACCGATCAGCGCATCCGACCTAATCTTACCCGCTCACGCGAGCCCAGTGTGACTCTCGCACCAGTTGTACTATTTAAGATAGACTGTACCTGGTATGACTTTCATACTAAGCAAATCTGCTTTTGCTTTGAGCCTTGTTCCACCACTATTAAGTAGTAATATCGAATTCCATGCATTTACTTTGATAGATTATTTGTGTCTGAACCTTTTGAGATACGAAAACATTCACTGTCTATGACATTAAAAAGAATATTATTTTCACCGTCAAAAAATCGAAAATAAACAACAAGTTTTTGTCTCAACTTCGGATGCTTGTAAATAATGAATATTGTACAGTGGTAAGTGGTTTTATTTATGCTTCACGTTACGAATTAACAAACCATGCATTTTAAACCATAAAACATATAGGTCGTCACTTGTTTTTTCATACTAGAACCTTATTAGCGCCATTTCTTTGAAAGTGAAAGTGTCTTTGATCTTCTTTAGAACCAATTCTAGAAATGTATACAATATACATGCAAACGAAACGCACTCTAAAATATAGCCCTGCTCGCTAGCATTATAAAAAACAAAAGAGTCAAAGCCTTCCGGGAAACATTGGTCCTTATCGGTTTGTTTACAAGCGGCCCGCGCGCAGCCGGATGACGTCAGCGGGTGTGCGCTTAACGCGTTTTTTTTCAGGCGGCCTTTAATCTAATAAGCAGTTAAGCATTGTCTCTGTTTAGTACATCATCTCAGGATCATCATTGTTATTTTTTACCATTGCTGTAAAACTTTCATTCACATAAAAAATCAAATAATTTTATATGCGTTTCGGAAATAAATAAGACACCGGCTTTGAAATTAATTAACCGAAATAATAGAAAGATATAAGTATATGTGAGAAAACATGTGTATTATGTACTAACCTGTCGAGGTGCCAAAATTCCTTGAATATGCTCGGCGGTTCCCGGGTGGTTATCCAGAAACTCTTGAAGTAACTGATAATTCCTTCTTCGTAACAATGAATGATTGCAACAAACACAGTTTCTTCTTTCCACTTGCATTATCACAAAAAAACCAATCACTTAGTAAAAACAGAAAGTCCGAAGAGATATAGCCTAGGTCGCAAGTAGGGAATCAGAAAAAGTCCAGTAAACGATAGCCAAAGTCGCAAGGAATTAAACATAAAAATTCGCACAGTACGTAAAGAAAGCAAGCTAACGAACGACTGCGGAGAATACACGGTGTGGTGGGGCCAGGTACAATACGCGCCACGAAAGATGAGACTTGACCGTGCCTCCCGCGCTCTTTCCACCGCCTCGATGACTCCCGGTCTCGTCCCGCACTCACACCTCATACCGCTAAAGAGACTACTGAGAAATCGTTTACTGCGCAAGTCAAACCATAACCATGTGGTGTGTCAAGTCTCATCTTTATGGCACGCATTGTACTCAGGTGAAAAACGGTTGCGTTTGTGCTCTAGCGCAATATTTGCTAAGTGCGAAAGGGATAAAAATAGTGTTATCTCAACTTGTGCGGTGTTATCGATGAATCATCATTAGAGCCGCATAATTAGTAGCGGCTTGTGCATAATTAAAATGGATTTAAATAAATAGTGAAGTACAAAAAAAAAACTATTATTATTTTTCGTAATTATAGCCATAACTTTTCAATGACAGCTTATTTTTTTTTTGTCTCATACTAAAACTTACTCTGTATTTAGTGGACTATAAGTCAACATAGGTCTCGTTAGTGGTGGACATTTGGACCACTTTTGTTCATTCTCCTTTTCAAGTTAGGTCATGAAACTTTGCAGGATAAAAGAACTATGTATAATGCAGGTACCATAGGTTCGTTTTTATTTTTTAACCGTTTTATTTACTATAAAAAGATGAGATCAGAAAAATCAAACTATAAAACCATTCACACCTCGGACCACCCTGCCGCCCGGCCCCCGACAGGACCCCGATTCAGTACTTATCAGTACCGCTTTGGCTATCAGACGGGGTACCCGTATCACTTTGCTTGCGCTCAAAAGACCCGATTGACAACATTTTATGTTCTGAATAAATTATATATTTATGTAAAATTAAATGTTGAGGTAAAAATAAGGCACCCGTATTTTAACTTTTTCCGAATTTTGTAATTTTCATTCATAAAAACATCTTTGAAATGGTTCAAAATCTTAATCTCATGTCAATGTCAAAACATTGTCAAACATTTAAGAAGGTACGACGGAGTAAACGTACCTATTTTAGACAATTTCCAATATAATATTTAGCAAAACCTTTTACATTCATAATTTCATTTAAGAAAATTTTGAATTAGAAGAAAAAACATTACAATCGGCAAAAAAATGGGCATTTTTCACAAAAATATTTTTTGATATCAATCGATCCTGACTTATAAGGATCAAAAACTAACGTTTTTAAGTTTGTATGTAGGGGTAATCTTCGGAACTACTGATCCGATTACCAAAATTCTTTCACAAGTAGGAAGCTATAGTATTTCCGAGTGTCATCTATCTGTATAAATAAAAAGAGAAGTCCTGACTGACTGACTGATTGACTGACTCATCAACGCCATTTTGCACAGAGGTTTCCTTTATAATGTAAACAAGAAATAATTAAGGATTTATCGGTAGCACGTTCCCGTGGGATATTTACTGACATTCACGAGTGCGAAGCTGCGGGCAAAAGCTAGTAAGATATAATTTCACGCGGACGAAGTCGTGGGCAGAAGCTAGTACAATACACAGCGAAAGGTACTTTGTGCCAACCGGTGTCCCACGACACCTCTCGAATTTTTTTTTTATTGTGATACAACTTAGGTACCACTGATAGATTTTAAGATTTTAAGTAAAATTTTGTGATTTAAATGATATTACCCTGAATCCTTCTTTATAGAGAGTCATGTCCTTTTTTTTGTGGGTGGTAAATCATGAAATGACTTCTCCTGCTCTTCGTGTCAGACTTTTACTGACTAAAACACACCCGGGTTCCTTCAGTTGCCTGTGCCAGGGCCACGGTATCTCTTTCGAACAACCCGCGACCCCGGGGGCATCGACCCTATTGGACCCCGTCACTGCTGACATCTCTTTGAGGCGCGCGTGGAACACAACGCGCCCTCGACCCGGGTCTGGTCTTTACCAACGGCGAGTTACCCACTATTCACCATCCGCAAGCCCGCACCTAAGGTGGCCGGGAATCGATTCCCGCCGCCCAGGGCGTCTCCTGCGGAGAAGGGCATCATATCCTGGATATGTTTTGCTGTAAAAGTCTGTTAATTATTTCTTAAATTGTTATGGAAATCCCATGCTTATAAACATAATTATTAATTTCTGTGATCCAAACACGGATGTGTAACGCAAATAACGTTTGTTCCCACTCCCATTTGTTCTACTATTATAAACAGTTCTATGGTAGGACTAATGGGATTTTTTTTTCTCAATAGGGCTACGATATTAGGTGTTACAAAATAGTAGAACTAATAGAAGTCTTTATTCCCAGTTTTTCTACTTGTTCTACTTGTGTCTTGGGTAATACGATAGCCCTTGGTAAGCCAAGGGCTATCGTATTACCCAGTTAATGGGTTGTGGAGGTCAGATGGGCAACTGCCTTTATTCACATGTAGCGACTGCTCCATTTAAAATACTGGTATTCAGCTGCATCTGGTTAGACTGGAAGCCGACCCCAACATAATTGGGAAAAGGCTAGGCAGATTGTTTGATTAGATATAAAAATAATAACTGAAGGGGATTTGTGAACTTTTTGTCCACAACTTTTTGTCCCGTAGAGGAGGTCAATGGGGATTTGTGGACAAAAAGTTCAAATGTTCACAAATCCAATTTGATGGGGATTGTCAATAGGTATTACTTTGTGTAATATCCCACGCGATGGCTTGGCCGACGTGCGACTGTTGGTTGAGGCCATAGAATTATAAAATATATCTATGGTACAGACAGCAGCACATCTGCGGGGCGAGCACGGGCGTACACAAGACGTTTGTGACAAGACGTGATAAATTATGTCATGTCATAGAACTTGTCTTAAATGCTAGCACGGGTCAACCATGTGACATAATCGAAAGGCGCGACATGCCTTTCTTGTTGCTAAATTCATAGTGTGATATAGTTAATTGAAAAAATTAAAGTGCCTGAATATGCGACCAAATAAAATCTTTTTTTTTTTCTTTTCTTTTGCTTTTATCTCGAAAACGGTGTGTCCTATCGCAAAAATAATGAAAATTTGCCCCTCCCTTATGAAGGCCATAAACCAATAATACTCAACATATAGGTACCAAAAAAAGGTATTCAGCTGCATCCGGTTAGACTGGAAGCCGACCCCAACATAGTTGGGAAAAAGCTAGGCAGATGATGATAGGTACCAAAAAAAAACAATATTAATTAATTATTATTTTTCTTTTGTTTTTTGTTGGTTTCCACGTGCATATTATTTATATTTCTAAATATTGTACCCATTTTTATAAAAACATTTAAAAATATAAAAAAATAGTCATTTATGTGTTTACCTAAATTATTTATTTATTTTTATTTTTTTGTTGGTTTCCACGTGCATGTATTTTAAAACATTAAAAAAAACCCTTTAAAAATATAAAACATAGTAATTTATTTATCTATTTAAATTAATTATTTATTTTCTTTTTACATTTTTTTTTTTTTTGTTATCACGCACTATTCTTCACTAAAATAAACCACTAACACATAATGCATGAAAATAATTTATTATCAATTGGTGCAGAGTAATTAGCAGGAAAACATTATTTTTTTCAATTTTCAAATCTTATCACCACCTCTAACGAACGTGATAAAATTTTTCTTAGTCACCGTCAAAATGTGACGTTTGTGATATAATTGCTGCGCCCATATTAGCAAATAAGACATAATGAGTCCCAACTAAACGTCAAGAAGTTATGTCACTGTCAAGAAATTATTTATTTATTTATTTATTAAAACTTTATGCTCAAGTAAAAAAATACCGTACAAAGGCGGACTTAATGCCTGAGGCATTTTCTACCAGTCAACCTTAGGGTGGTGCAGAGAGAAGACATGGCAGGTGCAACATAAAGGATAGATAACAAGAAAATAACTATAAAATATAAGAATAAATACATAGATATATATACCTATATATATATATATATATATATATAAACGGAATAAACTTTGTAAGGAGAAATAACGATCAGTAGAGGAGAAAATGAAACCAGCAAATCAGCGCTGGGATGCCTCTGCCAACTTCTTACGTATATACTCACGTGTCATCACTTTAAAAGACAACCGATTGGTTGCCATCCTGATGTTCAGAGGGAGCGCGTTCCAAAGAAAGACCGCCTGGACAAAGAAAGAAGAGTGAATGAATCCAGAGCGGTGAGAAGGACATCGTAGAAGACGATTATTGGAGGACCTAAGGTTTTTACTATGGGCAGAGCATAAGTACTGAATATGGGAAGTCAGATAAGAAGGAGAAGTGGGATTGTCGAGAATAGAAAACAACATAGACAGAGCCCTCAGCTCTCTGCGCTGACGAATGGGTAACCATTTTAACTGCAATCGGTGCGCGGATACATGGTCATACTTACGAAGATTGAAGACGAATCGAATGCAATTATTGAGAAGGCGGTCAAGTTTATTGAGTTATCTCACGCCGCCGTGCTAGCATTTAAGACAAAACGGTTTTATCGCCCAAACTGTGATAAAATGTGTGACTCAAGCCATGTCACAGTAGGCCGTGCTCGCCGGGTAGGTTATAACAAACTCAAATTTCTCCAAATGATTTTAAACTTAAAATGTTGATGGTTAACTTCAAAATCGAATGAGAAAATTTGCCAGTTTGTAAGTAGTAAATTGACTTGCTGTGTGTACGCACGGCCACAGATCAAGCTATACATTTCCAGTATAAGCTGATCTCGCATTATATAGGAATTCCTTACAATGAGAGGTCAGTGTAAACTGGAAATGTATAGCTTGATGTGTAGCCGTGCGTACTGCGTACAGTTGCGCGCAGTGCTTTAGTCGCGCGTGATACGCACGTTTTTCACTTAGTAATTTACGTTTATGTCTAGTGGAACAATAATTAGATACCTATGTAAATAAATTGATTCTATTGTTTTTGTTCTGTGCAGGAAAGTTCATCGCGACGACTGCCACCCAGGTATTAGTCTTTGAAAGTTATTATGACGGTATAATCTAGGTATAAGAACTTGATTTAGTCTAGCATACCTATCACCGGACAAGTCATCAGAAACTGTCATACACTTCGTTTCTAGTAAATTTGAAAATCGGTCTATTATTAGTCGACGATCGCAGTGTCGCGCCTCCCGCGCTCTCCGCCCGCCCCGATGACTCCCGGTCCCATCCCTACCGCACGCACCGTACCTAGTGCCACGAAAGATAAGACTTGACACACCACGTAGTTTGACTTGCGCAGTAGATTATAATTCACTGATTCTGATTCATAGGTCTCTTTATCAGTATGAGGTCTGAGGGGAAGGGACCGAGAGTCATCGGAGCGGGCAGCGGAAAGAGCGCGGGAGGCGCGACACTGCGATCGTCAAGTCTCACCTTTCGTGGCACGTACGCACATTGTACTTGATACATTTTATTTTTTGTGGATGGGAAATCATCAAATGACTTCTCCCGCTCTGGGCGGAGCGGGAGGGCGTGTCAGACTTTTACTGACTAAAACCCACCCGTGTTCCTTCAGTTGCCTGTGCCAGGGCCTCTCAGTATTTCTTTCGATCAACCCGCGACCCCAGCGGCTGTACTTGATACCTATGAGTTCAATTTAGCCACAGCCAGCTAAGAGTTTCACTATCCACCATCTGGTGGTCTGCGTATTTTTGTTTATTAAGATAAATAAACTGGGAGAGGTTCTTCTTTCTTGCCGGAAACACCGAACGAAGCAAGTTATAATAAAAATGACGGAGTTCTGAGGTAACAAACATTAAAAAAAAAAACATACAACCGAATTAAGAACCTACTCTTTTTTGAAGTCGATTAAAACTGAAGTGCTGTGTGCTTGCGCGTTAGCTCGGACTGAGCCAATCCTCGTTGCAGCTACAGGTCCCTGTCCGACACTTTTAGACTTGCATGATACCATCTCGTAACAGTCAGTAGCATTGACGAGTAAAAGTAGTGCCTTAGGTTCTGGCCAAACTGAGGCAATCCCGAGCGCAGTCGCGTCCCGCGCGGGATTCGTCTCAGTGTGGCCAGAGCTTCATAGACCAAGTTACAAAAAATAATAATGATTAGAGATTTTTCGAACACTCAGCTATCTTTCATTTCATTTATTCAATAACAATTTATATTGTGTCTGAATGTTTAACAAATATACCTACGCAAATAATTAAAATAATAACAAGTCAAACAAAGAATTAAATTAGCTTAAAATAATCTCATCACATAACTAAATTAATATTATTTACATTCCTAAAAGATCAAAATTTAAAACAATTCTTACTGAAGAACATAATTTTTATAAGTAAGTAATCCAGATAAAAGTTGTTCAGCCCTTAACAAAAAAAAAAAAAAAAACCGTATGGGCCACCCGCAGAACACTTATATTTTTGTTTGGCAAACTCCGCAGACGAGTGGCTGGGAGGCGTGCGCGCGCTGCGGGACTCGCACCTGCGCCTCGTGCTGCGCCAGCTGCGCCACATCGAGCGCCTGAACCACGTGCTGGACCGCATCACGTACCCTGCCGCGCCGCCAGGAGCCGCACGCGACGCTCACGTGGCTGGTCCCCCCGCGCCTCCCGCACTCCCACCCTAATGCACTGACGAGTTCATTAAAAGGATTATTCCAATTATAACATCAGTGGCTTTTTATTGTTTAATGTTATAAGCCCTGTTCACAGCCTCGAGTGATGCGACTTGCGGCAAGCCACACGCGCGCGCTACTCTTGCGACATAAGCGACCCACGCGTGCTACACTTTCGGAAAGCGACTCGCGCGCGCTAAAGTTGCGGCAAGTGGCCCCAGCGCGCTACACTTGTTTCTGTTCTTGTCGCATCACAATAAGTCGCGTCGCGGTAACTCGTGGAATACTCTAATGCTAGACAAGCAGTTTCGGAGCAGATGGGAGTAAAATTTGAATTAGCTCCAACATCTCTAATAAAAAAAAATGTTTATAAAAAAAAATCGCTATTAATTGCCAACCCGTCTTCTGGGTTCAGTCGATTGCCTAGGTCTCTGCAATTATTGTACCGATAATCGTTACGGAGCCCATACCTACTATCTCAGCTTTTTATCTCGCTCGCACGATGTGCTCGCGGACTGAGTGAGAGCGAGACTGAGTGCGGTGCTGGGCGCCGATAGTTTAGAAATAAACCTGCTTTAAAGTTAGTTCAGTGTAGTAAAGTTTCATGATCCAATTTGAAGTATTTTTTAACACCAGCGGGTTATTGTTCAGTTTGGAGGTAACTTTGGAATTTCTTTCTATCGAGAAAATTTTATGGATTCGTCAAACATACTCGTAGGACTGTGCGCTAAGGTAGCCCACGAAATTCAAATTTTCTTACTTTTTTTGCAATTTGCAGGTCAGTGTCAGGTTATATGTTGATTAAAATATTATTCGCGGCCGTAACTAATATGGCTTAACAGAATTATAATCATTAGAATCAGCAATACAACTCCATAAGTTAGAATTGACCTCAAATCTAACGTAATTCAGCAGGTCAATTCTAACGTAGGTATGTGTAGCCGCAGCGGTGAGGTTTGGTGAAAACTTTGGTTTTTTATAGATTGCGAAGAGGATTTTTAAATAAAATACGATGCGTTAGTTTTCCGAGCAAAAATATGTATGCCATCTTACTTGAGATGGGTAACTCAGGTGAGATAGATACAAAAGATATGAATCATTCCGTTTCGATCAATCACTCTTTATATCCGTTCACATCCGAATATATCACTGTATCAGTGTATCTTTACAACTCATTCACTCACGGCGTCTTTTTCTATCTGTGTCGCAACCGCATAGCGCACACTGCACTCGTAAACAAATTATTACTTTGATTATACTGTTCGACCATGGCGCTGTTCGTCACCAAAAATACAAAAGAACCTAAATAAAAACCGATCTTATGTTCCATTCAAAATGATAGTTTCAAAAACGTTCGTTTCACAGATAAGTTGGTCTAAATGTTATCGCTCTTACTGATAGACTACTGTAGTGCTATTCTGTAAACATCTTACCGTGATAACTTAGGTGAAGTGAGCGTAAAGTGACTCGTCATTCTACCTAATGCTAGGACTTGACACTATTAACAGGTCACTTTCAGATCACTTCACCTAAGTTTTCACGGTGAGATTTTTGCAGAATAGACCGGCTGAAGCGAGCCACGCTAAGTGAGTGAGTGAGTGAGCACCGCAGCGCTGCGTGTCGTGCGCGCAAGTTTGAGCTACTGATACATAAGGATATAGAGATATAAAAGAGTGATACTTATCCCAGTGATCGAAAGATACATTTCAATCTTTTCTTTTTGATAGATGATCTTACATGGTTCAAGGAGAGGGGAGAGTAGGAACAATATTTGGAATCAAAACCAATCACAGTCGAGGTATAGTATGACGTAGATTTTGGTCTAATGTCTTGCCTCGAGATGTTGCCATCGGTAGGAGTTCACAACAGTATGGAGTTGTATTGCTGATTCTAATGAATTAAAATTCTGTAAAGCCATGTTAGTTACGGCCGCGAATCATATTTTAATCAACATGCAACCTGACACTAACCTGGAAATTGCAAAAAACGTAAGAAAATTTGAATTTCGCGGGATTAAGGCGGTTACTTCACATAGCTCTCCCATACATTCTTATGTGCAGGAATTCTCGATACATAAACGCTTTTTGTAGAATTAAAGAAATTACATTAAATAAGATAAGATAATATTTATTTCTCACCACAATATTATAGAATAAACACGTCCATAATACACCATGAATATGGGTAGGTAGTATTTAAACGCACATCAAAAATTACCAACTTTTCCCAACAGAACACGTACATCAAAAATACTGTTTGCACATCAAAATTAGCACGTTTAAATAAATTAAACTTAACGTCAGGTCGACGGAGCCCCGCGCAGCGGGGCTCCTATTTCTGTCTGCAGGGTTTAAAGAATCCTAACCAAACCTAACCTCGGGGTGCCCAATAATTATTATTTGTACAACTTTTGATATTCAATTAGTTAACTAGTAGTGAAATAATAAGTTTTTTAGATGCGCATTTATTATTTTTGATGAACAGTTAGTATTTTTGATATGTAATTAATATTTTTGTTGTAACTTTGAACAAAAATTGATGTACCTATAATAATGATTATTATACGTGCAAATGTTGATGTGCAAACAGTATTTTTGATGTACGTATTCTGTTGGGAAAAGTTGGTAATTTTTGCTGTGCGTTTAAATACTACCCATTTAATATTTTTCTGATGTGCGATTAATAATTTCCCCATGAATATCAATCTGCCTAGCCTTTTCCCAACTATGTTGGGGTCGGCTTCCAGTCTAACCGGATGCAGCTGAATACCATTATTTTACATGGAGCGACTGCCTATCTGACGTACCCTTTGGTAAGACTGATAGTTAGACTTTCGGGCTTCTGATGACCCGTAACGAATGTCAAAGATCCACGAATGACAGCCGGGACCAACGGCTTAACGTGCTTTCCGAGGCACGGAGGAGTCTCGGTATGTAAAGATGGTCACCCATTCACGGACCAACCCCGGCAAGCGTAGCTTAACCTGATGGATCGACCCGTGCGGCTGTTATTACTTAGCCACGAGCTCCTCCAATACACCATGAATATAACATTTCAATATTGTGTGAGACTGGTGCCTAAACCAGGCTCTAGGCCTGTATTTCAGGACACCAGAGGGCCAATTCTCGTAATTAAAAACGTTCAAATTCCAAGTCGCAATGTCAGCCAGCGACAATCAAATGTCAAAAATGTAGGCAAACTCTATACAATTTTGACAGATTGAGACTGAGATGAGATTGCGAACGTTGTTATAAAAATACGGGAATTGCCCCTCAGGTCTCCGTCCTTTTACAAAATGATACCTTTAATTTTTGTATGTTTATATTTTAGATTTCTGTCAGTGTACAAGTAGGTACTTGTACACTGACAGAAATCTAAAATATAAAAAAAAATCAACATTTTAAAAATAAGGTGGCTGAAGTGGAAAATTTTAAACTTTACTTATAGACTAAACTTTTGTTAATTAGTTTACATTAGTTATTATTAATTATTAATGTGGCATATTATCACTTTAAACCTTTAGAAATAACAATGTTTAAGAGGATAACCAGGGCTGACAAAAAACGAAAAACCTTTGCATGTGCACCCTCTACCGGATATTTATAGAACCATCCAAACAGATCAGTCATTATTCAAAACCACTTGCTACTTGCACTTGCAATACTTGAATTATCTACTAGATGGCGCTGTTGTCAGGTTTACAAGATGTAGTCTTCAAGCCGCAACGTTGCCACTCTGCTACGAGCACTTGGTCTCATTTTATAATATAGCTACTAGTAAATGAAGGGTACAGGGAAAGAAGGATCATTGTCAATTTTTTTCAATATTCAAATAACAATGCCATCTAGTAGAAAATCTACTGAACTATTAGGCCCTGTAACCCAAAAACGAATAAAAAGATCAGTTTACACCATGGTTTACACACAAGAGCTTTTAAAAGCTAGTATGGATGTAGGAAAGAAAGGTCGTAGTCACCCCTGTTGTTTTAAAAAAGATCATTGTCTATGGACTATGATCTTTTTTTGGTTGACGTTTCGTCCTGTCAGGCAAGTGACAATTCAATTCAATCTATAACTATACTCTATGATTCAATTCATTATGCGCGCCAAAGAGTAACGGTCGTCGTCCATTGTTGTGGCCGAAATATGACCCAATATGCACTCTACTGTTTTAATTAGATCGATTTATCCGCTCACACGGCAGGTACGCCCGCTTAAAAAACTAGTCGAGTGTACCACCCGCTGACGTCATTCGGCCCGCGGCGCGCGTTTGTTTACATAATGCGCTAGCGGCATAGTTTCTAGGAATTCTGTAGCTCCAATTCTTTACTTGGAAAGCTTTTGAGTAAAGCACCATTATATTGAATGTTTCGTTTGAATTTGTTATTGTTTACAACAAACAATCGGTTAGAAAGTAGCACACACGAATCGGATGGAACTGGATACGTATCGGAACGCGGCGAGGTTCGTAGCGCACGTCCTTTCACTTCGGTGTCTAATCATGAAGTCTTCGTCAGGTACAGGAACCTTGAATGCCAGCCGTCATCTGCCACTGTTATTTTCCCCCGCAAACTCAAAATGACATTAACAGCACGCAAAGTGATGCAAACCCCATTTCCGAACACACCCAAGTCGGTATAACTTGACGTTCCGTTCAGAATCCACGACATATACATTATTATGTGTAATTAATGTAGGATATGGTAATAGCGAAGACATTTCGATGGAGAGTGAAATAGTAATATGGATGAATCTGATGAAAAAATCTTAGAAAATGTGTTTGAACACTTCTTCTTATAGGACCATGATAAAAAAATATAAACTACTCGCGCTTGACTATAATTTTATCGATACCTAATCATTTGCAATGTGTCTTAACACTATCGTAAGATGACAACTGTGGATGACAATTAAACGTCATCATACCCATAAATAATACACTTATCTAAAGTAATTTATTATAGATGGGCCACTGAATCATACCACAAATAAATAATCACATTTTCGAAAACAATAGTATGAATTAAAACTATAATAATTATAATTACGAGATATTTTTTCTGAGCTGTCGCAATTTCATATCTAATGTGTTCTTCTATTTGAATTTTTTTGAACAACTGCAGCGAGAGCGAATTTTTTAAAATTTTGACACAGGTCCAACCTCGATGACGTCCCGCAGGACTCTGCCTATTACTATTACTTATTATCTCTCTCTATTACTTTATATAGTGTATTATCTATGGACTCTGCACAGACGAAGTAGTATTGACTCTGTATAGATAATACACTATCTAAAGTAATATATTAAAGATGGGCCACTGAGGTTTTCGTTTTGTAAAAAGTGAGTAGGTACGCAATCCTAGAGATAGCGCTGCATGTCCTAATGTCTCCTTCCCTAGCTCACTAGATGGCGCTTTTAGGAGTTTTTGTTTCTAGTATTAAATCCCTAAACATTGTATTGAAAAATTAATGTTATTTAATTTGTGGAATTAATTGTTATGTTTAATAAGATTATGACAAATTCATATTCTAGAGGAAATGTAGAATTCGAAACATACCTACACATAAGAATTTACTTATTTCACAAAATAAATAACTTATACATTGTTCTAAATCTTAAACTATAAATGCCATCATCAAGAGGCATACCAAATAAATGGAACAGAATAAAATGGTAGATAGAAATGAAATAATATTTATTTAAGAAAATTTTGTATAGTAGCTATACTTTTGTTGTAGATACTAAGGTCGGTAAAAGTAGCTCTATCTATCTGCTAAAATGTAAAACTATGGCCAAAGTTTCCGTTCCTTTTCCTTCAGACGGCAGCGTTGTCTATGACTATTTTGTTTGAAGCCAATGTATGGAAGTTTCACCCCCCTGGGACTCTGACCGTGAGCGGATTCAGCCCGATTTACTAATTTAGATTTTATTAAAAAAAAAAACTATTAAACTCAAAAATCCAACCGTTAAATTTCCTCTGAAATACGATTGCCTCATGATACATGCAATTTTCATATAATTTTATGCTGTAATTAGGAAATGAAACGGAAAATGGTTTTGAAATCGACCATGTTTCGGATTTTTTTTTTATCGAGGAAATTACAATTTATCGTGTTTTGAACCGTTAATTTCCCTCAAGCAAGGATGTATCTATGGCATATATTTTTTTCAGGACCTTAATACACTAATTTGACCATTTCAAATTGATTCTAAAACAGGAAAATTGGGATAACCCCCGTTAACACACACATCCATACACTTACGTATTCGATACTAATTTTAACTTGATATCTCCACGCGTCCTTGAGAAAAAGGATCTTGACAGACTGACAGACTTGAATTTTTTGTTTTATGCGATATAATAACAAATTAACATTTTTCAGACTTTTTCTTTTACTTGTGTTGTGAGACCTTGCTTCTTGACAAACTTAATTATTCTAGGTCAACGGGAAGTGCCCTATAGGTTTTGATTTACTCGCGGCAGTTACAAGTATCAAAATGTGTCGCAAAATCTCCGTATTTTTTTATTGCGTTGACTTATGCTTGATTTTTTTAGAACTCTAAGGGAACATAGACTTACTTATTTGATATTAATTTCAACTTGAATCTCCACGCGTCCCTTAGAAAAAGGGTCATGACAAACTGACAGAGTTGAATTTTTTTTTTATATGATAGAATTACTAATTAACAATTTTCGGACTTTTTCCTTTATTTGTGCCGTAAGAGCTTGCTTCTTGCCAAATTTCATGATTCTAGGACAACGGGAAGTACCCTATAGGTTTTTATTTACTTGCGAGTATTAAAATATGTCGCATAAATGGCCGTATGTTTTTATTGCATTGACTTAGAAGCTTGAGTTTTTTAGAACTCCAAGAGACCATAGACGTATTTGATATTAATTTCAACTTGATACCTTCACGCGTTCCTGAGAAAAAGGGTCTTGACAGACTGACAGACAGATAGACGGACAACGAAGTGATCCTATAAGGGTTCCTTTTTTTCCTTTTGAGGTACGGAACCCTAAAAGGGGGCAAAAAGGGGACTAAGTACTAGATCATATCGCCGCCATAAGAGATCCGATTTCGATGGCTCTTTTTTATTTAGAAGGTAGTTAGGTAGGTCTCATAAAAATTTGGTGATGAAAAAAAAGATAAGAAAAGATGTGTGATGGAAAACAAAAAATGGTAAATACTTAAACCGTTTTAAATAACTTGAGTGTTGCAAAAAAGTTTTTGCTGTTTGCAGAATTACTAGTATAACAACGTACCTACAGCAGTGCTATTCTGTACAAATCTCACCGTGAAAACCTAGGTGAAGTGAGTTGTCATTCTGCCTGATGCTAGGGATTGACACTATTGACAGCTCACTCCACGCTCACTTCACCTAAGTTTTCACGGTGAGATTTGAACAAAATAGCACTGCAGGTTACAACCTGGGTTGTGTTTTCGCTGTATATACCTACCGGTTATTAGAATCTTTTACTGTAACATGTCCCCTAATATTCATAGGATCCATTAAAATAGCCGGCTTTGCGGGACCGGAAAAAATAGATAGGTACGTCAACGAAGAAATAATAATTCGAAAATGTAATCTACAAGACAAATATTTTGGCATTATTGGTACCCAAATATTGACTTACGCACGCTGCGTAACCTTTTGTTTATCTACAAAATATCGATTCTATACGAACGACAATTTTATTTAGAACCCTGATATTCCTTCATTTTTCTCGATCTTTGTACGAACCACAGAGGTCAATTATTATACTGGTGGCTTCAATAAAGCGTCCAGTTTAAAATGATCTCTTATATTAAAGAGGAAATTCAGGAATAAAGATACAACTAATCTGGTCGAGGGTGTTTGGCCACACCTAACCCTAAAACGGCCAGGTGTCGTGTATTCCAAAATCATGTGTAGTATCAGACGTCAATTATTTATAGTAAGTAGTGATTAATAGTCTCGGCCTTGTTTTTTTTTTGTTTCAAGAAACGGGTGAGGTCGTAAAGGGAGCTTTTAGTTTAAGGCGGTTTTGGTATAGCTGCTAACTGGCAGCGCCATCAAAAAAATCAATCTGCCTAGCCTTTTCCCAACTAAGTATGTTGGGGTTAGCTTCCAGTCTTACCGGATGCAGCTGAATACCAGTATTTTACATGGAGCGACTGCCTATCTGACCTCCACAACACAGTTACTGGATAATACGATACCCCTTGGTAAGACTGATTGTCAGACTTTCGGGCTTCTGACGACCCGTAACGACTGTCAAAGACTCACGAATGACAGCCGTCCCAACGGCTTAACCTGATGTATCGACCCGTGCGGCTGTTATTACTTAGCCACGAGCTCCTAACCGGCAGCGACACCATTGAAAAATTAACAAGTCTTAACTTCCTATGCACACATTTTTAACCAGATGATGTAGAATTTTTTATAAGTATCTATCTATCAAAAAACCGGCCAAGTGCGTGTCGGGCCACGCGCAGTAATAGGGTTCCGTAGTGCACTCCGCCACCCGTCGTTATTCGAGCGTAAATATTATTAATTTACAAATCAATATTATATGAATGTTATGATTTTATAAGTTTAGGAATTTGTATTAAATTTTTACTATTCCAAGTACATTTTATTAGTTGGTTGACTATTACTCGTAAACTTGAAAAGCCTATTTAGCTGTGATAGTTTTCTTTTTTTTTTCTTTTTTTTTTTTTGTAATTGGCATCTCGTAGTGTGACCATGAGAGGTCTCGACTACTTAACCGGACTTTCCTGTGGGTGCCTTTAAGCGAACTCAAAAGCCTGCAGCCAGGGAGAAAAAAAAATTTTTTTTTTTTTTTTAATGATAGTTTTCCTTTTAACTTCGTTATATACTACTACCATGAATTTTTTCACCCATCCAAAACTAACCGTTTAGCTGGTGGGGGGGCAACTACACTTGACTCTAACAAAAATTAGCACTTTAAAGCTTAATATTTCAGAAACGGATCCCTAAATCGAAAAATTGTTTTTACAAACCCGCAATATTTTTAAAAGACCCATCCAACAACACCTCACACCATGGGGAAGACGAGGAAAAAAAAAAACATCCCCACTTTACGTGTACAGAAGGTACTCTAAATTTTTTTTTTCCATAATGTTATTTTACCACTTTAGCCACAGGTTCTTTCCACTGACCGTTACTATTACTCCAGAATAGTACGTGAAGCGATTGAAATAAGAAAATATAAAAATTTCAACACAGAGGATGGATACCGACTGCCTACAACTTGGAATCCAGTCATTAGCAAATGCAAGCAACGCCGGTCGTCCGACGAGGTCCGCCAGTGACGTCATTAGTGTTGTGTGTAGAAGTACCGACAGTGAAAATAATAAAAATTGTGAAGACCAAGTGATGGTAGATGCCCATACCCGCACTTTACGAAGACGTCGCTGAGCTGTCATCAGTGCTCTCGTGACCACGATCGCTGCAAGGCGGTCGAAACGTCGGGAAACAAGTAGGTAGATACCTGTTTACCTCGTAAAAAGGAATATCGCGAGAAGACCCGTTCTCAGTTTTGTATATAATGTGTGCAAATCGCGAAAGTTTAAAAAGTTTAATTCCGTTATACATGATTGTTGCGTAACTTTAACCGTTGACGCAGCGCACGCAACGGAAGCTCTCAAAAGGAATAAATTTTCCCCGTTTTTGCAACATTTTTCATTGATGCTCTGCTCCTATTGGTCGTAGCGTGATGCTAAATAACCTGTAAGTAACCTTCCTCGATAAATGGGCTATCTAACAGTAAAATAATTTTTCAATTCGAACCAGTAGTTTCTGAGATTAGCGCGTTCAACCAAACAAACAAACTATTCAGCTTTATAATATGTATTAGTATGGATAGCTTCTGCCCGTGACTTCGTCCGGGTGAAATTTATTTTTCCCCCGACTTACTCCGTCGCAATGCATCATGCATCGCCTCCTGCACTCAATCAATCTGCCTAGCCTTTTTCCAACTACTTATGTTGGGGTCGGTTTCCAGTCTAACCGGATGCAGATGAATACCAGTATTTTACACGGAGCGACTGCCTATCTGACCTCCACAACCCAATTACTGGATAATATGATACCCCTTGGTAAGACTGATTGTCAGACTTTCGGGCTTCTGACGACCCGTAACGACGGTCCAAGACCGACGAATAACAGCCAGGCACAACAACTTAACGTTCTTTGTCGAGGCACAGAGGAGTCTCGGTATGTAAAGATGGTCACCCATCCACGGACCGACCCCGGCAAGCGTAGCTTAACCTCATAGATCGACCCGTACTTAGCCACGAGCTCCTCGCCTCCTCATCGCCTCCCGCACTATTACTTCGTTTTCGCTTAGCGTTCTTTCTGACTATTTTCATTTTGCTCGGCTCCTCAAAAAATGGGCTATCAAAAACAAAAAGAATTTTTCAAACTGGTGGTTCCAGAGATTAGCGCGTTCAAACAAACAAAGAAAAAAACTCTTCAGCTTTATTATTAGTACCTATAGATTAGTAAAGATAGAAACGCCTTATGTATTTTCTTTCTTTCCTTAAAATTGGCATTTTTCCTACCATTTACATTATTTATTATTTTACCATTGCAGGTAGTTTTTTAGTATAGTCTAGCTGTTAATACACTTGCGTGCATAAAATTGGCCCACCCCATGCTCTCTATTTGAAAGATGATAGGTAAAGAAAGAAAGAAAGAAAGAAAGAAAAACTGTTTATTTACATGAAAGTGACGCAACATTTATTTAATTTTTTATGCGGCAGCCGCAACGCCACTGCCGCTACCTTTGAAAGTGTACCATTAGCCCCCGTTCCCACGAGCGTAATAAAATCGCGGCGGGATTTTATCGCGCACTGGATTTTCAAGTCTCGTTGTTGAGCCGAGCGTTGAGAATCCAACTTAACAATAACAGAGTACATTCTAGCGCGTCGAAAAAACACACTGTTAGATTTAGCACTCTCGGCGCTAAGCAAAACGTCCAGTGCGCGAAAAAAAAATCGCCGCGATATTTTTACGTCCGTGCGAACGTCGACGTAGTATCCAAAACATTTCTGTTCTGCACATAATATTTTATGATAGTTGTGGTAGGTACTAGAAGATGATTTGTTATTATTTTATTATTGTATTTTTTTTTTGTTTTATTGTTTGTTTTGTTTTATTTTTTTTGTTTTTTTTTTTTATAATTAAGTAAGTAAGTATTACGTTGTATAAGATAGGTACTTACATAGGTTGATAAATAGAAAAGGTGAGTCAAGTTTTAAATCCCTGAATTGATCTCCCATAACACCAAATACAAAGTTCAAGCCCCGAACGAAAAAAACGACACCACGTTAATAATAAGTATTTATAAAACGTTGTTATCGCCCAAAGGCGTTAAAGAGGGTGGCCCGACCCGCCCCGAGCGTCCCCCGCGATTACCGGCCGTTCATTGAGCATTGCTAATTACCTACGAATGGTAGATTTTCCTACCATTGTAAAGTTTTGTGGAAATCGGTTGTCATGGTAAGTATGTGATGTGGAGGAATGAGGAAAATGTCGTGAGGAAAGTTTTTGAATATGAATGTATAAATATAGCTATAAGAGTAGGCGAGGACCAAAGAAACGATGGATGGACTGTGTGAAAGATGATAGGGAGAGAAAAGGGGTGACTACAGGGATGACGACTAGGTATTAGAGAAGTATGTGTTAGCGTGCATTGATGACTTGATTGACTGATTGCCTTTCTGTTAACATGTAATAAATACTGAACTGCTGATTTCCGGTTGTCAGAGGTTGGATCGTCAGAAATAGCCGCAGGAGCAAACGATATCGCCTGGACTGATTTGTGAGACTGATGAATACTGTGCTGTACGTACGCGTACAAGTGTAAAATATTAACTGAAGTTGATTATTAAATACAGCATTTAGCAAAGTGATTTGCCTTTTCTGTTTGTAATCTACAAGTATATTACACCTGGAGGATATGAGAACGCATACGTTCTAATATATGAAAAAAAAAAGACGTTGCACCGACCCCAAATATATTGGGATAAGGGCACGAGAATGATGGTGGTAGATTTCCCTACCGCGTTGTGTTCCTGGCGTTGAAACAGATGAAGGTAGTTTGTGCGTATTTTATTTTATTTTTTGCGTAATAATGCTTAATACTAGTACAGATAGATTATAAAACATTTAGGTAATAACGCAACCAGCACCGTTATCCACATAATAATACAATTAAACTTAATTAGGTACAAGCAAACTTAAGAAAAGAAGAAAGTTATGTCCGAACACACAAAACAAAACACATAACAAAAAGAAAAACATCCGAATTGAGAACCTCCTCCTCTTTTGAAGTCGATTAAAAATATAAACAAGCAAGTCTGCATAATGTTGACATTATGAGAAAGTGTGATCAATTTTTTCACAGATACATTTCTTGAATTGGGTAAGTGACAAAACAAACAAGTCGATATCAGCAAAAATATCGTTGTAACTTTTCATAATACGCCGTAAAGGAGCTCGTTCGCCTGCGTTCGTCCTGCACGGCTTGTCGTGATGTTCCCTGTACAGCAGTGTTGGCCCAGTGGTAACGGCCCCGACTGTCAAGATTTAGGTCAAGGGTTTGAACCTAGACAAGCACGCACTTTACTGTGTAACTAGTCCACTTTGTACAATAGCTACCTACATATCGAGGTCCCTCCGACCCCGGAAAGCACGTAAAGCAGTTCGGCTGTCATTTGTAGTCTTTGACAGTTGGTACGGGAAGTTAGAAGCCCGAAAATCTGACAACTAATCTTACCAAGGGGTAGATAACTGTGTTTCGTAACTGAGTTGTGTAGGTCAGAGAGGCAGTTACTAAAAGCAAAATACAGTAGTGCTATTCTGTAAATATCTCACCGTGATAACTTAGGTGAAGTGAGTGTGAAGTGAGCCGTCATCCCACCTGATGTGCTAGGGGTTGACACTATTGACAGCTCACTTTAAGATCACTTCACTTATGTTTTCACGGTGAGATCTTTACAGAATAGCACTACTGGTGAGGATGGAAGCCGATTCCTACAAAGTTGGGAAATGGCTAGACAGATGTTAAGTACCAATAAGTAGTTACTTGTAGTCCAACAGCAGCATTATGATTCACACACATTCACTCTAACATAGTTTGAGCACATACTGTATGAGTATATACATAGGTACTATGGGCCAAAGTTCCGCATGATCACCTCAAAGGCGATAATCGCATGCACGGCTCACGACTCGATAGCACATTGTTCGTTTGTCACTAGCTGTAATGTAGCTGTATGTGAATATTTTCTTAAGTGAGCATGCTTAAGTTTTGTCCATAGTACATACTTCTAAATTAAATATCATTTAAATATATAGTTATATATTAAAGTACCTATTAATATATTTATATATCTAAGGTGTAAGCTGTGTTATTCTGTCCGCCGAACAGTTCATGTGCGTCAGGTTCGTGCACGTACTCTGTTCGCGCTTAATTCTTGTCGTACGAACTCTGGTTTACGCTGCTCTATTCATAGAATGTTGGAATCCTATAATTAAAAAAAATATATATATATTTCATATAGCAATTTAGCATATTTTGTATTTGGCTTACAATGCCTGTCGAGGAGTCTCCATTTAGGCATATAAAATGCCTGTAGTTGAAGACTCCGTAATAATATTCAAACAATGATATTGATATACTCGAAAAACAAGTTTAAGTAAATCTAATAGAATTATAACATTTTTATCTTAATTGTAATCTTAATATTTCCTTTATTTCATTATTAAATTATTATACATACAAATTACATTTTTAAATATTATAATATAAAAACATTTAAAAATATTTAAAACCTTATTATTTATTTATTGCATAATTTAAGTAAATGAAATTGTTTCTGATCTGATTTGGTTTTGTAGTTATAGCTAGCTTCATAATAACTTATTTATTTATTTCAAAATATTTGTTACTTAAAAGAAAACTCATCGACATGTGCATCCTGCCCGTTCTAACCTATGGTGCACAAAGTTGGTCACTTACTGAACAACAAAAGTCCAAACTCAAGATTTGCCAACGGGCAATGGAGCGCAGCATAATGGGCGTCAAGCATACAGACCGTGTTAGAAACATCATCCTGCGCTCCATAACTCAAATAGCAGATGTTGGAGAAAAAACAGCCAGGCTGAAGTGGGAGTGGGCCGGACACGTCGCGCGAATGCACCCGGAGAGATGGGCAAAGATCGTCACCCACTGGACGCCTGAGGGAGGACATCGCCGTCGAGGCAGGCCACGGCGAAGGTGGTGTGACGATCTGATAAGGTTTGCAGGGCCAACATGGCCAGAGATCGCACAAGACAGGGAGGTTTGGAAGGAAAAAGGGGAGGCCTTTGCCCAGCAGTGGGGACACAATGTAGGCTAATAAAAAATAAAAAAAAATTGTTAATTTTGGTAATGCTCGTCTAGTGGCAATCATTGATCTTCAAATACAACGTGTCGTTTTGCAATATATAGACAATCAAACCGAATACCTTTTTCCATGGCACCAGCATCGTAATTGGGAAAAAATAATCAGCCTTCCCATACATTTGCGTCGAATAGGTAGGAATTGAAGTTTTCTATGGGACAGTTGAAAATTTTTTCGCGATTACGATGTTGGTCCCATGGAGAAAGTTGTTCGGTTTGATATTCTCTATCACACCCTGAAATTTGACGAGGATGCAAAACGACACTTTGTATGTCTTATACCTATAGTGGGCTGTAATTATTACTTAAAGTTTTGTTATGTTATGTTATCTAAATTGTAGTTGTTTATTATCCCTTATTAAATAAAATAAAAGAAAATAAAAATATAGTAAGTATGTGATGGAGCATAAAGTTGAAGCGATGAACTCGTGAATTGGACGCGGGTCGAACGAGCGGCACCCATACCCCGCGACTGTAGAATTATGTCGTAGGAGTTCTAGGTAGGGAATTATTGTGAACCGTGTGCAATTTGTGCATAATTGTCATATACAGTACCAACTAACAGTAACTAACTGCTATACAATTGGGAAAACACGACGACGTGCTTTTGAAAAAAAAGTAAGAACATCATATGCGTAAAAAAAAAATATATTAGGTACGTCAGTCAACGACAAAGACATAAATATAAAGTTCAACTTTCAAGTGTGTCAGTTTCATCTTCAAAAGACAGCACACAATGTCTATGTAAGAGTGTAAAGAGTCCAAAAACTTGGTACTTGATACCAGTTGGTAAGCTGAACGTCTCTGCTCAACTATCATTGAGCCGGCCCGGGATAACCCGCGCAGGCGAGCCCAGGCCCCGCCCCGGGGCGTGGCTTCACCTTCCGGCTGCCACCCCCGCAACCCTCCCTTCGTCTCCGACGACCGGACGAGGCACCTCGCTTTTATCCCGGTTTCCTGTCGGTGGACGCTCGCTTTGCTCCGGTCTATAGATTTGTTTATTTTTTTAACAAGACAAATAGGTCAGACTTGTCCCTTCCGAGTGCCGTGTCGTGTCCGTGTTGCGTCCGGCGCGTCGCCGGTGCCGTCGGAGTGTTAGCGATGGACTGTGTCCGGTGTAGGTACGGCAGCGTCTGGTCAGTGTCTGTGGCGGAGATGGAGGCTGTTGAATAAAGGTGAGTGGAGAACCGTCTCCTCAAGATGTCCTGCATGGTTCATCCTGTAAATAAGAAGATTCCTCCTGTGAACCAGTTTGCATTTCTAGGTTTGCCTTTGTGAGTGTTGATAAGATTTTCCGATATGTAGGTATATTATAGGAATCGGGAAATCTCAGTTAATTGTTACAACATAGAAGTAATAAAAAGTGTTATTACCGCCTTCATTTATTCTATATTTTTTTCATTTAAAAATAAAAAATATGTTGGTTCTATTTAGAGGTTCAATATTTACAACATTATTTGTCAATTAATTACTGCAATACCTACTAGGTACTATTGTACATGCAAATCATTGAGCGGGGTATAACATTTTTTTACTATCTGGCGTCATGATCATCCATAAAACAGAAGAAAATACGGAACCCTAAAAGCTAACTAGATAGTCACAGTCCTCGTCCATCGCTTTCCATCAGGCGTGATCGAGGTCAAGAGAAGGCTCATTCAGTAATAAAAAGAAATAACTGTAGATATTCTTGAAACTGGTCACCATCAGCTCCATCTCAAGGTGTCCTAGCTACGTTAGTGCAACATATATGGATGGGTAAGGTTCACAAACTCACATTATAATCATCATCACTTCAATCAAAAGTCGTCCACTGTTGGACATAAGCCTCCTCCAAGCGTCGCCACCACGAGCGATCAACAGTCCCATGCTACTCATCTTCAGCGGATTCCTCAAATCTCACGCTTGTAACAGCCTATTACTCCTCTGCCTCATATACGGAGTATCACTACATATTATAAAAAAAAGTCCCCCGCCGCACAGTGGGACGAAAATCGAGTTTCATAGACATAGACCACTTACAATTTTTTTTGACGTTTCCTTGCTGGAAACCAATGCAGACCAGTTAAAGAAGCCCCAACATTATCATATATTTGTACGTCAGGTGATTCTGACGCGAAAATATTTTTTTTAAATAAAAAATGTATGGAGGAAAACAGAAAAATCCATTTTAATCGAGACTCGTGAGAGTGCCCGTTATATCCTGTGGTACGATTTTTGTCCATATTTTTTACTATTTTTTGACATATAGCACGCCCCTCACACTCGATGGACTTTAGGCGAAAAAAAATGAAACGTATTTTTTATTATTATTTCATCATATTCCTAGTATTTACGGTATGTAAATACCTGTGTTCAAAGGTATTTCATAGTAAAATCGCCACAAAGTTAATAGGATTCATAGGAACCTATTGATAAGTACGTATAAAATACTAAATAAATTAGCAACAATGATAAACCAAGTAAGGACAATATCTGTCGAGCCCATTGTCTAGAATAATCACTTATGGTCATTAGTAAGGGATTAATTATGAAGACCACTAAAAATGGCGGATTAGCAGGTAAACTCATTAAGGAGGCAGTAAGTAGCATGTTTTAGACAATAGGCCGAGTGTTAAATACCACTTATAGGTCGTTACATTACCGTAAATACTAGGAATATGATGAAATAATAATAAAAAATACGTTTCATTTTTTTTCGCCTAAAGTCCATCGAGTGTGAGGAGCGTGCTATATGTCAAAAAATAGTAAAAAATATGGACAAAAATCGTACCACAGGATATAACGGGCACTCTCACGAGTCTCGATTAAAATGGATTTTTCTGTTTTCCTCCATACATTTTTTATTTAAAAAAAATATTTTCGCATCAGAATCACCTGACGTACAAATATATGATAATGTTGGGGCTTCTTTAACTGGTCTGCATTGGTTTCCAGCAAGGAAACGTTAAAAAAAATTGTAAGTGGTCTATGTCTATGAAACTCGATTTTCGTCCCACTGTGCGCCGCTTCTGTCTGTATGTATGAATGTTCGCGATGATCTCAAAAACTACTGAACGGATTTTCATACGGTTGTTACTAATGGACGGAGTAATTCATGAGGAAGGTTTAGTTGCACAATATTTATTAGGGTTTGTTGGAAATTGGTTGAAATATGACGATGATTGTTGAAGATATCGCAAAAAATATGCCGACTGGGGGCGTTACTGGCTTGTGCGTCGCGATAACTTACGTCACCGTGGGATTATTTCTGATCTCCAAGCGGGCGAAGCCGCGGGCAAAAGCTAGTAGCTTCTAAATGTCTCGATTAAGGATCACATATTAATATATTAGTAGCAAGCTACAGATACGACAGTGACTTAAGAGCTTAGTTTCACTTAATTGCCGTTCCGCGTTCTGTCGCTACCATCGCGCGTATTAAAGATGTGCTAACGTGAATACTTAGCTATCGATATCGAGTTCTAGGGTCGCGACGTTCAGCACAGAATATGTCGATAAATTCGGTTGGGGTATCTACCAATAAAGGAATGAACTATGGATTAAAAAATGTGAAAATAAAAGTCACTTTTTTAATTCAGCCGTATATTTTCTATTAGTTTAATTGAATTCAGACAAGATTATCCATATTCTTTTTAATACTTTAATTTAACCGGATATACATCAAATCAAAACATAAACATAACATAATAATTAAAAATGTAGGTATATCAAAATAATACTAATGTATTATTTTGGTATATATTTTTTTCTTAACCTAAAACTGGTATATAAGTAAAAAAGTAGATAATAAATAAAATTTACAAAAAATTAAATTAATGAGCCACAAAAAATGGCTTTAAAGACAGCCATTTTTTGTGGCTTATTCATTTTAATTTTTTTTAATTTTATTTATTATCTTGCACCAATTGTGCACCTGTAAGCGAATTACTATTCTTAAAAACAAGTCTTGTACTTTCCCTTTGTGCTTACTACACCCTATATCATTTAATAAAGGTAATTTACTTAAAGTTTTAACCACCAACACAACACTTCCGCAGCCCCATGAGAGAATTGGTGCACAGACAATGCTACAAAATTACTTAAATAGTATTGCTACTAATAATCTGTAAGTTAATTAAGCAAAAATATATCAAATAATCCGTCAAAACACAGACTACCTACGGTAGAATATATTGAAAGTCAAAACAAGAAAACATGGCGTCAAAAATACCACAGATAATATAATTTTTAAATGCGAAAGTAGCGACAAATGGCGGAAACGTGAACTAGAGCTGTCAGGCCCCTGTTAAGGATCTATATTTTGGCAACCTAAAAGTAGGTATGTAACACGTATCCAAATCTTAGCTTAACATAGTCTGAGGTTTTGTTTCCTCTGATGATAGCCCACAATACAAAACGCCAAGTGTATTCTAATGCTACGATCCTATACTCATTTTGTATCGTCCTGGACGTCTCATTAGGCCCATCATGGGCCCATCATTCGCGACGTTTCTTTTCAATGAGGCTTTCTTACTCTTCTCTTATGTATTCTCTTTCGCATTACCGATAAAAAAAACATTGACAAACACAAAAAAATTGTGCACTGCTTTTTTCCTGCATAAATAGCGAGGGCAATATTGGCTAAGGCACCAAATTAGTGTTCGTTCCTGCTTTACCTACCCACTTTTGGAGATTACAGACGTGATGACGTTTATTCAATTTAAAAATTAAGCCTATAAACTTGACGCCTAAAGGAGGGATTGATCCATATTAGTTTAGAATCGAGTTGAGCGGAAAAAGGAAAGGGAGGCCTTTGCATTGCAGAGGGACAAAACATCAGGATGATTATTAATATTACCCGTATTTCTTAAAACGTCTTTGACATATCTCGTGATCCTGGGGTCCCGATTCTCTGGAACGCGTAATCGCAGAGGTCTCTTAGACAATTTTAAAAGGAATGAGGCACCCAAGCACCATCGATTATCCCTGTTTTAATTATGCAACTGCACCCAAGGACAACACTTCCTGAGGTGCTTAAGGAGTGGAGAAGTATGCCACGACTATCAGGACAATCCCGGAAGTATGGTCAAGATCCTTACCAGCATCTTATTGAAATCCTTCCTCCTTTCTAGTAAGTTTACTCTTGCTAATCTCCACTCAAGCCGGCCAGTAAGGCATTAAAGAGGTGGGAGCACTGTTCCTCGTCAGTGTTCACTCCAGTCGGTCAGTGAAGGCAAGCCAGAGATGTGGTACAAGGCTTCTCCCGGAAGATAGGGGACGTGGTGTCGCTACTGCCCATTAGCTTGCCACATGCTGCTCTGCGCGGGTAACTGGGTCCTCGCCTACTTGTTTTGGCAAAGTAATTTCTACCGGCACAGATCTACAGTTCGGAGCACGCAAGCCGAACCTCGACGTCAACGTAGAGATTCGGCGGTGCAGTTAGGGTTATTATGTCGTTTATTCTATGACACGTGCATAAAACTTTCTTAACAAGCCACAATGTAATAAACGCACCCGTTACTCCGGCAAGGCGCATTCAAGATCCATTATAATAAATTGCAAACTGAATTCAGGCCTTGCAGCCTTGCATACAAGTTGACGACGCGCATTGTGCGTAGTCGATACAACTGTGGCTCCCTATTGTGCCACATTTGAGGGCCAATTATCTTGAGATGTTGCTACCGAGTCAGTTTATTTGTCACTTCAGCTTCGCCTTGAGTGGTAGATGGAGTGGAGTCAACGTCTTGATAACTCGCCGAGGTAAACGGAGCAAAAACTGCATGGCTTTTTTGCTTTGTTGCATTGGGATCCTTTCTGAAGACTTCCTGAAGACCAAAGAAAGGAATGTGTGAGGGATGATATGAAACAAAAAAGAATGAATGATAGAGTGACGGATGACTGAAAAAAAAACGTTTCGCGCCAAAACTGGAAGAAGGAATATTATGATGATGATGATCCTTTCTTATAGAGTAAAGCAATAGACAATAATATAATAATAATATATAAAATAATTTCTGTTAAGGACGGTACGGTTGACATCTGTCGGGCATGCCACCGTCCCGGTGAATCAATTCGGCATGTTGTTTCCGGTTGTTCTCGTCTTGCTAACGGCAAGTACTTGCACAGACACAATCTAGTGGCTAGGATTATCCACCAACACCTTGTCATGCAGTACAACCCTGTGGAGTCCGAAGTACCATACCATATTACAGGTATGTGCCCGACGCAGTTCTCGAGAATGGTCACGCCACATTGTACTGGGATCGATCTATCATCACTGACAGGACTATTGTAGCCAATAAGCCTGATATTGTGGTGACAGATCGACGAGAGCGCCGTGCAGTGATTGTTGATATCGCTGTCCCTCATGACGAGAATCTCGTGAAAGCTGAGAAAGAAAAAAAAATAAAGTATCTTGATTTAGCATACGAGGTTGTCGAGGTTGTTGTGGAACGTGGACTCTGCAATCATTGTACCGATAATCGTTACGGTTAATGGCCTAATAGCGGAGAGCCTCGACCAACACCTCGGGAAGCTCTCATTGCGCGGCTGGGTCAAGGGCTTGATTCAAAAAGCAGTACTACTGGAAACGGCACGCATAGTGAGTAGGTTCCTCTCTCTAGAGCCCTGACCACCGGTAGCTTGGACCCTGTTCCCGATACCGGTGGGCCACTATTTTTTTTTTTTTTTTTATAAAAATATTTAAAATGTAAATAATATGTTTGTAAATGAAATAAAGGATTATAATATATAATTTATTATAATATCTTTAGTATACTTATATTACCTGTAATGTAAGTATACTAAAGAAGCTATAGCTGGATCAGGAGTCAGATACACGGTAACCATTGAGAGGAGATTCCTCTCTCTGGATCCCCATCACGGTTAGCGGTTGCTGGGGTCTTACGACCTACGTTTTTGGAGCGCGAGAGCATTGTTTTAAGACTATCTGGAGAAAATTGTGAGAGAGGAATTGTCTCGGTTCCTGTAAACAAAAACGAAACCGTTTTGCTTACCAATAGTAGCTTTTTTTGCATAAGCTAATTTTATCTGTGATAGCTACTTCCATAGGGGAAGGTCTACTATGCAAAGCTTCATTAGTGGTAAAGATACATGTCTTAATTTTAACCAATATCGTTACTTTATTTTAACGTTGTACACGACTTAAAACGTTAAAATAAACTTGTCTATTGTACCTACTATAAACGTTCAGCGTTGACAAGGCTCCAAACAAAACCTTCACAAAACAAAAATATGAATACCAAAACATGCACTCGGTGTGTGCAACAAATAATTTAAATATGTTATTAGTGGCAGTAACTGTGTTTTCGCCAGTAATGTGGCTGGTTTGGCACACTCCATGGAAACTGAATGAATGGCATATGAATGGCACGCGAGGTAGCCGTCGCAAGTGGCATGTTTAACTAGTTACAAGAATCTCGAAAAAAATAGTACTTACGGAGGTACTTTATCATTCTAAATTGACTCGTGGAGAAGTTAGGTGTTTGTTGGTGAACAGTAAATTGTTTTTATTTAATTAGCTTTAATTTAAGACTACGATTTAAAGGACAGTGGTCAAAATACTATGGAAGATGGATTACCTTTGTAAAAAAGGTTCAGTTAGTAGGTACGTCTATCAAATTTGCGATCCTAAAATGTTAATATTGATAGATTGAAGAATTAATTAAAACATTGTTGGTGGTCTGTTAACATTTTACGGCCTTTTTTCTTTTGCTAGCTCTAAAACTAGCAATAGAAAAAAGGCCGTAAAATGTTCTCCTAAAAGCTCCTAAGAGCTCTTGTGATAGATTAAACTGCAATCCTGCAGAAGCCGAGAAGATCGATTGTAATGCTGAACATGTTTTCTATAAACCTAAAATCACTAGACCTTATCATACAAGTATAACTTTATATCTGATAGTTTGACATATTTTCCAAACTAAAGCTGTCAGACCGCCATATGTATTATTCAGATAAAAGTTATCTGTTGTAACTTACGTAAGCAAGTAGGAGATAGGTATTATAGCGTTGGGCGTTTTCAGAAAGGAACAAGCAATTAACAAACGGGCAAAAAGTTTCGTGGATATACCTAAATGCTACTTACCTATTTTACTCATCTGCCTAGCCTTTTCCCAACTATGTTGGGGTCGGCTTCCAGTCTTACCGGATGCAGCTGAATACCAGTATTTTACATGGAGCGACTGCCGGTCTGACCTCCTGAACCCAGTAACTGGGCAATATGGTTGTCCGACTTTCAGACTTCTAATGACCCGTAACGACTGTCAAAGATCCACGAACGGCAGCCGGGAACAATGACTTAACGTGCTTTCCGAGGTACAGAGGAGTCTCAGTATGTAAAGATGGTCAGCCATCGACGGACCAAACCCGGCAAGCGTAGCTTAACCTGATGGATCGACCCGTGCAGCTGTTATTACTTAGCCACGAGCATATTTTATTATACTAGACAAATGTATGTAAGAAAACCATAATTTGAGGCATAATCAGTCTATAATGTACACACTGCTGGTACTTAGGCCTCCTTCTTTCGAGAGGGAGTGGGCAATAATTTTCCACGCGGGCCCGGTGCGGGTTGGTATAAAGTGTTGATGATATTATTTACAATAAACACCTAGGTAAAGCGCCTACCTGGGTAGGAACCCAGCTGTTGCTGCTGCTTGGACTTGTAAGTCCCCACTGGGCCACCATTGCTCACATAATCATAATCAGAGGGTTTTTGAAAGGCAAGTATAATCGTGAAATATCGTTTTAGAGAGTCTAATGCTTCTAAATGAGCCTACAGAAAATTCAAGACAAAATACATGAAACTTAACTTTGATAAGTACAGTTCAATCTGAGCATTTGAAAATTTTAAAAGACATGTAAAAAAAAAATTAAAATTTAATTGCAACTTTAAATTCGCTACTACTTCTAAACTACAAGTGATATGTTCAAGGCTTAGCGACGATAATATCAAATTGGTAAAACACTTAAAGCTTACAACTATGTGCATTTTTTTAAATTTCAAAATAGTAATTAATTTTTACAAAAAAATTGAAATATTCGCTAGTCCGTGCGACGACCGTATGACTGCGGGTCATACTCACCTCACATAATTATGGTTCCGTACCAAAATGGTAAAAGGAACCCGTATGGCGACTCAGTCTGTCTGTCTGCCCGTCTGTCACAGCTGGATATCTCAAGAACTACCAATGCTATCAATTTGATATTTAGAACAAGTTTTAGATGATAATAAAAACTTTTTACAAAAAAATACAACCGACTTCCAAAAACAACACTACAAAGTGCAAAACAACTTTAATTTCGGATGTCGGTGTCTAGTTGTAATGTATTTTCGTTTTTTGTCACCGACTTCCGAAATTAAAGTTATTTTTCACTTTGTAGTGTTGTTTTTGGAAGTCGGTTGTATTTTTTTGTAAAAAAGTTTTTATTTTTCACTTTTTAGTTGTGTACCTACCCCACACCAATTCTAATACCACTACCTGCAAAACAAACTAGAACATCATCCATATAAAAGTGGGGAAAAAATACGTATTATTGAAGCTAACTCAAAAACTACCGAAGCAAATTTAATCAATTTTATATGGAACCAACTGTGATGTACCTATACCTTATCGAATAAAACAAAAAAAAATCCAAATCGGTCCAGCCATCTTCGAGTAATCGGAGAACATACATAAAAAAAAAAAAAAAGTTTCCGACGAATCGAGAACCTCCTCCTTTTTGAAGTCGGTTAAAAATAAAACGATGTATCTAAAAACCACACTTTTTCAGAAATCATCAACAAAAATTACATATAATTATAATGGTATGGAACCCACGGTGCGCGATCCGTTTTTTTAATGTCTGTTACTGCAAAAAACATGGTTGGCATTGTATTTTCTGCACTCATAACCACCAAAATATAAAAAAATAAAATGTTTTATCTACACTGTGCCATAAAACACATAAAGTTACAAACAGCAACACTAATAAGCAAGTAAGTAAATAAATCACTAAAATAAAAATGCACCTGAAAACGAAGAATTTTAAAATCCACTCAGCAAAGATAACGTTGTAGGGTTTTTATTTATAAACGCAAATGTATTCCTTGTTACATCAACATGTATTACCATAAACGCATAAATCTAACGCGCAGTAGACACTCAGAGTTGGGGCCGACTGTACATGTATGTGCTCGCATAATATTCACATAAATTACACGGGAATTAATTATTGCTTCTGACTGTACTACGTGTGGGGTGAGGAAGATTAGCCTTGTATATGATGTTAAGTCTCATCTCTTATCAAGTGTTTCCAACTTAGGGAAATCCTTGAATCTTCGAATGTAAGGCTCCGTATGGATTTCGTTCGATTCGCAATCGTAAACTACGAGTATACCTGCCACCTCGGCGTCTATTCTGTAAAAACTCACCGTGATAGTTGAAATGAGCTTGAAGTGAGTTGCCACCACAGACCAGGGACCGAAACCGGTACGATCATTACCGGTCTTTTTCGGTTACAACCTTTATTTTTTACAGGTATTTTCAAAGTTTACCTTAATCCTTAAATACTGAAGACAACCTGTATTAATACCGGTTACCGAAATAAAAATTACCTCTATCTTAGGTACACGTGCCGTCGGCATACCGAGTTAATTTCTATGATGAGGGAAAAAGATAAACAAATGGTATTTTACCAATTTACAATGTAGGTACCTACTTAATATTATCTTACTTACCATTGTTAATTTCCTTTTTTTTTTACTTCAAGCTTCAACTCAAATACCTACTCCGCAAAGAGGCGCACTAAAAACACGTAAACAGTACTGGTAGGTAGCTGTACCTACATTAGAAAAAACAAAAATTAAAAAATGCGTGCTGACGCATGACGTATTTTCTAATGCCAACAAATTGCCGGCATTGCGATATTCTGTTTCTTTCTCGTAATCAAGGTCATTTTTAGGTAACCGGTATTAAAACGGTAACTTAAATAAAGGTAACATGTTTCTTCTTCTTGGGTTACCCAGATAGCGGTTACCTTCCTAGTTAGAAGGTATGGTTTCCGCACTTTCATGTGGACCATTGTGCGTGGGCCATAGCGGCCTTCGGGGGGAGTGGGGGGTTATTCCAACCAGCCCACCTCATTCCAGAAGTCGATCAAGTCTCCAAGTCTGTTCAAAACATCTGCGAAAGATCTGGGTGTTCCAAGAGTTTTTGTTCTAATCTGGGTGACGCCTGTGCAATCAAAGAGCACATGCGTTACGGTTTCCTCAGCCTCCAGGCAGGCCCTGCACAGAGGACTGTCCGTTATTCCCATTGTGTGGAAGTGTTTGTTTAGTGAGCAGTGTCCTGTGATAGTTCCCGTCACCAGGCGCAAACTATGCCTGTCCAGGCGTAACAGACGTCTGGTTAGCTTGCCATCTATAGATGGCATGGCCTCCCCAGACTGCCTGCATCCTGGTGTCGAGGACCACCAACTCTCCGCCTGTGTATGAGTGGACTCCTGTAGCCACCTGCGTAACTGGTTGAAGGGGATGGGTACAATTGGTTCAGGTCCACAGACTGACGTGCTGGATGCTCTCCTAGCTAAATCGTCAGCTGCGTCGTTACCCAGTGATCCGCTGTGTCCTTTTATCCATTGAGCGGTTACCTTAACCGTAGAGGTAACCAAAATTCTTCGATACCTGTACCGTAATCCATAAAGGTTTTCAGCCCTGCGACTACATAGAAATGCTACGTATGCACGAATGTAATTGTCATTTCATTCAGTCAGTCATTGCTGGCTGGGATCTACTCTTGACCTCTATCACGCCTGATGAAAAGCAATGGATGAGGTCTAAGATGAAACGAGCGTGCCCAGAAGATGTCTGTTCAGTTCACTCTTGCTTTGAAGGCAGACGGGTTATATGTGGAAGGCAACACAGACGTTGGCAGAGAGTTCCACACTTTTGCAGTACGCATAATTAATGTAGAGGAAAAGCGCTGAGTAAGACTGGTATCAACCAAGTGCGGATGGTACCCTGCAGAACGTCTGGTATTGAGACTGTGCTGTTGATAGCTCACTTCACCTAAGTTTTTACGGAGAAGGCTGCACTACACTACTCGCGAAGTTGATCGAAGTTAAGCTAATACGAGAGTGTAGAAGGCCACTTCGGTTAACCTGTTTTTTTTTTGATGCTGAGAAATGCTTTATGCATCCCCGCTCGTGGGGGACGAGACGGGGTATGTGGGACTCCTGTCGGAATGACAGTATACCCACTAAAACTCAGCAGTGTTCCCACATCGCCGTGATGGGAGGGACATGGGAAACTTCAGACAGTACTTCGTCGAAACAATTTCGTGAGTAATGTAGTTCAGGCTAGAGATTTTTACAGAATAGATCGTCAGAGGGCATAAAAAAAAGTGGGCATCGCTTTCTTGTCAGTGCTTTCAAACTAATAACTAGCCAAATTCTTGGCCAACTCCATTTATATTGACACCGCATCGGCATTTATAGAAGAAAGTGCTTTCAAACCGTTTTGTATTACGACTTTCAACAGGGTTGACAATTGACATAAGCTTTTCGGTAGCTTAAGTCAGTCCCATACACGTCTCCGTGTCTCGGAAAGTACGTTAAGCCAATATCTATCCATACAACGTTTCGTTTTGCATCCTCGTCAAATTGAAGGATGTGGTATAGACAATCAAACCGAACAACTTTTTCCATGGCACCAACATCGTAATCGCGAAAAAATAATCAGCCGTTTCATACATTTGTGTCGAGTAGGTATTGAAGTTTTCTATGGGACAGTTTATTTATAATTAAGAATAATAATAATTAAATATAACAAATTTACTTTAAAAAAAGTAAAAACCGACTTCAAAACCAAAAACGAATAAAATAACTTTCATAAAACACTTAACAGCTTCTGAAGTCGCTGTAAAGCTAAAGTGCATTGAAGAATTGAAGACACCGACTTCAGAAGCTGTTAAGTGTTTTATGAAAGTGCGTGCGTGCGTGTGTGTTGTGTGGAAGTGTGTTCCCTCGTTTTTGGTATTGAAGTCGGTTTTTACTTTTTTTAAAGTAAGTAAATTTATTTTTCCATTTTTAGTTAAATATACAATTACATAAATAGGTAAGCCCAAGTCGAACCAAAAGAAAAATCATCAAAATCCGCCTAGGAATGCCGGAGATACAGTGCATTTATGAATATAACTTCGCACATAAGAATAATTACATAATGTATTGTATTATATATTAAAACCTTCCTGAAAGTATGCAGATTACGTTTGTGAAAAAATGATCAAAATCGGTTCATTAGTTTTTGAGAAAATCGCGGACAAACAAATATACATACATACATACATACATACATACGGGTCGAATACAGAACCTCCTTTTTTGAAGTCGGTTAAAAAGAGGTTCACATGAACCGCTAACCATACAATTTAGGTATACAACGTAAAATATTTAAAATTAAGAATAATAATAATGACCCTGTTCACGATACCGTTGGGCTACTATTTTTTATATTTTTAAATGTTTTTTTTATTTTTATTTTTTATAAAAATATTTAAAATGTAAATTATATGTATATAAATGAAATAAAGGAAATAATAATGAAATATAAAAAGAGGTTTTATACCTTCTTGCTGTCTCTAACAGGTACAGTCAGCAACAAAAGTCGATTAACATTTGCAGTTTTTTAATCTTAATTATTAAGCGAAATATTTAATTCAAATCGGAACAGAAGTACTTAAAATTTTAAGAATATTAACTTTTAACTGTTATACGAAAAAAAAGCAGTTTATCAAATCATTTTGTGTTAATTTAGATGATGTCAAAAAGTAGCAGTGTTAACCGACTTCTGTTGCTGACCGTACTACTGTAAAAATCTGTCACGTACTGTAAGAACTTACAGAGGTACGAGTATACCTGTCGCCATATAACCATACGATTCAGCAACGTCCCAGCCCTTTCAAAATCAATACAGTACTTGTTTTTCAGTACAAACAGATTCAGAGGGGATGACGTGTTTTAGTTCGCATGCCTACAAAAATAGATGAGGCACTATGTACTGTATTGAATGCGAAGTTTGGGCCGATTTTTCGGTCGATTAAGCCCGTGATAAGTAGCCGATGGTCCTACAGGGTAAGGGGAAAATCACTGCGTCTGCTATTTTAGTAACGTATGCCAAAGTAACTCGAGACTAAGAGTTTTTTTATCTATCTAAATAACAGCCGCACAAAAGAAAAACGTCTTTTGTCAATTTTTAATCTAATTGTGAGAATGCTAAAACTATTTGAAATATAGGTCTGCGTGACTGTAAATGTAGGTACTGTGGCCTTTGTGCGAGTTCTTATATTGTCAAAATAACGCTTTTTAAAGCTTATTGCCAAGTGTTTCACACGTGCAGCCTGTGGACCAACTATACGCAACGGGCTGTCAGCGCCCTACGGGTCCAGTATAATAACGGGTTCAGGATGTTGATGGGGCTGCCCCGTTTCTGCAGTGCATCTGGTATGTTTGCACAAGCACGCGTCGATGGCTTCCACGCCATCGTCAGACAGAAATCTGCCTCTTTGCTCTGCAGGGTGCGGGAGAGCTCCAACTCCATGCTGAAGACCATAGCGGGGAGGTACGATTCTCCTTTGTTAGATGATGTTGTTCGAAGATGCATTTCGAATAACACACTTGTCACTAAATAGATCATAAGTTTACTAACTTATGTGTATGTTATCTTTTTGTTTTTCTTTTTGCTTACTTGCCATGTGATGATGTTTATCCGAAATAAAGATTATTTTATTTTCTATATAAACTTACTTACTCGATCTCGTTCACGTTAACGTTAATTTACGTCAAATTGTATATAATAGAATAATGGTGTATCCCATTATAGTCACCAGAGGGCGCTTAAGTATTCAGTTTCAGTACTTTGAAGTATACGTTATCGTCATCGAGTTAGTATAAAAATCGCACTATTATCGTGGATCAAAACCATTGGCGTCAGTGAGTCAGTCACAGCTCCTGTTAATATTTGCATCGCTTTTACGCTCTCTAAAATATAAGTAGTTCATTTTGCCTTTGTATAATGAAGATGTTTCATTAACTTACATAAAATAAAAAATTTAAATTTCTTGAAAATTTCACTATAGGAGAAAAAATAAAAATCTGGGTTTTTTTCAAAAATAATAAATAAAAATCTGGTGTACTACCTTTTGCTAGGCGTCGGAAATTATCTCACGGGAACGGAAAGTATTCTATGTTCTAACCCATGGCCTATCCTTACCTTTCATAAGGCGTGAAAAGGTAACAGATAGACGGATAATAAATTCAAATAACTTAAGCCTTAAAAACCATTAATTTTAAATAGGTACCCACTACGCCGCGTAACACCTACATGTTAACCAAGTGTACCTACCTAACCTCCAAGTTGACCATAATGATGTCGATATGTTCAAATTCAATAGTACGTACAGTCCGCAAGGCACTGAGCTGGCCGACTGGCTGGCTGGGGCTGAGCTTTGCATTTGTGTGAGTGCACATCAATAGTATAGGTGTGACGTCCGGCCTAGAGCGCGACACGTCCTTTACTTGGTTTAAAACCGGTTTAAACTGCTGTTTGGCAAATGGCCTGAGGCGCGGCGCGTCCCTTGCGCGACGCAACTCCGCTTTTTTGATGATCACTCACACAAATGCAAAGCTCAGCTTAGGCCTCGTGGACTGTAGTTTCTTGTAAAACGAAGATAAACGTCACTTTTCACGTCATTTTTCTTTTTCAACCTTGTTGCGAATATTAATGATTTCCCATCGTACCTACATTATCATTTGACAAATCCCTTCAAGCCACGTGTAGCAACGTAGCAAGATGAAAAAATCGACTTTTCAAATCCTAAACAATCCGGTATGGAAATATGAGGAGTGAAATTAATACAAGCGTTAACTCAAAAGCGTTACGTTTTTCTGTGCAACGTACCTTGCGCACCTTTCACTTTGAAATCATGTGTGGTGTATACTTGTTTTGTTAATTTTCGGCCAGTCTTCATTGTAGCGGTCAATCTACCCATTATGACGACATAATATGTCTATGATTGTACTTAAGGAGTAAACTCCAGGTGCGTCGGAGCTGACACACACACTTTTTTGTTTAAATTTCCTTTTTCACAAACTGTATACAAACTTGTGTAGACAATTTCGTGCACGGCTTCATAAATGTTGTAGTTTTTTGTGATGCGAAAGACGTCACGAGCAGAACCAAGTCTTGCTGATTTAATGTTTAGCTAGACGATGACTGACACATGCGGGTCGCCTATTTTCAAAGATGTGTTCCAAGTAGGTTCTTTAATCAAGAGGCTATTTCAGACCTCGCTCTACATAAATTGTTGTGCTAATCTAATACTGTACCGACTAATTGCTACGATTACGGGGCTTGGCTTGAGAAAATCCTATACTATTAAATGAGCAATATTCGTACATTTATAAATTTGTAATCACGTTCTCGAAAACGGCTCTAATCATTTTGATGAAAGTTGCAATGTAGGAAAATCGGACTAGCTAGGTCTCATTTCTGGGAAAGTCGTTTTCTCTATTTTCATCCAAGCAGGGGCCGTACTATGACGTGAAAAAAGATCATGGATCCATCATGGTTCCGTTGAGAATAAAGGATGGTGCTATAGAGGTCGTATATTGCTCCGTCTCTCTCTCTCACACTGGAACCTGAATCATTTTTCACATCATAGTATGGCCCCAGAGCTAGGACGTGGTCCTTTGATTGTTTTTCATCTCCTTTCAGAGTTAAAGCTTTTAGAGTGAGAGTTTGGTTGCTAATCCAGGCACTAGAGATTTTTAAATATATATGGTTAACTAAACCTGTAATTTTGCACAATTGTGCCGGGAAGGCCGGTCATTGACACAGCGGGCCAACCTGGGCCCGAAATCCGGCCGTTTTTGTCACATGAAACTAATCTGTTTTAAGATTTTTAGCACGAGTTACTGTAGGCATTCAATATTTTTCATTTATATTATTTTCTTGAGAGTGGTGGTGAGCGGTGATTTACATGTCATATAGGTCGTGGGTTCGAATCCCGATAGGCACTTTGTGTAATTTATTTCATCACCGCTGCTCTCAAAACTGTGAAGGAAATCATCATTTGGTAACCAGCATGACTTAGAACCAAAAATTCGAAGACATGTGACATCCACCAACCCGCACTAGGTCCATGTGGCAGATTAAGACCGTCTCTCAGACACTCATAGCAGTGGGAACGTTATAGGTAGATTGTGTTATGCTGAATTATTTCTTAATGGCAATATTTTAAGTCCAAAACCATTATTTTTAACTAAAATACACTCGTGTATTTTATATAGATCAATTGTCTCTTATGAAGGACGCTACCTGTTTGGCCGACAAGCGGATGACACTTTTACGGGATATAATAAGGTAATGTATAGACTTCCTGCGGCTAAGTGGCGCGCGCGCCGGTCCTCGCGCCCACATGCGCGCGTCAATTTTATATGTTCATTTGACGGTTGGTGGGGTTAGGCGGAAGTGAGGACGGACTATTAGATTTAGATGATGTTCTTTTCGAGTTTATATCAGGTAGATTTTTATACTAGGTATGTATATCTTTTCAAATGTCTGCATCCAAACATAATTGCTTTATTATTTTCAAAGGTCTGGTGCTGGTAGAATAAGACACATTCGACATGTCAGCTTGCTCTGTAAAGTTAGCAAACCATAGCTAAGGTTTACGTTTAATTATCTGTATTCCACTATGTCTGTGGCCACATAAAACAAGACGCAAGATTAAAAAAAAAACTAAGTATGCTTGATACTAAAATAAATTAGAGCAACTAACTAAAACGCGTTTACACCATAATTTCACGACCGTGGTCAAACCGAGTGGTACATTTAAATTGATTGTAGGACATATTTCCTCGAAGCCGGATGCATTCAATTGGCATCAGCGGAGTGCGCAGGCGACGAACAGTTCGCGACCGACCGTTCTGTCACTCTCACCGCGGTATCGATAAATCGGAATCGAAAAATCGATGTGTTGAACAGAGATCGTTAGACGTGAATCAACGAAACGATTGCCGCACTGATTAAAAAAAAAATAAAAAATAATAATGTTTATGATTTTTTCGTTGTGAACTTTGTTTTTTTGATGGACAGTGGTAAAAAAAATGTCTCTTCATGAGATTATTCGTTTTGTGGGACAGTGAAAGAAAATAATCTCATCAATTTTTAATAAAGTGTTAGTCTGAGGACTGAGTTTGTCAGACGCGAGTGGTATCACTGCCATGTGATACCACAATACAGCTGTCACGACGGAAAAAGACAGCAAAGACAAAAAGCGAGCGAAAAGGAAAAGAATATCCGATATGAGGTGAGAGCGAGGTTGGGAGCCAGGCAAAACCGTGTGGTTAGCAACAAACGAAGTGAATTAGAATGTGCTTAGACTTATCAGATTGGAACTTTTTTTTAATAGAATTCTCCTCGAACTAAATAACATTTATTTCCAGTATGCCAGGTATGCCAGGGAGCAGTGGTGGTCCACTGTCGTAGGTCGTAGGTTCAAACCCAGATAGGTAGGCGCTTTACTTTGTGTAAATTATCTTATCACCACCGCTCTCAAAACGGTGAAGGAAAAAATTCGAAGACATGTGTCTGTCACATGTCTTCGAATTTTTGATTCTAGGCGCACAAATTCACTACGCGGGCCCAGTGAAGGTTGGTAGATGTCTGCATCTACCAACCTTCACTGGGCCCGCGTAGTGGATTTCGGCCCACTCCCCTCTGTGTCCCAGCAGTGGGAACATTACAGGCTGATTAGGCTATGCCAGTTCATCAACATATTTTATATAAAAATACATCCTTTTTACAGATTAAGTTGTGATTCTTCTTCTTCGTGTCGATGATTCCAATCTTCTTCTTTTTGAGTCGTGACTGAACTTTTTTTAGATAATTAGAAGGGCCAAGGGAAAGGGAAGGGACATAAACATGTAGCCACGTTTATAGCAGGATCAGAGATCAGGAGGTGTACGTGCGCTCGCATTGGGTGTTAGACGGAAATTATAACACAAACTTCAATCAGGACTTGGCCCCATCAACAGCGTTAGCAGTGGTTCCACATAACCCCTTTATCAAGCACAAAGAGCTGGTGAGAAGATGAGGCAATTCCATCATCGTCATGGGACTAAGCCCATGAGACTGACTACATTGTACATAAAGCGACCCACCTGGCTTCATAGTTGTTTTAGAGATGGCAAGAAACTCTTCTGCATGCAAGCCAAGACACTCAGCTGGAGGATGATGTCTGAGAAGTCACAGTATTATGTATCGCACTAGAGCTGCCATCAATTACTAGTTGCAGCTCTTCAGTCTGACCCTAGTCTTCCCTACGTCGTACTTAAGGTATCTGACTCCTGCTTAAGTTATTCAGTAGCACTGGCAATTCTCTCTTCGGGCAGTTCCTGCAAGCCTATATTAGCCTAGTTTAGATTGCTGCCACTGCAAAAAGCTCTTGGCATGACCAAAGGGCTGGCCTTTTTTTCGGACAAAGAATCAGCCTGAGGAGCTCGTGGCTAAGTAATAACAGCTGCATGGGTCGATCCATCAGGTTAAGCTACGCTTGCCGGGGTTGGTCAGTGAATGGGTGACCATCTTTACATACCAAGACTCCTCCGTGCCTCGGAATGCACGTTAAGCCGTTGGTCCCGGTTGTCTGCATTCGTGGATCTTTGACAGTCGTTACGGGTCGTCAGAAGCCCGAAAGTCTGACAACCAGTCTCACCAAGGGGTATCTTATTACCCAGTTACTGGGTTGTGGAGATCAGAGAGGCAGTCGCTCCATGTAAAATAATGGTACTCAGCTCCATCCGGTTAGACTGGAAGTCGACCCCAACATAGTTGGGAAAAGGCTAGGCAGATTGAATCAGCCTAAGATCCGATACTGCTGCCAGCCTTTAGTCACACATTGTATTCGTTGACAGCTTTATGGATAAGTTTTGATAAATTTCAAAATATGTATTAAGTAGTAAACCTAGTGATAACTATTCTTGTAAGGTTTCGAAAACGTAGTTCTTAAGACTGTAAATCAAAATCTTATCGTTTCTTAAAAAGCAATGAAGTGAACAACAACTTTGACAACTTCTTGTCGTCTTATTCTGTTGCATTTGTTCTTATAAATAGATACATAGTGAATTATTATTATTACACTCAATCAATCTGCCTAGCCTTTTCCCAACTATATTGGGGTCGGTTTCCAGTCTAACCGGATGCATTTGGATACCAGTATTTTACATGGAGTGACTGCCTATTTGACCTCCACAATCCAGTATGTAACTGGATAATACGAGACCCCTTGGTAAGACTGGTTGTCAGACTTTCGGGTTTCTGACGACCCGTAACGACTGTCAAAGATCCACGAATGACAGCTGGGACCAACGGCTTAACGTGCTTTCCGAGGCGCGGAGGAGTCTTGGTATGTAAAGATGGTCACCCATCCACTTATTATTATTATACTCGTACTAAATGAACTTTACGAAAAGTGGTAACTAGTGCAGTTGGCCTCTCGTGTGCAAGGTCCCTTAGCTGAATGACAAGCCATAAATCATGCAGTTATTATTTAATCTGTCTGTATAAATAGATGTTCAGATTAAATAATCACTACATTGCTTGAGTTTCCTATTATGACCCTAACAAGTCACTTCTGGTTGTTTATTGCTTATAATCATTTTACGGTTGTGGTTGGACATTCACGTGGAGTACCATAATGAAAAAACCGGCTAAGTGCGTGTCGGACCACGCACAATGAAGGGCTCCGTAGTTGGGATGAATTTGAACAAAGTTAACATTGTAGTTGAGAAACATGTTGTCCCATACATTCCAACTGCAAATTAATGTAAGTTTGTACGAACAATATTGAGAGATTTACCATGTTATTTTTAGACCTATAGGTTCGGCTTCTTATGTGTTTTCCTGTAATCTATAGTTATAGAAGTATTTTCTTATTTTTTTTTCAAAATTTAGGCTCAGTAGTTTCCATAGAAATATAAAAAAAGTTCATATATCTATGGTAGTTTCGGAGATAAGGGGAGGGGAATGTAATTTTTTTGTGTTTTTCTTAAAAAACTTAAAAAAAATATATTTTAAATTTATAAAAATATATATTTGAGACCCTCACAGGAAGCCCGTTCATTTGATGTGTCACACGCTACCTACAGTTCGCCAACATTTTTTTATTTTCTTATTTGCCCCCAAAAAATTACCCCCATATTCAAAATTCATTCATTTACGTTACACGTCCGTGTACCAAATTTCAACTTAATCGGCCCATTAGATTCAGATCAAATTGGGACAGACGGACAGACAAACAGACAAGACACAGGAGTGATCCTATAAGTGTTCCATTTTTTCCTTTTGAGGTACGGAACCCTAAAAACGTTTGGGTGTATCAGTTAAATTAGGTTCTTTAATTATTATATTACATTTTAGTAGCCTTGCCCCAGACTTCGTGCAATAAGTATGTCCTATGACATTCGGCAATATCATTTAGCTTTCAATTAGTTTTTTTTTTTTTTTAATCGGATTTAAACCTACTTTCAGCGATTATCTTTTACAAACAATGTTACCTCTTTATAATATGGTTTTAGATTTCTCGAAGAAGTAGCTCGTATTCAGGTATTCAGTATAAAACCTAAACCCTTCCATAATCGAAGTTTCTTTGTCCCCAGGGTTGATCTTCGCAGTCTAAAGTGTGCATCCGCACTCCGCGCTGGACTCAAAGCTGCAATGTACGAAAGCAGCTGCTCCTACGCAGGAGCCTTAGAATTAAAAAGAAGCGCATTAAAGGAGGAACCATGGCCTGCAGCAGAATGGCCTCCATACCGACTCCATCAGTCCACGTTCGAGCAACTAAAGCAGAGTGTGGAGAAGGCCAAAGCGGCCTTACAGGACAGGTCAGGTCTCCTGGGGTCTGCGACGGCCTTCGGTGATTTCTATGGAGGGCAGCTGGGGCAGGACGCCACCAGCTCCACGCTAGGTTTCGGAAGGACGGCGAGGACCGACGATTCAATGCTCGGGGCTATGGATAAAAGTAAAACTATTGGTAAGTAATTTCTTTTGTGTTGTTTTATTTTTATAGAATATCTGTAGTATTTCCATCTAAATTATCTATTGATAATGCAAATGATGTCGACGCGGCTTAAAGTTTGGATGGATGGATGTTTATTACTCAATCACGCCAGAACAGCTGAACGGATCTCGGTGAAATTTGACGCAGAGATAGTATATTCTGGAATAGCACATAGGCTACATTTTATCTCGGTTGTAAGTTCCTGTGGGATGACTTCCGACACGCACGCGGGTGAAGCCGCTGGCAAAAACCAGTTGTACATATAATACAACTGTCCGATGTACTAACTTCTTTAAATCACATGTGTGTGCATAAACCTACTCAAATGAAAATATAGTCTCCTTTCGTGTCGCCAATGTCGGTTTGCGTCAAAGAATAGATAAAAGAGTAGCTAGCGTCAACATTATCTATGTTTCATAACAAACTGCACTATGTCAAGATGATAACACTCTACACCAAAACGTAAACTTTTATACCAACCATTTTACATTCATATCAGAATTTAAGGTCTATTGTCATATGCCTTAACCTCGCGATGATAACGCGACGGTAGACAGACACGGCTGGATATCGATTGGTCGCGGTGACAACGTAAACTCGCCCTTAAGATAACAAAGCACGATCACATTTCGCGTGTAAACTAAACCCTTTTAGATTACTTTGATGTAGGTAGAAGAGGCTTGGTGGGGAGGCATCTTCAGATAACAATCAAGGGAGAGGGGCGTACGGGATTTCATCCCCATGGTTGCTATAGAGACGCGCCCGCCCCTTAACGCCCCGCGATCATCGCGCGCTCGGGTAAATAGTGGCGAAAATAAATTTTTATTATCTCAGCGATCATTATTCTGGATGTTAGCCGACGCTTTTTTTTCTCCTAACGAGAGGACAGAATGATAATAAATTCTGTTGCATTTTTCGTGCATTGTCGTTTGTTAAGAATTTCTGGCGCTACTAAAATGCTGTTTTTTCACCAATATTACTAATATTCAGCTGCATCCGGACTGGAAGCAGACCACAACATAGTTTGGGTAAAGGCTAGGCAGATGATGATGAAGTTTAAAAAAAATCTTTATAATGTTCCTTTATTTCATTCATTTGGGATTTGAAGGTATTAATTTTTTACTCAACTGAACTACAGTACAACTATTTTCTTAATGTCTCTCGGCAAACTTCGTGTTTCGTCAGTTGTCGGACTTCTATCAGTTGCCCTTTGCACTTAGTGCAAGCCGGACGCTCTCAATCGACTTGGAAGTATATAGAGTTGTTAATACTCTTTTGACATAATGTAATTTATTTAAAAACCGGTCAAGAGAGAGTCGGACTCGTGAACCGAGGGTTCCGTACTATCATAATTATATGTAATTTTTAACCGACTTCAAAAAGGAGGAGGTTATCAATTCGTCGGAACCTTTTTTTTTTTTTTTTATTTTTTTTTTTTTTATTTTATTTTTTTATGTATGTTCCCCGATTACTCGAAGATGGCTGGACCGATTTGGATTATTTTTTTTTTGTTTGAAAGGGTATACTTCCCAGGTGGTCCCGTGATCATCAAGTCAGGATCTGATGATGGGATCCTGGAGAAATAGAGAGAACTCTTCCAATTTTATAGGCACACTTGAAGCGATTTGGATAGTTTTTGGAAGAGTACTTTCTTGGAGTGGTCCCATTTCAATTTGGTGAAGATCTGATGAAGAACTTCTGAGATAGGCAACGGAACTCCTCAATAAATGATAGCAAATGGACTGGGATTGCTGAAATCTCATGTCTGTTTGTTGTTCACACCAGTTCACAACATAACATCACGCCAGTACGCTGTGAAGGGGTAAGCACATGTGAACCACTAAAAAGTGAAAAATAAAAACTTTTTTACAAAAAAATACAACCGACTTCCAAAAACAACACTACAAAGTGAAAAATAACTTTAATTTCGGAAGTCGGTGGCAAAAACGAAAATACATTTAATCAGACACCGACTTCCGAAATTAAAGTTATTTTTCACTTTGTAGTGTTGTTTTTGGAAGTCGGTTGTATTTTTTTGTAAAAAAGTTTTTGTTGATTATTTCTGAAAAACTGGCTATTTAGAGACACCGTTTTATTTTTCCTGTAATCTATAGATACATAAACTTCTATCACATAGAATAATTTCAGATTTTTCTCTATGCAAACTTCGGAGATAAGGGGGGGACCGAATTTTTTTTTAACATTTTTTATTAAAAGTCGAAAATTATGCTACCAAAAAAAAAAATTAAAAAAATGTTTGAGAATGTGCAAACAGCGTTTTTTCATATGATACCCCACATGCCCTAGGAGCCCCACTTCGATTTTTAAGACCCCCTTCAGTCCCTGTTGCAAAAAAAACATACATATTTTTATTTTTTTCTTATTTGAAAAATAGTTGGGCAAACGTCAATTAAAACTGTTCTAATTTTCAAGTTGATAGCATTAATAGTTCTTGAGATATCCAGCTGTGACAGACAGACAGACTGAGTCACACCATAAGGGTCCCTTTTTACCATTTTGTTACGGAACCCTAAAAATTTCTTAGTAATAACAGCCGCATGGGTCGATCCATCAGGTACGCTTGCTGGGGTTGGTCCGTGGATGGGTGACCATCTTTACATACCGAGACTCCACCGTTACGGGTCTTCAGAAGCCCAAAAGTCTGACAACCAGTCTTACCAGTATTACCCAGTTACTGGGTTGTGGAGGTCAGATAGGCAGTCGCTTCATGTAAAATACTGGTATTCAGCTGCATCCTGTTAGACTGGAAGCCGACCCCAACATAGTTGGGAAAAGGCTAGCAGATTGAATTTATTTAAAAAATGGCAGGAAAGCTGCTAAAGTCTGACGTAACACGAAGTTTGCCGAGGGACATTAATAAAATAGTTGTACTGTACTTCAACAGTAGCGGTTACGATCGATCGATGTCGCATGATCACATTACTGACAATATTTTGGGTGCGATAAAATTATCAACTACCCCATACTATTATTCAATATCTACTCGACCCAAATGTTGTAAGACGGCTGATTATTTTTCCGCGATTACGATGTTGTTTTCATGAATAAAGTTGTTCAGTTTAATGGTTTATACCACAACCTTAAATTTGACCACACCTTTCTCATACACTATGTATAGTGAAAAAGTGTGTCCGCGCTGCAGTTACACTCAAGTAAAAATTCCTACAATAAAGAAGCATTAGATACGTTCAAGACAAACATATTCCAATTGTTACAAAAATCCTTTGTCCCCGGCAGAGGTCGCCACAAAAGCACAATGACAAAGGTGCTGCTCTCGAAAAAGACAATAAAGTTTTTGCCATTAAAAAAAAGTACCACAATTCATAAAAAAATGTAAATTCGAAGCGAGCGGCCATTGTCTTGGCTGCGCTGCCGAGAGGAGATCGGGCCTTTCCGTTTTCGTTAACTAGATGGAAACTCTTGCGGAGACGATTTTACGTAGGATTTTTTAAATTTTAATGTCGATGGAGTTGGAGTTCTTAAAGTTTGATTAGTGTTCACTATAATTCGTCTGCTTATTTGGCTATGAAATATGACTTGTTACGTCTTTAAGCAAATCGTGGAGCTCGTGGCTAAGTAATAACAGCCGCACGGGTCGATCCATCAGGTTAAGCTACGCTTGCCGGGGTTGGTCCGTGGATGGGTGACCATCTTTACATACCGAGACTCCTCCGTGCCTCGGAGAGCACGTTAAGCCGTTGGCGTTGGTCCCGGCTGTCATTCGTGGATCTTTGACAGCCGTTACGGGTCGTCAGAAGCCCGAAAGTCTGACAATCAGTCTTACCAAGGGGTATCGTATTACCCAGTTAATGGGTTGTGGAGGTCAGATAGGCAGTCGCTCCATGTAAAGTAATGGTATTCAGCTTCATCCGGTTATGCTGGAAACCGACCCCAACATAGTTGGGAAAAGGCTAGGCAGATTGACGTCTTGAAGCAAATGCTGATAAGTTATTTTTGTATAAATTAGGTAGTGATCTCAATTATGAATCTTGATGACACTTAAAATCATCAACTTTCTGCAGAGTCAATAATGTAGTTGCATTGCTACGCATAACTAGTCCCTATCTTTTGGCCGCTCAAAACAGTAAAATGATCCAAACACAAAACAACGAGCCTCTTCAAAACCCAACAAAATATTTACAAAACAAATTACTTTTTAATCACATTCAAGACAAAGTTGCCATGTTAAACGCTTTGCAACAACATCCATTACCCGACGGCTTTGATAAACACACGAGCCGAGCCAAAAATACTAAGCGATGGCCGAGTATTTACATAATATTCAAATAAGTGCAAAAATCCATGCGCCACCAGCGCTTAATCTTAGTCATTAAGAGAAATGTATTAAAAGTGACCCCCCCAACGATCGCGTAAAGAGTTGTTAACACGAAAATGATTGCAGAACGCCCCAAATACCAGTTACTAGTATTTTGCATGGCTATCGTGGCCCGGGATCAGTTTGGTACAAATGTCATCAATTATGAGGCCACACTTTAGATCGTATCGCGATAAAATATATATCAATAAATCACGCTCCAACTGGTCTGATATGAGTTTATTGATTTTTTTAAATGTATATTGCTAAAGGGCTAGGGTTGTTGTTTCTCGATTTATATTCATTACGGACTAGGGTTGGTGTGAGTGGAATATAGATTATGGACACAGTATACGTTGAATCAGATCATTTAGGAACTCCTTTGTTTTGTAGGTGGGAAAGTCTATTCCTACGTGCCTAGACAAAGTGAAAATCTATCAGAGGGGCAATGGGGTTGTTTCCCGGAAGCTGTGTGTTTGTCACTTGTCAAAGTCATCTTGAAGAGAAACCGATGAATCGGTGACAAGAAAAAACACTTAGCGCCATTTCGCGGCAAAGTTTTCAGCAAGGAACTCCATTGATAGCTGAATGAAAGTATAAATACTTAGCGCCATCTAAGCGGAACTAATTTGACAGTTTTTCCTCATTCGAGTATTTTTACGAACGTTTGCGTTCTAACCTGTCACAAGTTTTTGATATTGAACTGAGATGAGTTTGCGACTGAGCATGAGGTTTTGGGTTCGATTCCAAGGTCGGGCAAAGTGTTAATAGATTTTTTCATCTGGAATTTCTCAGTAGCAGCCTGGAGTCTTGATTTGTGCCCGGTTAATGGCAATAGGTAGGCTTGCCCCCTTTTAGATAGGTCCTAAACATAACTGGCGAAATGTGTGTGTGCTGCCCAACCCTTTGAGGAAACAAGGCTATGTGTTATGGATGTTATGTGTTTATTTTTGTTTGTTTTTGGTTTTTTGTGTTTGTTTTGTGTTTGTTTTTTGTTATGTGTTTTTTGTTTGTGTTTTATTATGTTTGTGTTTTTTGTGTTTTGTAGTTCTAGATAACATTAAAAACTTGTTTAATATACAAGTACCTGAGTGACCGAGCTCTGCTCAGGTGAAAATAGAGAAAACGAATTTTCCCAGAAATGAGAACTACCTAGATCGATTTTTCACCCTCGTCAACCCCTGTAATGCAACTTTTATCGAAATCGTTAGAACCATTTTCGAGAACAATCAATCTGCCTAGCCTTTCCCAACTATGTTGGGGTCGGCTTCCAGTCTAACCGGATGAAGCTGCATACCAGTATTTTATATGGAGCGACTGCCTATCTGACCTCCACAACCCAATTACTGGGTAATACGATACCCTTGGTAAGACTGGTTGTCAGATTTTCGGGCTTCTGACGACCCGTAACGACTGTCAAAGATCCATGAATGACATCCGGGACCAACGACTTAACGTGCTTTCCGAGGCACGCAGGAGTCTCGGTAGATGTGCATGTAGATGGTCACCCATCCACGGATCAACCCCGGCAAGCGTAACTTAACCTGATGGATCGATCAGTACGGCTGTTATTACTTAGCCACGAGCCATTTTCGACAACGTGATACAATATAGGTACAGGGTTACCTGCTACTTGTAGTTCGATATTCCATGCAGCACCTCTTAATAGGGTTAAAGTGCAATAAATTAAGCCACCAAATGTTCTACCGAAATTAAATAGTTTTTGGGTTAGCTAGATTTTTAGTTTTTTTTTTTATATGAAAAATACAATTCAAAAATGATTTATGGCCCGACTTTTTATCTCATAGCTGATGCCGTAGCAGATCTTTGTTATAAATTAAAAGTTGAAAAATGCCTAAACCTTTGGCAAAGATAATTTTATTTTTCGTAATTTATATTTTTCTCTCCAAATCATTAACACTTACCGTCGCCTTAACAGATAATCTACAAAGTAGAGTATCGTAAAGCGGTGTAATGAGTGTGAAAAGTGACTCATCACGGGCCGCCCTGCTGTCTGCACCAGCTTTATTGTGTTTAATAGTCCCTCGGCCCCAAACGGTTTGCCTTTTAATTAGTAAGCCTTATTGTATTATTATAATCTGACTCATGGATGTTTGTTGAAACGAAACTTATAATATTATATAAGGGTTGTTTTGATTTTTGTGTGCGTTTTGGTTTAGATATAACAATATAGATTTACAATCATTCTTCCTAATTCTGATTAGAAGAAGGGTGGGTTTGTACATGTTTCGCAAGTATTTCGCTATTTTTTTAGGGTTCCGTACCTCATAAGGAAAAAACGGAACCCTTATAGGATCACTCGTGTGTCTGTTTGTCTGTCTGTCCGTCTGTCACAGCCAGTTGGCTCCGAATCACCATATGGCATATCAAATGAAAGGGCTTACTATGAGGGTCTCAAATATTTTTTTTTTATAATTTTAAAATAAATCGTTTTAAAGTTATACTCGTATAAGAAAATACAAGAAAATTGACCATTCCCCCCCCCCCCCCCCCCCCTTATCTCCGAAACTACTGAGCCTAAAATTTTGAAAAAAATACAGAAAATAGATCTTTTCCTGTAGTTTACAGGAAAACCTATAAGAAGTCTGTGGTTTTAAAATAATATGGTAAATCTATCAATATTGTGAATACAAACTTACATTTACAGTTGGAATGTATGGGAGAACATGTTTTTCAAATACAATGTTAAGTTTGTTCTTAAGATAAATTCATCCCAACTACGAAACCCTTCGTTGTGCGTGGTCCGACACGCACTTGGCCGGTTTTTTTTATATGATTTATTGATTGATTTTAAAAGAAACGCCGATTTTTATTCTGGCGATTTGGTGGTTGGTCCCCTTATGAAATGTTCAGTTATTTCAATTATATTACGTTGTCCTACTTACTTTATAATTTTCTTTCACAAAGTATACTACTTGTCATTTTGCATCCTCGTCAAATTTAAGGGTGTGGTATAGACTATCAAACCGAACAACTTTTTCCATGGCACCAACATCGTAATCGCGAAAAAATAATCAGCCGTCCCATACATTTGTGTCGAGTAGGTATTGAAGTTTTATATGGGACAGTTGAAAATTTTTTCGCGATTACGATGTTGGTCCCATGGAGAATGTTGTTCGGTTTGATGTTCTGTATCACATCCTGAAATTTGACGAGGATGCAAAACGACACGTTGTATACAAATGCCATAACGAATACTTATTTGTTTCCAATAAATTCTTTAAAACAAGACTAACTAATAGACACATCAAAATTCTAATTCACAGTTTCAAATTGGATAATCATTCTGTAAAGCCACTAACCCTCTCGAGTCTCGAGCCACCCAAACACTTCACATTAAGCCAATAAACCAAATTCCCAGTCCCATGGGGTGATCCCAAGTAGTACCAAACAAACAATTATTGCACAATCAATGGCCATTCGCGCGCGAATATTATAAATCAGCGATAATGGCTCGCGTTACGGAGAGTGACATCGCTTTTAGTTCGCTGCTCGTGACAATAGATGGCGCACGGCCGACGCGCGCCCGCGCATCTCGTAAACACGCCGCGGGCTCGAAACCAGCGGGAAGCAAAGCGGAGCGGGTATTATTGTTGTGTTCATTTAATATTGCTATGTGAATTCTTTTACAATAAATTATAATTTTGTGATAGAATCAGCTAAAAGATTTTTTTTTTATAAAATAGGATTTTCTTTGACGAAATGGAGCTTGATTATCCATCTACATACTTTTAAGTGCCTTCAGCACACATACTACACATTAATTTATGCTTTGGGCTGGCTCACTGGCTGGTTGCTGTCCCTACCTTCTTATCCACTCTTGAGTAATATTCACCTACTTTTAATAATACCTAACTTTACATGATCACACTAATATTATAAAGGCAAAAATTTGTGAGTGTGTGTGTGTTTGTTATTTCTTCACGATCAAACGGCTAGACCGATTTGAATGAAATTTGGTATGTAGATAGCTTATACTCTGGATTAACACATAGGCTACTTTTATCCCGGTATACGTGGGTGAAACCGCGGGGTACAGATAGTAAATGATAAATGATTTTATTTCTGTAAGTAGGTTTGTACAAACAGTTTTACACGTCAACCATATTTTTAAATAAAAACTAGATGAGGTAGGCGTTTCCTATATCTGACTACTCTGAGAAGAAAAGCCGAAACAAACTTAGAGCCGCAGAGAGAGTAACCGCAAAGTAAAGAGAAATCGCTGGTATCAACTCACCCGCTGTTTTCCTAGCCCCGTCAATGTTGCTTACCATTTCATGGGAACTATGGCCGAGACAATGCGAGCTTAATTGTGCGACAGATACCAGTAATGATGATGCCACCCCAATTTTTTTTTGGATTTATGGATATGCCGTGACCACGCGACCTCACCCCAGGCGTTATTTTCAACAAATAAATTGTTCAAAACATATTGTGTTCGGCAATTTGATACGTTTGACTTTTAGCGTGGGAGAGCGGAGATTTTTTTGTGTTTTATATGTTTATCAAGTTCGTGGCAAATCTTGTTTTTAGGGTTCCGTAGCCAAATAGCAAAAAACGGAACCCTTATGGATTCGTCATGTCTGTCTGTCTGTCTGTCCGTCCGTATGTCACAGCTACTTTTTCCGAAACTATAAGAACTATACTGTTGAACTTGGTAAGTAGATGTATTCTGTGAACCGCATTAAGATTTTCACACAAAAATAGAAAAAAAAAAAACAATAAATTTTGTTGGGCGTTCCCCATACTTAGAACTGAAACTCAATTTTTTTTGTTCATCAAGACCATACGTGTGGGGTATATAAGGATAGGTCTTCAAAAATTATATTGAGGTTTCTAATATATTTTTTTTTCTAAACTGAATAGTTTGCGCGAGAGATACTTCCAAAGTGGTAAAATATGTGTGCTCCCCCCCCCCTGTAACTTCTAAAATAAGAAAATGATAAAACTAAAAAAATATATGATGTAAACTAAACTTCCAACGAACATTGATTTGAACGAGATCTAGTGAGTAGTTTTTTTTTAATACGTCATAAATCGTAAACCGCAATTTACCTTAATCCCATCATTTAGGTACCTAGTTACAATGTTACCTTATCAATAACTTAATTTAAAAAAAATACACTATTATTAAAACATCGATCAAAGTTACAACGAACTACAAGAACTTTTATATTATGTTACTTGCTGTTACGGAACCCTTCATGGGCGAGTCCGACTCGCACTTGACCGCTTTTTTTGAATTTTTCATGTTTGTTTCAAATCTTTCAAAGTTGGTTTGTCCCAACTACCTATCTACATTTTTTTTTAACTTATCGTAGGCCCTGCCCTTGACTATGCTGAGCCCTATTAAAGATAATGTAACTAACTGCAATACTTTAGTATATATATATAGTATATATATATACAGGGTGTCCCAGAACTCAACGTCAAGCTGAACCGGGGCGACAGGATTGATTGTAAACATCATGAGAAAAATCAGAAAAAAAATCTATCCCATGCAGTTTGAAAATTATGGGCATTTAAGAAAAACCTAAAAATTTGGTCAACCTGTAACCATTTTTCGGTTATTGTGGTTAATTTTTATTATTTTTGTTCAGTTAAACTTTGGAACCGTAACCCTAAATAATATTTCTAAGAATCACAGTCAAAAATAATGACACAATTGACCCAAGTTTCCTATAAGATTAAGACTTTGTTAAACTATGAATTTAAAATTTTCATAATTGGTCGACTTTTAACGGCCCTCCTTTAAAAAAAATGTACTAGAGTGCCTTGGCAAGTGCCATTAAAAGTTGGCGCATTTAATCAGGATTGTAAAATGGTACAATACTTGTTAGTTTCGTACTAAAAAAACGAGTAAAAAAATAAAAACCTCAAGTAACCCGATTTTTGCTAACCCATTTTACTCAGTTAAAATGTTTTTTACTCGCACAAGCTCTTGGTAGGTTCTTAATTTTACGGCAAAATGATGAGAGAGATGGATAGTGGACATGTTTACGCAGTGCAAGTAAGAGATTTCCTTGACCAGGAATATCCGGGAAGGTGGATTGGACGTTCAGGCACTATCTCGTGGCCTGCCCGTTCCCCAGATTTAAATCCCCTGGATTTTTTTTATTGGGGCGTTTCAAAGAAAAAGTTTATTCAAAGACCATTGAGAGCGTAGCCGAGCCGCGTGAACGAATTTCTCAAGCTGCTGAGGACATCAACTCTCGAGGATATGGCCGGCTTATACGTAGATCTTTTTTAAGAAGATGTAGGGTGTTTATTGAGGCTGATGGTAAACAATTTGAACATTTGTTGTAATAATAAATGTTATTTCCATATCTGACTTTTATTCCAATAAACCTAAACTAAACTAAGTCAAGATTTTTCATTATTTTATTAATTTTACTTAATTTTGTCGACTTTGGTAAAAGTGGCGTCACTATCTGTCTCTCTCACTCATGGCAAACATGTCCACTATCCATCTCTCTCATCATTTTGCCGTAAAATTAAGAACCTACCAAGAGCTTGTGCGAATAAAAAACATTTTAACTGAGTAAAATGGGTTAGCAAAAATCGGGTTACTTGAGGTTTTTATTTTTTTACTCATTTTTTTAGTACGAAACTAACAAGTATTGTACCATTTTACAATCCTGATTAAATGCGCCAACTTTTAATGGCACTTGCCAAGGCACTCTAGTACATTTTTTTTAAAGGAGGGCCGTTCAAAGTCGACCAATTTTGAAAATTTTAAATTCATAGTTTAACAAAGTCTTAATCTTCTAGGAAACTTGGGGCAATTGTGTCATTATTTTTGACTGTGATTCTTAGAAATATTATTTAGGGTTACGGATCCAAAGTTTAAATGAACAAAAATAATAAAAATTAACCACAATAACCGAAAAATGGTTACAGATTGACCTAATTTTTAGGTTTTTCTTAAATGCCCATAATTTTCAAACTGCATGGGATAGATTTTTTTTCTGATTTTTCTCATGATGTTTACAGTCAATCCTGTCGCCCCGTTTCGGCTTGACGTTGAGTTTTGGGACAGCCTGTATATATAGTATATATATAAAGGAAAACTTATATATAAACTTAGCCACGAGGAGCTCGTGGCTAAGTAATAACAGCCACATGGGTCGATCGACAAGGTTAAGCTACGCTTGCCGGGGTTGGTCCGTGGATGGGTGACCATCTTCACATACCGAGACTCCTCCGTGCCTCGGAAAGCACGTTAAGGCGTTGGTCCCGGCTGTCATTCGTGGATCTTTGACAGTCGTTACGGGTCGTCAGAAGCCCGAAAGTCTGACAACCAGTCTTACCAGGGGGTATCGTATTACCCAGTTACTGGGTTGTGGAGGTCAGATAGGCAGTCGCTCCATGTAAAATACTGGTATTCAGCTGCATCCGGTTAGACTGGAAGCCGACCCCAACATAGCTGGGAAAAGGCTAGGCAGATGATGATATATAAAGGAAAAGTTTGCAGTAGGCAAATTTTCAGAGGGTGTTATCTAACAATGAATGATTATGTTATTCGTGATTTCATAGTTGGTCCCATAGTGAAAGTTGTTCTTATTCATGGGTAAAACACATATAGTTATATACAGCAAGTACCTAGTAAGTACCTCCTCTAGCTAAGTAATATCAGCCGCACGGGTCGATCCATCAGTTTAAGCTACGCTTGCCGGGGTTGGTCCGTGGATGGGTGACCATCTTTACATACCGAGACTCCTCCGTGCCTCGGAAAGCACGTTAAGCCGTTGGTCCCGTCTGTCATTTGTGGATCTTTGACAGTCGTTACCGAAGTCCCGAAAGTCTGACAACCAGTCTTACCAAGGGGTATCGTATTACCCAGTTAATGGGTTGTGGAGGTCAGAAGGCAGTCGCTCCAGGTAAAATACTGGTATTCAGCTGCATCGGGTTAGACTGGAAGCCGACCCCAACATAGTTGGGAAAAGGCTAGGCAGATTGATTGACCTAGTAAGTACCTATACTTGAAACGTGCAACTCTGTAAATAAGTATTATATCCTAATTTTACCCTTTCTCATTTACAATGTCCTATCGTCTCGACTAGTCGAATGGATAATTTGAAAATAGTTTTTTAATTATGTAGTAAGACTGCATCGATTTTAAATAACAATGCTTAAACAAAATAATTTAAATAAATACCTGGTAAATGTTTTTTTAGAATTTATTTTTCTGTATTGGCAACGCTTTATATTATAATTTATCAGTCCCAAATAGAAACCCTATTATTTTTAGTAAGATCCCTTATTGTTTGGTAATTGTTATGTAATTTTGGACGCGACAGGTTCAGACAAGCTGTCTGGTGGGATCGGTAAAGGCTACTCCACACCTACCCTGTCCGACTCACTACGGGCTACAAAATGTTCAGGTATGTGCCTTTTTAACGCTCTGCGAGAACAGCTAATCTATTCTATAAAAATCTCACCGTGTAAACTAAGGTGAAGGTGTCAATAGTGTCAATCCTTAGCATCAAGAGGAATCCTCACTTCACCTAAGTTTTCAGAATAGACTGGCAGAGCATCAGGTAGAATGCTCACTTCACCTAAGTTTTCAGAATAGACAGGCTGAGCATCAGGTGGAGTGCTTACTTCAACTAAGTTTTCGCGATGAGATTTTTATAGAATAAATCGGCTTATCTTTGTTAGGTTGCCTAATTCCACTAGAGATGTGCCAATGGGAAAGTTTGATGGGGATGGGATCGTAGCTTGACTTAGCTCTGGTGGAAAAAGGTTCAAGGATGCTAAGTTTTGTACTTACGTTCAAAGTGCATCTTCATAGCACATCTTACCCGCTCCACTACACCACTTAAGTTCAATGCGTGCCACGAAAGATGAGACTTGACGAGCGCAGTACCGCGCCTCTCGCGCTCTCTCCGCCACCCGCCCCGATGACGCCCGGTCCCTTCCCGTCTCAGACCTCATACCGCTAAACAGACCTTTATTTTTTTACAGAATAATCAGGATCAGAGAATTATAATCTACTGCGCAAGTAAAAACTATGTGGTGTGTCAAGTCTCATCTTTCGTGGCATGCATTTGTAGCACTGATGGGAATATATAGGTACTTAGGTATTACGAGTATGTAGCTTCACTACCGCTTAGTAAGCTCGCTCAGCTCTGATAGTAACGTAGCCTAGGCTCAGTGTAGGCCAAAAAGGAAAGTAGTACTCAGAGTTTTTTTTTTTTAACATTGACTTATGACAAAGTCTTATAGGCCTGATAGAGACTAGCGAGCTTTATGGCGGTCTTATTTACTTGCAAAAATCGCCGGTAACGATTAGAGATTCAAATGAAGAACAACTGTTTGGATCGCTCGTGTGTCAAGATGAACTGCGGGACTAAACACGCGGTTATCTTTAACGTGGTTTTGCCAAGCTGGTGGAGTAAGAACGAGCCAGAGGGATTGTTGTGATTGTGACATCTTCGTCGAAAATCGTTCAGATTTATGCTGAGGTAGATACTTAAATACATTTAAGGACCCTACTGTGTACTTTTCTGGTCTGCACGGAGCCATTTTTTCGTAATTATTAAATAATAGTGTTTTAGATACATAATTTACAGAATTTTATAAACCGGTGAAGTGCGTGTCGGACTTCGTACATTTAGGGTTCCGTACAAAATCTGATTTATCAATATACGAGTATTGGTATTTGTTAATAAAACATACGTAATAATAAACATTATCACCAAAGAAATTAAAAAAATCTTTAGAACAAAATTTTGTAAAAAAAAAAGCTGACTTTGGTGGCTTCTCATTCCTTTGTTTTCTAATGTTTTTAAAACAAAAATACAGTATATATCTACTCAACGAGCTCTAAACAACGATAACCCACTCGATGGAGCAGGTCAAAATTTTTTTTTCGCGCCCCCCTTTATCTTTATGGGAGCCCCCCTTAAAAACATTTAAAAATACTTTTTAATAATTTATGTGGCTTTGGGTCATCTGTGAAATACTGTGAAAATTTGAAGACTGGTAGTAGTTCCAACCGTTTGGCTGTAAAACCAGTGTGACAGACGAAGGACAGACGGACAGACAGACACGTGGGTGACAGCAATAGGGCTCCCTTTGGACCCTAGGGGTACCGAACCCTAAAAATGATTTCACAAAATAGCCTATACATAGCTATAGCTATGCCCGCAATTTTTAACCCCCCACATGCATCATCAGTGCTTTTTGGCTTTTAATAAATCCCGTTGTACGCGGAATTGAACGTAACTGACTGGTCAGTCAGTTATAAAGTCATAAGTTCATAACCCTGTTATTTGAAGAGGTTGTGCTTAGTGAAGAGCTTTTAACAAATGGGAGTTCGCCCTTCTGAGCATAGTAATTACAAATTATCTTCTTCGACCTGTATGTCCTACAAGAGATAAAATCCTTCAAAAATTCCGTACAATTTAACTCATGACACTAGCAGTATCAGACGAGGCGTAAGTTCAAAGGACGGCCACAGAGGGCGCTGGAGAGCTGCAATTAAAAGTTACCGCTTTATCATCAAAGCGGTACTCATTACGCTCGGTAAAGCGGTAAAATGATTGTGGTGAGGGCGATAGCTTTATCTGCATCGGTAATGAGCGAAGATAACTACTCTGTTGTAGTAAATGCTCGCAGAATTGAGTGGAAACTGATTGAAAAAAGTTAAAACCAAGAATACACACCCACCACCCCATACACCCACCCACCTTTTACACCCAACTTTTGGTACAATTACCTTAGTTAGGATTATACGACTTACGAGTTATTATTAATTATTCTACAAATAACAAAATTATATACTAAATAACTAAAGCTATTAAAAAAAAAAAAACTAAGATATGGCGTCGAAAAATTCCTCCGCATCGCTGTCGACTGGTAAAGTACCCAAGAGTCTGGCGGCATTGCCACGTTGTGTGGCAATGCTAAGCCTCTGGCGAAGGTAAAAGTCAGCCCTTGGGTCACGGGAAGTGTCAACCAGCCGTTTGGAGATTTCGTTGAACAAACTATGAGCACTCGGACCCCACGGCCCAAGGGTTTCAACTCCAAACGGCTCGAAAGTATAATTACCGAAAAGATTATTATACTTCCGCTGCTTGAGATTTTCCGCAGCCGCAGCAGCAGTGCCAGCACAGCACGCCGAGCCAGGAAGATGGGATGGCGCAAGAGTATCGACGCACGTTGCGTCCCACACTAAAGGCCTTCCCACCTTCCGTGGAAATATTTTATTAAAATTAATTTTCATTATTTCTTAAATATTTTTCTTTTTAAATGTACATCGTTTTCTTTGAATTTGTCGTAAAGTGTCGTATGGTGTGTAAAGTTCTTTATTTTACGTTTATTTTTAACAACAACGTGATTTGCAAAACAGCTATTACAAAGACCCTATTTGTTTCATAGCTCATTTTTACAATAATACTCTTGAATTACGTAACGCTTGTATTAGTTTGCAGGCTCGAAAAACGGCAAATGAGCAACATTATAACTACGAGTACTCTAAATACAATGCGTACTAGTGCTGTGACTAAACTCGGCACGCGACGGTACATGTTACGCTCTTAATTAAGACCTCTCGCCGTCCTTTCGACCGCTTTGTATGACGCGATTCGATACCGTTTCGGATATATCCGCACATTTCTATTCATTGATACTCGCTTGTCGATTAAAATCGATAAGGCTTGTGTTCATTTGCTGTTATTGTTTTATACCGAGTCTGGAAGTATTAACTGACAGCCTTATAGTATTGATCGCTAGTTATGCGTAGTTTATTTCCATTTTCTCTAGTGCTTTGATGGCTGTCAGTTGAGAAAATGATAATGAAAGTATATAGGTAAGTGTATAGGTATATATTTTGGTACCTTATACTTTCTTTCTTGTGTTTTTTTTATTGTTCCTTATTTTTATTGCTTTGACTTGATTTTCCTACCACCCAATCAGAAAAAAATGCTATGCGAATAGCAAAATAACGTAACTAAAGAAAATTTTTGCGGTCCAATCGATTAAGTTTTCTGAAACATTTCGAGTACCTACTAAATTGAGGGGTCTGACAGACCCCACTAAGCGTATCGAATATAGGCGCGTGCGGGTTATCCCTGCGAACGTCGTCGTATCGTCGATTAGAAAATCTGCGGTGACAATCGTAAATTGCATAGTTTTTTTTCTCATGCGGTACAAAAGACCTCGTAGCGATATCATAGGGTTGAGTTAATACTGTATTGTGATATTCATTACTTGAATTATCATCTATTATTTTTATTTTGTGAACTATTTATGTTTTTATTTTGCAAATATATTCATAGTACTTTTATAGCCCTAACTAACCGGTTTAAAAATAATAGAATTCTACGTGCGTGTACGTCTTAAAAGGTGTCTACAGATTGCTGGATTTTTGACGATCGACAGTGTGATCGTGTGATCGTCGAACAAAGAAAATCGAGTTTTATACGCAACAGACGCCTGACATGATATTTTTGACGTAAGTCTGTAAGAATTCGGCAGATTTTAGTCAGCGATCCAGTGATAATTTCGATAGTCATAAATCCAGCCATTCAACTCATAATCGAGGATTGTGGCTAAGTAATAACAGCCGCACGGTTCGATCGATCAGGTTAAGCGACGCTTGCTGCGGTTGGTCCGTAGATGGGTAACCATCTTTAGATACCAAGACCCAAGCGCACCTCAGAAAGCAAGTCAAGCCGTTGGTTCCGGCTGTCATTCGTGGATCTTTGACAGTCGTTACGGGTGGTCATAAGCCCGAAAGTCTGACAACCAGTCTTACCAAGGGGCATCGTATTACCCATTCATTGGGTTGTGGAGGCAAGATTGACAGTCACTCCATGTAATATACTGTATTCAGCTGCCTCTGGTTTGACTGGAACCCATGACATAGTTGGGAAAAGGAAAGGCAGATGATGAAATCGAGCAATTCTATAGGCACGTTTAAACGCCAAATCAAAAACTCAATTACTTAGCTAAAATCTATGTGACTGGTTTTAACTTAAACAGTAGATAAATACTGGATGCTAAAATGTTCGTTTAATTGAAAAAGGATGATTTTCAATAAACCAGTTAATAATATCAAGAAGCAATTAATAACCGCACAAAATAAACACACACTTTGGCATCCAATATTTATTTACTTACATCGCAAAGATAAATACATTGGGATCACCCCTGCACAACACCAGTATAAATCCCAGTCAATCATTCTGCCGTTCAGTTCCGGTGGCGGGCAGTAAATGTGTGGGTGGAGCGATGCCCTGGCGTCACTAATTTCTGGATTATCCTTACTCCATAATATAGATGTAACCCCGTGAGAAACTAAATGGGGATCAAAATAATAAGGAGGTTACAAATTAGAAAAGGTTGGAATTATAACTTTGCTTTTTACCCGGCTTTTTAAACGGCTGGATTTCGACAGTTTAGGTTTTGTTAGATTAGTCTCAAAAACCCAACTGTCCTTAAAAACAAAACTGTGTTAAAAAAAAACAAAATGGATCCGCCATTTTGTTTTTTTTTTTGGCGCTGAATTTTAAGTCGTTAATAAAAAAAAATAACCAAACCTATCGAGTAGGGTATCAAAATGAAGGAAATTAAAATGAGATTACAAAAATAAGTAATAGTCATGTTTTAATTTAATTAGGAAAAATAAATTGGCAATCAATGCATTCAAATAGTATTGTATTTATAGTTTTTGATAGCGTTGAAATCGGCCAAGTGTGTGTCGGACTTCGTGTTACGCATTTTTACTAAAAGTAAGTATTAGAAATAAATTATAATTATTAAGTATTTTTTGAATAAAAGTACACAGTTTTCGTTCATACAGTGTGCCGGGACACTAAAAAGTTTATAATAAAATAAATAATTTAAAAAATCAAAAACCCTTATGCAAAATGTCAACTTATATGTAATGCACCAAAAAGACCAAACAAAATCAAAATAAACTAAAAACTAAGCAAACTCTGCTTCGGTTGAACAGACTATATTATGAGCTGAAAGCCAAAGTTAATTAAAATACTCGCATTAAGTTTAGTAGCAGGCGGGACCCATTAATTTTATTTCGGTTTATAATTTACAAATGGGTGCCGTAGGTATATAATGTCAAATAATGAGATAATTAAAGGAAGAATGTAGAAATAATATAAAAAATAAGCATCGCAATTTGGGCAGTTAATTGACACTTACATAGAGGAGCTCGTGGCTAAGTAATAACAGCCACACGGGTCGATCCATCAGGTTAAGCTACACTTGCCGGGGTTGGTCCGTGTATGGGTGACCATCTTTACATACCGAGACACCTCCGTGCCTCGGAAAGCACGTTAAGCCGTTGGTCCCGGCTGTCATTCGTAGATCTTTGACAGTCGTTACGGGTCGCCAAGGGGTATCGTATTACCCAGTAACTGGGTTGTGGAGGTCAGATAGGCAGTCGCCCCATGTAAAATACCGGTATTCAGCTGCATCCGGTTAGACTGGAAGCCGACCCCAACATAGTTGGGAAAAGGCTAGGCAGAGGAATAGACACTTACATAATTATGCCGTTAATGAGGATACCTACCAGGGAAGCCACATGTGTAGAAGGAATTATTGTTAAACTTTCTTGTTTCCAACGTAGTCTTTAATCTTTTAATATGCTTTTTTGATAAGTCTGTCTGTGTTTTTGCGTCCATACTTCTCTTCTTTAAATGTATTTTAGTAGTACCTACTGCATGATATTGTACCACTCCACATGTCACTTACCGTCATGCCGTGCATGCATTGTCCCTCCCACGGACTAGTACCGCAGGACAGCACAAAGTCAAGCTAGTGCTAAGTGAAGTGCATATAACACAAGTTTGTTTATTTTGAAATATGTACGAGTATGTTTCGGTTAAGGCTCAAGGTATTTATTTATGGGCGTGGGTCGCCTGAAATAAATGATTTATTTATATATTTTCATCATCATCATTCTACTGCCCTTATCCCAATCTATTTGGGGTCGGCGCAACATGTCCTTTTTTTCCATACTTCTCTATTATTCGTCATCTCAGTAGTCACCCCCTTTCTAGCCATGTCATCTTTCACACAATCCATCCATCCATTTATTTATATATTTTATTTATGCTTTTATCACTTGTCAATTATATGGCGATACTCCTAAATGCTGTTCTCAGATCACACAGGCTGATTACTGATCCCCAAAATACAGGTCTAGGTCTAATAAAGATCTAATACATTTGTAAGTTTGCGACTTTGAGTGTCTGTCATATTTTTAACGTAAGTATTTATTTTAGTGACAAATAACGTTTTTTAGGGGACCGATTAAGTTGAAATTTGGTACACATATGAATTTCTGTGACCCAAACACGGACGGGTAAAGTAAATAAATGAATTTAGAATATAGAGGTCACTTTTGGGGGACAAATAAGAAAATTAAAAAAAAAAGTTTTGCAAACTGCACCATGTGGCATGTCAAATGAAAGGGCTTACTATGAGGGTCTCAAATATATTTTTTATATAATTTTAAAGCAAATTGTTTTAAAGTTATTTTAGAAAATAGACGAAAACTGACGATTCTCCCCGCTTATTTCCGAAACTACTGAGCCTAAAATTTTGAAAAAAATACAGAAAATAGATCTTTACCTGTAGGTTACAGGAAAACCTATAAGAAGTCTCGTGGTCTTAAAATAACATGGTAAATCTATCAATATTGTGAGTACAAACTTACATTTACAGTTGGAATGTATGGGAGAACATGTTTTTCAACTACAATGTTAAGTTTGTTCTTAAGGTAAATTCATCCCATCTACGGAACCCTTCATTGTGCGTGGTCCGACACGCACTTGGCCGGTTTTTTTTTATTTGTTTTATTTATTAGTCGTCATCAGTTCTGTAGTAAGTTCTCTCTTTTCCTATTCTTTTTCAAATCAAAACTATGATTTCTTATAAAATTATAGATAACAGTATCACAGTTAAATCACTAAGAAACAATTTAAATATTCAAACAATATTAAATATAAACATTAAGATTACAAAACTACGTTTACGATCCCTTAAAAACGCTCCCTCTACCTACGTTACTGCCTGGGACTGAGTTAACAAAATAAATGGCTTAAATTTCTACACCAGTAATGAATACAGTGAGGGTTGCAGAATAAATCATTGTTACGTTGCATTTTGGGGATGCTTTTGGCTCCAAGATAAGGGAAGTAGCGGGCTGTGGATGGCGGAGTAACACAGAGAAGGCAGCGGAACTGGAGAATGATTTATATGCACGCACCCTTACATTACTAAGTACCTATATAGACATCAAAATGAATGCTGTTCGTTTGTAAGCGTGTCACTTGAGAAAGGCTTGACCAATTTGCAGGGTTATGATTTTAGCAGTCTATGTATGTAAGTATGGATGTATGTATGTATTTACGTGTGTTCCACCGTAGCGCCTAAATTACTGAACCGATTGTAATGAATGAGGTATCAATGGATTCGTAATAATGATCCGAGTGACATACGCTATATAAATTCTCCCTAAATTTAATATGGTGGACTTTTTACACGTAAATTTCTTACCACGAAAAAAATTTAATTGAGATAATAATGACATGGTTTTAGTTTTTGAACTTACTTTTTATTATTGTTTGGAAATGTTTGTAATAGTCCGAATTAGGTTTGTATGGAAAGAAAAATTTAAAAGAAAAAAAAAACAAAACGATCACAAAAATGATCGAATTTTGGACGGGACAACGAATGTCTACTCGCCTCTTCGCTCTGTCTGACCGTTGGAATCTATCTATCTTTATGAATATATCTATCTGTCTATCTATATAGGGTTACTTCGGTAACTCAACTTATTCCTTGCAGGACGTCATAATAGGGTTAAAATGCAACAAATTAAGCCACGAAATGCTCTACCGAAGTTCAGTAGTTTTGAGTTAGAGTAGAACATTTTTTGTGAAGTTAGGACAAAAATTACGAAAAAAAATTTTAATTAGTGATCTTTGCCAGAGTTTTAGGTATTTTTGAACTATAAAGTAACTAACTCAAATCTACTGAACTTCGGATCTAACATTTGGTGGCTTAATTTGTTGAATTTTAACCCTACTAACCCTGTGTATACAAGTTGTAACTTACATAACGCACATACTCTTAAGGGGTAATTGTGCTCATCATTATGAACAACTTTTACTGTGGGAACAAACTCAAATCGTGAAAAAAAATTAGCCGTTCCCTACATTTCGACGAATTATGCGAACATAAATGTAGGGAACAGCTGATTTTCTTCGCGTGCTCGTCAATGTTACCACTAATTTGCGGTTGACCGTACGAAACTTCAGTCATGTATCGAATATTTGGTTATCGAAGTCCACAAAATGTACCTGCAATTATTTTCCATGAAACTAAATAGCCCCGTTGTCGCTTGTTTCTCAGCCCATCCCCTAGCCACGCATCACGCACCGGATGTAGGTGACGAGCGGTAGCGCGTGCGCACAGTATTCAAATGTTCAATGGAACGTACGGAGGCACACTTAAAACATTTTTACTGTTGCAGTCCATTGTTATACAACCCTTATGAGTTGTTCAACTAAAAATGCGGCTATCTTCCAAGTTCTATAACTCATGTCATAATACGAGTAATTATTTACACTAGTAAGTACATAATTTTTACATCGTTAACATTCTAGTTCAGTTTAAAATAATTTCATAAATTAGTGGAATTTCAAATGTAATTTTACATCGTGATTTAGCAGTTTTATGCTAAAGAATTATTATTTGAGAGAATTGATACGGCTTTGCGCAGTCGTTTGGCGATTAGCTTCAACAAAAACTTACATAGAAAGTTATGTGAAAAACCAGTATTTAAATTATTATTATTGATAAGCTTGCTACGATCCTTACATACTCCTTTTGCTACGTTTACGTTCATACATCTACTCATACACTACGTACCTGACCTTTCTGAAGAACATGAATAATAAGGTCACTATAATGAGCACCTCTACGGCTCCCAGCGTTAACATGACCAAACTATCTAAGCTTACCTACACTTGTCAATGTTTATCGGATCGTAGCAGGTGGCATTCTACAGTTCCTACCTATCCCCATGGGAAGAAGGCGTGAGTTTATGTATGGGTGGTATAGTCATAATATGTTTAACAGCCTTTACAACGGGCACTATATTATTCAAATGCGGCTTTTTAAATACTTATCTACTCTTTGCTCGAATACTTTGTCAAGAAACGAAAACCTTTATGTATAAAAGTCTAGTGAAAATTATTTATTTGTGGGACACGTCAATTTTGCTTGTCATGTTCAAATGAATGACAGGCATGAAATTGATTTTTTTATCGATGATTTTCTAAATTATTATTACTATTATTGCACAAATGCACCGAAAATCATTTAATATTTAAAATGTCTAATAAAGACTACTATAGGCGATGGCTTGAACTTAAAGCGGAGTTCAAACTTGCACTAGCAGAGGATGCGCGCTTACAAGAATTGGCAATTGGCTGTATTGGTATCAAGCCTCAAGCGACCGCCGTTGAAGTAGTCAGTAGAGTTTATAGTAAATATTGTGAATTGTATAACAGATTATGCGAATGCTATGACCAAATGGCGCAAGTACAAAGAAGACCATGCATAAAGCAAATTATAGATAGCATCACTTGTCGAATTATTGAGCTAAAACAAACACTAGAAGAAGTAGAAGTCTTTGAATTCACATATCCTGATAACGCGTGCCAACAATTGCTAATACAACCTCAAGATATTGAGATACTTTGTCCATTCTTCTATCCTTTCGAAATACGTGTAGCTGAAATGCAGTATATAATGGACCAAATACTTGCCGGCAATCGACTGGGAGATCCGCCTCCTACAGAGAAAGAACTAGAGCAATTAAAAGCACAAAAACTTGAAGAACAGGAAAGATTGAAAGAAGAGAGACTAGCATTAGTTGCCAACATATATGGCGATGACACTGATAAATCAGTATTTCTAACACCAGAAGAGATAGAAGCTAAAAGGCTCTTGGATATACTCAACGGTCATGCTTATACTATTCAAAGAATGGAAAGATCACGATTTGTAATAAAGGAGCTTGTACAAAAAGATTTTAAAGATAAAAACTTATACTTAGAATTAGCTGGATTGAAAAAACCACAGCGACCATTCCAAATCAGGAAAGCAGCTGCCTTAATGATACAAAGAATTTGTAAACAGTTTATGGAGATAAAACGCAAAAAATTACGAGAGACTAAACTGAAAGAAAAGATTGGTATGGTTATTTCTTCTTATCGACCGCCATCAGCAAAAGTTCAGTTAGAAAAGGTAAAAGAGGTCAGACGGAAATTTAGACGTAAATATTATGAGGAATTTTTGAAACAGAACATAAAAGAAAAATCACGTGTACTAAAATTAAGAGAAGGAGACATAATGGAAGATATAACCGATGAAATTAGGCAGTGGTTTGAGGAATGGTTTTCAGAAGTTCGTGTGTTCGATGAATTTCCTTGGCCTAATGAAGGTGGATCCATTTTAATTGTAAAAGGTGAAACATTCACAATCGAGGAATACGTTAATTGGCGTACTGTAGAAGAGAAGAGGTTGAAAGCTGAAGCTGGAGCTCCAAAAACTGCAGATCAGATAAAAGCTGAGAAAAAAGCGGAACGCGAAGAAAAAAAAAGGATGGCTTCCGAAGCTAAAATAAGAGAAATAAAAAGGCTTGAGGAATACAGAAAGTCACGAATGAATCCTGACAGTGACCCCGGTATTTACATTTTAATTGGAAAACACCACGATAACTTAAAATTTAATTGGCTTGATTATGAAATTGCATGGAATAGCATAGATACCCCCGATGCGCACCTGAATGCAATAAAAGGTCATATCATGCAGCTTATTACAGAAGACGCATATAAGAATATACAACTAGATCTACGCCCAATTGCAGATGAAATGATGAGATTAGAACTAGAAATTTTAAAAAATGCTCTTAAGCTTGACTATGCAAACTTTCAAATGAAAATACCACTGACCAAAAAGAGGAAAAGGCCTAAAAAGCAAAAGCCACCTAGAGTTGAAAAAATAACACCCGAAGTTATGTTCCAACAGTTAGCTGATAACGGTATTATAAAAAAATATCCTCGTGTGACACTCGATGAGTACTGGGGTGACAGGAACTATGCTGCTGCTGATTGCAGAGCCGTACTTTGGACACCGACTTTTCCACCGGCATGTATAGGTGATGTAAAAGAACAGGTTAGGATTCGATGTCTTTTAACTCTCGGATCTTCCTGTCCAGGTGCGCAAAGATCACAACTATTTGTTGCCCCTAAAGGCTTTGGTAAGAAAACCTTAGCATACGCCATTGCTACAGAAACTAACTCCCTTCTGATTGATCTCTCACCTTTCAATGTATGTAATAAATATATGGGCGCAAAAAATCAAAACAGAATGTTTACATTCATAAACAAAATAAGTCGACTAATGCAACCGACAATAATACTTGTCGACAATGCAGATAAATTATATTACAAGAAGGTACCGAAAGAGGAGAAGATGTTTGATCCAACGCGTTTGTCAAAAGATTTCTTCAAACAAATAATCAAACCACTTGGGTCGGACGATAGAATAATGGTCATCGGAACGGCGACAGAACCGTGGCTTTCAAGAACTGCTCTTATGTCCAAAGTGTTTCCATCGACTATTATGATTCCTAGTACTGACTATGGTAGCATTTCTTATACTCTGACACACATGCTGATGAAGTTCCACGGTGTTGATCGTGACTTTGATGTCAATTCCACAGCCCAAACTTTAAGAGGTTACAGTATAAGCACTATTAAAACTGCTGTTGAACAGTTGATGACAGGTAAGCGGTTGGCTGAGCTTTACTACAAGCCTCTTCAACCTATAGAAATAGTGTCTAGAGTATTAGACACTAAAGATGTCACATGTATGGGTGAATTTGAAAACGACATGTATAAAACATGGTATTTGTCTTACACGCCATGGGGAGATAAGTTGCTGAATTATATGCTTATGTTGGAGTCACAGCATATACTCAAACAGAAAGCGGAAAAAAAAAAGAAAAAAGTATAAAATATAATAATATATTTTTGGTCTTCATTTACTAGCGGTGCGCAAATATTAAATTGGTGGTATTTAAAACTTGTTATAATACGCATTTTTTTAAGTAATTCGTATGTTTTATTTTGTAGTTTCAAGTTCATTGGCTTATCCATTCTCCCACCCTTTTTTCAAAATATTTTAATCTTGATAATTATTTGATAAGTTTCGTTAAATAGGTTGACAAGCCTAAGGATGTTGGTTTAAAGTAAGACTCCCCAGTATACCTACCTAATATAATAATATTTTCTTATACCCGTGATCGAATCCATAATGAAAATGTGTATCTTTTATGCGTGAAATAAATAAGTTAAATAATAATAAGTCAAATTGTAAAATAAATGTAAAATTTTCTTACGTTTTTTTGCAATTTGCAAAACAGTACTATGGTTGTATGTTGTTCAAAATGAGGAGCTTGTAACTAAGTAATAACAGCCGCACGGGTCGATCCACCAAGTTAAGCTACGCTTTCCGGGGCTGGGCAGTGGATGGGTGACCATCTTTACATACCAAGACTCCTCCGTGCCTCGGAAAGCACGTTAAGCCGTTGGTCCCGGCTGTCATTCGTGGATCTTTGACAGTCGTTACGGGTCGTCAGAAGCCCGAAAGTCTGACTACCAGTCTTACCAAGGAGTATCGTATTACCCAATTACAGGGTTGTGAAGGTCAGATAAGCACTCCATGTAAAATACTGCTATTCAGCTGCATCCGGTTAGACTCGAAGCCGACCGCAACATAGTTGGGAAAAGGCTAGGCAGATTGTTGATCAAAATTTGATTCGCGACCGTAACAAGTATGTATTTACAGAATTATAATCATTAAAGTCATCAATACAACTCTTTAAGACCAGGTAATCCTATTAAATTACTAATACATGAAAGCTTGACATTTGAGGATTATACTAACAAAGGGAGTTGTTACTACTGGATTACTGATTCTAATGATTATAATTTTGTAAATACATATTATACTATTACGGTCGCGAATCATACTTTAATCAACATACAACAAACTTAAGAAAATTTGAATTTCGTGGGCTGCACTGGCGCTTTCTTCTTAACAGTTTTTGTAAGGAAAAATGGTTGAAATTGTTCAAAATCCTTTGATAATTTATCTGGCGTTGGGATAATCAGACCATTCAACTTTTATTTTTCTAAAAAGTATTTCTATGTCACCCCATCTACCCTTATACAATAGCCTGAATGACTTATATGGCGCAGGGGTTTCGTCTGTGCTTTGTTACCCCTCTGTGTCGTTAGTTCGTTATCACTAAGATAGAGGGCGCTTCACCCTCGTGAGAAGCAACTGCCGTTGTTAGTGAAGTGTGCGTTTCTCGTGAGATGGCGTTTTTCAAGTGTTAGAATGAGGTTAGAATAGTGCATAGAAGCTTGAGACATTCTGTGTAATGGACAATTTTAGTTCAGTCGTGTGCCCGAGATAATTTGCCATGGCCAAAAATGACGAACTTCCATTCCATACAAACTTTCATCTCCTATTTATTTAACCCCACTAGGGTATGTAATATAATTTTCAAAAATTTCATTATTTACTTAGGGTGTTTGATAGCTGGTGGTTGACACCATTTTGCAATTTGAGCAATTACATGTCTTAGACGAACTCAAAACTTTTAGTATTTCTTTTGAACAACCCAATTTCTAGATTTTTCAAATTTCAAAAGTTTCCTGCTACCACAAAAGTGTCCAGATTTAACATACCAACTTTAACCGGGGCACTGTTGGCAATTAACTGTCAGATTTTTTTTTTTTTTTTAAAAACAGCAGTGGCTCAAAATGCTCTAAATGGTGTCAAACCTTAAAGCTTTACACCCAGCTTCCAAATTTTCTAAACAACCATGTATATCTTGTGCAAAATTTAATGCTTTTTTTTTGCTTTTTGGCTGTGCTATGTATGTCAATGAATTCAAGATTTTTTATTACTTAACTAAAAATGAACACAGCTTTGTAAGTAACACCAAAAGAAATATTTACAGTCTTATGTTTTCAAAAATTCTAATCAATTCACAAATCGGACGATTTGGATGTATTTTTGCTAGTAATTATGTTCGTAAATTCATTACAATTCTAATTTATCTCTCATTAATAGGTACAAAATAATGTAAGAGTCGGAATTTTCATCAACCGATTTCATGATAAAAACCAACATGAACTTACTAAAGTCAAGTTTCGTATAAAAATATCGTGAAATTGCTTACAATAATATTTTAAAATAAACCGAGAAATCGGCGTCAATAACAAGTCTTCAAATAAACAAATTACGCTGAAAAAAAAATAATTTAAAATCATAAATAAATTGTCAATGGAGTCCAAAGAGACGCCGTAATCCGTCAGAGTGGCGGATAATAACGGGTATTTCCAAAAGTGGGTCGTAGGTGGGTGTTCGTCCGATAATACCCGGGTTTACACTGAACCGGGTACCGCTAGCTTCACCTCGCCGGATGTCGCTGTCTCCGTTCTCCGCCGCCATTTCCGCGCACCGGGGCGAGGAGAGGCGAGGAAAGGCGAGGAGAGGCGAGGAGGTTCCGACTCTGCCGCACTACAATGGACCCTTTATATCTTCCTACCGCTAATCTAGGAGCTGATAATATGATTAGGCTCTTTATACTCCCTTCATATGTTAATCGTTTGGGTGTTTGAGCATCCGCGGCTCGTTTGTAAGGTTCTTTTTAAGGAACGGAATTGATGTTTTTTTTTTGTGTTTCAAATTACATAATTTTATTTAAATTGTATTTCTTCTATGACAAAAAGTATTTTATAATAAAGATCTCTGTGATCAGCTTTAGCTGGAGATCGCGATCGTGTCGTGTGGTCTTCGTGTCTAAGTTAGAGCCTAGAGTAAATAATTACGAATTGGCGATTCATGAGGAGGATTCATTCACAATACAATAATTGTCAACAAACTGTGTCTTCAACAGCGCTGGCGTAAACATAGGAAAGCATATATTAAAAAAAAAATCGGCCAAGTGCGAGAATCCCAAAAAAAAAATTTTTTTGTTAGATGAAATTACAAATTAATGATTTTCTGACTTTTTCCTTTACTTGTGTGTGTCTTGTGAGACCTTACTTCTTGCTTTTCATGGTCAGCGGGAAGTAACTTATAGGCTTTGATTTATTTGCGAGTATCAAAATATGTCGCATAAATGGGCGAATTTTTTAATTGCGGTGACTTAGAAGCTTGATTTTTTTTATTAATAACTAACTTGATATCTCCACGCACTCCTGAAGAAAGGGTCTTGACAGACTGACAGACAGATAGATGGACAACGAATTGATTCTATAAGGGTTGCGTTTTTTCCTTATGAGGTACGGAACCCTAAAAAAGAGTAATAGTTAAATGGTTATCGAGTTACAACTTTAGAAGCGCACTAACGGGCAGACTGACAGCGGCGTGTGTATTCTAAAATTGATATTCTAAGGATCAGATACTTTTCTCGACACACTACACTAATCCAGTCTGACTCAATTTAGATTGACACGCTAAGAACCATTGCCTTTGACCACCTGGTACAGACAACACCACCTCAGGTTATACCTAACTGTCAAATTTCTCCAAATGATTTTAAACTAAATGCTTATAATTAAGTTCAAAGTTGAATGAGAAAAGACAGTTTGTAGTAACTTGACCTGCTGCTGCCCTGCTGCTTGTACTTGCCTGCCTATGTTGGATTCCATAGTACCTATCGATCCATGCATTTCGATGCATGCATGCATACCATGCATTTCCATGCCACATACTTGTGCCAATAGTGGTTAGGACCAATGATGCAGAAACAGCACCGGCTGTACGACGGTACTACGATTTATTTATATTTATTCCAATTTAAGTCAATTATTAGTAATATTTAAAAAAGTCAAAAGTAAAAAAAAATCTTCTATGGGAAAATAAGAAAGATGATTCAACATAAATGTAAGAGTGGAAATCAACAATCTGCCTAGTCTTTTCCCAACTATGTTGGTCGGCTTCCAGTCTAACCGGATGCAGCTGAGTACCAGTACTTTAGTGGGAGCGACTGCCTATCTGACCTCCATAACCCAGAAAATGAGTAATACGATACCCCTTAGTAAGACTAAATGTAAGAGTGGAAAGCAATACACAAAATAATATTCAGTGCAGGTGCTAACAAAATTAAATCTGTAAGTCATAAAATAATGAACGCCGAACTAAAAACAATTTGGGGCTTGATCCGAAATGCCTTTGATAAAAGTTATCGCCCTGCAGCGCAACGCTCAGCCGAAGTTGGACTAACTGAAGGCTCTTCGTCGCTGGGTAAACTAATTTAAGTTTTCGTAGCTCCAACTTTTTCAATGGAGCCAGTGCCTTTGTCTGTGAGCTACCAGACCGTTATGCTCTTTTTACACCCCCCAGGTTTATCCCCTTTATGTGTATTTGCACCTGCACAAATATAGGTACCTATTCAGCAAGTTGGGAAGCGCTTGGGGCAGCTAGGTTTTTTCAAGGCACCGTACGAGAATAATTTGATTTACGTAATGAATGCTTACGCCAGTCTTTACGGAAAGTCTATGTCAGAAAAGTGTAAAGTAAAGATAATATCAGGGTTATAAAACAACATCGAGAACGGGTCTTCTCGCGATTTTGTTTTTTGTTTCTTTCGTAATAAGGAATATCGCGAGAAGACCCGTTCTTGATGTTGTTTTATAATGTGTTCAAATCGCGAAAGTTTACAAAGTTTAATATCAGGATTGTTTTATAATTGGGAAGATCACAGATTTATCTAGTAATATAATTGTAATAATTGAGACTCCATCGCTACTACCATTCATTGAGTAATATAGAGTCATGATGATGATAATGAGCAGGCACAAACCAACCTAGTAGTCGTTTATTATTACCACCATGAGTTGTTCATTAGATGGTTGCCAATTTTCGACGGATATCCAGCAGAAAACGACTCCATGCTACTCTGTCAGGCGTATCGTTGAGTCATAGAATGGATGATGGAATCGGATCACCAGGTAGGTACAGTTATGAAAACGACTATGTATGGAATGTCTCGGATACAATAGCTAATAGGGATGTCCGTTCAAGAATCAAATACAACTACGTATCCTGAGGACTTATGAAGTGAACATACCAAAGAAGTGTAGCGATCACGATTGAAAAATTGAAAACATTGAACTCATAGCGATAATGCAGTACACTTATTTGGAAAAAGGGTTATCCAAAAATGGCATGTGAGAGTCCAGTGAACTCATTAATTGAACATAGAGTTGACTCCTATTTTAACCAGCTGAGGTTTAAATAATCATGTCAATATTTAAGACGCTGTCGGGCATGTTAATAAAATAGATGGGAACTGGGTATAAGGTGTGTTTTGCTGTCCATAACAACTTAAATGCCAAAGTAGTTCCTACTTTCTTGAAACATGACAACGGTTAGGTATATTATTGTCCCCGATATGAATCGATTTGCACATGGGTATCCTACATAAGCACATTGCACAGCTCTTTACAAAGCCATACATATTCCAACAAACTATTATATGCAACGACAATATCGATTGCTTCTAACTGAATGACCGCATCAAAATGGATTCAAGATTCAGATAGATATTACTGAAAGCCTACCACTCTGCCAGCGATGCCAACCACTTGATAAGTCACTACTACTGAAATTATTTGTTGATCTTGATTGCACAATATGTTCGCTATGTGGATGCACTTTAATTTGAATCGGTTGCTTGATGTTGGATAAAATTTGTCCAATGTTGAATGTAAGCACAGTGGCATGCTTCGTGACACGAAACGTGACGGAAATTTTTCGTGCTGATGCATCCTATCAAAGACTACTATAGTCATCCTATGAAAATTATGCGACGTTATTTCGGTCTAATGTGTGTGTAATTTAAGAAACATTGCAGGTGTAAACATGACAAACTATCCGTCGCGTAATTTCGGCAGTTAAGTTATATTGGTCACCTAAATAAATCGCTAAATAATTGCTAAGTTATTATGAAAAAAATACAACCGATTTCCAAAAACAACACTACAAAGTGAAAAATAACTTTAATTTCGGAAGTCGGTGTCTAGTTAAATGTATTTTCGTTTTTTGTGACTGACTTCCGAAATTAAAGTTATTTTTCACTTTTTAGTGTTGTTTTTGGAAGTCGGTTGTATTTTTTTGTAAAAAAGTTTTTATTTTTCACTTTTTTGTTGTGTACCTACCCCACACAAATTCAAATACCACTATCTGCAAAACAAACTAGAACATCATCCATATAAAAGTGGGGAAAAAATACGTATTATTGAAGCTAACTCAAAAACTACCTAAGCAAAGTTAATCAATTTTAATGGGACCAACTGTGATGTATACACTCTCGAACAAAACAAAAAAAATCCAAATCGGTCCAGCCATCTTCGAGTAATCGGGGAACATACATAAAATAAAAAAGGTTCCGACGAATTGAGAACCTCCTCCTTTTTGAAGTCGGTTAAAAAGGAAACTTATCTTGGACAGACAAAACTGCAGGACGGTTAATATGTGCAATTCTGTTATTTTCTGAATTTGTTTCGTACACTTGACGTGAGGTTCTAAAGTATTTATGTCAGTCATGAGACGGATTCGTTTTGGAACACTAATTATCTGTTGCCGAAGATTACCGATTGAAATATTATGTTACAACTATGGTACTACTAAAGTATCTAAATGGTAATGTAAGACTATAGGATACTGAAGTAAGATGTCCTGAGGGCCTAGACAAGCGGAAAACTCTTTCAAACCGTTTCCATTATTTATAATAACAGAATTATCAACAGGATTATAATTGTCGGCACGAGTCGTGAGCACAAATTCCACCTAATTCCTTTACCTAATTGCCCTCATCAGCGTGCTCTTGTATTTTGATTTCTATCTGTATCTAAATATGCTTGATAATATATTGATTTCATTGCTCCCGCCCGTGTGCAGCCTGCCGTGATAGGAAATAAGATTTGTTAGGTTTAAGAGTAGATTTTGTGCTCTGACTCTTGCCGGCAACTATATATATACAGGTGGGTAAAAAATCGTGGATCAAACGAAACAGGGCGATAGTTGGGGTTATTTGCAGCATAAAATATCTTAGTGGCAGAGCACTCACTTGATCTTCTTAAAAGTTATGAATATTTGAGTGTTTTTGAAAAAAATACCAAAATTTGTGATAAATAGGCAATTAGAGTAAAATGGGTACCTATTTTAAAACAATAAATGGTGTTTATTAGCTTCTAGGAAATGTATCATCACTACAAAAGTGCTTTTATGATAGCAGGTACCATGATTTACGAATATTGGCTCTTTTTTCAATAGCTTTTAAGTCGCACGTAAAATTATTTGTAACTTTAAAACCTTACTTTGTAAAAAAAAATGTACTACCAAAAAATTACCCTGTATTAAAAAAAACTTGCCTATTTAATGACGATTAAAATGAGGTGTAACACATAGCTGTTTGTAGCTTTATTATTTTTTTATGTTAACTTTTTCATAGCAAAGTCTAAATTAAAGTAAATCAGAGTATAGTCCAACACCAGTTATCTGACTGTAGTGTTTTATTTCATGAGTCCTCTAGTTCACTAAAAAGTTAGTTCGGACCCTTGGCTGCGTTTGGCAGTGTTTACAGAAAGATCCCAGCGGCAAAACAATACTTTCCCGAGTAGCTTAAATGGATAGGTTTAGATAGTACAGTATCACACGCTAATTATTTATTATTTCACATAACTCTTTGTAAAACATTGTTCGGACTTCGGAAAGAGACTATCTGTGTCCTTTTCACGCTTAGGATCATGGCTCACGCGCTTCTCATTAAGTAAGTAGTTTAAGTAGTTACGGTATGTAGGCCTTCTCATTTTAATAAGTCTATAGCGATTCTACAACGTGTCGTTTTGCATCGTCGTCAAATTTAAGTGTGTGGTATATTGACCATCAAACCGAACAACTTTTTCATCGTGATCGCGAAAAAATAATCAGCCGTCCCATACATTTGCGTCGAGTAAGTATTGAAGTTTTCTATGTGACAGCTGAATTTTTATCATTATTCCACATCATCATTCCATCTTCGTAACTGAATTATGTGTGAAATATTCTATACATGCCCCGCTTCAGTTCTTCATTGTCAAAGCTTAATGTTAGGGTTTATTATGTCCGCTGGAGCTTCATTATCTATCGGGTTTCCTCATCGCTCATTGGACACATTATACAAGAGAACGCCTGCTTTGTTTGCTTCATGTTTTAAGATCCAATTAAAATAGCGAGTTATTCCTCAGAATGCAAATGATAAGATTAGGTATATTAATAGAATGTAGGTAATTTAAATAGTCATAATTTAGGTCCAATTTACCAAGGGGTATCGTATTACCCAGTAACTGGGTTGTGGAGGTCAGATAGGCAGTCGCTCCATGTAAAATACTGGTATTCAGCTGCATCCGGTTAGACTGGAAGCCAACCCCAACATAGTTGGGAAAAGGCTAAGCAGATGATGAATTTAGGTCCAATTGTGCCAAAAATGAACGGATTATATTGGTCTTGCATGGTACCTACTATAGTCCCACTTCTACCTACAATATGGATGATGCCTGGATAAAAAAAAGAAATTCTATTTAGTCCGTTAGTCAGATAAAAAAAAATATTCGATACGTATTTTTACTACAACATATTAGTAAAAAATACGTAGATAAAACGAATTAAAGTTGGGGAGTGGGCGCTTGCTACGTCACAACTACGTACGAGTATAATATCTAGCTAGGCGTGACGTCATGCCACATTTTAACTTAGTGTATCGCGGTAATCTTTTGATTACGTAAAAAAAGAAAAAAATAGAGTCCAATATTTATATAATTATGTACAAACGAACAAAAAAAAAATCATCATACCTAGTTCGCTTTCGACAGTAGTGTTTCTGGCTGTTTCCAGTTATAACACCATCGTCGTTGAATCCATGTTCACTTACCATCACTTGAAAACTACAGAAACATAATTATAAAAAAAATGATTATCGCAAACTTTTAAAAAAATATAACGATTCTATCATGAGGATCTATTGGGAACCATGATCTTATATTATAAATAAGTCAGTATCTTATATTTAAAAATAGGTATTTAGATACACATACAACAGCTTAAGGAAATATCAATTTGTTACATCCGTAGAATATCTATTCGTAGCAACAATTTAATATAACCACGAAATACCGTAGAATAACGTTATTCCTTAAGAAAATGTTAAAATCGTGATTGTGTTTGCTTCCTGTATCAGTAAGCTATCTTGTAAAAAGCGATGGTGGAAAAAATATTAATTTAGGAAACAGCATTGTTATGTGGAAAAAAGTATTTAAAATAAATATTATAATAATTATAAATAATAATGTGCCCGACCCAGTTCTTGAAAATGGAAATATCACATTGTACTGGGATCGATCCATCATCACTGACAGGACTATTGTTGCCAATAAGCCTGATATAGTGGTGGTGTATCGAATAGAGCGGCGCGCAATGATTATTGACATAACAGTCCCGCATGACGAGAACCTCGTGAAAGCCGAGAAAGATAAACAAATCAAGTATCTTGACTTAGCTCGCGAGGTTGTCGACATGTGGGATGTGGACTCAACAATCATTGTGCCGATAGTCGTATCAGCCAATGGCTTAATTGCCAAGAACCTCAACCAACACCTAAGGAGGCTCTCGTTGGGAAGCTGGATCAAGGGCTTGATTCAGAAAGCAGTGCTTCTGGACACGGCCCGCATTGTTAGGAGGTTCCTCTCTCTGGAGCCCTGACCGCCGGTAGCTTGGACCCTGTTCCCGATACCGGTGGGCTACTATTTTTTATATTTTTAAATGTTTTTTATATATTTTTTAAGAAATATTTAAAAATGTATTTTATAAGAACAAAAATTAATAAACGAAATAAATAATAAATATAACATAGTTGGGAAAAGGCTAGGCAGATTGATATATTAAATACAAAATCTTTATTGGAATAAAAAAGGAAAAATAAATAAAGAAAAGATAAAGTAAAAGAAGAAAAGAGACAGAGAGTAAGTTTAAAGTAAAAATTAATCCATGTAATTTACATAGGGCGCCATTACACTATCATATACCATATATTATAGGATCACAGATGGAGTCTTCTTATATTTGATATAGGATTAATGACCCTACTTATTGAACCTACATAGTTACAAATGATAAAGGAGCTCGTGGCTAAGTAATAACAGCCGCACGGGTCGATCCATCAGGTCAAGCTACGCTTGCCGGGGTTGGTCCGTGGATGGGTGACCATCTTTACATACCGAGACTCCTCCGTGCCTCGGATAGCACGTTAAGCCGTTGGTCCCGGCTGTCATTCGTGGATCTTTGACAGTCGTTACGGGTCGTCAGAAGTCCAAAAGTTCGATAACCAGTCTTACCAAAGGGTATCGTATTACCCTGTTACTGGGTTGTGAAGCTCAGATAGGCAGTCGATAACCAGTCTTACCAAAGGGTATCGTATTACCCTGTTACTGGGTTGTGAAGCTCAGATAGGCAGTCGCTCCATGTAAAATACTGGTATTCAGCTGCATCCGGTTAGACTGGAAGCCGACCCCAACGTAGTTGGGAAAAGGCTAGGCAGATTGATTGAGTTACAAACGATAGTGTTATAACCCCCATAGACTAATAACCAAATACTTATTACTACATACTTATATATTTATTTATTAAAACAGACTTTATGCACAAGTAAAAAAAAATACAGTACAAAGGCGGACTTTCTCGCGGAGGCATTCTCAACCAGTCAACCTTAGGGTGATGCAGAGACAAAGCATGGTGGGTGCAACTTACATAAGGGATAGATAACACGAAAATAACTACAAAATACAAGAATAAATACATAGATATTATATACCTACATACAAACATATATTTAAAAACCTTATGTACCTATTAATATCTGTATTTTATTAAACTGGGGAGTACTGAATCCTGTACTATGACCTGCAAGGTTTGCTGTAGGTACCTACTATAAAAACTCACTCTTGAACTCACTTCAGATAGGATATTCAGTAAAAATCTCGCCTTTTCTACATGAAACTGTATTCATCATAAAAATAATAAAGATTGTTGTTTGATGAACAGTAGTTATCTACGTGTAGCAAAGAGGTTGAAAGAGTTGTTCATTTACCCTGGCTAAAAGGACAGGTCCTTTTAGTGCTCATAGGTATAGGTATACATGAGCGGCACGCGCCAACGGTAGAGGCAACTGCAGCCGTTGACACTCGTCGACGACAGCCTCCGACGGGTCGACGGCAGAGGCAACTGGAGACGTTGACGCGTCGACGGCTCCAGTACGCATAATATGATGGCGTTTCGTCAACGGAGGAATAGACAAAATGATCATTGCCTTGCTTAGACGCGTAGAATAGGTAGAAATATTTCTACAATCTGTCAATTTGTCTATTCTTCCGTCGACAAAACCCGTTGCTATGGTGGTCATGCTACGCGTGCTGTAGTCCAGTTGCCTCTGCCGTTGACTCGTGCCGCTCGTGTATTTGAGCACTTGTTATAAGGCCTAGTCATAAGCATAGTTACCTCCTCATCAAACAACAATTTTTTTTTCCAGTATAGAAAATATACTGTTATTATAATCGGTCATTTTAAGTAGTTTATTGGATAATCGAAGTATTATACATAATCTATGAATCCTAACATTGTATTCTGAATAAAAAAAAAAACAACATCACGACCCACGTGAGTATTTTGTGCGACATAAGCAATGGTTATCAAATTATAGCGTCGGCTCCGTCTAATTCGGAGGTCGGGCTACTCCTCCCCCCTCCCGCCATTTGCGCCCTATCCCCCTAACCCCCCTTCAGCTCTAAGCTCATTTCCTGTGTGCCGGCTGGTTGTATTAATTTTAAATTAAGTACAGATAGAGCTCCTCGTCGCGTCGATCCGGTGATGTAAACAAAAATCTATGTGTACCTTCGTAAAGGACGGTGCTCACTGCGTCACGTACTTGTTATGTGAACGTTCATAGCGCGAACATTTGTGACGCAATGAACATTCATTCGCGAAACAAAAACTGGTGAATTCATGAATCCGACCATGAAACACAAATTTTCTTGAAGCAGCTCGCGAATGAATGTTCGTTGCGTAACAAATGCTCGCGCAATGAGTGTTTACTAAACAAATTCGCGAAACCAAGGTGTGTGTATGTACTTATGTCAGAAATATACGTATCGAATGGAACTGAAGTTGGATTTCCTCGATAAGTTATCTCGTAGGAACCGTTGTACGAGATAACTATGTTTATTTATAAGTAGTTATCAATAATTACGCCTGCATTCGTTAGATAAGTACCCAATTGCAAAGGTTGTGCCTGAACATAGAAATTGTTTTAAACGTTAACTAAATAGGGATGATCCTTGGGTAAAAAAAAAGAAATTCTATTTAGTCCGAGTCAGATAATAAAAAAATATTAGACGCGTATTTTTTGCTTTATCATATTAATAGAAAATTACTTAGATAACACGCATTAAAGCTGGGGAGTGGGGGCTCGCTACGTCACTTCTACGTATAAAATCTATGTAGGCGTGACGTCATGACACATTTGAACTCAATTAGAAGACTTTCAAATCGAGTTCGAAAAGATATAAGTACAAATCAAAACGTTTCCGTACACAACAATTCTCCTAATTCACAACATTATAAAATATATGTGTCATTGTAGTAATTAACATATTTGTAAAAAATTAAATGGACGCCAGCACATAGTTAAACCCTCACAGGTTTCCGTTGCGTGGCTAAAACAAACTGTAAATGGCTTAGTTTTGTAGAAATAAATAAATAATAAAAAAACCTTCTGTTAGTCTAAAAGTAAGAACTGTTTAGACTAACCCTACTAAATAACATTTTGATTTAATTGCAGCAACATGAGGAATCTGACAATTCGATTCGTGGGCCGACGGCTCATCCGCCTCTTTCCATTTCCGATCATTGCATAGCTTTCATTTGGATGCTTGAACATGTGAATTTGAAAAAAGGAAATTCATTTTTGTCTATGTTTTGTTTCATGTCAGTTTTGCAGCAATTTGAAAAACAGAATCTAGTTACGCGGTTGTACTTAATTTGTACAATAAAAAAAAATCTACTTAAAACTTAGTGACTATTTTGAAATATATATATTTTTATTTACATAACTTAAAAGCTAACAGTCTTAAAATAATAATAACAATATGTACAAGTATATAAAAGAGTAGGGGAAATAATCGTAAGGCTAAAGAAATTCGTCTGCATCGCTGTCAACAGGAAAAGTTTATGGTTTTAGATCTCATTGTAAATATGGGAAAAATGCAGCAATTTATTTAATACCTAGTTCAAATTGAATTAATGCTCATAGTTCTTGAAAGTCTAAATATTCATCACCAAAATTATATAGCAAAGTTTATCAAGGATTAAACCCATTTTTTTTTATCTAATCACAATATTTTCTGGGAAATAACTTCGGAAACTATTAATTTTACGTTGCTTTAATAACATTATTTACTAACCATTCATGAAGACCATGAAAACCATCCACGTAGATTTTCAGCGATCTAAAAAAACTGCCCAAAATAGTCCACTATCTGCGAAAAAGTGGAATGCCAATATCAAAAAGCATGAAAATAAAAAAGTAGGCTTTAATCCACAATTTCAGTTTTACGCAGCCTAGCGAGGGCTGGCGGCGTCGCAACCGGAAGTGCGCGGAGCGGCAACGTCGCACCGGCATCGATCATGGCTGTAGACACACACAAGCTCGCATACTCAGACACTGGACTCACACAAACACGCGTTCTCTCAGAGCCTTGAGGTGTTTGGTTGTTGTTTAAATTATTATTTTTTACCCTCCTTTGATATATGGGGTGAAATAGATAGGAGATAAGATTTGGGCAAATAATAAGACGGTGTGTGATTGTGTTTACTTTTAGTTAGGAATGTTATGATTTTGATATTGTGTGATGTTATTTGCAAAGATTTGTTTTAAAAGGCATTATTTATAGACAGGCTCCAGTTATTATGAGTTTCAAAGTTATTTATTTATTTATTTTATTTTATTTATTTATATATACTTTATTGTACACCACAAAAATACATAACAAAAAAAAAGACACAAACTACAAAATACACATACAATACAATGGGCGGCCTTATCGCTTTCTGCAATCTCTTCCAGGCAAGTTAATGTTAGATCTCGCTATTTTAAACTACTCGTAAAATCCTTTTCTTTATGCTAAGTGGAGAGATCTTTGAACGTTTTGAAGACAGTTTTTTACTGGGAGTCTGGGACAGTATGGGGAAATCTGAAACTGTAGGAGATGCGGGGAAATTGTCTTAGGAACCCTTACGTATTTTCCATAGAGACAATTTTGACATTGTTTACTTTGTTGTACAAGTGTGAGAAATCCATAAAAAGAGTTTTTTTTTAAAATTCTAATTGACAGAAAAAATCGGGACAACAGAAGTTAATTAATTTTTTTTTAATACTTTTTGTAAGAAATCTGGTAACCCTTAAAACTAATGTTAAATTAATATTGTAGTTAGCATTACAGCGCCTAGCGTTACCCAGAGAAGTGGGTGGCCCAATGGCAGCGGCCGTGACTTACGTATTGTAGGTAGTAAGTTCGAACCCAGACAGATGCTTTGCTTTGTGTGAATTATTTCATCACCACTGCTCAAAATGGTGAACGAAAACATTGTAAGGAAACTGGGATGTCCTAGAACCAAAAATTCGAAGATATGCGACATCTACCAACCCGCACTGGTCCCGCGTGGTGGATTACAGCCCACTCCCTCTTACCGAGAGGAGGCCTGTGTCCCAGCAGTGGGAACATTATACTCGTAGGCTGATTATGATAATACTGAGCGCCTCTATATCATGCAGCATGTATCTCAATGTGGCTGTGTCTCATTATGCATGAGCGAGCATTCACAGAGTAAAACACATACTTTATGGGAGCAGGAGATTTGTATTTTGCGATTTCAGGTTTTGTCCTTAGCAAAAGTTGTTCGTAATGAATCATCATTACGAACAACTTTCAACTTTCTTTACAGTGACCGCTTTTCAGGTTTTCAGATATTTCAATTACATCTAGTAGATGATGTAAAAGTAACTAATTATTTAATTTATATTACCTACTTATGTACTTATGACAGGCTCGTGACGAAGTGTCGCGTTTTTACAATCAATCTGCCTAGCTTTTTCCCAACTATGTTGGGGTCGGCTTCCAGTCTAACCGGATGCAGCTGAATACCATTATTTTATATAGAGCGACTGCCTATCTGACCTCCACAACCCAGTACCTTGGTAATACTCGTACGATACCCCTTGGTAAGACTGGTTGTCAGACTTACGGGCTTCTGACGACCCGTAACGACTGTGAAAGATCCACAAATGACAGCCGGGACCAACGGCTTAACGTGCTTTCCGAGGCACGGAGGAGTCTCGGTATGTAGAGATGGTCACCCATTCACTGACCAACCCTGGCAAGCGTAGCTTAACCTGATGGATCGACCCGTGCGGCTGTTATTACTTAGTCACGAGCTCCTTTATCATTTGTAACTATGTAGGATTAATAAGTAGGGCTATTAAAATTCTTGCGGAGGTCGGGTGCCAACCGGACAAAACTTCTACAGTAGGTACTAACTCGCACTTTAATTTCTAATCTCCATCGACAATACAAAGTCGGTAGGTAGGTATACAGAACAAGGCGTCAGTTATATCGCACAGTAGGGGGACAAAGGGTGATCTATGGCGAAGATAATGGCGTTCCGTATAGAGCAACATCCATTAATGCCACTTGAATACAGAACCCCACTCAATTAGCTTCATAACTTTACGGGGAAGAAAGAAGGTGAACAAAATTGGTGTAATTTAAAACTATGGTTGCAGGAGCGCATGCGTTTTGTCTGTCTCCTGTTTCTCAAGACCTAAATATTGAACACGACAGCTAATCACTGGGGAGGTATTTTCATGCACTCTTACACAAACAGTGTCCATCAAACCGAGAACGGGACGTCAACCGATGACGGCGCCGAAGTAGCGACAGCAGGTACTGTATTTACTAAGGCCGAATAATCTCGTTTTTCGTTGACGTTTCATTCCAGGTGCGTTGGATACACAGTCTTATAGCAGGTCCTAATTGACGTTTGTTATTGGTTTTAATTTGAAACACAAGACAAAATTAAATTCTTTTTAAAATGTGATTGGGTGAGCGAATTTTTCCATCTTTGATTGTAGGTGTTGTTGCAAATGTTTTTTTAAGATCAACCTATAATGTGCCACTTCTGGGCAAAACTCTCGCCCGCAGCTATCTACAATGTTACCAGAGAATAAAAGAAATCCTCGTGTTTTAAAATGGTCTTTGCTTAAAAGTAGGTAAACACTAGATAGGTGTAGTAACAAACCTGTACACATATCATATCATACATTTCCAGTATAAGCTGACCTCGCATTGTATAGGATTTCCATACAGTGAGAGATCAGCTGCAAATGGAAACCTATAGCTTGATATGTAGCCGTGTGTACAACGAAGATAAAGTCGTGCTAAAATCGTTAGCATTCGTTGAAATATTTTATTAAAACAAAGTAATATACGAGTAAGTATCATAAAGTTTGATGGTACGAAACCCTAACTGTGCGAGTCCAACTCGCACTTGGCTGGTTATTATATTTTTTTAAATAAAGCTGCGACTTCCTAGAAGAGGAAGAAGAGCCCGGTTTCTGATTTAAGAAAAGATCAAACTCTGTGAAAGCTTGCGCAAATTCAGAATTTCATTCCAGGCGGAGATTGAATTGCAACGTTTGTTTGTAATGTATCGAGTTTTTGTAACGCGTTACAGTAGTCAGTGCAGCAAGCCGAGTCGCTCGATGTGAGCAGTGCGAGCATATATTTCTTCTTTGGTACAAATTGGACATCCAATATAGTTTTGTTTTTTTCTTCTCGATTCAATAAAAATTACAAAAAAAAAAAAAACATTAAAACTCTACGTCCGCCATTCTGAATAAAAATGGAGCACGCTTGAGTCGAAACGAGCGTTCGCCACGTTTAGTGTATCAGTTCAGTAACAAGAAATGGAGCGGACTTGAGCCATTGCTCGAAGCGAGCGTTTGCCGCGTCCTCTGTATCACCTTTTTGTAACCAAGCTCGCCTCGAATGATACATTACAAACAAACGTTACAAGACAGTCACCGCCTTGATTTTTTGAATTCCGCTGACTACTTTATTAGGAATCACCTTACCTAATCTTTGGCGATGGTATAGACAACTACGCGACGGTTACGGACTACGCTTGAAAACTGTAAGCGTCAGTATCTTATAGTTTACAGTGTCTTTGTTTTTCTATGACAACAGTATCACATGTAAGTAATTGGTAGACTTGTATAATGGCGCAACTGTGACAGCAACGTGACGTTGATTGCTGTTTGTCGAGCGTTCAATGGATGTAATAATGTATTAGTCATTGTCTTCGCATTATCGATCAAACTGACCGACTGTACCTGTCAAGCGTATGTTGGCCACGTCTCCGAAAACCCTGTTATTTGAATATTAATACAAAAAGGTTTTGTTAAAAAAAAATCATGGTAGGCATTTTTTTTGTACACTATTAAAAAAAAATAAAATTAAAAATTATTTAGTGTCATAAAACAGATGGTAGGTACACCAGATATGGAATTCTCTGACTCCTGCACTAGTTAAAACTGTGTTGCAGGAGCCAGTGTCCTCCCGTAACAAAAAAGCACACTTTAGCAAGGGTATATTTGTGTGTTTGTGCGCGAGAGTATTTGAGTGTGTGTGCTGTGTGTGTGTGATGCGTGTGAATTGTATTGTAGAAGAATATTTAAAATATACATTCCAAAAATCAACTAAGGCTTTGTCCACACTGTTTTGTATCATTTTAGTGTATCAGATCTCCGTTGTATCCTAATCACTAGTTTGGACGCAAAATGACTCGCACGTTCGCGTGTAATTTTGCGTCCAACCTAGCGATAATGATACAAGGCAGTGCCACCCATACAACGAACAAGGTCTAATATAAAAATAATACAAACTAATGTGCTACGGTGTAGCACTGTAGCTTTTATTTTCGTAGCAGTCTTGCTACGCTTTGTAGCAGGCGTAGGAAGCCTACGCTACCGTTCTATTATTGACATAAGAACTATATTGCTGTCTAGACGTTTGAGTGATTACTGATTACGGAATTAAAGCGAAAATGTCTATTTCATTTATAATTTCGAAAGGGACTTCTTCATTGCCCTTTCAACGCAACTCAGTTTTGTAGCTTATTCTCACATAGAAAAAGACAAGTTTTTTTCTAAATCGTCATTAATCATTTTCGTAACTATGTTGCTGGCCTGAAAGTAAAAAAAAAATATGTATGTTCAATATTTTTGATAAACACTCGCCATAGACAAAAAAACTTATTTTTTCTAAAATAAAGGAAGAGAGAATTTGTGATTTACCATCGTGGACATTTGCGGTGAACTACTTTTCAGCGATGATACTAAAAAAAGATCAGACACGCGGTAGTACTTGCAACCGGCGTGCGTGTATGGCCAGATGTAGGAACGTAAACGAGGCAGAAGGAGTATGGAAGGATAGTATGATGACGTTCTGTAGTTTCTGCTTACTCCATGGAAATATGGCGGTGAGTTTATGTACATATTATATATAAAAAAAATTGTCAACCCAATTCTCTTAGGAAATGGTTATTATAAAGGTAGTAGTGTTTTATCCTGTTGGGTGGCGACCGACCACGGGTCGCGACCGTAACCCCGGCGGCGGCATAAATTATAATAAATCGACCACTAAGGCACGCCTATGTTTTGGTGAGCCTACCGTTATCATGGTTTCTGTATTGAGCCTACTCAGAGATAACGCGGTTTAGAGACTTTACATCTTTTTAGGGTTCCGTAGGTACCTCAAAAGGAAAAACGGAACCCTTATAGGATCACTCGTGTGTCTGTCTGTCCGCCTGTCACAACCAATTTGCTCCGAATCTGATGGACCAATCGGTCCACGTTGAAATTTGGTACACATTATGAATTTTTGTTACCCTAACACGGACGGGTGAAGTAAATAATATAATTTTGAATAAAGGGGTCACTTTTGGGGGGCAAATAAGAAAATTAAAAAAAAAAAGTATTGCAAACTATACCGTACCGTGTGACATATAAAATAAAAGGGCTTACATATGAGAATCTCCAATATATATATTTTTTTTATAATTTTAAAATAAATTGTTTTAAAGTTATTTAAGAAAATAGACGAAAATTGACCATTCCCCCCCCCCTAATCTCCGAAACTACTGAGCCTAAAATTTTGAAAAAAAAATACAGAAAATAGATATTTACCTGTAGATTACAGGAAAACCTATAAGAAGTCTGTGGTCTTAAAATAACGTGGTACCTAAATCTCTCAATATTGTAAGTACAAACTTACAATTACAGTTGGAATGTATGGGAGAACATGTTTTTCAACTACAATGTTAAGTTTGTTCTTGGGATAAATTCATCCCAACTACGGAACTCTCATTGTGCGTGATCCGACACGCACTTTGTCGGTTTTTGTAAATCTTTTGCCAGTTTAGAGAATGTAAAAATATTGTCTTCTATATTATTATTCGGTCAATATTTTTTCTAAGTCCTATGTTGTTTGCAAATTGTGAATTTTTGTCATCATTAAAGTTTTCAACGAACCACCTTTCCGTAAAAAAGATTACGATTCATTATTATTTTCGTTATTCAGAGTATTTATATTCGTACATCAATAAATTACTTTTTTATTATTGCTCTTGTCAAAAATGAGGTATTGATACCCAAAGCGAGGGACCATGACAAAACAAATGAGTACCTATGCGCAACAACACCTGAAAAGCATTGTGCCAAAATTCAAAACACAATATGCCTAAACCCAGCCAATTATATGGACAATTATCGAAATAGGAAAAGGCAGGCAATTTATAAAAAAATAATACAAAAGCGGGCACAAAGGCGACCATTGTCCAGACCCAAAATTGGAGCGCGCGAATTAATAAAAAAAACACAATATGCGACTGACAAACAAGCCGAACCCAGTGCCAACTTCGATAGGCAATAGGCTTTTAATAAAAACGTTCTATGCTCTTTGTAAAAAAGGATCGAACGGTTCAATTTTCTCCAAACTGTGTGACGGCGCGGGGCGTTGGGTGCCACAAAGCCTGATTATCGCCGCTCTGCGCGTCATTATCTACCGCCCACCGTGTTTATTTTTCTCAGATAAAGATTAGCCGGAGTGTTTTGCTATTGGCGGGGTGGTGTGTTGAGGTGAGAGGGGGCGTGTGTAGGCGTGGTTGGGTGGGTCACCGCCCCCTGCGGGCCCCGGAGTCACAGAGTGAGTCGCAGGGCGCGCCGTACGCACGAACATGTGGACCGCGTGAATCATGCTCGATATTAAAAGCTCCGCCGACTATCTGAGTCGGTCGGGCACTTTCACCAACTTCTCTATGTTATTTGCGGGTGAATATTTTATCTTGTATTCCTTTTTTTTTTAATAATATTTTCTTGTGTGTTGTGCAGTGACACGTGAAGTGTTGTGTGATTTGGTCAAGGTTTGATCAAAAGGTCGTAAGTACAACGGAGAGTGTGAATGGTTGTAAGCTCGTCGGGATTTTATACTGGTCGTAAAGTTTATGATATTTTTTTTCAATAAGAATCGGGATTCCAATTATAAAAAGCTGACTTCTTAAAGTAACTGAATCATTATAGTTTTAATCACTTTATTCTATAACATTAAGGGTTCCGTTTTTGCCATTTGGCTACGGGACCCTAAAAATGAAAACAAACTTATTCAATTTAAAACTAAGGTGAATAACGGTCCCCTTGGAGCTGGAACATAATGTTTGTATATGCTTTTGATCATTAGGTATAATAAGTACCTACATAGGCATACATGTATATTATTAGATTTTCTAAAACAGTTTGGTGCAGAAATTGTTTGAACCACTTCAGACCTCGCTTCAAATTAAAGGAATTATTTTTTTTTGGGTTATGCAACACCTCAGATAGTTTCATTCAAGGTGTGTTTTATTTCTGTGAGTGCCTAGGTGTTTTCTTTATTACTGAAACTTATCGGTCATTATAAAAGTAAAGTCAATAAGTAGAATTCACAGTTTATAATTGACAAACCATTATTTTGTAAACTGAAAGTCATGAATATTGTATTCGTAAAAATGAAAAAAATCAGGTTCAAGTTTATTAATATTGAAATGGAACATATTTACTCAAGATGGTTAGATTTTTACTTGAGTTCAAATTTATTTTCTTGTGTGATTTCAAAATACTTAATAATCGTTCATTTTTGCGTCTTCTATGAATATTAAATACCTACTTAATTGTATTGTATTGTTGTGTCACTGATGAAGTGAACATAAAGCACAATATTCTACTTATTAGCTACCTGTCTAACTACATACTACAATAATTGTATAATAAGTATATAGGTATAAGATAGATATATACAGCCAGCTCAACAAATGGACATAAGTAGGTACTTCATTATTCTGCTTCATCAGATGAGCAAGTCACTAATACAGTGCACAGAACTAGTCAAATCAGTTTCATTTTAGTTCATTTTTAACGGACAAAAAAAGGAGGAGGTTCTCCAGTCGACACGTATATTTGTTTTTTTTTTTTTTTGTTATGTATGACCACGCATAACTTTTTACAGAGTACTTAGTCTTTTTTAAAGGTTTTGTTTTATTCGAGAGTGTCAAAGTTGGCCCCATATAAAATTTATTGACTTTGCTTAGGTAGTTTTTGAGTTAGCTTCAATAATACGTATTTTTTCCCCACTTTTTATGTGGATGATGTTCTAATTTCTTTTGCAGGTACACAATTAGAATTTGTATGGGCTATCCCATACGAATTTGTATGGGATAGATACCACAACTAAAAAGTTAAAAATAAAAACATTTTTACAAAAACATACAACCGACTTCCAAAAACAACACCACAAAGTGAAAAATAACTTGAATTTCGGATGAAAATACATTTAACCAGACACGGACTTCCGAAATTAAAGTTACTTTTCACTTTGTAGTGTTGTTTATGGAACTCGGTTGTATTTTTTTGTAAAAAGTTTTTTTTTATTTATTTGGGAATGGTAGGGCGAATAAAATTCAGTATATAACTCGATAAAACTATATTATTTAAAATACATGAAAGTGAATTAAAAAACACAACCAGCTTGGCTGATTTTCGTTCTGCTAAAAAAAAGAAATCCCTAATTCTTCAACTATTTCCAAAATCAAATTAATAATATCCCACTCGTTACCGTTTGGATATAAAAGTTGTAAGCTTTATTTTTGTCGTAGCTATATAGCTACGACAAAAATAAAGCTTCCTACTCACGGAGTTCCTACTCAATTCCTACATTTATTAAAGCTTAGATAATAATTATCTACATTATGCTTAGGAAAGCTTATCTTTCCTACATACTAATATCTAATGAATGGCTTATAATAAACATCTAATTTTGTTTTATTAAAACAAAAAATCTGGAAATGTATGTAATTGTTTTGCTGTAGGCATTTATAAAATACCGGCCAAATGCGTAACAGATCACGCACAATGAAGGGTTCTGTTTGAAAAGAATTTATCCCAAAAACATAAGTACTTAACATTGTAATCCCAAAAAAAATATGTGATTCAGTTACAAATTAACAATTTTCGAACTTTACTTGTGCTGCCTTGCTTCTTGCCAAATTTCATGATTCTAGGACAACGGGAAGTACCCACTGCTACTGCCACTGCACTGGTTTTGATTTAATTGCGAGTATCAAAACATGCCGCATAAATGGCCGTATTTTTTTATTGCGTTGACTTAGAAGCTTGATTTTTTTTAGAACTTCAAGCAACCATAGATTTACGTATTTGATATTAATTTCAACTTGATACCTCCACGCGTTCTTGCGAAAAAGGGTCTTGACAGACTGACAGACAAATAGACAGACGGACAACGAAGTGATCCTATAAGGGTTCCGTTTTTTCCTTTTGAGGTACGGAACCCTAAAAAGTGAAGGATCAGGTTATCGTCGATGCCTATTTCATTTTACTTTTTGTACCAGCTAATAAACCTGCCTATAAAGGACGGTACCCACTGCTAGCGTTCACTTCACGAACTTATTTTGCAATTATTCGTTGCGAAAGCTTTTGCTTCGTGATAACGTTCACCACGCTTAGCGTGTCGCCGTTTAGTAACAAGAAATGGAATACGCTTGAGTCAAGTGCTCGAAGCGAGCGTTCGCCGCGTCGTGTGTATCACCATCTTGTAACCAATCTCGCCTCGAATGATACTTTACAAACAAACGTTACAAGTCAGTCTCCGGCAGGGTACCTCTCTAGTTTGTGACCTATAAAAACCCTTTGATGTTACCGTTCAATCAAAAAAGAGGACATAAGATATTCGGCAAACCGCACTAGGCCCGCGTGGTGGTAACATAGTGTATGTCCCAGCTGCGGTGCCTATAGGTATAGACTGATTATGAAGTTAGAGTTTCGCTCTATTAGTAACACTGAAACAAGATACCATACAGTTTTACTCAGTATTAGGTCTCTGTAAATCCCAAGGCATTATTACTGCTCTACCTTTATTTTGCTTATTCAATCTGCCTAGCCTTTTCTCAACTATGTTGGGGTCGGCTTCGAGTCTAACCGGATGCCGCTGAATACCAGTATTTTACATGGAGCCTATCTGACCTCCACAACGCAGTAACTGGGTAATACGATACCCCTTGGTAAGACTGGTTGTCAGGCTTTCGAGCTTCTGACGACCAGTAACGACTGTCAAAGATCCACGAATGACAGCCGGGAGCAAGGATGAGTCTCGGTATGTAAAGATGGTCACCCATAAACTGACCAACCCCGGCAAGAGTAGCGTAACCTGATGGATCAACGCGTGCGGCTGTTATTTACTTTACCCACGAGCTCCTCTATGTTGCTTAGTACCTTCTGTTATTTCTGACTGCTTAAAACCGTTGATGTGTAGGTAGGTATGTTCTGATGTAAATAAATACCTGGCAAAGGTAATAGATGTTTGAATAGCATATATAGACTGACTGGTAATTAGTGACCGATACTTAAACACATGATTGTTCTCATGATAACAAACAACTTGACGAAATCTGAAATCGCGGAAAAAAAAATCAGCTGCTCCCTATATTTTGACGAGTTATATTATATTTAGTTATATTATATGCGAACATGAATGTATGGGACAACTGATTTTTTTTGCGATTTCAGGTTTTGTCCCATAGTAAAAGTTGTTTGGTATCATTAGTATAATAATTTGTTTAAGTACTTTCAGTTTCGTTAGTGATTTTTGGTAGAAGATAAGATAGTTTTGAGGAGCTTCGTGAGAAAAGCCTTTGTTCCTCTCACATCGGTTTTTTGTGGTTCAAGCTCTATGCCATTTTAGGCACCAATCTTAATGGTCTTCACATGGTCTGACCAAGATTATGTCTGGATTTTAAAAGAGACTGTGACCTCTGAGTTTGTTTCGGCCTTTCTTATCGGAGTAGTCAGTTAGGAAACGCCGACCTCATCTAGTTTAAAAAAATATGATTAACGTATAAAAGTGTTTGTACAAACATACTTACAGAAATAAAATCATTTATCTTAAGGCATCTTGATAAATACCTGCACAAAGGCTGACCTTTTTCTGATAAAAACGGCCATTCACGATAGTAATATTATTTATTTATTTGTGTAACATCATGTATGTACATGGAGTACAGTACAGACTACTGTATTGTACTCCATGTACATACATGAAGTACAGAATGCATATTTACCACTAGATAAATATGCCACAAGGCATTCTCTACCAGTTAATTTTTGGGTATGCTGTCCACCAAATCTTTACAAGCATTACGTGATACGCAGTATTTAAATAAATCGAACAGTTTTGCGACACATTAAATAAAAATCTACCAAAAATGTACAAATTTTGCAAACGTTTTGTGCAAAAAAATATATTTTAATCATTCGAATTTTCGAATGGGCATCGAAGGAATGGGCGACACCTACAATCATGTTGATTTCAGCGCTTAAGGTCTACGCAGACGAAAATCTTTTAGTCAAATCTGCTGAATTCGTGCCTCCGCGTCAGCCGGCGGACAATTCGTGATGCCAGCTTTTGTCCGTCAAAAGAGACAACAAGTCAATGAAAACGTTAAATGAAAAACTATCACAAAAATAATGCAGACCTCCACAAAGCAGGGCCTGAACGGGTGCTGCTGAGTCGGCATTGTCAACATTTTCCATACAAACCAATCGTGTTACATTTACAGACACTGCGAAACAAATGACGTATAGAAACTGACGGCATTGAATGGAGTTCCGTGACAGAAATTGTGCTCTCAACGCACTTTCGGTGCTACAAACATTATTAGTAGGCACTGGCGTCGCTGGACGCTGCCGGCGGCGGCGCGGCGGTTACGTGCCTGTGCAGATGTAGACCTCGAATACTTCGTACACTGACCAGGGATCATCAATTAGATTTATTTGGGATCCGTTTTTGAAAATAATATGGGTCTCGCGGTCCGTTTTGTAGATGATTAGGTACTAGCAAGTAGCAACCAAGATTAAAAATAAAAATAAGAAACAATTAAGAAATAAAACGAAAATAAACTTAATTGTAATGAACAAAAATAATAAACTAAGTAATTATTATTAACGTGAAAAATTACATTTTTACTTTAAACTATCTGTCTGAAGTAAAGTTGGTGCAAGTTATAACTCAAAAATGTTATTTTAATATTTTTAAATCAAGTTTTAGTTATCAATTTTACTGTTTATTTAAGGTCCGCGCAAAATAGGTCGGCGGCGGTCCGGTAGTGCTATTCTGTAAACATCTCACCGTGATAACTCGGGTGAAGTGAGCGTGAAGTGAGCCGTCATTCCACATAATGCTAGGGGTTGACACTATTGACAGCTCACTTTAAGATCACTTCACTTATGTTTTCACGGTGATGTATTTACAGAATAGCACTACGGATTCGGACCGCGGTCCGCCATTTGGTGACTTCTGCCATACACTGACGCACAAAACTCAGTCGTCTGAAAAATTATAAACTGCGTCGCGTCCTTTTACTTAATTCTAAATCTAGAATCTAGCTCCATTGTCACTGATGATACATGCAGTCCCATTGAAAATGTAAAAAGTTTTGGCGAGAATGTTCTAAAAAAAACTGGGAATTTGAATTCGTTCGTAGCTTCAACGGAAATAGAGCCTCCCGCGTAGACAGCTGTCATTGGCCAACAAAGGAATCCATGTTTTGTAAAAGGCCAGACAATCGGAATATACTCGTGCCTACTCGATTTAAAATTTCACTCCAGGAACTACCTACCCTACATGCCTTCAACATTTTAATTCAAGACAATATACTGAGCAGTTTTAATAAAGATATAAAAAAAAGAAAATAGTTTAATGTCATAAATGAGAGCATTTACTAGAATTTGGTACATAGATACCTACATTATTTATTTATTTTTGCTTTAGGGAAACTGATATCCAAACTAAGCCAGGGCTTGTATTTTGGGAATGGGTAGTATTTAAACACACATCAAAAATTACCAATTTTTCTCAAGAGAATACGTACATCAAAAATAAAATAAAATAAACTTGCCCTCAAGTCGACGGAGCCCCGCTGGGCGGGGCTTCTATTTCTGTCTGCAGGGTTTAAAGAAACCTAACCAAACCGAACCTCGGGGTGCCCAATAATTATAATTTGTACAAGTTTTGATATTCAATTTGTTAATTAGTTAGTAGTGCAATCATTGATTTGGTGTACATGTAGATTATTAGGTGTATTTGATGTAAGAATATTTTTCTGGTGTGCGATTAATAATTTCCCTTTGGGAATCAGTCTTCAAACGTGGACCATTACAGGGAGATTACGAGTATGTCAACGTGAATGTCGTAGCGTAAAGTTTGTTACTTGTGAGTATGTATGTACGCATGTGTACAAGTACCTAAGCTTGTAGGTATCTGTAGGTACTCTATAGACATTGCCAAATTAAACTTATTACTTTTTATATACGTTTGCTAGTATAATAAGTTGGGGAAAAAGTTTCTTCGCATTTTTTATGAAAATTCAAAACATTTTTTAATATACATTATTCACATTTATCTAAAGTATATAGGTACCATTTTGTTCGATAACTTTTTGCCATCTTGTAGGTAGGGACATGATCCCATTGCTATAGAAATTTTGGGACTTCTGATCAAAATACCGCGACAAGTGGTTTTGGCAGTCCTCTCGTGATGTTAACTTGACACTGCCTAAAGAATTCTGAAGAGACCAAAACAGGTGGAAATCTGAAGGTGCAAGGTCAGGACTATACGGCGGATGCATTAACACCTCCTAGCCAAACTCTCTTAATTTTTGCTGAGTGGCTAAAGATGTGTGAGGTTTAGCGTTATCATGATGAAAAACCACACCCCTTCTGTTGATTAATGCCGGCCGCTTTCTCTCAACTTCTTGCTTTAATCTCATCAGTTGTTCGCAGTAGAGTTCAGAATCGATGGCCCTGCCTAGTGGTAACCGCTCATAATGAATAATGCCCTTCCAATCCCACCACACACACAGCATCACCTTGTTGCGAGTTAACCCGGGTTTCGCCACAGTCTGTGAAGCCTGACCGGCCTTTGACCACGACCTTTTTCGCACGTTCTTGTCGTACGTGATCCACTTTTCATTACCAGTTATCAGCTTCTTCAAAAATGTTTCGGTTTCATTACGTCGTAATAAAGAATCACAAATGAGTACACAGTTCATTAGGTTTCTTTCAGTGAGCTCGTAAGGTACCCAAATATTGCGCTTTTTTGTGTACCCAGTTTTTTTCAAATGCGCCAAAACTATTTTGTGGTCAATTCCCAGTTCTTCAGCTACGTCGTAACTACTGATATGCCAATCTTGCTCCACTTTTTCAAAAATGGCATCCATTTTATCCGTAATAGGGCGACCAGAGCGACGTGCATCTTTGACATCAAAATTTCCGGATTGAAAACGCTTCAACCAAATTTGTGTTACTCTCACAGACACTGCACTGAGTCCATAAACATTGCCAATTTTTTTCGCGGCTTGTATTGCATTTTTACCTTTTTTGTAGTAAAATTTTAAAATGTATCGAATTTCTTCATTAGATTCACTCATCTTGACAGTACGAAAAACAAATGAAAATCACACATTTTCCTAATTTGAATTTGGAATTATGTTCTTTAAAATTTAAACTTTCAATGATACCAAAACCAGCCAGATACAAATAGTATAGCCAAAGAGATTTTAGTTTAAGTTCATACAGACTATAATGCGAAAAGACTTTTTCCCCAACCTAATATTAAAGTTATTTATGTAATATTAAAGTCACACGAATAAAATAATTATGGAAATATGAGTGATCAAGTTTATTCAAACGGTGGATTGGTTTCTTGCCTAGAAGAAGTACACTTACTTGGGCACAGATAACTATAACAATAATTACTATGGGTTTCTGAAATCTATGTAACCTTGGGGAGTATTCTGTTGTGAAACTCAACATTGCCTAGCCATGGACATTATAGTACAGGCACTTTAGACATTGTGGAACCCGGCAAAACTAATCCAATTTTAGCCTATTTTTTTCGTACGGTTCGAAATTCAATTTTCTACGGTTTGAAATATGACACTCTCATCAGGTTTTTTTTAAACCTAAAAAGATACGGTATTTTTATAAAAAGTTTTTAATGCAACATTTTTCAAAGTCTCCTCAATCATCGTACTTGCACCCCCCCCCCCCCCCCCTCCTCACCTAGTTCAGTCTGTCTTTCACTATCTAGTTGCTTACTATTTTTCCGTCGTTTTCACTGATAATAGCCCCTTAAGCCTTTCATCACCTGGGTACTTAAACGTCTACTTAGGGGTATTTTGGCACCTTGACTGAAAGCCTTAAGGATAGTTTCCTGGCTTGAAGGGGTTGAAAGCTTTTAAGTGAAGTAGGTAGGCGATGAGCGGGACTATCTGCTCCGAACCGTTGGATGTCCTGTGCTGCTGTGTTACAAGAGGCTTATTAGAAGCTTATATCAGAAATATGGTTGTGTAAGCAGTTGATTTTAAAGACTGCTGGTAAAGTATATAATAAACAATTAAAATAAAAAAGCAAAAATATAGCGGTTTGTTGGCTAATTAAAACGACACTTTTGAATGATTTATTACATTATTTTTGTTTTATTTTTATTAATTGATTGAAAGTACCTATCGAAAATGTAACCCTTGCCCCACATAGAAGTCAATGACTTTTTTTCTTTTTTTTTTTTTTTTGTGGATGGGAAATCATCAAATGACTTCTCCCGCTCTGGGCAGAGGCGGGAGGGCGTGTCAGACTTTTACTGACTAAAACCCATCCATATTCCTTCAGCTGCCCGTGCCAGGGCCACGGTATCTCTTTCGAACTACCCGCGACCCCGGCGGCATCGGCCCAATTGACCCCGTCACTGCTGACATCTCTTTGAGGCGCGCGTGGAATATAACGCGCCGTCGACCCGGGCCTGGTCCTTACCGGACGGCGATCTGCCCATTACTCGTCGTCCGCAAGCCCGCGCCTAGAAGTCAATGACTTGACGCTGCAGAAATCAGAGGGCCTAGACCAGTCACAATCGGTTTCAAAGCGTGTCGTATTCCTGTAACGGCTTTCAAACAGCACACCAATGGGGAAGAAAACTGTAAAGTTAGTTCCGCGTAGATGGCGCTAAGTGTTTGTTACTTCCATTCAGTTGTCAATAGAGTTCCTTGCTAAAAACTATGCCGCGAGATGGCGCTAAGTTTTTTTTCTTGTCACCGATTGGTCGCTTCGAATTCGTCGCTTTAGAAGCTTGATATTTTTAGAGCTCCAAGGGACCATAGACTATTTGATATTAATTTCAACCTAATCCATCTACGCGTTCCTGAAAAAAAGGGTCTTGAGAGACTGACAGACAGACGGACAACGAAGTGATTCTATACGGGTTCCGTTTTATCCTTTTGAGGTACGGAATCCTAAAAAACTGTTTCTTTTGAGTAAAAATTGGTAGGATACACGGTACCTCCTCGGGCTTACTTCAACTTTCAATTCTCTTTCTCTCACTGCCAATAAAATTAATTGACAGCAACTTCAGGATACCTACGTCAATCTTGTTGCTTACCCAATAAATAATTAACAAATAAACTTTATCTCAAGTAGTAGACCTAAAATTAATAAAATTTTAAATTAAATCTTAAAAAGTTACACATAATGCTCAAATGCGGTATGCGGACCGCATTTGAGAACGTGGACAACGCAGACTGATGCAATTGGCAACTGTTGAACGATTTTCCGATGCGGATATTGTTACAGTTTACCAGTATTAGGAAAATCAGCCCATAATGTTCCCACTGCTGGGACACAGACACACAGCCTTCCTCTCGGTGAGAGGGAGTGAGCCGTAACCCACCACGCAGGCCCAGTGCGGGTTGGTAGATGTCACATGTCTTCGAATTTTTTAGTTTATTACATATCGGTTTCCTCGCAAATGAATGAACTGAACGCGATCAGAAATCAATCAACCAATCCGCACCGTGCCAGCGTGGCCGTGGTGGATTACTGCCCACTCCCTCTCACCCAGAGTAGGCCTGTGTCCCAGCAGTGGGAACGTTATATAGGCTGATTATGCTATTCTACATAATGTGAACGTCAATTGTGTGTTTAAAATAAAGTTAAACAAAACAACATTAATAATTGTCTTCTATCCGCTACGTTATCATTGACTCTGCGATATAGCTTGACATCTTACATTTAATTGTCATGCAATTAAAATCAAAAGTCATTTCAATCAAAATCAGCACTTTTTGAACGTCAAAATTACATAAAGCTGCGTTTTCACTTAGGGCTCTGAACAGTTCTGATCGAGTATGCGTTTGTTCGCTCTTTAAATGAAAACACTTGAGCGAGTGAACATGTTTGTTTAGTGATGATCGGTTGGACTCGACTACACGTCAGCGGCGAGTGAGCAGTAGCAGTTGTTCAAAAGGAAAAAAAGGAACCCTTATAGGATAACTTCGTTGTTCGTCTGTCACTTTTCTCTGGAATGCGTGGAGGTATCAAATTGAAATTAATATCAAATACGTAAGTTTATGGTCCCTAGGAGTTCTAAAAAAATCAAGCTTACAAATTCAACGTTTGAAGACTGAAGGCCACAGATGGGGTTCTTTCCGTATTCTCAACTGAAAAACGGATACAAAATTCGCAATGAGCCCAGGCTTCTGCAGACAGACGCGACGCGACGGCGCGATGCGAACAATTTCTATGAAAACTTCATGGAAATTGTTTTACCGGAGTCACCTCGCGCTGTCGCAAGAGCCTTTACTCAATTCAGCCAAGCTTCTAATTAATTCTATTCGAAACAGTTCAGTCTCCATTTACAATAAGATTAGACATTTAAACAAACCTTTTTTACAGTCCGTTCAACCGATTTTGACTTCTATTGCGTTGGTAGCATGACAAATGGCAGCTGCAGTAAACAGTTGGTATTGTAACCACTTTTTTGCCTTTAATGCCGTCTATAAGCGTACGGAATAGAAGTTAAAATCGGTTGAACGAACTGTACAAAAGGTTTGTTTAAATGTCGAATCTTATTGCAAACGGAGTATATTAGTTCTCGTTCGTCACTTTGTTTGATGAACGTTAACACCAGATAAGTAGGGTGTCTAACATGTGTTAGGTTTTAAGGTTTTATTCAACTGCAATTATTATTATTAGTATTATCATTTATTAATTCAAACAACAAAGGTCCACTGTGTTAGTAACAATATTATTTAGCCTATGTTAGTACTTAATAACTAAAACTGATCTGGTTCGATCGGCCAACGCCCACACAAGCGAGCTATCTGCCCGGGCGGCTATCGAGTGCAGAATGATGTTAGGACTGTCACGCAACCTCCGAAGTAATGAGGCAGATTTCTTGCGACATACTGCATCAAAGCTGTCAGTGCGCGCTTCGGCAAACATTGCCGACGCACTGCAGAAGCGTGGCAGTCGCAACAGCACCCTGAACGCATTATTATATTAGATACGCAGAGCATTGTAAGCCCTTTGGGTATATTTGAACCACAGGGCCCCCGAGTACAGCGTTGTGCAATATGCCTTAAAAAGGGCTATTTTAACTGCAACTATACATCGAGAGAACCTGCGGGCCAGCATGTTCGCCCGGACTGACAACGCTCTGCGCTCCCTCTCCAAATCCAAGTCGTCTTTCAGGGAATCTGTCGCCAGTTGGCCCAAGTATTTAAATTCGTACATCCTATTTAACTGCAGCAATAACTGTCAGGTTTAATTACTTCCATAGTTATTAAAACATTTTGTATTTTTTTTCAGATGCCTCATACAAAAGTACTTGGTCTACACACGCCACGTCACAAGCTTCACAAGGTAAATACCTTTTAACTTTTTCTTTATAAACTTTAATAAGAACAGCTTAATTTTGACTTTCCACCGCCGCGCCGCCGTCGGCATGTAACACACATGTTGTCTAATTAAAATAACTTTCAAAACGTGTTATTTTTCATGTTTTGCAATGTTAAGTGTCAATGGAACATTTTTATATAGCAGTCAGAGTTTTTAAGGTAATAACTAGCTTCAGAAAGTCGTTCGTTCAGTTACTAGGTGTAAATGAATGATATTTAAAAAAATATTATTTGATGATTCTTTGATTTGATCAATAAAGCAATTTTAATCTTTGGTTCAACTATTTTGCCACTTTAATTTTTGGGTGGTCAAGGCTCCTGGCTATTTTCCAATTTGTCATAACCATTATCGGCATAATTTCTGCTGTGGTTACAACCTACTTTATTTTATTTATGTAAAGTCAATTCAAATCTAAATATATATCAGGCTTAGTATAAACAGGCTAAAATATTCCCAATGCTGGGACACAGGCCTCATGTGTTCGAGATGGAGTAGGCTATAATTTACTACGCGGGCCCAGTGCGGGTTGCTAGATGTTATACTCTTCGATTTTTTTGTTCTAGAACATTCGGTTTCCTCACGATGTTTTCCTTCACCATTTTGAGAACAGTGGCGATTAAGTCATTTACACAATGTAGCGCCTGCCTGGGTTCGAACCCACGACTACAACTAGTAAGTCGCGGCCGTTACCAATAGGCAACCATTGCTTTCGTAGGTACCTACTACCTACTAATTAATAGTCCTTTACTAATTTTGATCCAAGAACAATGTGTCAGTACCATCCGATTTATCGATTCCTGGCTACCAGGTTGCATCCGGTGATTTTGTTGTGCCGTGTCGGATGTAAGAAGTATTCCCCCTCCCACCACCCTTTTATCCCTGTTATGACAGATGTCATCGATACCTTCCTATCCAATGTAACACTTACTAATTGTTGTACAACATGATATTGGTACGGCTTATCCGAAACGAAATCATGACACATGTCTCAATACTGCCTGATAGCTTAAACCACAGAGTTATTGACAACTCATCTCCGTTTGTGATCGGATGCCAACTGACGCAGCTTCATATCTGGTGTTATCAGAGACATGAAAATGTATTTGGACTCATGTTGCACCTCGCGTGCTGTCGTAATTAATAGACAATGCTGTTGATCAGAAAGATTATACTAGATAATTATTATGGAATATTTTTAGGGTGTTCTTGATTCAGGACAGCACAATACTTGCCAATGTTAAAGTGTTTCTCGGAACTCATGATCAAGACACACTCCCCACGCCATTTTAATTAAGTTTGTTACGCTTCTACCAATTACCTAGTGCCCACAATGCGTCCATGTGCTTCATATTTATTAGGGCTACATAGCTCTGAAACCAACGAATCCAGCCAATATGACGTATCCGTGTCATTTCACGCGCAAAAATCAAAACAATGGGCCCCTAAAATGTTGCATGCGAGCGTTCAGCGGAGCGAAGCCGCGCGTGGCCGGCGCGTGGCTTGACAATACAGGCTTAATTCTTTGATTGACACTTACAATATTTCGATAACTGATGCAATATTTTGATGATTATCACTTTGGTGCTCCCGCCGTATTATCGCGAGCACGGTTCGGTTCGTTCATGTTGATTGACTTCTGAATGCATAATTTAATGTATTGTTTACATGTTAGTGAAACCTAGTGTGATGTCATTTTAGCGGCGTTGAACTATGTATCAGATTTGTATCAAGTTTTACGAAGTTTAGTAACACAAGGTCCTTTTATAAATCAACTAGCGATCCGGCCCTGCTTCGCTCGGTTTTTACGACTTGACAAAACATGAAGGTTTTTGATATAAGTTAAATAATAATGTATTAACCTTCCGAAATAAATTCTCTAAATGATAGTGAAAACCGCATCAAAATCCATTGCGTGGTTTAGAAGAACAACGTGGCCACACAGACAGACACGAAAAGCGACTTTATTTTATAATAAATAAAGGTTACTCGTAAAAAATGGTGTTATAAGAAGGTACCTATTATTCTACAGATGCGCTAAGGTAGCCCGCGAAATTTAAATTTTCTTACGTTTTTTGCAATTTGCAGGTCAGTGTCAGGTTGTATGTTGATTAAAATATGAGACGCGGCCGTAGCTAATATGGCTTTACAGAATTATAATCATAAGAATCAGAAATACAACTCCAAAAGTTAGAATTGGCCTCAAATCTCATAATTTCATGAAATAGACATTCTCATCATCTGCCTAGCCTTTTCTCAACTATGTTGGGGTCGGCTTCCAGTCTAACAGGATGCAGCTGAATACCAGTATTTTACATGGAGCGACTGCCTATCTGACCTCCACAACCCATTAACTGGGTAATACGATACCTCTTGGTAAGACTGGTTGTCAGACTTTCGGGCTTCTGACGACCCGTAACGACTGTCAAAGATCCACGAATGACAGCCGGGACCAACGGCTTAACGTGCTTTCCGAGGCACGGAGGAGTCTCGATATGTAAAGATGGTCGCCCATCCACGGACAACCCCGGCAAGCGTAGCTTAACCTGATGGATCGACCCGTGCGGCTGTTATTACTTAGCCACGAGCTCCTCATGAAATAGTCATTCTATAGGGTAATATAAACTTAGAGAGATGTTTTGATGATTTTTTATGATTATAATTATGTAAATAAATATTTGATACGGCCGCGAATCATATTTATATCAACATACAACCTAATACTGACTTGCAAATTGCTGACAACGTAAGAATTTTTTAATTTCGCGGGCTACCCTGGCGCTTTCGCCTTAATGATTTGATTTTAATATCGAACCCACACATAGGTCTCGTAGCATAATTCAATACAAAACAGGAGGAAATATAATAAGAAATCTTAATTTAAAGAAGCTTATGTAGGCATTCATAAGTTCATACCTAACTGTTTCCAAAATATATATGTAGGTACCTACCTACATATATTTTGGAAACAGTTATGTGAATAGCACAATATTGTTTCTTGATGATTACCTACTACACGCCGCCGCACGCGACGGCAACACCCCTTACATCGTGTTTTAAACTATTTGGTTGCACCCTGGGGAATAACTTTATAGCGTACATAAATACCTATTACAGTATTGTTTCTGAAAAGTTTAAATAATAAGGGTCTTACCACAAATACTTATCCTCTTACTAATAAACACAGAATAAAGTTATTCCAAGTTTAAACCTATGAAAATGTATGGTTATTCTTGGTATAACTTTATTCCGTGTTTATTAGTAAGAGGGTTAGAGTCTAATGTCAGTCTTACGTCAAACTCCATATATATAAATGTCATCTTAAACAGTTGTTTAGCGTAAAAAAACGGCCAAGGGCGTGTCGGACCACGCACAATGAAGGGTTCCGTAGTTGGGATGAGTATATCCAAAGTACAAACTTAATTTTGTAGCTGAAAAACATGTTCTTCCATACATTCCAACTGTAAATGTAAGTTTGTACTCACAATATTGAGAGGTTTACCATGTTATTTTAAGACCACAGACTTCTTATAGGTTTTTCTGTAATCTACAGGTAAAGATCTATTTTCTGTTTTTTTTTTTCAAAGTTTTAGGCTCAGTATTTTCGTAGATAAAGGGGGGGGGGGGTGGGGATGGTCAATTTTCGTCTATTTTCTTAAATAACTTTAAAACAATGTATTTTAAAATTATAAAAAAAAATATATTTGAGACCCTCATAGTAAGTCCTTTCATTTGATATAGGTATCACACGGTATAGTTAACAAAAGTTTTTTTTTAACTTTCTTATTTGCCCTCAAAAGTGACCCCCATATTCAAAATTCATTTACATACTTTATCCGTCCTTGGGTCACAGAAATCCATATGTGTATCAACTTTCAACTTAATCGGTCCATTAGATTTGGAGCAAATTGGCTGTGACAGACGGACAGACAGACAGACACACGAGTGATCCTATAAGGGTTCCGTTTTTCCTTATGAGGTACGGAACCCTAAAAGCTAATAAACATAGTTTTGTGGTAATACGGCAAAACTCTAGTAAAACATCTGTTACATCTCTTAATTCTTAAATCAGTTTTTACATCAACTTATCTTGTAGATGTTCATTAAAATTTTGGTTTCATTTAGACGCAGAGGCAAGGCTGTTTATGCCTACCACAAAACCTCGAGGCTGATTGGAAAGGCTCAATGAGTTTTTAGAAAGAAAAAAATAGATTTGTACAACGTTGTGACTTGTAACTCGTTTACTAGAAGACCGGTGGCTGCCACCATAACAGTCGTAATGACAGCTGTCATGAAATTGATGGCAGCGGGGTTTGACTTTACGGTACCAAAAAACGCTATCTGTGAAAACACCCCAACTTACTTTTTTAGATAACGTATCAATTCATCATTCGACGGTAAATTGCGGACGCTATATGGCGGCCACCGTATTATTAGGGATATCATGAGGATTTGGAAAAAACAGCTTTGTGTTCAAAAGTTTTTGAAAACTGAGCTAAACTCCACCTTCTTACGGCTGCGTACTGTATAGTGCACTTCTCGAACGTCGGACGTATACCAAGTGTACTTATGGAGAAAACATTATATAATACTAGCTTTTTCCCGCGGCTTTGCCCGCGTGGATGTCGGAAATTATCCCACGGGAACCTACTACCGGGATAAGAAGTATTCTCTGTTTAGTTTTGGTACTTAATTGGATGATAGTAACGGATTTACTTTTATAAACATTTTGCAAAATTTATCTATTGAGAAGATGCATCCAAAGCATAATATTGATACCAGCAGCAGTGCCCCGCGGTTTGACCCGCGTAAGACATGACCTCATAAGAATATGGGGATAAAAAGATCCTATGTATTAATCCACTTTATAAACTAACTGTGTGCCAAATTTCATCCAAATCCGTTCAGCCGTTTTTACGTGATTGAGTAACAAACATTCTAAACATACAAACTTTCACATTTACAAAATTAGTAGGATTTATAAACGTATATCTTAAACATACAAACGTAAAATACCATCATCCGATGGCGACCACGGGCTTACAGTAGTTGCGAACCTATGGGGTTCGGTTGACAGTCGAGCACACATTGACATGAACCTATGGGGTTCATAAGAATATAAATAACGTTTGACGACTGGTTGAATTACTACTTTCAGTATCGATTACTTGACGCCGCCGTCGCGAGTGGTCGCGCCGGGTCGTGTATTGTCGCGTCGCGTCGGGTCGAGTCGCTCCGGCGTCGGTTACAATGGCCACAAATTATTTAGCCGCACCCAAGGGACCGATTACGTTTACCTACTCGACGCGGTAGAGCTAGGGAGCGATATTATTACAATTAACTGTATTATTTTGATCGCTTTTGGCAAGATTGCTTCTCGAGGTGTTTGAGAGTATGTCATGCTCACTCAAATGTCTCGCTGATGGTGGCGTGTGTGTTGGATCATTAAGTTCCCTTCAAAATGGTTGAGCTAATTGGTGCTGATCCATGCGTCATGTTCGTGAACGGGCGCCGTCAGTTGGGACTGGTCGTCTCTTAGCTGCCATGGCTTATTTGTAATTTTAATATTTAATTTAGTTGTTTTAGTTATTAGCTTTTTATTACGGACGCTTTTTAACGTGCACGTCTTTCTACATTGTTCTCACATGTATATTTTCAACTTGAACGATGTAACCAATATTTTGTAAAAATATTATGATTTAAAAGAGTGTCCGTGGAGTTTCTTGCCCGTTCTTCTCCATAGGGATCTACTACGCTTTGGAATGGGCAACTAGCTTCATCTTTCTGACTGACCGACCCATTGACAATTCAAAAGTGCCTGTAATTGGTTTATTTGAAATAAATGCTTTGAGTTTGAGTTTGAGTTTTGTGGTCAAGTATAACAGCCGCGCAGGTCGCTTGCCGCGGATGGTCCGTGGATGGGTGACCATCTTCACATACCAAGACCCCTCGGTG